>JAFMSR010000016.1:12105306-12176951 GCA_022818135.1 Saxidomus purpurata
TACATGCATGATTTTAGACTTCGTGCTGATTACTGTCAATTTTCATTTTCACGTTTTTTATATTTATTAATATTTTGTACTCTTTCAACTCTTTCAAATCTAGCGAAAAAGTATTTGGACTTTTAGTTGAGCGAAACAAAACAAAAACGACCAGTGGCGTCTTCACACACGGACAGCATTATTTTTTCTTAAAAGTTTGTACAATTTCAACTTAACTTTATGTCTTGACCACACAGTTCCATACGCCTGCTATTTTATAAAAATTCTACATAAAGCTTAAACATATACCATTGAAATACCCCTTAAATTCTGTTCTTGACTGAAGGACGGAAGTTGTGACCTCGGCCTTAAGAAGTAAAGGTGAATAGTGTGTTTATTCAAGTTTTAAAAAGATCTTTCCATGTTTAATGAAACGTAGGGTTTTTTCCGTAGGGTTAAAGCATTTCTTCATTACAGTACTATACAAGATGGAGTTCACAGTTCACAGTACAATAAATGTAGAGAATATAAGAAATTCATTATAATCCATTTTATTCGTTATTATTAGTTTATAGTTTAATTTAGTTTAAACTAATTGTTTTAGCTCGATTGTGAAGAAAACTTGAAGCTTATCATGTCACTCTCGAGTCCGCTTCCTGGAAACACTTTTATACTGATGTCATATGAGGAGGTACAGTCGTAATCCCAGTGGGGCTTGAAACCGCAACCTCATCTAACTAAACTATAAATAAATAATAACGAATAAAATTGATTATAATGAACTTATTTTTTTACATTTTTAACCCTACGGCAAAACCCTATGTTTTATTAAACAGGATAAACTTGGATAAACTATTCACCTTTACTTCCTTAAGGCCGAGGTTACAACTGAAGGTCTAATTTTCAACCATGCATTTTATTTCAATTCCTTATCTCCTGAAGACCTCATTCTTTCCAATTAACTGGGGTAAAATGTTCACCTCACCGGAACCATGTGCACTACCACTTCGCTGCTTCAAAGTTGACAATTTATGACTTTTTGTTTTCGTGCCTGCTCCATACTTTCTTCACGCCTGAAAATATTTCCATGAAACTTTCTTATCTCATTGCATTGATATTTTGTACAGAGCCTAATTTTAAACAGCGCCGACTCAATGTCAAGGCCACATTTGGCGTTGTCGGCTTACTGTGATCAGTTCTTAACTTTATTCCTTTAATATCCAGCTACCCCCTTGAATGATTTTCCTGAAACTAAGTATCTGATAAATGTTCATCTAATCGAATTGAGCAGGACCTTTGTTCCAAATTCGTTGTGTCAATGTCACATAAAGAGGTGACAAGGCTATATAATTCATTATAGGATTTTAAAATATGTAGTCACATGTTCATCTTATCGATAACGTGTAGAACAAAATGTTCAAACTGCACTTTCTATAGGCCAGTGTCACACTTAGAGGTCAGAGGGACGGGATGGTGAATAGAGGGGCAATGCTGCCTTTCAGATATTTTTTGTGAAATAAACACTTGTAGTTTTCCGTTTAAATTGTTTAGACGCTGCCATGTAAACAACCTGAAGTACAGCATAAAACGTCTGTATTAGTTTTTAAAAACTGTTAAAAAATGAGCGTTGTATTTTTCTTTTACCGGAAATAGTTGAATTTAGTTTTATGAACTTAGCATCTAGAATATTGCCCATTGTTTTCAAGATATATTGATTACGTACTGTATTGAATACTGGCATGCCATCAACATTTTTATGCTTGAACAGACCATCAAATCACTAATGAAGAATTTAGAAGACAAACCATCTGATGCACTGACTCAAATAACAGACAGTGACAGGAGTGAGTATAAAATCAATCCTTATTATGCTTAGTGAAGTAGTACTCAATTACTGTCGATATTTCTAAATAATCAGATTACTGCCTATCTTGGTAAAGAGTGTGTATCCTCCACTATCATTAAGGTGTGAATGTCCTAATTTCGCGGAAAATTTGTTGTTCTTATTCTTATACAAACAATAATCTTAACGTGAAAAAGTATCTTTTCTAAATTCAATGTGATATGAAGCTACTGATGTCGAGATTTTGCAAAAAAAGTAAAAACAATGTATTTTATTATAAATTCAGAACCCTCTTTTGAGCCCCAAAGATGTGTTTCTAGAAGTTTCGCTCATATCTATGTTTTGTTGACATTTTAAATAAGGGGGTTTTCCGCCGATATTCAGAATGCACTGCTAACTAGTTTTTTTGAAAGTCTTGTGTCGGCATTCAATTTGGTTTTTAACAATCACTTTAGTCCAGGCTGATGAGTTTTTGACCCAGACAAAATTCACACATAAATGATTTCTAACATTCTGGCAAGAAATGGCTTGCTGTGTCACAAATCACAAAGTTCTCGAAGATTTCAGGTTGGGAAAATGATATTTGGGCATTTTCTGCATTTTTTGATAATTTCATAGAGGATTTCTCGAATACTCGCATAACATTGTAACCGTTCAATCGATTTTTTAATTAGTTTACAGGAATGTCCAGCAGTTATAGATGTAATAATTCGCACAAGACGCTGGTCTTTGAATCTAAGGTCAAGATCAAATTTAGAGGTCAAAGATTAAAAATGAGAACATTTTTGTTCCTCATCGATCAAATACAAAAAAAGTTTGATTTCCAATTAACTGTACATAAATGTCCACTATTATAATGTTATGCAATGCATATACAATCAGGTCGCTATAGATTAAGGGTCAATGTCACAATTAAAGGTCAAAGGTCATAAATGGGAGGAGTCCAAATCAAAGACCATATCTTGAGGTCAGCATTTTCATATAAAATTGTTGTATTACACAGAAAACAATGTTAAAAATCCATTGGAATAATAATGTAATTAACTACCACTGTAACCCACAGGAACATTTGTCATCCTAATTAGTACTATTAAATATCCATCCATCCAGCCATCCATTTATCAAATAAGGGAATGTAAAATACATAAAGTGGCATGTAAAATATATATCTTTTCTTAACTAGGGGTTTTGAAGGAAATAAACACTTAAATTTAAGTAATGAAAATGCACAGTTATTTCATTTGGTTGGCTGGTATAGTCGCAATATTTTCATTGCTTATTCTTTCCATGGGGCATCTTCAAAAGAAGTCAGCGGGAGCTTTGCAGTAATTTCTGACTGCCTGAAGACACTCTTAGCCAACATCATTTCCTGTCATTTGTATGTTGACTGCATTGGAAAAGATACTGTTTTACATTTTCTGGTTCTCAAGTCCTCTCCTATATCAACCTCGTGTAGATGCTGTGTCCACTTTATAGTTTGAGAATTACACGCTGGTTTTCACAAATGTTGAGAGCTTGCCATTTAATTGACGTTTTGGTTTTAAACTAAAAAACGTCTGCCTTTATCTGAGGTATCGCAGCGCCTCTGCCATTTACTATTGACAGCATTATTCGCTACTGAACATACTTCTGGCTATGTTGTGTCTGTGTTCATTGATTAGATGCTTCTGTAACAGCTTCTTTTGCCAGCCTGTTTGACAAGTCTATATCTATTGTAACTTTTCTGCGCTCTTATTTCTATGACGAGATGAATGTGAGCATTGCTTTTCCAGCCAAGCTGTAAGACTCCAATACATGTAGCTGTCTGTCTGAGTATTCTGTATAGTTTTCGGTGGTCTCCAGTTTAGTTCTTGCAATTTATATCGGAAGAACTAAAAGGGAAACCCCCAAAAAAAAAGAAATACCCCTATTGATGGGTACACTTCCCTACACATTGAGCGATTTGGGAACTGGTTGTTTGATTCCACTGTCGCATGGTTAGTCATATAAATGCAGGAAGCTTCTTTGCATTGGCTTGGATTTGCATTTACATGAACATCACACTGTCTAGATATTCAAGTAGTAGCATCTGTTTAATGACCTTTTTATGGTTGGGCAGGTTTAAGACTTTCTAAATAGGAGAAATCAGGCATGGTGAATTTGGTGTCTATATCTGTGAGTAATTCCATATTCCGATATCATTTACTTGCTGCAGTATCTTATCTTTGAAGTTGGGTTTATTTCAAGACTGTGTAAGGAATTACTGGTCTGACATATTAGTGCTGCATATTCTAAATATAATAGCACAATACTTTTGTGTTAAAACTGTATCTAGAGATATCTTCTCTGATTTGGCTACATACATGAACAGTCTTAAAGCATTTAATATTATTGCATCTACTAGTATATACAGTAGACGTTGATGATAGCACAGCTTCTCGGCTAGAACTACACCTAAATGTTTGATTAAAATTGTTTGCTTTTTGAATATGTAAAATGCAGTTTTGTTTACATTCAGCGTCACAATCAATGTATTCTTGCTATTTCGTCTCCAAAACCTTTGAGTCGTATTCCGTTGTCCAGATTGTACCGCCATCTTCAACTTTTTGTCTTGTTATCTTAACAAACATGTCACCCAGGTAAGGCTGTTGAGCATTTAGGTACCACTGATCCCTGTGTCAATGTCATGTATGTTGTAATATGGTCATCATAGTAGCCTCTCAAACATCGAACAGCTCCCTTTTAAAGGAAAGCTAACCGAACCCATATTTACCTTCGATACCAAGATTGTGTAGTTTAACTAGACGGCCATTTCTCCATACAGTGTTAAATTTCTTTTCCATATCATTAAGGCTGCAGCATTGAAACAGTTATTGCTCATACAATATGCAGTGTTATGAACTAGTCCCAGCAAGGTCTGTTGTGTACATGTTCTCTTTTTAAACCCTGCTGAGATGTGTCAAGATGATTGTGGTGTTAAGCGAATAAGTACAACATAAATTTTACAATTTATTTCATGCATTTATCTAAGACAATTGTCATACTGATTGGTCTTTATGAGTCTGCCTTTTAATATGTCTCCTTGCTCGGCCCTTTTTGAAAGTTTACTTTTGCAATTTTCCAGAAGTTGAGAGGTTTTCAATGTGAAAACACTGTGATGAGAGCATCTCACAAAGTAACATTGTGATATTATTGATCTTGACCAGCTGCTGATGCATTTTCAAGTTTCTGCAGTGATGCTTCTTCTCATGTTGTAATTCTGTTTAGGAACTATTATTCCTCTTCCTTGTCGCATGCCTATGTTATTTGCCAGAGAATATCTTCAATATCTACCATGAATGCATCATCAAATCTTTCATTGCTATGTACGCTCCTCCAAAGAGGCTTATTGGATTACAATGTTTATTTAGTGATGGTCACTCTTTCAATAATTCAATTTCATATCTAAACTCATGCACTAAAAGCAATCAAACTATATCTAAAAACAAATATGCCGTGAATTTTACAAAAATCTTTTTTTTATATAGTTTATCATATCTGATGCCATCAACATCTGCAAATGGTTGTCTGTACATAGAGAACCGCTTTTGATACAAGTTAACCTACACTGTCTATGCATTGACACTATAAAATTCCTACTTAAAATATACAATGTATTTAGAAATCATAATTTAGTAGTTAAGTATCATTTATATACATGTTTAGGGAGAGTATGAGACAAAGGTTATGTTGGATATATTTCAATTGTTGAACTACCTGTAACATTTTCTGAACCACCTTCCACAGTCTACATTTTTTTGTACAATCCACTGTTGTTTAAGAAGCTCCAAAACTGTCTCAAACAAATAAAAAATTACATAGACTTAGCTTAACATATGAGATCCTTTATATCATGTTTGGTATAAATTTTTTCAAAGAAGAAAAACAGAAAATAAGTTTTAAAAAAGAAGTCTATCAAACATTCCTAATATTTGAAGAAAAATGGAAACTATACCATAACAAAACATATGCTTATAAACTTTGATATAGTATTAATAGTTGCATCATTTAAATTCATTAAAAAATAGAATATGCAAAATTTGTAAGCACTTATATGCGACAGGGTATTTGAGAAAAGGATGGCGGCCATCTTCGCGATCAGCTTTCATTAGTAGTAAATGTTGTTTTAATGAAAATATCTATAAACAAGAGGGCCAAAATAGCCCTATAGCGCTCACCCGAGACCTACTTATGACCATATGTTGTACATCCTTTGAACTCTCAAGATATACTATATAAGGTATCATAATTTTGTATTCACTCAAAGTTCAATTTCAAATAAGTGGCATTAAAGTCGCGAGATGCTTTATTCGACCTTACCTTGTGTCAAAATGCACAGTAGATGTTAAAATAGTACGTGTCATTACAGAATGGCGCGGTCACACGCGCCAATAGAGGAGCGCTGTTCAGACTACTTAGCCGGCATACTTCATGAAAATGATTGTTGAATTTGTAAATTGTTAAATTTTTGTTACAAAGAGTTGATGTCGAAATTGTTTAAAAGTTTGCAGTCATGTTGGAGATATAATGTTTGTGATATGTTCTAAATTTCATAACGACTTGTTTCCGATTAGTTGACTTATTGCACAACATGTTTTAAGGGGCCACTAGGCCAATGTTGATAAAACTATGCAGGAATATTCCATGCACGAAGCTCTACCAATATTGTTCAAAGAATTAAATTCCATGCAGAACTCTGGTAGCTATGGTAACAAATAGGAAAAACTTTTAAAAATCTTCTTCTCTGAAACCACAAGGCCTAGAGCTTAGATATTTGGCATGTAGCATTGTCTAGTGTACCTCTACGGAGTTTGTTCAAATTATGACCCCAGGGTCAAAATTGACCCCACGCGGGTGGTTACTTAGTTTTGCATATGCTTTATATAGGAAAAACTTTAAAATCTTCTACTCTGAAACCACAAATCCTAGAGCTTAGACATTTGGCATGTAGCATTGGCCAGTGGACCTCTACCAAGATTGTTCAAATAATGACCCCTGGGTCAAAACTGACCCCGCGCGGGTGGTCACTTAGTTTTGCATAGGCTTTATATAGGAAAATCTTCTTCTCTGAAACCACCAGGCCTAGAGCTAAGATATTTGGCATGTAGCATTGACCAGTGGACCTCTACCCCGATTGTTCAACTTATGACCCCAGGGTCAAAATTGACCCCGCGCAGGATGGTCACTTAGTTTTGCAAAGGCTTATATAGGAACACTTTAAAAATCTTCTTCTCTGAAACCACAAGGCCTTGAGCTTAGATATATGGCTTTTAGCATTGGCTAGTGGACCTCTACCCAGATTATTTAAATTATGACCCAAAGGGTCAAAATTGATCCCGCGCGGGTGGTCATTTAGTTTTGCATGGGCTTATATAGGAAAAACTTTAAAAATCTTCTTCTCTGAAACCACAAAGCATAGAGCTTAGATATTTGGCATGTAGCATTGGCCAGTGGACCTCTACCAAGATTGTTCAAATAATGACCCCTGGGTCAAAATTGACCCCGCGCGGGTGGTCACTTAGTTTTGCATAGGCTTTATATAGGAAAATCTTCTTCTCTGAAACCACCAGGCCTAGAGCTAAGATATTTGGCATGTAGCATTGACCAGTGGACCTCTACCCCGATTGTTCAACTTATGACCCCAGGGTCAAAATTGACCCCGCGCAGGATGGTCACTTAGTTTTGCAAAGGCTTATATAGGAACACTTTAAAAATCTTGTTCTCTGAAACCACAAGGCCTTGAGCTTAGATATATGGCTTTTAGCATTGGCTAGTGGACCTCTACCCAGATTATTCAAATTATGACCCAAAGGGTCAAAACTGATCCCGCGCGGGTGGTCATTTAGTTTTGCATGGGCTTATATAGGAAAAACTTTAAAAATCTTCTTCTCTGAAACCACAAAGCATAGAGCTTAGATATTTGGCATGTAGCATTTGCTAGTGAACCTCTACCAAATGTGTTCAAATTATGACCCCCGGGTCAAAATTGATCCCGAGCGGGTGGTCACTTAGTTTTGCATAGGCTTTATATCGGAAAAACTTTAAAAATCCTCTTCTCTGAAACCACAAGGCCTAGAACTTAGATATTTGGCATGTAGCATTGTCTAGTGTACCTCTACCGTGACTGTTCAAATAATGACCCATGAGTCAAAATTGACCCCGAGCGGGTGGTCACTTTGTTTTGCATAGGCTTACATATAAAATCTTCTTCTCTGAAACCACAATTCTCTGACCCCAGGGTCAAAATTGACCCCGCGTGGTGGTCACTTAGTTTTGCAAAGGCTTATATAGGAAAACTTTAAAAATCTTCTTCTCTGAAACCACGAGACATAGAGCTTAGATATTTGGCATGTAGCATTGTGCAGTTGACCTCTACCAATATTGTTCAAATTATGACCCCTGGATTGATAGCTCAAAATACGATGTCACATATTAAGAGCATCGATATGAAATATGGCAGGCGGTGCGTTAGAAGTTTCTTGTACTTGTTTTACGTTACTTTTAAAAACATTGTGTATGTGTCTGTGTTATTTTGTAGCATCACCCCCAAATGAGTTTGGTTCTGTAGAAGAAGCTAATTTTCAAGCCAGCAATGAGTCCGAAACAAAGAAGGCTGAAGGTAATTAATCAATCATCCATTTTTATAGACACTCACTCCATTAAAAGAAACCTCTTCCGATTAGTATGATTGGTAGGTATTGTGATAAAATATAATTGGAACCAAGGTGTCATAAGTTTCGGACTATTATCAAGATAAGATATTTATCTAACGCACAGAAATGTGTAAACCAGAAAATATGTTTAATACACAATGTAATGTTTTTTTTTCATCTATACCATTATGCATAAGTTTGTAAAACTGACCGTTTTACTGCCCAGATAACACGCTTACAGTTTTTTTTTTCTTTAGCAAAATAAATACTTGTAACTGTAAAATAAGCGAATACTCTCTCTTATTTTTCTACTGTTACATCTAAGTGTACCATTTTGTTTAAAAATGAGATAATGGTTTTGCTGTTAGAGTAATTACTTGAGTATATGAAACATTGCTCAATCTTACTATAAAATAACAGTTATTGTGCAGTTATTTAAAAGAGTAAATGTCTTTTATGTTTCACTTAACTTTAGAGTATTAGCATCTTCAATTTAACTTTAAATCAGTGAAACTGCAGTCATTTAAAAGTATTTTTCATATTAATTAAGTTTTGCGCTTGGGTCACTTACATGCAAACTATCAAAGCTATCACTTTCTAACTGGGAATACCAGTTCAGTATCAAATGTACAATAGTATAAATAAAGGACTAATTTTACAAGTTACATAACCCTGTAATGTAATTGGCTGGATTAATGCCCCATCTTTATTTAGAAAGTTTCACACATATACACAAACTATTTTTGTAACAGTCGACATAATGCAACCAAAGTTAGTGTATTAGAAGTATTTATTGTTATATTTAATTAGATTATATTTTAGGGATCCTGGGGTCAAGGTCACTGTTGCCAAAAATAGGAAAACTGTATTCTATTCAATATCTTTAGTTACAGTTGACATGATGTAACTATCTTGTTTGTAGTAAGTATTTAAGAAGAAAGGGTTGGCTTTTGGGGCTCCTGGTGTCATTGTCAAGGTCACTAACTAAAAAAAGAAAAGAACAGTAATATATTCAATATCTTTAGTTACAATTGACATAATGTAACTAAATTATTATGTGTGTAATACATATGAATAAAGACTTTTAAATTAATTGGGAATGTGTTTGGGGCTCATGGGGTCAAAGTTCAAGTTCAGGTTTTTTTTTCTAAAAATAGAAAAATGGGGAAAAATAATATCTTTAGTTGCAGTTGAATTATCGTGACCAAACTTTAATATAGTGTCTAGTTATTATTATGAAAACCTTTTGTGGGATTGTATTCTGGGGTCAAGGAAAAGGACACTGTTACTTAAAATATGGTGATAAATAAACTTAGAAGGTTAATATAGACGAGCGTCCGGCACCCTCAGGCGGTGGTCTTGTTCAAGATGTTGTACCTGTGTTTTATTTAAATCGGACGATAGTTTACGACCATAAAGGACTCTCGGAAATACTATCAATTTGTACTTTTCTATTGAGGTTGACGGATGAATCCCATTTTCATGTTACCCAACATTGATAAGTCCTGTATTTTTTAGCTTCCTGCACGCTTCACCAGTGTGAGGCAACCTATTTAAATATTTATTACAAATGACTCCGATATGCGTATAAATTCTCAACTCTACAATATAACTTTTACATAAGCGCAATGTTCGATCAGTGAGAATGTTTCTGGACCCATTGAAAACAATAAAACAATCCGCATTTTAAAGGGTTATAATAATGCCGACACTTACAAGAGTATTCGTAAGTAATCGTTTCATATATGAAGCATTTTATATAGACCTGTTTTAGACATGATAATTACTGTATACCATATCGTAAACGACACGTGCAACCCATACCCATAATCTACGAACTGTCGAATGAGGCCATTAATGTATATTTGTTACAGGAACAGACAGGTTATTCCCACTTGTCTGGTGCCTTGAAGGACTTGGAAACTATAATATAGATTATATATATTTTAAAACGCACAGACATGTGTAGACCAGAATATATGTGAAATACACAATGTAATCTTTTTTCATCTTTACCGTTATTATGGCCCTTGTCTGACTTAGAAAATTTAGTTAAAGTTTTGCATGCAAGTAACTATTATGAACATACTTCAGTAACCACTTATTCGAGTTATTTGAAACTAGCCAATAGTGTTCAGGGGTATGATACTACTAAGTTAGAAAACTCTTGACTGAATTTTCTACAAGTTATGGCCCATATTAAACTTAAAAACTTTGATAAAAGTTTTATGTGCAAGGAACTTCCATGCAAATACTTCAATGACCACTAAGTGGAGTTATTTGAACTTTAGCAATAGTGTCCAAGTGTATCTATCAATTAAGTAGCTATAGATAACTTTGGATCTTTTTTATGATTATAGTTTTCTGGTTTGTAGCAAACTACTGATAGACTCCATAATTTTTGTTTGACAAATAAAGCCAACTGTCCTTTATATCTTTTTAATCTCATACTTGATTGAGAAATGACAGTATACAATACATGATAATACATCCCCGAACAAGTTGCAAACAATTATGAACGAATAATATTGTTTGCTCATGTGACAAACAGTAATCGGCATGTTATTTAAATCCTTTATTTGATTTTTTTAAAGCATTTACATGAAGATAAACACTTGATATCTGGAACTGGCTGTAGCACCGATTGTATTTTCGTTTGAAAGACTGATCGGATATTCGAATGGTAAAATCACCGTTCGTTGATACTCATGCCTATGTTTAGAAACTTTCGAGAATATTTAAAAAAACTATCAGTAATTATTTTTTCTATTCATAATTTTTATTATTAATTTGTGGACTTTCTTTTCATATAAAGTTCACCTTACACAGTTAAGGTCTATGACCGTTATAGCCACATAGCAGATGACCTCATGGCAGCACAGCTAATGTCAAATCACATTAAAGTGACAATCGAAGAAAATGCAACTGAAATTTATAAAAACAAACCACTTAAAGTTTTGTGCCAAAGCACATCACATGGCAGTACATTTTGATGTAACGTGTAAACCTCCATTGACCTGATGCTCTTCTACGGAAACTCACTCATAAAAAGATCTTCCTCATGAAATTTAACTACTCAATCATTATGTAATTCATGTAACGTAGCTCCCAATTGTCTCCATGAATGCAAGATATGACAGTTATCTTGCATTGATAGTTTAAAATAAGGTGTCACATATTAAGAGCATCGATAATTAAATAAGAAAGGGACATGGCAGGCGAAGCGTTAGAAGTTTCTTGTACTTGTTTTACGTTACTTTTAAAAACATTGTGTATGTGTCTGTGTTATTTTGTAGCATCACCCCCGAATGAGTCTGGTACTGTAGAAGAAGCCAATTTTCAAGCCAGCAAGGAGTCCGAAACAAAAAAGGCTAAAGGTAATTAGTCAATCATCCATTTGTTATAGACACTCACTCCATTAAAAGATACTTTTGCCGATTATTATGATTGGTAGGTATTGTGATAAAATATAATTGGAACCAAGGTGTCATAAGTTTCGGACTATTATTTAGATAAGATATTTATCTAACGCACAGAAATGTGTAAACCAGAAAATATGTTTAATACACAATGTAATGTTTTTTTTTCATCTATACCATTATGCGTAAGTTTGTAAAACTGACCGTTTTACTGCCCAGATAGCACGCTCACAGCTTGCTTTTATTTTCTTCAGCAAAATAAATACTTGTAACTGTAAAATAAGCGAATACTCTCTCTTATTTTTCTACTGTTACATCTAAATATACCATTTTGTTTAAAAAAAATGAGATAATGGTTTTGCTGTTAGAGTAATTACTTGAGTATATGAAACATTGCTCAATCTTACTATAAAATTACAGTTATTGTGCAGTTATTTAAAAGAGTAAATGTCTTGTATGTTTCAATGGTGACATTCATTTTTTAAACAAAGTAATAATGGGACTGCTGTAAAGGTAATAACTTGAGCGTATTAGCATCTTCAATTTAACTTTAAATCAGTAAAACTGCAGTCATTTAAAAGTATTTTTCATATTCTTCAATAAAAGTAAAATGTAATAATTACATAAAACTAACTATATATAAACAACAGGAAATAAGTTATAAATCAATTATCTGTATAAATCAATAAAATTGATGGTCCTACTATTGTACTACATGTCAATACTACAAACACATTGCTGGACCTAATCAGAGAGGTTCTTCTTTTATTTCTATTCTTGGTTATTGTACATTTAAAAATTAAAGATGCATAGAGACCAGCGATGACAGCCGAGGAATCTCTTTTCTCGAATGTAAATAATTAATCAGTCCCCGGATGTGCGAAGTTGAGAATTGTACTTCATGTCAAGTCTACAGACACGTTGCTGGACCTAATCCGACAGGATGATAATTAATAAGGGTCAATTAATCGATATTTGACCACCTGCGGTTTAGGGGGTCACTTATGAAGATATTTTTATTGTCTTTCAAGGTATATAAAAAAACTCTGTTATAGCCGTTAAGAGTTTAGCACGCACTTTCCTGACTAAGTTGCCCCCATAGAGTATATGCTCATACGTAATACTGCCAGCGCCTGGTGCTTTATCAAATGTTATAAAATTACTAACCTTTCCATTTGGGTTATCAAAAGTTAACATGCGCTTTGGGAAAGTAGTGCAAGACAGACCAGATCAATCTTTTGTTTGATAGTCGCATACGAAAAGAACATATTACAAATAAAAACAGTACGTACACCTTAAAACGATTGCAGAAAGGTCTGTAGCTTACGGGCTGCATTACACATTCTTTTTTCTGTTTTAGAAATTACTGCGCTGTTAGCTGATTACGGAAGATAATCATATGCATATCACGGAAAAGTACGGATATTTACGGAAATTTACGGAAACGTACGGAATTCGATATAAGAGTTTGTAGTTTGATTTTCAAATTTCTGATGTTATTTCATTGACAACTTTCCTATTTACGAACGACAACTACAAGGTAACCAAGAATGATTTTTGGTTTTCCCTGTTATTCACATTGTACAGTACTGTATTTATATTTCATTGTTGGTATTGCTTTGTTTATTTCTGTTTCAAGGTATTGTCCTTGGTACACAGTAATTTTCGATCCACATCATCAGATATCACTTGAAGTTGAACAAAGCGCAGATTGAATTATTTTTATTGTTCTCTCAAACAATTGATATTGTTGACCATGTGGTTATTTTTCATTTAACGTACGTTTTATAATAAAACAAACTTCCCTGCCACCCATATATTTGTGAATCATTAATTCTGTGTCATATACTAAATTTCGCCCTATGCACATTTCGACCCGCGCTTTAGGTAAGGTTTAGCGTAAATCACGAAGGCCAAAAGTTGTTTTTAGGGGAGTTAATCTATATCCCCCAGGCCTTCAGCGCTCACAGCGCTTTGATTTATCTTTCTAATCTCAAACTCGATTGAAATGTGACAGTATAAAATATTATGATAAAACATCCCCGAACAAGGTGCAGACAACTATGAAAGGATATCATTGTTTGCTCATGTGACAAGCAGTAATCGGCATGTACATTTAATGCTTTATTTAATCGCTTAAAGCGTTTGCATGGAGATAAACACTTGACATCTAGAATTTACTTTAGGACTGTTTGTTTATTCGTTCGAATGACTGATCGATTATTTGAATGGTAAAATCACCGCTCGTTGATACTCATGTCTATGCTTAGAAACTTTCGAAAAACATTTAAAACAACAATCGGCAATTATTTTACCGATTCATAATTCACAATGTATTTATAATTTATTTGTGGACCTTCTTTTCATTTTAGGTCCACTCATCACGGTACAGGTCTATGACCGTTATAACCACTTAGCAGATGACCTCATCGCAGTACTGTTAAACCCGGAAGATTTTGATAAGATAAAAGTAAAGGATGTAAGAGACATTGATAAAAACAAACCACTTATAGTTATGTGCCAGAGACTTTCTAGACTTCAGCCTGATATCGATTATGCATGGGAAAAAATACAAGGTAAGAATTTGATACGTATCTTTTACAAAGTGTGTTTCTAGCCCAATTGAGCAAAGTGCTAACGTCAATCTTACCGTACGCATTTCCCCACAATTGATACAATTACGCTTAATGTATTCATTTTGATACTAAAAATTAAATGGTCAGTATAACATTATAATGTAGTTGATCGATACAGACATACGTCACTGAATAAGAAAATTAAGAATGTTTGATAGAAGGCTTAACTGTGTTTCAGACTGTATATACACTTAACTTAAACTCTTAACATTTCTCATCTTTTTTCTGTCATCAGTGTCGTTTGTTCCTGTCTTTTCTACTCACTTTCAGAGAAAGGCTGAGCCCGTGTATAAGCATGCACGCGTATAAAATAATCATAGTCGCCCAAATGGACTGTGATGGTCTTTAATATTCGAAGTAACTTTTCGTTCATGTGTTGTAACTATTTTGTATCATATACTTAACGAAACTTCTAACGCACCACCTGCCCTTTTCCTTCTTAATGCAATTTTCAACCTTATGCGCTAGTTAAGTTTAGCTATTGTTGCACGAAAGTCCTAAGTACAAATCACATGACAGTGTGATTTAAGATGGGTCATTGCCTTAATGCTCTTCCTTTGGAAACCAACTCTGAATTTGTTTTCTATAGAGCATTTGTTCCACTCAGTCATTATACCCCCGGAACGAAGTTTGGGTGGTATATAGGAGTCACCCGGTGGTTGGTCGGTCGGTCGGTCAGGCGGTCTGTTGCATTTTCCTTGTCCGGAGCATAACTTGAAAACTACTGGTTGGAATTTAATAGAACTTCATACAATGGTCAAGTACATTAAGAGGAAGTGCAGTGCACAAGAACCATAACTCCATCTTGACTCATTACAGAGTTATTGCCCTTTGTTACTTTTCTTTGTCCGGAGCAGAACTTGAAAACTACTAGTTGGAATTCAAAACAACTTCATACAATGGTCAAGTACATTGAGAGGAAGTGCAGTGCACAGGAACAATAACTCTTTCTTGACTCATTACAGAGTTATTGCCCTTTGTTACTTTTCTTGTCCGAAGCATTACTTAAACACTACTAGTTGGAATTCAATACAACTTCATAAAATAGTCTAGCACAATGAGTGGAAGTGCAGTGTACAAGAACCATAACTCTATCTATAGTATTTACAGAGTTATTGCCCTTTGCTACTTTTCCTTGTCGCAGAGCATAGCTTGAATACTACTGGTTGGAATGCAATACAACTTCATACAATTGTCAAGCACAATGAGAGGAAGTGCAGTGTACAAGAACCATAACTCTATCTTGACTATTTACAGAGTTATTGCCAAGAAAAGTATCTCTATTTTAGTTTTTTTTGCAAGGTATTCTGTTACTACGAACTTCCTCAGTTTATAAAGCAGTCTCTCGGGGGTATTAATCACATTTAGTGATAGCTCTAGTTTTTAATTTGATGTAGCGCATCTACCAAATGTCTTCATAAATGCAAGACATAAAAAGCTATTTTGCAGTGATAGCTGCAAATAAGCTGACACATCATTCAGCATCAATCACTAAACAGACAGGATAAACGCAGGTTGTTCTGGTGCATTAGTTTCTTCTAGAGTAGTATCTTTCGTTACTTTAAAAAAAATTGCGAGGTTTATTTTGTAGACTCATTCCCGGAAGCGTTAGGTTCGCAAGCAGAACAACATTCTCAAGGCTGTGATGAGTCCGAAACAGAGGATGCTAAAGGTATTTAAATCATTGATTTTAAGTACATTCATTCCATCAAAAGAAGCTATTGTCGATTTTAGAACAATGATTCGTGTTGTACTAAAACATAATGGAAGTCACATGTATGTACTAAAGTATCGGTGTACTGAAGTGATATGTTATATGTAAAGGACATTTTCTTATGTCAAACTGAGTCCTAATATAACGGGTCTGGTAACGAACGTTATCCACCAAATATGATGCCACTGCTTGGTGCATCATTTCAAATCATTAGGGTTACATGGATCACAGGCTCTTACTTGATCGTTTACATATAATGATATATTTAACTTTTATGCAAGTTTGCCACTGCAAATCGCTCAAGTAAGAGTAATTTATTTGAAGTGTCAATGTAGTTTTGTTACCAAGAGTTCTGATAAACACTAACTTATGTTGAACGTTTAGCTTCATAAAGGACACAAAAATGGCGGCGATGAATGTTTGAGAAGGTGTCGTAAGTTTCAGACCAGTTTGCAGATTAACAGATGATGTGTTTTGTTAACGTATGTTCAAATTTGCAGCGTTTTAAGGACGCTATGTTTAGTTTTGTTCCATGAGTTCTAAAAATCAAAATTGTTATGTTACTTTCGGATATGAATAGGAAAGCAAAAATTGCGCCGAACGAAACTTTCAGAGGATGCTGTTAGTTGTTGCCAGTTTTCAGAAGTATGTACGTAATTTGCAGTTATTGTATCACTTAATTGGACGCTGTATTTAGTTTTGTTTTAGGAGATCTGAAAAAATACAGTTTATGTGTTATTTTCGACTATGTAAGGAAAAAAACATGGCGCCGAACGAAAATTGAGAGGCTGCCGATAACGACTTTGCCGATTAACAGAATACTTGTTTATATAAGATATTCATTTATTTCATTTACAGATAATGTATCACTGAATAGTTACATATTTTTTCGTTCCTTAGACTTCTGGTAATTAATAATTGATAAACAATTCTCGTCATTGCTATGCGGTAGGCACTTCTCGTTATCTACAAAATCTGCTTTCTAGCTAGGATCCGATGGAATCGATAATTGGTATAGATATAAAGAGCGTTACCAGACTCGATATATTGGGACCTATTATCAAGTCAGTTATTGTGAATTTTTGTATTTAATTTCCATATCTAAGTAGTTTCAGCGACAGATATTTTTGATGTTAGCAGTTAGCGAAATATTCATGATATTTATAAAACTTTCTTGATTGTGTATTATATGGAAACGAATATGATGTACATTAAGCAAAAGTAGCAAGAATGTGTTTTCAGTTAAAAGCTCCTTTGTGATCTTGAATATAACAGTTACAAGAAGAAAATATACCCTGATGACTATTAGCTTAATAAATATATTTGTAATAGTTAAACTAAAACGCATCAAGCAATAGTAGCAAGAATGTGTTTTCAGTTAAAGTGACCCTTTGATTGCTCTTGAATATAATAGTTACAAGCAATACATTTGTATGAGGAAGATTAATTTACTGAAGCTATTTGTAAGAGTCAAAGTATGAAATCACTGTATTCATGCGCTGGATTAAAAAGACGAGCTCAGGGTTATGTATACTTCACTTAAGGATACTTTCTGGAAGTTTTATTTACGGATCTATTGTTAAATTCGAGATCATGGTCAGTCTGATCATAGACTATTCTCGGGGCCTTTGTACTATTTTCAAAAGAGGAATCCCCACGCCTTCCGCATAGTTGTTTAATTAAGTAGCTGTTTGTTTATTGTTACACATTCTTTTTATGTCAAAATTAATTGCTTTAGAAATAATGTATAATACATATATTGCATCATATCCACAGTTCTTACTGCATTTCTTTAACCAAAGCTTTAGAGTTGTAGTGCCAAATATAGAACATGATAATTGCACTCTACATTTCACTGTTAATGGATAAAAGTATACAAAACAACAAGAAAATGAGTTTTGTATCGATACTATATTTATGATATTAGACGGTAAGACATGTAAATAGACTGGTTGGTTAAAAAGCAGGGAGTATGTATTTAGGCAGTCAGTTAGACAATAAGGAGAGTGGGGAAGGGTGGTATATAATATTAAGTACACACATTCCTACAAACCGACATACATACCTAGTTGATCATTAGGTAGGTAAATACTTGAATGTAATTATTTGATTGGTACAATAAAATATATAACCTTTAACTTTAAAATTGATGCCATTGTCTGATAGCTCTTCCGTTACTGCAGCAATGCCTTGCATTATTGTTTAACCGTTGTCATTCTATTTTTATTGCATTTTCCAGCATCAGTCGCATAAACACCAATCAGTGCAGAAGCAAGGTGGGTCACGCTGTATCGGAAAAACGAACTGGCTCCAATTTAACGATACTACTCCGAGTAACGTGACGACAAGGCTCCGACGAAAATGGCTGATTTATTTAACAAAACCCAAGTCAGTATAACATATTCTTGTATTTTGCATGGTTATTCACAACTTTTAAATAAACGAATACTCTTACGGGTCTGTTTTGCACGTTTTACCATTAAATTACTTTCACACGCATCGATCTCTGAAACCGCCGACTAGCTACGGCCATGCAGGACAGAAGTGAGCATTCCGTAAGAGTATTAGTTCCTTCAAAAGTTGCTAATAACCATTTAAAATACACGAATTTATTATACTTACTTGGATTTTGCTAATTAAATCAGTCATTTTTGTTGGAGCCTTGTCGTTACGTTAGTCGGAGAAGTATCGTTAAATTGGAGCCAGTGCGTTACGCTGACCACCCAATTATCATTTACCAATTTCTCTTTCAAACATGAGACTAAATGTCACGAATGATAAACTTAGTAAACTTGTGTAATGCTAGAAATATTATTGAAGCAGCATACCAGCAAAATGACTTGAGATTTAATGAACAGAAATATAATGGCATTGGTAAATAAAATTGTATTTATGTCACCCATGTCCCCCGATGTCCAAACTCAATACTTTTTGCATTGAACTCAAACTATTTATAAGACAGATGTCTTACATTCCCATGTTGAAAAAAAGCTATAAACACAAAGTAATTCAAATCAGACAATCTTTTCATGCCCGCTCGAAATTTGCCTTTCAGCTGTGTATTCACACGATACTATATGCTTAACAACCTTTTGTCTAATACAATTGTTTTTAACCTGAATAGATAAAATTACAGGCGACAGCAAGTATGAATTCTCTACATTAGAGGTATGGCTTTGAAGCTTACCATACTTGTTAACCATCATAACCTTTATCAACAGACAAGAGTTCATAACTTTGTCAAGGTTTTTGTTAGAATTATGGCCCTTTTTCGAATTAGAAAGTGCTTTAAGCTTGGTTAAGTTTTTCGTACCACCCCACTTTCTTGCAAAACCATTTCAGATATTGTTTTGAAACTAACCATAATTATTTATCATCATTACTCTCCTCTATAGACAAGAGTTTTTGTCAGAATTATGCCCCTTTTTTCACTTAGCAAATACATTCGATTGGGGTAAAATCCATTTATTGACTTAACCCTTTGAGATATTGCTTTGAAATTAAGAATCTGTAGGCAAGAGAATGTAACTCTGTCAAGGATTAAAAATATTTTAGGCCCTTCGAATTTTTGGTTTAGTTTTTTGTACCACTGCACTTTTTGACAGACCTGTTTGAGATATTACTTAGTTGGAATACTTGTTTTCCATCATGATCCCCAAACATAGGCAGGACAGACAAGAGTACATAACGCTGTCAAGATTTTTGACAGAATTATGGCCCTTTTTTGACTTAGAAAACTTGGAGCTTGGTAAAGTTTTTCGTACCACCCTACTTTTTTCAAAACCATTAGCGGTATTGCTTTGAAACTTACCATACTTATTAATCATCATTACCTCCATCAACAGAAAAGAGGACATAATTCTGTCAAAGTTTTTGTTCGCTTGTTGACTTTTCCATTTGAGATATTACTTTGAAAGTTGTAATACTTAAGTACCATTATGACACCTGTCTATAAGCAAGAGACGATAACCTTGTGAAAATGTTTCTTGATTTGTACTTAACCACTTGAAGTATTAATTTAAAACTTTGCTGTATTATTCAGGGTTATCAAACAATTAAGTTTTATATCTCTTGACTTAATATCTTGCTGCTTGTGGGTCTTGGTTATACACATCCTTGATTTATTTGTACTGACAAATTTTTGTTTTATTAGCAAGCACTGAAAAAAGTCGAGCGCGCTGTCCTACTGACAGCTATTGTTTTTAAAGCGTGTTACTGGTGTCTTTGAGATTCAAGACTTAACACTTAGGTAATTGTAAAACACCTACGCATCTTGTATTCTACTTGAAATAAATCATTTTAAAAGAAAAATTATATAAAAAGATAATTTTTTAACTAAAGATATATTTGGTAAATTTAAGCATATAGTCGCCATAAATACTTTACCCGATACATGTAATTACATCTTCTACAGTATTATTTTACGAAACCGTGAAATATCGTTGCTTCCCGGAGACAGTATTTTCAGAATTTTTGATACATTGATAATTTTAATAAAAAGAGAAGCATGAAGATCATATTTAATTAAAATTTTTAATAACACCATGATAATATTTACATTTTGTAGTTTTTGCATATATCTGAAGAAATATTGTACTTTAAATATAAAAACTGATAACATGTGTCTTAACATGGCAAATTTAATGAAAAAATATTAGTCACAATTTTTAATCAAACAGGTTAGCACGTAGATAAAATTCAATCATAAAACATTTTATATCATTTAAAAAAAGAAACATTTAAGTTTGTGCTCATATGAAAAGAAATTATGTGACTTAAGAAAGTAAGTCAGAAACAAGAAATGATCATTTAAAAAAAGTATTTACTACATATTTCTTTGTACAAATTAAGGCGGACTAACAAATTGATATCGTCGATAGCTTATTTTCAAGGAATGCAATTTCATTAATAAGCCAACCATTTTATTTGGTATTCTGGCAATGGAAGCATTCTTGTGCCATTTATGTAGTTTCTAGTGTTATCAGTTTGTTTATTGAAAGCCATTTTCGCTTGTTTGATACTTTGCATCAATACTTTTCTTCTTTTAGATAATTAGAAAAGTTAGACAAATAAGCAGACAGGTTGATTTAAAGTAGGGATAATACTTTAGGAGTTTTTTTCTGGACATGAGTCTACGATATGTCACCAGAGATATTCTTTGTAAACTTGTGCATGGAAATATGATTGAAGCAACATACCAGCAAAAGGTCTTGAAAAATTATTTACTAAAAGATATTTGGATTTGTAAAGAAAAACTGTATCTAAATTAATGTTATTTAGTAATTTTGTGGTTTGTAATATTATTGCAAAATTTTAAGATTTACCGGAGATCTAACCATATTGACATTATTTAAAGTGACATTATGCGCATTTTTTTCAAGTAAAAATCCAGCTGAATATGGTGTGTGTACAAAAGCGTAGAGGAAATAATAGATTTTAACCCAATACACCAAACTCTTCACGTTTCCAGTATGAAATAATAATATTCTGACTTGATCGAGTTTGAAACCAGACTGTAAATAAGAGGTTGTAAATAATGATTAGGTGTAAGGGCATAAGGCCATTAATGTGGAAATACATATGTAATGCATTTAGATTTTAAAGTGTAAATATAATATCATAACATTACTGCTGTTCTGTTTTATAATATTTCATTGTTTTCAGTATCAAGCTCACCTTTAGCCAGTTCACCAGGACCAGAGCAGGTACAAGACGTAAAGTCACACGAGTTAATGCAGACAACAGGTAAAACAATAACTGCTGCTTACGCATAACATAATAAACGAGATATGAAGGTGTCAAAAAGAATTGATAATCTGACTTATAGTTAAATGAAACAATAATTGACATATATAACACTGACAATGTTTTATTAAATTCTAATAAATGTTTACAGGTCCAATACTAAGCCCCTGATGGATATATCTTTTAAAGTGACATTATGCGCATTTGTTTCAAGTAAAATTCCAGCTGATTATGGTGTGTGTACAAAAGCATAGAGGAAATAATAGCTTTTAACCCAATACACCAAACTCTTCGAGCTACCAGTATGAAATAATAACTTTCCAAATATTGATTTTCTTATTTGACTGGGAGAGTCAATTTAAGAAAAGAACAACTGCATGCAGGAGATGCTGCCCGTGACAATGTGCACTGCATCATACAACAAAATATTTCAATGATAAAACCGTGAAAAGTCGCGGATGCTGTACATACATATCACAGAAACTGTGAAATGAGTAATTATTCAGAGCCACCGAGTACAGGCAATATGAAAAAAAGCTGCAAGACACAGCAATGATATTTACCACTGACATCAAAGTCGAAAACTGACACTCCTCAAGCAAACCTCCAATGTTAAACGGACGGCCTCTGTCAAAGGCTTGCTTACTGTCCAAATAACACGCTCACAGCTTGCTCTTATTTTCTTGAGGAAAAAAAAACATTCTCGTAGACTGAATAATTACATCGAACAACCGAAACCGCCGCCGTGGATCCGCCGTGGCGCAGTGGCAGCGCGTTAGCCTCATGATCGAAGTGCCCCGGGTTCAATCCCGACCATTGACATGTTGGTAGTGTCCTTAGGCAAGACACAAATAATTTACATTGCCTCTCTCTTTTCGAAGTTGACTCCATCTGGAATGAGTCTCGAGAGCGACTAATCTAAGTTGTAAGAACTTGTTTCGCAAACGAGAATAAATAAATAAGTATATATAAATGAAAATTCTAGCTAAACGTCAACTATTCATGTTCAAAACTGTATAAAGATCAAAGCGCTGTAAGCGCTGAAGGCCTGGGGGCTATAGGTTAACTCCCCGAAATACAACTTTTGACCTACGTGTTTTGCGCTGAACCTTACCTAAAGCGCGGGTCGAAAAGTGCAGAGGACGAAATTCAATATATGACACAAAATGAATGATTCACAAATATATGGGTGGCAGGGAAGTTTGTTTTATTATAAAACGTACGTTAAATGAAAAATAATCACATAGTCAACATTATAAATTGTTTAAGCCAATAAAAATAATTCGATCTGCGCTTTGTACAACAGCAATATGATCTGATGATGTTGATCGAAAATTATTGTGTTCCAAGGACACAGTGTACGAACCCAGACTGTATCAAACCGGAAGGCGCCACCGAATTAGCATACAGTAACTGTTTCAAGTTTACCGTGTAATTTTATTTCAAGTGTTAAGTAGGAATTGGGAAGGGTGGCATATTAAAATCGCACCGTCTGTCCGTCTGTCCGTCCGTCCGTCCGTTCGTCCGTCCGTCTGTCTATCTGTCCGTCTGTCTGTCTATCTGTCCGTCCGTCTGTGCGTCCCCACTTACACATTCGTGTCCGGACTGTAACTTTGTCAGGCATTGAAGGATTTTAAAATAACTTGGCACACATGTCTAGCACATCAAGACGACGTGTCGCGTGCAAGACCCATGTCCCTAGCTCAAAGGTCAAGGTCATACTTAGAGTTTGAAGGTAATGGATTCCTCTATATATGCATATATGCACACATTCGTGTCCGGACTGTAACTTTGTCATGCATTGAAGGATTTTAAAATAATTTGGCACAAATGTCTAGCACATCAAGACGACGTGTCGCGTGCAAGACCCACATCCCTACCACAAAGGTCAAGGTCACACTTAGAGTTTATAGGTAATGGAATCCTGTATATATGCATACATTTGTGTCCGGACTACAACTTTATTATGCTTTGAAGGATTTTAAAATAACTTGGCACAAATGTCTAGCACATCAAGTGGATGTGTCGCGTGCAAGACCCAAGTCCCTACCCCAAAGGTCAAGGTCACACTTAGTATTTAAAGTAATGGAATACTGTATGCATGATTACTCTGTCATGCATGGAAGGATTTTAAAATTACATAGCACATTTATTGAGCACATGGAGAGGACACAGACTGTGAGGCACATCTTTCGGCATTCGTCACTTGTGAGGGACAGCTCTTGTTTGTATCTTAAAATAGTTATATTTGATGTGGGTACTGTCAGACGTGGTTATATTCAAAATATCTTTATGTGTTTGGAAAAAGAAATCAAAACATTAGGGCAACATGGAACATTCGTCATAAAAATGGTTTAATATTGAAAGATATGGAGAGTTCTTTGCCTCAGAAGTGTTGTTTACAGTTCGGTCATTCATTCATGTAATGAGAACAGCCTTACTTACTAGCTAAAGCGTAAGGAATATTTCAAAATGTCGTCGGTATTTACATGCATTAAAGATATGCACTGTATGCATATTCGCAAAAACAAAATTGTTTACTGTATGATAATCGTAAAACCACTGTACAATAATTGCACAGAACGCAACAAATGTAATATTGATTTAAAAGCGCAATTCTTGCTTCCGCTACTATTTTTGGTTTCAAAGTTATCAAATTGTTTCAAGCATGGACCTGTGTATATATTAGCTTACTATGACTCTTCCTACTTATCTTGAGGGAGTAAAATACGCAATAAATTGAAGGGTACCGAAATAAATATGGCAACCGTTTATGAATGAAGCATGTTTGACAACTTAAAAGTATTAGCGTGTACAGGGATTGTCATGAAACATAATTGACTTGTCGTACGTTGCATTATTGAATGGCTCTGTTGGTAGCGAGTATTGCCAATCATCAAATACATTGTAGATGATTTATTTTTTTTCATATAAAGATCGAAAATATCCCCCGTGAGCTGTATTCGGTTCACATTAATGAATACAGCGACCCGGGGAGCTGTATTCTGTGAGCTTCAACGAATGCAGCTCCCCTAATCAAATGGGAGCTGTAATTGGGGTTCTTGTACCTTTTTTTGTATAGAGCGCCCCAGCGACCCTATGCAACATAGACGTATCATTCGTTTATACAAATACGCAGTAAAGAATTTATTATAAAATAACAAGGCCGCTATTCAGGATGGAGTACTTAGTCATGGGATGTATGTCTTTTTATCCGCACTTGTTGGTCGGACAGTTGAATGGACATTTGAAGTTAAATTACTTTTGTTCTGATATTAAAAACTGTTTTTCAATAAACCATCATTATTTTCATATGACGATAACACATAAGGCAACATTTGTTTTGACGGAATGAAGCTCGTACACATCATGGTGTACGGCCTGACAGACGGACAGATAAGACATCATACAGGATAGGACAACAGACAGATGGTTGGACAAATAGACGGACGAAATAGATGCATAACATGCAGTATATTTAACAAGTGTTAGATGTTTTAGGCAACTAAGGTTCTTTATTTCTATCTGACATAACGATCATGGTTCTTTAAATATTCTAATAAAGCAAACATAGGGAGATTCAGTCGAATTGTCATATGTTTTGCTTCGAATAAAGCTCCGCTTTACCAAGGGAGCTGTATTCGTTAATGTGCACCGAATACAGCTCCCCGCGGAGCTGTCAGCTGTATTTGAAAGGAGCTGTATTGCTACAGTTATTGTAATAATATACATGTACATTTATTACATTTCTCTGTTGTTGTTTTAATTAGGGGCATTCTTTAGTAAATGAAATGTGCATCTTCTGTCGTCAAAACATGTCATGAAACATTCGATTATAAATTATTTAAGCAAAAATAGCCTTGTTCCTAGCGATAAAAGAATTGACCGTGCAAGGACTCGAACTCATGTCCAAAGAAGAAGTTTCACAAATTTAGCATAAATGTAGTCTTCAATATTATGCAACCCATGTAAAGATCATTTGTGATAGAATAAACACAGTCGCATGTTTATCATATTTTGATTTTTAGAATGCTGCTAGCGGGAAATGTAAAGGAGTGGTTGATGATATCACCAAAGGATGTTGAGGTCAAATTTCAATAATAGCACTGCCAGTCAGCCATAGCTATCTGAAATAACTGGAAATATAAAATCGACATATTTGCGAATAGGCATACAGTCATTTTATAACGGTTTGCGATTTGCATACAGTGTCTTAGCGAATATGCATACAGTCAAATCGATACATGTACCGCAAAAAACGTATTTTCTTCAAAAGACCTGCAATAAATGGACGGCAATGTTGGAACTTATCTACGGATAAGACATCTTTGTAGCGGATGGTGGCTACTAGAGTTCGCTTTACAATGTTGGGAAGAGATAAATTGACAAAATATTGCAATTTTAGAACAACTGAACTATTTTCAACAATTCTTTGCTATGTTTTCAAACAAATTAACAATGTAAAACATAAACTTCGATATTTCCTGATACATGGTATTATCTCTGTATCTAATAAAATTTGGAATACTTGCTGTACTCTTTCTTTTTCTACTTGAAATAAAATTGCACAGTAAACTTGAAAACAGTTACTGTATGCCTATTCGTTGGCGACTTCCGCTTTGATACAGTCAGAGTTCGTACACTGTGAAGGACAAGACCTTGAAACAGAAATAAACAAAGCAATACCAGCAATGTACAGTACTGTACAATGTGTATAACAGAGAAAACCAAAAATCATTCTGGGTTACCCTGTAGTTGTAATTGTCGAAACCGTTCACTGGTCCTTGACATGCAGCGTCCTCAATAAATGGAGGGTGATTTTGATCACGTGCGTTCCTTCTCGGGAATGTACGTAAATTATTTCGTCTCTTTTTGGAGAAATTTATTTTAAGGTAAATATATATGTAATCGTTCGTAAATAACAAAGTTGTCAATAAAATAACATGGGAAATTTGAAAATCAAACTACAAACTCTTTTATCGAGCTCCGTACGTTTTCGTAAATTTCCGTAAATATCCGTAATATGCATATGATTATCTTCCGTAATCAGCTAACAGCGCATTAATTTCTAAAACAGAAAAAAATGTGTAATGCAGCCCGTAAGCTATATACCTTCCTGCAATCGTTTGAAGTTGTATGTACTCTGACATATTTGTAATATGTACTTATCATATGCGACATTCAAACAAAATATTGATCTGGTATGTCTTGCACTACTTTCGCATAGCGCATGTTAACAGTTGTTAATCGCACATAGCACAGTTAAATTTCTTGCAGTGTTTGAAATGTGGTATGCTAACTTAGGCCTAGGGAACTTTCAGTCCACAGGCCAAAAATTATCATGATTATTATTATTATTTTACAAACGTATGGTAACACGTTAAATCAGTAGAGTGTTCGACTGTCGTCTTTTCCTTCACCTTTTCTTATCCATGTACATGTAAACATGACTGTAATAACGGTATTTAATAATATATTGGAATGAATATTATTTTTAAACTGGATTTTTATTTCATTGAATTCATTCATTGTTTGCACTTTGATTGGTGGGCAAATGGGGTCACTACTTAACCATGTTATGAAACTAAGACTTTTACAATAATTAAGTGCTTCTTCCCCAATATATCCATTAAACTTTTGATTGTTAAAATAATCATCAGTCGCTAAGAAATTGAGAAAACAATGCTTGCCAATCATCATGTTTTATGACATACTTGAAGTGACATTATGCGCATTTTTTTCAAGTAAGTCCAGCTGATTTGGTGTGTATACAAAAGCGTAGAGGAAATAATAGCTTTAAACCCAATACACCAAACTCTTCACGCTACCAGTATGAAATAATAACTTTCCAAATATTGATTTTCTTATTTGACTGGGAGAGTCAATTTAAGAAAAGAACAACTGCATGCAGGAGTTGCTTCCCTTCCACTGCCGAAATCTCTACCAACATCAACAACGACACAATCAACTATCATTTTATCAGTCCGATAGTTTTATATCTAAAGAACCAACTTCATATACTAATGTGGCATAATCATTAATTTAACACATTTAAATGAACAGCAACCAAAAATTGCTTTTATAAAACTGTCACCAAAAATACACTATGTGCAGTAAGATGCGCATAATGTCACTTTAAATATATGTATTGGTCTATGATTTTTTTAACACTTGTCTTTGACATTGCAAATATAACTAGTAGGCATTTCATTACATTGCTCTAAATATAAACATTAAAAATCCTTCAGATTAATTTCAGAAAACAATAATTAATACAAAAAACGCAGTTCTATATCACTTATAGGAATGAAAGTTGATAAAATTGATTTTCATTCGTGTTGCTAACGATCTTTAATCGTTCTTTGACCTTTAAAGCAGAATTTCTAGTCATAAACGGACTGCACATTAATTAATTAATTAATTAATTAATTAATTAATTAAGAGATTGATATTAAATTATTGATTGATTGATTCATTGATTCATTGATTCATATAGTCGTATATGCGTTCGTTCTAATACACAACGTTTATTCGTTCATAAATTCATTCACTCTCTAACACACTCATCTCATGTAAATGTTTGCAGCTGGCACTTTATCACATAGTTACTTATAAAAGATTTCCAGACGATAGAAAGGAAAGAATAAAGATAAATTTTGACTTACCTCGCTTGTCGTTTTCAAAGTTAAAATCCTATATGTACTACACTAAATTTAACCTTGTTAAATTTTCTATCGGTACTCAACAAAACTGGTATTCTCTTTGAGAACTTCGCACAGTTAATCCATTTTCGGCCATAAAAGAGACATAAAAAGCATTACATACTTAATCAAACCTCCCAAAACGACACATCCTTGTCAGAAATAAGAATTTTATCGGTACTTTATTTAACAATTTAGGACTCCAAAACTGCATGGAATTAAAATTATATTCATATTGATATTTTGTTTTACCATTTATGCTTCTATTAGTTAATGGTCACTGACTTGAACTACTGTATCCTGATTTGGTATTTACCAATGAATTTTCTGTCTAAGTTACGTGCATATTTTAGAATGAAGAACTACTCGGATCCCATTTTCTGTATTTGTTAACTAAAAATTCAAAATCATATTTCCAAACGTCAATAAAGGACATATGAAGCTGTTGTTATAGGTCTTTGCTTCAATATGCAAACGTTGATTGACTAATTTTTAAGCAACCCAGTACAAGTACGCGCTGTATTTACATATATACATGTGTAATTTCTTCGCTCTTCGCTCGCTCATATTTTATTCAGAAATTACAAAAAAAATTCTCGCCGCCCGATTTTTTTGGAGAAAAATTAATCCGATGAACAACTTTTCAATTTTGTGCAGCCATAAGTAACAAACAAAATATAGTTTCGGTGTAAGATCACGTGATAATTTCACCGAATGGGCACCAAAATTGATATTTTCACGAGTGGCGCAGCCGCGAGTGAAAATAATGACTTTTGGTGTTCACGAGTGAAATTAACGTGATATTACACCGATACCAACAATTTTTCTGTTTATTTTATGGTTAAAACTCTACTTTTATTGAGTTTGTTTCTATAAAATATCGAAAATCGCGGGAAACGTCATCAGAAATATAGCGCAAATGACGTCATTTTAATGACGTCATCGTCGCATGGATTCCAGCTTTGATTACGCAAGGTATACTTTTTGACGTAAATCCGGGTTAAAGATGGCAAAAACAGTGAGAAATAAAAATGGTAATCCACTGTTTCAAAATTGGATTATCACTTTGATTTCACTGGGAAAACTCTATAATTCGCTGGAAAACATAAAATAAATGTTAATCTAAAACAGTGTAAACTTTACTATATATTTCTTTGTGACATATAGAGGCGGACTAACAAATCGAAAACACTAATAGCTTATTTTTAAAAGAGATAATTTTATCAATAAGCCAGCGATTTGATTTGGTATTTTGGCAGTGGTAGCATTCTCATGCCATATGATTTATGTATTTCCTGGTTTTATCATTTTGCTCATATAACGCCATTTTGCCGCCTCTTTGATACTTTTCATCCGTACTTTTCTTCCATAAGATATTGGAAAGTTAGACAAATAAGTGGACAAGTTAATTTAAAGTAGAGAGAATGTATTCAGAAGTTCTTTTTCCGAGCATGAGTGTATATGTCACGAGCGATATACTTCGTAAACTTGTGTGGAGATGTTAATATAATTGAAGCAGCATACCAGCAAAAGGACATGGAAATTAATGTACTGAAAGATAATTGGATGCGTAAAGAAAATTGAATTTAAATTTATTGATCCAATCATTTTGTGGTTTGTAGTATTATTAAAGTTTTACCGGAGATCTAAGCAGTTTGACATTATCTATCTAGTAAGAATGTTTTTCTTGTTTGCGTGTCGGTCGTTATCATTTATTTACTGGTGTACCCACCGACATCTGGTCGGTCACTATAATCCTACCTTTAAAAATGCTTTGAAATGTTGATATTTTAATGTTTATGTTCGTATACTACATTCTAAGACAATCGAGGACAGCATATGTCATCTTCTACTATTTTCTGGTGGTCACTTTTCGCCCAATCAGTATAACAGTTGGCCAAAATGTTTGTCTTGACTTTTGAATTAGCTCAAACATGTTTAATAATAGAAGAGTTTGAAATAAAAACCTAAGTCACAAGGTCTAATAATGACACATTTTGAACACTCCTAAATACATGTGTTTGTCCAGTCACTTGAAACTTAATAAAATGTTAGTCTTGATTTATTATCGCTAGAAGTATAAACTTAGTCTGAGATCAAAATTTAATCATAGACACACTGTTGAGGTCGTATTTAATCCAATTTTAATTAATTTTGATCAGAATAATAATCTTTAGCCAAGACTGAATGACTTAAAAATAGGTTCATCAAAACAAACTAATTATACTATGTAAACTATGATGATGACACATTACACAGTTTTTGAAAATAAAAACATCTTAAGCTGCAAAATTAGTGTCTAGTAAGCATTATTTTACCTTATGAGGTCGTAAAAATTATATGTTGTAAGGGCATAAGGCCAATAATGTACGATACATATGTACATAATATTATAACTCCTGTTCTATTTAAGAAATAATAAATGCCTCCCTGTACTTTAGCGTTGAATAATATTTTATTCAACGATAAAATATAGGGAACAATTTATTATTTCGATTCTTTGATAGCAATCCCGAACTTTATTTAACGCGTAGTAGTACATCATTGTAACGTTAAAACGCGAGATACGATTGGACGCGCTTGTTTACATACGTCACGTCACTACGTCATTTACGGCACGTCGTCCTTTGAAAAACGTGCTGTATTTTATCGTAAAATAAAATACAGGCTTTTCCCTATATGTTTATATAGGAAAAGCAGCCGCTTGTGCTAGAATTTAAATTATTACATTTTGTTATATTTAGGATCTGTTCTGTTATAAATTATTACATTTTGTTATATTTAGGATCTGTTCTGTTATAAATTATTACATTTTGTTATATTTAGGATCTGTTCTGTTATAAATTATAACATTTTGTTATATTTAGGATCTGTTCTGTTATAAATTATAACATTTTGTTATATTTAGGATCTGTTCTGTTATAAATTATAACATTTTGTTATATTTAGGATCTGTTCTGTTATAAATTATTACATTTTGTTATATTTAGGATCTGTTCTGTTATAAATTATTACATTTTGTTATATTTAGGATCTGTTCTGTTATTAATTATTATATTTTGTTATATTTAGGATCAAGTCAAGAATTTGCCAGTTCAAAAGAAGCGACGGGCGAATTCCTTAGGAGAACAGGTAAACAATCACCGCTGCTCAAAAATCGTTTTTTCTAAACACACATCAAATTTAAACACGCTTCGTATCACTGACGATATATATCATTAAATAGTGTAAAGATGCAAAAATAAATGAAGAAACATATTACCAAAGGACACAAGTATCAAAGTATGAAAATAATCTGATAAGCCGATCAAAATGGACGAAAACGTTTTCATGTTTAATCTGTAATTGTTATCTTAGTACTAAGTTAACAAAGTATTAGTGTACGCCTATACTATTTGACTGGAGGAAGTTCTCGAAAAATGCATTGTTTGTGTTATTGAAATGGTTGGCACACCATTTATGATCTTTAATGAACTATTTTCGCGTTCTTTGCTTTTCATTATATACTTGGAAAGTGATGTGATCTCTTTGTTCTGTCATTAGTATGAACTCTGTGCCTTTTTTCAACGCACTTCCACAAAGTGTCTGAGAAAGTGAATACATACAAGCGGATCTTAGTCGCTTAGCTTGACAGAGCCTATTTAATTTTCTGTGTATGTGTTTCAACAGTGTAAACTATTTTGTATCAATTTCTCTTTCGGGACTTCAAAATGAATATATTTTGTTATTTTGCAGCACCAAAGTGTATGGTCAGATGTTATGACTTTTTCTTTACAAATAAGAAAACCAACGAAACAAACGAAAGAAAAGAGAATACAGGTACATTGTATTAACTCATTCATCGTTTTATTTAACACTCATCTCGAAAAAGAAGCTATTTTCGATTTCAATATTTTATAATATGAAATATGTTTCAATATGTGCTGGTAAATAAACTGGAACCAAGAGGTTGTTTATATTTCGAGATGATGATCAATCTGGTCATAGACCATTTTTTTATGCCTTTGTATTTTTCAAAAGAGGGATCCTCACGCCTGTTTGTTTTAATTTAAGAATTTTTCGTGTTTTCTTACACATAGTATCTTATCAATCTTGATTAAAAGTAAAACACACATGCTCTAGAAATAATGTACGTTGTACATCACATATACTATATTATTTTTCCAATCGTTACAACGACTTTTGACTTTAAGCTGCACCGTTGTTATGCCAAAAATGGAACATGATTGTAATATAGCTCGATGCTTTATTCACTATTGCGAATTTTGTTGCACTTTATACTACATGTCACTGTGTATAGATTGCGAATACAAAAATTCAAACGAATTTAGTATCGACACATTTTTGCCGCGTATTTATGGAATGATCATAGCTGATCTCATAATCTGCTATACATTTTACCACAACAGCAAATCATACATGATGGTGAAAGAAGCTTACTCACAGGGAATGAGGGTCCCAAAACATTCATATTATTTTTCTAAAACTATTTCATATGACCTCTTTATTATACATTTGTAAACAGCAATTATAATCTCTGCTTGATATTTTGAAAACCAACGAAAGTATAGCCTACACATTTTAAATATGAAAAAAGGCTAAATCTAAGGGACTGAGGAGGAAATATGAAAACGTATCTATTAGGATTTATTTACATGCTTTGAAAGGGTTGATTTTTCTAAAAAGGTTGAAATATGTGCTTGATATTATGTATATTTCAAGGAAATCTCCTAAAATTGATAAAAGAACGATATCTAAAAAAATTGGCCGCTCGATGTGAACACGGATTTAACTGTACAATGTATATGAATCCTGTACAGTGACAAAAGTGGTGGACTAAGTGAAAGTTCAAAAAGTAAAGAGGTTTTAGACAGATAAGTAGACAGGTTGATTTTAAAGAAAAGAAAATGTATTCAGGAAGTCGCTTAGAAAATGAAGAAATTAGGCAGTTATGTAGGGTGGTATATAGATAAACAGTCAGACAGGGAGTGAACGAGATAGGGAGAACGGTAAGTATTCACATTCATACAGACTGTCCGACCGACATACAAACATACACACCAAGTCGATCGAGTTGACTGTAAAAGTATCGATTTATTAAACAAAATATCTAACCCGTTTCTACGGAAGCCCTTGAGAGACATTCATTAATTGTCAAATTTTAGATAATTAATCATTACTTGATATTTATAAATTATTATTTATAACTTTTCAACATGTATTCATAATGGCGGGAAAGTTTGTTGTGCAGAGTCTGCTTATATTAAGCAGTAGGAATGATTTAGTCACTGTATAGGAGATTAATTAATTACAATAGACAATTTACCACCATTTTCATAATTTCTCATTTTCAAGGACCATATTCTACATAAAATGTACATTATTATATATTGATATTTAATTTTGTCGACGCTGACATAATATAATGTCATATGGATGGTTATCAACAGCTGCTAAATTCATATTGGAATAGTCTACTACCATGCCCATGCTTGAAAGTGACATATGAATCTTTCATATAAGAGCTGAATAGTCCTTTTCTGCGTTTTACTGTGAATGAACAAGGGTAGTCATGGTTAACTGATTCAAGTAAACTGTTTTCATTTTTAAATGGGGCCAAAACCGTTATGGTCTAGAATCCGGTCATGAAGTAAAATAAAGGGGGCGAACCGATTCTTCTTTATTTGCAAATGATAATGTTTCTGAGGTTTTTTGTCTTCGTTGGTTATTTTGATGCTGAAATAAATTCTTCTGGAGCTGTAAGCTAAAGTCAATGTGCACTATCGAGATTTCAGCTGATCAAATAATACTTTTATCCTGAATTTATGTAGCCGCACAACATAAACATAAGTAATTGACTTTTGAAGTGCCTTTTGAAGGCAACCAACACCTACATCGTCGAAAAAGATGTGAATACACTACAACAAGGTGCAGAAGACTAAAAAAGGATTGAAATGGAGCTCAATGGGCAATGAGTTTAATTCACGTTTACAAAAATCAAAGTAAAAAGAAATGACGCTTTGAGGTTGATGAAAGGTGTTTATTTACGTAATACTCATAGACTAAGTAGAAGAATTTACTGTGCACGTGGCCCTTACTTCGCTTGGCATGTTGATGGGTATTACAATCTGAAACCACCTCGTTTATGCATTTTTGGAGCAAAAGACGGATATAGCCGATGAATAATGTGGTTAGAGGTATAATACAGTCCGTGAGGGGGTGTCTGTGTGCATAAAAGTTCCCCTCGAAATTTCTTCTGAAACAGTTAGACGAATATCTCAGGTGCATGAAAAGGGAGGGTGATCGTGTTGCATCATGGTCAGAATGGCCGTCAAATTTTGAATAAAAAACATTAGCATCATTTCACCATTTTTTAAACTCAATTTCTGTATAGGTTGGGTTTTAATCTTAATTTTTCTTCTTGATTGTAAATAAAGATAACTCGAAAAAAATACTTTTTTATTACATGTACTTTTTACATTTTTCATCCCAAATTATGCTGCTTCAATGTATAAATGGCGCTTAAAGTTATTATAACTTGCAAAATATATGCTAAAATAATGTTTATTTTTTCTAACCTGATAAATAAAAATGGTTAAATCAAATCTGGTCACTTTAAATATATTTTTTTTTTGCTAAAATAAAAGAAATTAGGCAAAAAGTGGGTGGGGTAATTTGACATGAAATCTTCAATTTATCAGTAAATCATGAATTTGTTTAAGTGAAAATTCAGCGTATTCTGCTACGTTTTCTTTATCAGTTTCTATTTGCATTTTGATTTATTTAAGACGTTTATCTCTAAACTATAATTTTCATCGGATGATAAAAGTAATGATCAACTTAATATCAATACTGTACAGTTTATGTAAGGATCAAAACCTTTACTAGTATACTGGAACATTAATAAAACTCCCTAGCATCGAGTAAGATTTCAAATATGTTGGGATTAATATTATTAGTGCTTGTAGAAAAATATTGAAAATAAGCTATATAAGACTTTTTAAAATGTAGATTTGTTTATTAAACTTATGATAGTAGGAGCATGTAACAAAGATCCGAAATGCATCACAAATTACTATCTGGAATCAGTCAAGAATGTAAACTGTCCTCCACGGATTCTCCCAGCTGATTGTGATACTGAAAATACGCATCTCAGTTTCTTACAACCTTTGCTTCATCTTAATCACAAAGATTTCAAGGCGGTTATCAAAAGTTATGTGTACGGGAAGAGCACCGCGAATCAAAGAAATGAAGCCAGGTTGGATTACCTAATACGTCGAGGTGTCATCTGGTAGATAAATAAATTGAAAGATTTAAACGATTGTGGTAGACTCAACCAAATCAATCTTATCCATATAGAACGTGTAAGATTTTGTCTAATGGATGTTCTACAAGCAGAACTAGATCACATAGCACAGCATTGGACTCTACACAACATACGCAAACAGAAGTTTAACAACGGGCTTCCATATGGTAAATAGTATTGGGTCCCAGAACTGTATGGTGGACACGACTTTAGAGGAGAAGTTGATGCTAGAAATTTAAAACTTTGCCTAGAAAATTCGTGCTGCGCCAAAACAAAGATGTTGTGTAGAGGTAATTGAACTGGCTCACTGACTTAAGCCAGGCCTTGAAATTACACTTAAAGCAAACGATGGTTTCATGTTGTACGAGGAATTGATATCTCTTGATGAAGATGTTTTGTTAGATAACATAAATAGATCCTTAGACAATATTATGTGTATTTAAGACCAACAAACCAAACGTTCGTTTCTGAAGTATATAGTCTACTTATTCGTTATTGTCCTGTCTCAAATTTGAATTAAATATATATTTTACTCACTGAATCTGTAGATTATTGCTATTAGTTATTTCTCTTCCAAAAACGCAAGTTTCATGTATCCCTAAAAAGCACGACTCGCTATATGATCGCAGACAAGTATGAAGATATAAATGACAGGGGATGGGGACTTTGTTTTCTTACTGGCTATTTACTTAAAGATAAGTCACTTAAGTTTAATAATGTCGTACTAACATGTATAGATTATTAAAAATGACAGACGAATGATATCAAACTTGTTTGAAAAGATCCATTACACCCATGATAATGAACAATTTATTTTAACTCTACACCAAAGAAATGACAGTAAACTAGTCTGTAATGGTAAGTTTTCTTGCGACATGCTCATCATGTTGAACTATGTTCAAAGTTTCATAAAATCCTCACAAATAGTAAATTCAGAGTGATCCAGTCAAACACAATTATGATATGTTTACCTTTGGCTTTTAAGTGTAATTTTGACCTTAACAGACTGTGGCAACCAATTTTATTGAGTTATCTCACCTTTATGAACTTCGGCAATAGTTTTTTCGGCATGTTGGATTGTCAATTTCTACAAATGCCTTTGACATAACACATCACATACTTATTTTAAAATATAAACGCTATGTGTCTTGTTAGTAACATTACTGTGTTAATCAATTGAAGAGTTGTTACCCCTGACGATAACAATATGCAATATTTGGCCTTGTTTTTACTCTAAACGCTTTTCCAATCGTAATCAAACTTTGATATTATGTGTATTGTAACAATTTTTATCTTATACATTCATCAGCAGGGTGTGATCAAAATTTGAACTGCGTCATGGGAAAACCTGTCTGATTTTACCTTGTTTACATTATGAAGGCCTCAATTTTTGATCAATTGAAAAGAATAATGATGTGTTCTGCTACAATCTTTAGCCACGTCATGGGAAACCCTGCCTGATTTTACTTTGTTTACTCTCTGTACGACTCAATTTTTATTAAAGTGACATTTTGCGCATTTTTGTTATATCAAAAGCACCAACTTCAAATACTAATGCGGCATAATCATTAATTTAAAGTGACATTATGCGCATCTTGTGTATTTTTGGTGACAGTTTTATAAAAGCAATGTTTAGTTGCTGTTCATTTAAATGTGTTAAATTAACGAGTATGCCACATTGGTATTTGAAGTTGGTGCTTTAGATATAAAACAATCGGACTGATAAAATGATAGCTGATTGTGTCGTTGTAAATGTTGGTAGATATTTCGGCAGTGGAAGGGAAGCAACTCCTGCATGCAGTTGTTCTTTTCTTAAATTGACTCTCCCAGTCAAATAAGAAAATCAGTATTTGGAAAATTATTATTTCATACTGGTAGCGTAAAGAGTTTGGTGTATTGGGTTAAAAACTATTATTTCCTCTACGCTTTTGTACACACACCATATTCAGCTGGATTTTTACTTGAAAAAAATGCGCATAATGTCACTTTAACACATTTAAATTAACAGCAACCAAAAATTGCTTTTTTAAAACTGTCACCAAAAATACACTATGTGCAGTAAGATGCGCATAATGTCACTTTAATTGTAACCAAATTTTTTTTAAAAATGCGTACAAGTATAATATCTTGATTAAATCTACTAATGGGATGAATATGACTTGAGCCGCGTCATAGGAAAAACTGCCTAATTTTACCGTGTTGCATTATGTAGGCATCATGTTTATCAATTGTTACCAAACTTATACAACACTATCATGTGTATTGCCTTGGCCATGTTCAGTTATGGACTTAATTGGACCAACATTTTAGCCACATTACCTTGTTAGACTTTACCTTGTTTAAACTCATTCATTTAAAAGCATCGTGCCGGAGGCATATGCGTCATACGTAAGGTTTTGTTTTTCCGTTGAGATGAAGCAGTTCCTACGCACGACACAAACATTAAAATTGTTTTGTATTTTTGAAAAGCTGTATAATAGAATGATGATCTTTGGTAAAAATCTTTGCAACCATGTCAGATCAAGTTGAAAGCAATTACAAATTGTAAATAAGAAGCATTTTGTTATAAATATTGAGTACATTGTAATAGATTTTTAAGTAATGGGTATTAAGTTATAAATATTAAGCTATAGAATGTAAGTACATGTATGTAGTTATAAATATTAAGTAGTAAATTTTATTAACTATTGAGTTATAATTATAAAGTTATAAATATTTAGTTATTAATTTTGAATAATACATAGAATGCTATTATATAGTAACACATTTTTACAGTATAATGGTGATCATCTGTACCATCAGGGCATTATACAATAAAAACATTTCGCTAAATCGGCACTCAGAAAAGAAACACGCGACGTCAAAGGTTACAAATGTCGTCATGGCTTGAATAAAATGGCCTCCACGGAGAAATCGATTGAATCGCTCTCAAAGAGATCATTTAAAAAGTTAATAAAAACAAGTGATAGAAAATAGATGTAAAATAATTATACCCCCAAAACGAAGTTAAGGGGGGTATATAGGAGTCACCCGGTGGTCGGTCGGTCGGGCGGGCGGTCTGTTGCATTTTCCTTGTTCGGAGCAGAACTTCAAAACTACTTGTTGGAATTCAATACAACTTCATACAATGGTCAAGCACATTGAGAGGAAGTGCAGTGCACAAGAACTATAACTCCATCTTGACTAATTACAGAGTTATTGCCCTTTGTTACTTTTCCTTGTCCGGAGCATAACTTGAAAACTACTAGTTGGAATTCAATACAACTTCATACAATGGTCAAGCACATTGAGTGGAAGTGCAGTGCACAATAACCATAACTTCATCTTGACTAATGACAGAGTAATTGCCCTTTGTTACTTTTCCTTGTCCGGAGCATAACTTCAAAACTACTGGTTGGAATTCAATACAATTTCATACAATGATCAAGCACACTCAGAGAAAGTGCAGTGTACAAGAACTATAACTCTCTCTTGAGTATTTACTGAGTTATTGCCCTTTGTTAGTTTTCCTTGTCCGAAGCATAACTTGAAAACTACTGGTTGGAATTCAATACAACTTCATACAATGGTCAAGCACATTGAGAGGAAATGCAGTGCACAAGAACCATAACTCCATCTTGACTCATTACAGAGTTATTGCCCTTTATTACTTTTCCTTGTCCGGAGCATAACTTCAAAACTACTAGTTGGAATTCAATACAATTTCATACAATGATCAAGCACACTCAGAGGAAGTGCAGTGTACAAGAACTATAACTCTATCTTGAGTATTTACTAAGTTATTGCCCTTTGTTACTTTTCTTTGTCCGAAGCATAACTTGAAAACTACTGGTAGGACTTCAATACAACCTCATACAATGGTCAAGTACATTGAGAGGAAGTACAGTGCACAGGAACCATAACTCCATCTTGACTAATTACAGGGTTATTGCCCTTTGTTACTTTTCCTTGTCTGGGGCATTTTTCGAAAACTACAAGTTGGAATCCAATACAACTTCATACAATGGTCAAGCACAATGAGAGGAAGTGCAGTGCAAAAGAGCAATAACTCTATCTGACTCATTTCAGAGTTATTGCCCTATGTTATTTTTACTTGTCTTGAGCATGATTCGAAAACTATTGGTTTGAATTCAATACGACTTCATACAATTGTCAAGCACATTGAGAGGAAGTGCAGTGTACAAGAACCATAACTCTATCTTGACAAATTACAGCGTTATTGCTAAGAATAATATCTCTTTTTAGTTTGTTTGCAAGGTATTATGTTACAACGACCTTCTTCAGTTTATAAAGAAGTCTTTTGGGGGTATTAATCACATTTAGTGATAGCTCTGTAGTTAGTGTTGTAATGACATACACGCGTCTACCAAAAGTAAAATTATCATCAATACTAGGAAAAAGATGAATCTTAACAATAAAAAATTTAAGGAATTGCCGTGTAGTGAGGAAAAATACCAACTTTAAATCATCATTGCTGAATGTGTGCGTTACTAGTTGGCCTGGAGACTAGAAGTCCCCTAGTCCTAAGTAAGCATACCACATTTCAAACACTGCAGACAATTTAACTGTGCTATGTGCGAATAACAACTGTAAACATGCGCTTTGGGAAAGTAGTGCAAGACAGACCAGATCAATCTTTTGTTTGAATGTCGCATACGATAAGAACATATTACAAATAAAAACAGTACATACAACTTCAAACGATTGCAGAAAGGTCTATAGCTTACGGGCTGCATTACACAATTTTTTCTGTTTTAGAAATTACTGCGCTGTTAGCTGATTACGGAAGATAATCATATGCATATCACGGAAAAGTACGGATATTTACGGAAATTTACGGAAACGTACGGAATTCGATATAAGAGTTTGTAGTTTGATTTTCAAATTTCTGATGTTATTTCATTGACAACTGTCTTATTTACGAACGATTGCATATATATTTACCTTAAAATAAATTTCTCCAAAAAAAGACGAAATAATTTACGTACATTCCCGAGAAGGAACGCACGTGATCAAAATCACCCTCCATTTATTGAGGACGCTGCATGTCAAGGACCAGTGAACGGTTTCGACAATTACAACTACGATTACATATATACATTTTTGTATTTACCTTAAAATAAATTTCTTTAAAAAAAAAGATACAATTAACGTACATTCCAGAGAAGGAACTCACGTGATCAAAATCACCCGCTATTGACGCTGCATGTCAAGGCCCAGTAAACGGTTTCACAGATTACAACTACAAGGTAATCAAGAATCATTTTTGATTTTCCCTGTTGTACACATGGTACAGTACTGTATTTATATTTCATTTTTGGTATTGCTTTGTTAATTTCTGTTTCAAGGTTTTGTCCTTGGTACACAATAATTTTCGATCCACATCATCAGATATCGCTTAAAGTTGGACAAAGCGCAGATTGAATTATTTTTATTGTTCTCTAAAACAATTGATATTATTGACCATATGATTATTTTTCATTTAACGTGAGTTTTATAATAAAACAAACTTCCCTGCCACCAATATATTTGTGAATCATTCATTTTTTGTCATATACTAAATTTCGCCCTTTGCACATTTCGACCCGCGCTTTAGGTAAGGTTCAGCGTAAATCACGAAGGTCAAAAGTTGTTTTTAGGGGAGTTAATCTATAGCCCCCAGGTCTTCAGCGCTCACAGCTCTTTGATTTTATTACTAGTATCTGTAACTTTTGCTAATTGTATGATAGAAAACTGAGTAAAACGTAAGATATGTATTATAGACGTTAATTCACGACTGAGGCGGACCGGGACATTTTATTAGCCCTCAGTCGCATAATAACAGTACTAATCTGGCTAAAACCCTCGTGACAGTATGCTCCCTGCGGGCCGATTAGACCGGTGCGTCCCAGCCTGGCTCAGCCGTGTAGTATCCTCTAAGTAATAAGTATTCAGTAATAAATGTTAATTATAGATTAAAAGTAGCAAATATTAAGTAAGAAATAATATTCATAAGTTTTAGATATTAAGTATAAATATTAGGTAAAATGCCATACATTGTTAAAGTAATAAGTAATAACTTACGAAGCCAAAACAGGCAAGACAGCGGAAGCCAATACGGGACATTTTGCCTTAATTTTTTACGCATTATATATTATGCATTTCCACTTACGTGTTATGTGATAGTATTATTAACTACGTCTAAGATTTTACATATAACCTAATAGCAGTAGTCGGAACATAACACTTGTCACACGGATCGCACGAGACACGCACGATGAACGTACGATGAACGCACGTTACACGTACGGTAAATACACGGTACACGATTCAGAACGATACACAATATGAAAGATATAAGAAGCACACGCTGCACGCTTCACGATAGACGGAGTACCTGTTATACGATTACTTTTTACATTTTACTTAAATTTTGTTTTTCTTCGCCAATTCTGTTAAAGTTTGTTCTCTATAACAATTTGTTGTCTTTATACTGTTTGGTGAAACCAAAATAATTAGACCAATTCATTATAGGCTTCGCATCTACACAATAGAAAAAAAACTTCGGTAAGTTTCAGATGCCCACAGTTAAAGTGACATTATGCGCATTTTTTTCAAGTAAAAATCCAGCTGAATATGGTGTTTGTACAAAGGCGTAGAGGAAATAATAGCTTTTAACCCAATACACCAAACTATTCACGCTACCAGTATGACATAATAACTTTCAAATATTGATTTTCTTATTTGACTGGGAGAGTCAATTTAAGAAAAGAACAACTGCATGCAAGAGTTGCTTCCCTTCCACTGGCGAAATATCTACCAACATCAACAACGACACAATCAACTATCATTTTATTAGTCCGAATTTTGATATCTAAAGCACCAACTTCAAATACTAGTGCGGCATAATCATTAATTTAACTTATTTAAATGAACAGCAACCAAAAATTGCTTTTATAAAACTGTCACCAAAAATACACTATGTGCAGTAAGATGCGCATAATGTCACTTTAACCTAGGTGTGAAATAATTTACAGTAAGTATCAAATTTTAACACCTGTAGTGACCTGTAAAATTGAAGTTAAATGCCGTCAACACGTTTCTTTAAAGCACCATTACACGAAAGACATCTTTTTGACAGCCAACATAATTATCTTTTTAATAAATCATTCATATTTTTAAGTAAGCTCGTGTGACGATTATTTTCATACGGATTATGAGGATTGCCCTAAACAATAGGTGTTGTACAATTATCTATTATCATTTTACTAGGAGTTAAACTGATTTTGTAAAAATATCGTTGATTTGTAGATTCGTCATACAATTTTATCTAGCCAATAAATAACTTGGCTACATCATATTATATCATGGTGTCCAGTGTAGACATGGAATTACTAAGCATTTATTAGCTCGACTTTTCGAAGATAATGGGAGCTATTCTACGCGCCCCGGTGTGGGCGTCGCCGATGGTGTCACACCTTAGTTTTTCGTACCACCCCACTTTATTTCAAAACTATTAGAGTTATTGCTTTGAAACTTACCATACTTGTTTACCATCATGACCTACATCAACAGATAAGAGTACGTAACTCTGTAAAGGTTTCTAACAGAATTATGCTCCCTTTTTACTTAGAAAGTGCATTGAATATGGGTAAAATCCACTTATTGCCTTAACCCTTTGAGATATTGCTTTGAAACTTTGAATTCTCGTTTACATCATTACCCCCATCTGTAGACAAGACAGGGTAACTCTGTCCGGGATTTGTTTTAAAAATTAAGACCCTTTATCGACTTAGAATCTTGGTTAAGTTTTTCGTACCAGTCCACTTTTTGACTTAACTGTTTGAGATATTAATTTGAAAGTTGGAATACTTGTAAACCATCATGATCCCAAAACATGGGCAGGAGAAGGTAATTCTGTCAAGGATTTTATTTGAATTATGGCCCTTTTTGACTAAGAAAACTCAATTAAAATTTACATTCTTGTCCACTTGTTGACTTAACCATTTGAGATATTACATGTACTTTGAAAGTTGGAGTACTTATGTTCCATCATGAGACCTATCTGTAAGCAAGAGAAGATAACCCTGTGAAAATGTTTCATGATTTGTAATTAGAAATTCCTAGTTAAAGTCTTGTGTGCCCTTAACTGTCAAAGTTTTGTTTTATAGGCAAGCACTAAAAAGTCGAGCGCGCTGTCCTACTGACAGCTCTTGTTTTCATTTTGTTTTAGAAGGTAGGGCTAAAAGTATAGCGCACTGTTGTAATACATGTAATATGAGATTGCAACATTTTATTATGTGCAGCACATAGTGCATGCTAACTGTCATGTTAAAAGCGAACGGTATTAAAAATGAAAAATAAATATGAGAAAATACCCCACCCAGTTCATCTAATTTCGACTGTTTTTCTCCGCTGAGCAAGTGCCTGATCAATAATTATTTCAAGTAATGTTTAGATAAGTTGTTTCTTTTAACGGATATGTACATGCTTAGTAAAACAATTCATGACTGAATAAAACATCGAATTGTATACTGTAGAGGCTTATAGTGCACCGGAAATCGTATATCGTGTATCGACTATCGTGTATAGTATATGGTGTACGTTGCACGATGAATCATACAATATCATACACGATATACGATTGACAAAATACACGATGAGCGCACGTACGTTACACGCACGATATACGCTAATTTTGACAACTGTTACCTTTCGACTACTGTAGTCGTAGAAGTAAAGCGGAAAACAACAATATCGGACAACAAATTTGGTGGACACATGACATGTCAAAAGTGAAGAAGAAATTACAGATAAGTACAGAAGTAAATTTTGAGTTATGACTTGTGTGTTCCGTTTTATGGACTTCGCACTTCTGACTTTTGAGTTACGCCTGATGACTTAGCACTTGCTAGCAATTGTGTCTTCTGTGTTACGACTTTTAACTTCTGGCATATTAAGAAATTTTCTTTAAACATTATGTCATATTTACTTTGCTGATAGAGAAGATACTTGTTAACTAGGTCAAAGGTCTAAGTCATTGTAGGCTTTAACTGAAAACGTGTTAAAATGTTGGATCCAGGGTGCTTAGATTGAATTGGTTGTTCATGTTCCTAGTAATATGTATTCTATTTAACCTTTGACCTGGTTTACATGGGTGTTATTGGCATGAAATTGAAAGCAGGTCTCGCATAATATGCTAAGTAATAAGTCAAAAAACGTAACGAAGAAGTCGTTAGTGCTAAGTCATAAGTCGTAACTCGTAAGTCAGAAGAGAAGTGCAAAGCACACACAAGTCGTAGCTCAAAATGTACTTCTGTACTTATCATTTATAAATCTATAATGTCCGCTTCACTGTTCCCAATTTTTGTTGATCCTTAGAATAAGCAGACTATAGAAATGTTTAATGCAATCTATTTTGCTATTTATTTATAGGGAAGTCCATCTTATTACACTAGAAGTGGCCGCGGTAGGGGTAAACGGGCTGAATATAAAGTATTTGTTGGATGGTCACATTACAGTGAAAATGCATTCCAGGTAGAACCTAGTGTCAAGAATGGCCGAACAGAGCAACATGCAAATCTGTTGAAGACATAACAGTTATGGAAATTATTGAGCAGGCCAAGAAGCTTTTCTTTAAACATGGGAACAGTTAATTTGGAAAGTTAGAGAATATGACAGTTTGTCTCATTAATCAATCACGTGAAGTAGTGTTACAATTCACAGCTACAGATGACAATTTGTGTGTATACAATAATTATTTGAAATCACGTAGAATGTATTCCTTTTAGTGTCACCTGTTTTCTGCGATCAAAATCTGAAAGACTTAGTGTAAATGTATCAGAATTGTCACTAACATTACAAAAATATTGCATTTTAATGACAGCGACGCTGATTCCGATATAATTGAATTATTTCAGACAAATGAAAGAAAAAATGTTTAAGTTAATTAACAGTCATTCCTTTGAGGTAGAGATAAAATAACTTTTTCATTATGATGAGATACCAAACATGGGTATAATGGACTTTTTCAAGCAATTTTGATAACATTTTGATTCGTATTTTTTTATTTACACGATACATTTTTGCATCATGATGAAATGACATTATTAAACTAAAGTGACTTACATGTAAATGTATTCTTATTTTAATGGCCAGTAAGAAAACAAAGTCTCCATCCACAGTAATTCATACATGCGTCCTATGTGTTTTTTAAGGCTTCAAGCAATTAATGTTTAAGGGAGAGACAATACCCACAGCGATAAACTAAAGATTCTGAGAGTATAACATTATCAAACTATAATTTCAGAGGAATACGAATAAGAAGACTCCATATTTTGGAAACGAGAACATGTTTTTGGTCTTAAATACATATCATATTTTCTAAGGATCAATCCATGTTGTACTAGTATCACAAAGCAACTTCATCAAGAGATATCGATTCCCCGTATAACATGAAACCATCGTGTGCATTAAGTGGAACCTCGTGCATGTTGTGACTACTGTGCTTAACTTGTATGAAGATTTGCATTTTATTAATGCTCAAAAATTGTCATGCTCTTTGCTGTTGTCAAATCTTATGTCACTTTGCAGAATCGGCCCCAAAACCACCAGTCAATGCACAAGTAAAACAAGATCCAACAACCACTGAATTATCCGACGAGAGACCAATGGATGGTAAGTTGTTTACCATTTTTTCTTCCGAGCATAAGACTACATGTCATGAGCGATATACATGTACCTTGTAAACTCGTGTAGAGATGGAATTATAATTGAAGCAGCTTATCAGCAAAAGGTATTGAGCATTTATATACTGAAAGATAATCGGATATGTAAAGAAACTTGTACTAACATAATTATATGCCATCCGGTCATTTTGTGGATTGTAATATAATTGCGAAATTCAGGTTTTATCAAAGATTCAGATTATTAACACGATACGTTTTTGCATCATAATGAGATAACATGACTACTTATTCAAATGGCCAGTAAAAAACAAAATATTAATCCACAGTAATTAATTTATGCGTCCATTGTGTTTTTTTAAGGCTTCAAGCAATTAATGTTTAAGAGAGAAACAATACTCTCACCGATAAACTAAAGATTCTGATAGTAAAAATATGTTGAATTAAAAAAATAGAGGAAGACGAATAAGAAGACTCCATGCTTTGGAAACGAGAAAATATTTTTGGTTTTAAATACATATCACATTTTCTAAGGATCAATCCATGTTATCTCACAAAGCATCTTCATCAAAAGATACTGTACTGTATAGCGTCAAGTACAGTGCTATTGGATCTAATTCTGATTGTAGAAAATTCATCATACACAATTTTACACATTAAATCTAGATATGATTGATTTGGTTCAGTCTACCATACGGGTCGTACCGCTTATAATTTCGACAGAGGGTGGTGGACCCAGTAAGGACAAATTATAATAAACAAACAAACAGTCTACCATAATCGTGTAAATCTTTCAATTTATTTATCCAACAATGGACACTTTGTCGTCTTATGTTCCTCACCAGGCTTCACTCCTTGATTCGCAGTGCTCTTCCTGGAAATCTTTTTACTCCCGCAATTGCATCTTTGTGATTAAGACAAAGTAAAGGTTGTATTCACTCGTTGTAAATGTCCCTCGAGGGCCCCCGAACGTGTCCTATCAAAATCTACAGCAAAATTGAGGCCATCATCTGATAGCTTTTCAGTTACGATAGTTATGATTTAGCAATAAATGCTAAGAACCAGCTTTACAGAGATCTTTACCTTGACTGACCGTTTTTATTGTAATATTCTGTGGTGACTACTGTGCTAAAATTGTAGGAAGATATGCATTTTATTAATTCTCAAAATTTGTCATACCTGTACTTATATATTGTCATATCTTATGTCACTTTCCAGCATCGGTCGTTAAACAACCAGTCAATGGACAAGAAACGGAAGATCCAACAACCACTGAATTATCTGACGAAGGACCAATGGATGGTAAACCATTTACTACTTTCGCTTCCGAACATGAGAGTACATGTCATTCACAGTATACATGCACTTTGTAAACTTGTATAGAGATGGAAATGTTATTGAAGCAGCTTACCAGCAGAAAGTATTGAGCATTTATGTTCTGAAAGATAATTAGATGTATGAAGAAACTTGTATTGGGATATATGCCATCCGGTCATTTTGAGGATTGTAATATAATTGCGAAACTTAGAAAAAAACATTTTACCGAAGATTAAGATTATTAGCACGATACATTTTTGCATCATAATGAGATAACATGATTAACCTTTCTGACTACTTCTTATTTTAACGGCCAGTAAGAAAACAAAGTATCCATCCACAGTTATTCATACATGCGTCCTTTGTGCTTTTTTAAGGATATAAGCATTAAATGTTTTTGGTCTTAGATACATGTCAAATCATATTTTCTAAGGATCAATCCATCTTATCGCACAAAGCATTTCATCAAGAGATATCAATTCCTCGTATAATATTCAACCACAGTGTGCATTACTTGGAACCTCGAGGCCTAGCTCAAGTCAGTGAGCCAGTAAATTCTACACAGCTTCTTTGTTTTGGAGCAGCAAACATTTCCTGGCAAATATTTAAATATCCAGCATCAACGTTTCCACCAATATAGTTTTGGAACGTAATACAAAACTTTGGGTTTATCATACGGAAACTCGCTGTTAAAGTGACATTATGCGCATTTTTTTCAAGTAAAAATCCAGCTGAATATGGTGTGTGTACAAAAGCGTAGAGGAAATAATAGCTTTTAACCCAATACACAAAACTATTCACGCTACCAGTATGAAATAATAACTTTCCAAATATTGATTTTTTTATTTGACTGGGGAGTCAATTTAAGAAAAGAACAACTGCACGCATGAGTTGCTTCCCTTCCACTGCCGATATCTCTACCAACATCAACAACGACACAATCAACTATCATTTTATCAGTCCGATTTTTTTTATATCTTAAGCACCAACTTCAAAACTAATGCGGCATAATCATTAATTTAACACATTTAAATGAACAGCAACCAAACATTGCTTTTATAAAACTGACACCAAAAATACCCTATGTGCAGTAAGATGCGCATAATGTCACTTTAAACTTTTGTTTGCGTGTATTGTTTAGCGTCAAGTGCAGTGCTATGGGATCTAATTCTGCTTGTAGAAAAGCCATTGGAAAAAAATTCACACATTCAATATGAATAGGACTGATTTTGTTCAGCCTACCACAAAGGTGTATAGCTTTCCATTTTTTTATCCACCAATAGACACTTTACCGTTTTGTTTCACCCACCAGGCTTCATTTCTTTGATTCGCAGTGCTCTTCCTGGAAATAAATCTTTTCATTCCCGCCATTGCATCTTCGTGATTAAGACGTAGGAAGATATGCGTTTTATTAATGCTCAAAAATTGTCATACCTGCCCTGTTATTATCATATCTTATGTTACTTTACAGCATCGGTCGTTAAACAACCAGTCAATGCACAAGAAACGGAAGATCCACCTACCACTGAATTATCCGACGAAGGACCAATGAATGGTAAGTCGTTTACTACTTTAGCTTCCGAACATGAGACTACATGTCACGAGCGATATACAAGTACTTTGTAAACTTGTGTAGAGATGGAAATGTAATTGAAGCAGCTCACCAGCAGAAGGTATTGAGCATTAATGTTCTGAAAGATAATTGGATATGTAAAGAAACATGTATTGAGATATATGCCATCCGGTCATTTTGTGGATTGTAATATAATCCGCATTTAAAGTTTTACCGAAAATTTAGATTATAAGCTAGATACATTTTTGCATCATAATGAGAAAACATAACTTACCTTTGTGACTATTCTTACTTTATGGTCAGTAAGAAAACAAAGTCTCCATCCACAGTAATTCATACATGCGTCCTATGTGCTTTTTTTAAGGATACAAGCAATTAATGTTTTTGGTCTTAGATACATGTATAATCATATTTTCTAAGGATCAATCCATCTTATCGCAAAAAGCACTTTCATCAAGAGATATCAATTCCTCGTATAACATAAAACCATCGTGTGCATTACTTGGAACCGCTAGGTCTAGCTCAAGTCAGTGAGCCAGTAAATTCTACACAACTTCTTTGTTTTGAAGCAGATTACATTTCCTGGTAAACTTTAAGGTAGGTCGCGGGTTTCCCCCAGGAATCGGGTCATTTTTGTGTCGCCCTTTCGGAGAAAAGGCAATAGGTAACAGTACATTTACTTTGATGTCATTCATTCCGTAATGCTTTTATGTGGCTATTTTCTGTTAAGTGGCTAAAAAAACAACGGGGAGAACAAAAGGCTAGCCACAAAAGTATCAGAATGGGAGTACTGTACGTCCGTCGGTCCGTCCGTCCGTCACACAAACTTAACGTTGGCCATAACTTTGCCGTTTCTTAAGATTTCTTCATTAAACTTTACAATTGTATTGCTTATGACAAAAGGGTCATGATGCAACCAAATTCAGTAGGTCAAGGTCATATTTGAGTTATGCCCCTTTTTGTACTTAGATTTTGTCACGAAAACTTAACGTTGGCTATAACTTTGCCATTTCTTAAAATTTCTTCATCAAACTTTCAAATTGCATTGCTTATGACATTAGGGTCATGATGCCGCCAAATTTTGTAGGTCAAGTCCATATTTGACAGAGTTATGCCCTATTTTATACTTAGATTTTTGCTATAACTTTGCCATTTCTTAAGATTTCTTTATCAAACTTTCAAATTGTATTGCTTATGTCAAAAGGGTTGTGATGCCGCCAAATTTTGTAGGTCAATGTCATATTTGACAGATTTACTTCCCTTTTTGTACTGAGATTTTGTCACGAAAACTTTATGATAGCTATAACTTTGCTATTTCGTAAGATTTCTTCACCAAACTTTCAAATTGTATTGCTTATGACATAAACGTCATGATGTCGCCAAATTTTGTAGGTCAAGGTCATATTTGACAGAGTTATGCCCCTTTTTGTACTTAGATTTTGTCACAAAATTATTGGTTATTCTGACAAAGCGTAAGAGGGCGACACAAGTGTTCTACTGAACACCCATCTAGTTAAAAAAAGGCAAAGCAGATTTAAGATATTTTGCATGACAACCCCGTGACTAATTGACTTTGTAGAAATAATACGGTGAAGTGATATTCCCATGGAAAAATTTTCGATATATCCCTGTCTATGTAGATAACGAAACAAAATAGTTTTCATAATGCAATGTCGAATCATCTATCTATCTGAAAACAAAAATATCTAATATTATTTGCCAAAAATATGAAAAAGTACCCTGTAGGGGCGACAATTTTCAAAGCAAAAATACCTGCAAAGTTGACGCATTTAGCCCGAGATAATTTTTTTTTAAAAAAGCGCTATGGATTATTAACCCAATTTAAAGCAATTTTATAAAATCAAATAGGGGGGTCACCGTCCTTCTTGTCGTGCCACCGAAACTATTTTGAAGTGGGAAAAACATGAGAAACGTTGACGTAAAATACAGTATTGACGTGACGTAACGAGCCGTTACTGATGTTTTCTGACGTTTCTTGTTATAATAAATTACTAGCGTTGTTGCTTTATGGTGCATAAGTCACTTAAGATTGATCCTTCAATAGTTTATATACTTTGTAGTCGGTACTTAAAGTGACATTATGCGCATCTTACTGCACATAGTGTACTTTTGGTGACAGTTTTATAAAAGCAATTTTTGGTTGCTGTTCATTTAAATATGTTAAATCAATGATTATGCCGCATTAGTATTTGAAGTTGGTGCTTTAGATATAAAAAAATCGGACTGATAAAATGATAGTTGATTGTGTCGTTGTTGATGTTGGTAGAGATTTCGGCAGTGGAAGGGAAGCAACTCCTGCATGAAGTTGTTCTTTTCTTAAATTGACTCTCCCAGTCAAATAAGAAAATCAATATTTGGAAAGTTATTATTTCATACTGGTAGCGTGAAGAGTTTGGTGTATTGGGTTAAAAGCTATTATTTTCTCTACGCTTTTGTACACACACCATATTCAGCTGGAATTTTACTTGAAAAAAATGCGCATAATGTCACTTTAAATTTTAAATTTGAATGGACACCTTATTTTAAGAAAACGATAACAATTGATCTGTGTTACAAACTAGTTCGACACCATTTTATTTACTTGTAACACGGATCTGTTGTGGTATAATGTTATATAAGGGTTACTCCCTTACATACTTTTACAGACATCGCAGAAACTGGTGACTTTTCACATTTAGTGATCTGAATCATTTTACATACAACTTTAAACGAACTTATCTTTACCTGTATGGACTGTTTATCCTATAAGGATGTTGTGATTCAAGTGAGATCAGCGAAGTTTCTTCATCATTGTCATATTTTGAGAGACATTTCTTCGGTAAATGGACTGTTGTTTACATGCATCCCTCCAAACGAAAAATAACAAAGGTGCGTAACTTTTGTGACTAATTTATTTACGACTAACCAATCTAGGTATGAATGTACAATTTATTTACCGTTTTAATCAGACAGTTCTTAGTAATCATTCACTTATATTAAAGTGACATTATGCGCATCTTACTGCACATAGTGTATTTTTGGTGACAGTTTTATAAAAGCAATTTTTGGTTGCTGTGCATTTAAATATGTTAAATTAATGATTATGCCGCATTAGTATTTGAAGTTGGTGCTTTAGATATAAAAAAATCGGACTGATAAAATGATAGTTGATTGTGTCGTTGTTGATGTTGGTAGAGATTTCGGCAGTGGAAGGGAAGCAACTCCTGCATGCAGTTGTTCTTTTCTTAAATTGACTCTCCCAGTCAAATAAGAAAATCAATATTTGGAAAGTTATTATTTCATACTGGTAGCGTGAAGAGTTTGGTGTATTGGGTTAAAAGCTATTATTTTCTCTACGCTTTTGTACACACACCATATTCAGCTGGAATTTTACTTGAAAAAAATGCGCATAATGTCACTTTAAATTTTAAATTTGAATGGACACCTTATTTTAAGAAAACGATAACAATTGATCTGTGTTACAAACTAGTTCGACACCATTTTATTTACTTGTAACACGGATCTGTTGTGGTATAATGTTATATAAGGGTTACTCCCTTACATACTTTTACAGACATCGCAGAAACTGGTGACTTTTCACATTTAGTGATCTGAATCATTTTACATACAACTTTAAACGAACTTATCTTTACCTGTATGGACTGTTTATCCTATAAGGATGTTGTGATTCAAGTGAGATCAGCGAAGTTTCTTCATCATTGTCATATTTTGAGAGACATTTCTTCGGTAAATGGACTGTTGTTTACATGCATCCCTCCAAACGAAAAATAACAAAGGTGCGTAACTTTTGTGACTAATTTATTTACGACTAACCAATCTAGGTATGAATGTACAATTTATTTACCGTTTTAATCAGACAGTTCTTAGTAATCATTCACTTATATTAAAGTGACATTATGCGCATCTTACTGCACATAGTGTATTTTTGGTGACAGTTTTATAAAAGCAATTTTTGGTTGCTGTGCATTTAAATATGTTTAATTAATGATTATGCCGCATTAGTATTTGAAGTTGGTGCTTTAGATATAAAAACGATCGGACTGATAAAATGATAGTTGATTGTGTCGGTGTTGATGTTGGTAGAGATTTCGGCAGTGGAAGGGAAGCAACTCCTGCATGCAGTTGTTAATTTCTTAAATTGACTCTCCCAGTCAAATAAGAAAATCAATATTTGGAAAGTTATTATTTCATACTGGTAGCGTGAAGAGTTTGGTGTATTGGGTCAAAAGTTATTATTTCCCTACGCTTTTGTATACACACCTATTCAGCTGGATATTTACTTGAAAAAATGCGCATAATGTCACTTTAACAGGGAAATCTGAAGATTTCCGAGAGATGTTCGCGTCTCCTTTTTATGGTTATTTAAAATATGGCGGCCAGTCAACTTTAGGAGTGAAGGACTACTTTTTCTGCTAGCGCCGCTGGCTTATTCTTAATACAAGTTAGTATGCTTTGAAGTGTTTACAACATTATCATATGCACAAATACTATTTGTTTAGGGTAAAATAATTTTTAGCAATACTTGTAACGTTTATTCATATATTAAGGACTATTTGTCTCTGACGTATATTGATTCGTCTGCATGTATTGACATCTGGCTTTTTAGTTTAGAGCCGAGTTAGGAATCTGTTCATGTTATATTACCATGCTTTTACAAAAAGCATGCTCTACGCGGGTTTAACTCTATTGTGCATTATCATTGTTATGTTTATGCTTTACTGTTAAATTTGTACCGGGACTAAGCACAGAACCCTGCAGTAGTCCTGGGTTCTGATTGGTACTTATGGTCACATGACACATTCCCAGAATGTATAAATACAGCGTTCGCCCTCAGTTTCCATCTTTTCTCACAGGTCAAACTCTGAGAAGCTAAATACAACAGTACTTAGCATACAGTCTTACATCCGTCGACTTACACGTGCAACATCCACCTACTGAAGGTATAAACAAATGCTAGTTTGCATATATTCTCTCCAAGTTGGACAAACACAGAAATGCAGTTTTAACTTTAATAAACATTGTTTCAACGGTACAGCTTTCAATAGCACGGCAATGAATATAGGCTATATATAAGTAAACAGATGTAAGGCTCTTCCTTGAGGTATGCCTCTTCTAAAGTATCATGTGACCGCAGATCCTCGAAGTTGTGTTGGTCTTCGTTCAGCCATTTACTTAGAGAACTAGATGTTATATATACACGTTTAAATACATGTAATGAGCATACCGTTAAACACGTGGGAAAAGATCCCATTACATAGGCGCGGTCCTTCGTTGTATCTATCAAACTCCGATGTATCTTGTAAACAACGCCAGTATCTTGTATCAACGTTATGTACGGAATCTTTACAATATATGTTTATCTAACACATGATGTGTCATTGATGTCATTCACGTGAATGCTATTGTTATTAAATTACCATGGTCAACTTTTGAATGTGTTCCAGACTTTTCAATCTCTTAGCAGGGTTTCTACGGGCCATCTGATGTTGAAGATGTTATCCTGACATAAAGACACTCAGTGCACATTGCGGCGACTGAGTTGCTATACCTGTATACGTACATGTCACAGATGTGTCATTGTGCGTACTCAGATTATCCAGAGAATCCTATCGTACTAAAGTACACAGTGTGGTGACCGAGTTGCTTGTATATGTACATGCCATACAGGATGGCAGAATATGTATTCAAGTTATATATGTAGAGAGCTATGTTACAATCGAGCTCGGCATTTTTGACTACTAAGGAGCACCGCCGCAAGGGGGCGGCACCTTACAGTTACATTAATAAACACACTACAGAAAACATTCGACGCAAAACTGAAGAAGAAATATCATTTTACTTGCCGCATTTAGCCCATCGTAAATACAGTATATTCAACATAAGAATAGACGCGGACATGCACAGGACAACGGTGTGCATGGCGTGATTTCGGTCGAGTGATGCTTGTCAGTATGAACGTCTTATATAGAGTAATTGCCTAAACTTTGATACAGTGTTTTATAAATTACTCTTACTTACATCCTGGTACAGTTGGAAACGTGAACAACATTATCAATACCAGACGAGCGATTCAATCGGGTTACATACGATATATCAGTTTTAAATATCTTTATCATACATGTACTTAGAGACAAACCGTGTATTACAACAGCATTTAAGCCATCACTTTTAATTATAATGAAATGCTGTCTCAGCTTTAAGAATTTTTCGTTTTATACGGAACAGTCCAGAAGATACTTCTCATTATACCCGGATATAAAACTACATTCTTTTTTTTTCTCTGCACTGAAAACAGTGGTATGTGCTTTAAAGTAAAGAAGATTTTTTTTAAATTGTCTTCGCCCGTACATTGATTCGATGTGTCTGTAGATTTCCTTCAATGGAAACGTAGTGGCACAGGCGGTCGCATTCGCCTCAGGATCGGAAGATCCTGGTTCAACCCCCATCAGTGCCACGGCGGTTGTGTCCATAGGCAAGACAAAAATATTAACACGTTGTCTCGCTCTCTCTTCGTGATTGATTTCATCTGGAATGAGTCTCCAGAGCGATTATCTTAGTTGTAAGAACTTGTTTCGTAATCGAGAATAAATAAATTAGTATAAATTAATAGTTTCCCTTCAGTTTCCATAGGGACTCTATTTAAGTTTCCCAATGCCAGTAGTTGCGTTTACGGTCAAGAATTGATAAAAACATTATACGCCTCTTCTTAAGAACCTAACCCAAAACTAAAGGAAAATAAATGAATGAACCAGCTTTATTCAATAAAACATCGCTTTTACCGCACGTTTCCCTGGCATCAAAATACGGGTATGAGTTAAAAGATATTAAGCCAACTAGAGTGGTCTTTATCAAGTAAAATACATGTATGATCCAATAAAAGGACTGTAATGCGAATAGAATTACCAAGGGAAAAATATCTAAGGTAAATAGTTGGGGTTACTGCTGAATAAACCTTGAAACCCCGTGTCCGCTTTATACATGTAACTCTTTTGTATAAAGTGTCGTATATATGCCCTCTCCATGCAGATATATAAAAATGTCACCTGTGTTGAGTTGATGATACCAACCATATGGTCGAATCGTGAATACACAGTAAAACTTTTGACACTTGAACATGACATGTAGCGTCCGGTTTTCAGGTAAAGAATATCGTTCAAAATTGTCAAGAATCCGCAAAAAATCATCCGGAGTCAGGAATTCTGAGAGTCCGGTATTCTGAGATTGTTTTACAATGAATTTAATAGAAGAAATTACGAGACTTCTAAAATCGTCGGATTTTCTGAGGAATCCGGTTTTCTGAGAGTCCGGTTTTCAGGGAGTTTACTGTATCTGATTATCTCAGCAAATTAAGTACATGTACACTGATGTTTGCGAAAAACTGTCATCTTTAAAGTGACATTATGTGCATTTTTTTCAAGTAAAAATCCGGTTAAATATGGTATGTGTACAAAAGCGTAGAGGAGATAATAGCTTTTAACCCAATACACCAAACTCTTCACGTTACCAGTATGAAATAATAACTTTCCAAATATTGATTTTCTTATTTGACCGTGAGAGTCAATTTAAGAAAAGAACAACTGCACTGCCGAAATCTCTACCAACAACAACAACGACACAATCAACTATCATTTTATGAGTCCGATTTTTTTTATATTTAAAGCACCAACTTCAAATACTAATGCGGCATAATCATTCGTTTGACATATTTAAATGAACAGCAACAAAAATTGCTTTTATAAAGCTGTCACCAAAAACACACTATGTGCAGTAAGATGCGCATAATGTCACTTTAAATTACTATTATAAATGTTTTGAAACTAATTTATTATTGTAAACTAGCGTTATCTTCAAAATTCATGCCGTGAAGTTGTTGTGATGGCCGCCGAGTGGTTTGAGGCGTTCGAAATTTGCATTGCTAGCCGATGACGCCGCGTTCTGACTTCTACCTTCTTATGTTTTTTCGATGTATTTATAGGTAAGCGCTCCATGAAGCCCATAATACTGTACAACTCCTGGCCAGTATTACCGTAAATCGTACACTTTTTGCGACACTCGCAAATATTATTATACTGTTCTAAACACTATAATATAGAGTGAGTCTTTTAGTGTTTTAAAAATCCATTTAATCTTCCTAAGAATGAATTTGTTTGTTTCTTCAAGTATAATGCTAAAGATTTTTGTTCATTAATCTAAACGAAGACGATTAAATTATGTTTCAACCAGAAGCCTTTTAATTCTTAATTTAATATTTTTTATATCGATACGCAATTTACTTTTATGGACACGATATTAAGCAATATTTGCAGAGAGAAGACAACTTGGAGTCTGTGGAACTTCTTTTATATGAAGAAAATGTTATAATTTGTTTTAAATGCACGTTTGTATGGCAGTTAATTGTTACCTTGATCACTTCGAATAATCGATCTAAAATGACTTCTGCATAATAAAGCAACAACACTAGTAATTTATTTTTACAAGTAAAGTAACGGCTTGTTACGTCACGTCAATCTTGTATTTTACGTCAACGTTTCTCATGTTCTTCCCACTTCAAAATAGTTTCGGTAGCACGAAAAGAAGGACGGTGACCCCCCTATTTTATTTGATAAAATTGCTTAAAATTGGTTTAAGACTCCATAGCGCTTTAAAAAAATTCGCTCGGCCCGTTTTTTCGCAATTTTGCAGGTAATTTTCCTTTGAAAATTGTTGCCGCTACATGGTACTCTCCGCACTTTTCCATATTTTTGGCAAAAATATTAGATATTTTTATTTTTAAGATAGATAAATGATTTGACATTGTATTTATGAAAATTATACCGTTTCGTTATCTACATAGACAGAGATATATCGAAAATAACACGAAAATTGACGAAAATACAACTCCCCGCTAATTGGCGCTTTTAACTGAGTTTCCATGAAAATATCACTTCACCATATTATTTCTACAAAGGTCAATTAGTCACGGGGTTGTCATGCGAAATATCTTAAATCTGCGTTGCCTTTTAAAAAAATGACCCGATTTCGGAGAAACACGCGACCTACCTTAAATGTCCAGCATCAACGTTTCCACCAATACAGTTTTGGAATGTAATACAAAATTGGGGTTTATCATGTGGAAACTCGTTGTTAAACTTTTGTTTGCAAGATTGTATAGCGCAGCATCAACGTTTCCACCAATAGTTTTGGAACGTAATACAAAATTGGTGTTTATCATATGGAAACTCGCTGTTAAACTTTTGTTTGCACGATTGTATAGCAGTGCTAATGGGATCTAATACTGCTTGTAGAAAAGCCACTTGACAAAATTTCACATATTCAATATGGATAGGAATAATTTGGTTCAGTCTACCACAATCGTGTAAATCATTCAATTTATTTATCCACCAGTAAGCACTTCAGCGTTTTATGTTACCCTCCAGGCTTCATTTCTTTTATTCGCAGTGCACTTCCTGGAAATTTTCATTCCCGCCATTGCGTGTTTGTGAGGAAGACGTAGGAAGATATGCATTTTATTAATGCTCAAAAATTGTCATACCTGTCCTCTGTATTGTCATATCTTATGTCACTTTCCAGCATCTGTCGTTAAACAACCAGTCAATTCACAAGTAACACAAGATCCACCTACCACTGAATTATCCAACGAGAAACCAATGAATGGTAAGCCGTTTACTACTTTTTCTTTCGAACATGAGACTACAGGTCATGAGCGATATACATGTACTTTGTAAACTTGTGTAGAGATGGAAATATAATTGAAGCAGCTTACCAGCAGAAGGTATTGAGCATTAATGTTCTGAAAGATAATTGGATATATGAAGAAACTTGTATTGGGATATATGCCATCCGGTTATTTTGTGGATTGTAATATAATTGCGAAACTTATAGTTTTACCGAAGATTAAGATTATTAGCACGATACATTTTTGCATCATAATGAGATAACATGATTAAAGTGACATTATGCGCATTTTTTCAAGTAAATATCCAGCTAAATATGGTGTGTGTACAAAAGCGTAGAGGAAATAATAGCTTTTAACCCAATACACCAAACTCTTCACGCTACCAGTATGAAATAATAACTTTCCAAATATTGATTTTCTTATTTGACTGGGAGAGTCAATTTAAGAAAAGAGCAACTGCATGCATGAGTTGCTTCCCTTCCACTGCCGAAATCTCTACCAACATCAACAACGACACAATCAACTATCATTTTATCAGTCCGATTTTTTTATATCTAAAGCACCAACTTCAAATACTAATGCGGCATAATCATTAATTTAACATATTTGAATGAACAGCAACCAAAAATTGCTTTTATAAAACTGTCACCAAAAATACACTATGTGCAGTAAGATGCGCATAATGTCACTTTAACCTTTGTGACTACTTCTTATTTTAGTGGCAAGTAAGAAAACAAAGTCTCCACCCACAGTAATTCATACATGCGTCCTATGTGCTTTTTTAAGGATATAAACAATTAATGTTTTTGGTCTAAGATACATGTCAAATCATATTTTCTAAGGATCAATCCATCTTATCGCAAAAAGCATTTCATCAAGAGATAGCAATTCCTCGTATAATATTAAACCATCGTGTGCATTACATCGAACCTCGAGGTCTAATTCAAGTCAGTGAGCCAGTAAAATCTACACAACTTCTTTGTTTTGGAGCAGAAAAAAATGACACGATTTCTGGGAGAAACACGCGACCTACCTTAAATGTCCAGCATAAACGTTTCCACCAATACAGTTTTGGAACGTAATACAAAACTTTGGGTTTATCATATGGAAACTCGCTGTTAAACTTTTGTTTGCGTGTATTGTATAGAGTCAAGTGCAGTGCAATTGGATCTAATTCTGCTTGTAGAAAAGTAATTGGACAAAACTTTACACGTTCAATATGGATAGGATTGATTTTGTTCAGTCTACCACAATCGTGTAAATCTTTCAATTTATTTATCCACCAGTAGACACTTTAGCGTTTTATGTTCCCCATCAGTCTTCATTTCTTTGATTGGCAGTGCTCTTCCTGGAAATAAATCTTTTTACTCCTGCCATTGCATGTTTGTGATTAAGACGAAGTAAAGGTTGTATTCACTCGTTGCAAATGCCCCGCGATGGCTTTCGAACGTTTCGTACCCACATCTATTGCAAAATTGCGGCCATCAACTGATAGCTTTTCAGTTACGAAAGTAATGATTTAGCGATAAATGCTTAGATCCACCTTTACAGAGATCTTTATCTTTGACAGACCGTTTCTTGTTTTCATATTCTGTGGTGACTACTGTGCTAAAATTGTAGGAAGATATGCATTGAATTAATACTAAACAATTGTCATACATGTTCTCTGTTATTGTCATATCTTATGTCACTTTCCAGCATCTGTCATAAAACAACCAGTCAATGCACAAGTAACACAAGATCCACCTACCACTGAATTATCCGACGAGAGACCAATGAATGGTAAGCCGTTTAATACTTTTTCTTTCGAACATGAGACTACATGTCATGAGCGATATACATGTACTTTGTAAACTTGTGTAGAGATGGAAATATAATTGAAACAGCTTATCAGCAAAAGGTATTGGGCATTTATGTACTGAAAGGTAATTGGATATAAAAAGAAATTTGTATTAAGATACATGTATATGCCATCAGGTCATTTTGTGAATTGTGATATAATTGCCGAAATGTAAAGTTTTACCGAAGATTTAGATTTTTAACACGATACGTTTGTGAATCAAAATGAGACAACATGATTGAGTTCATGTGACTTTTTCTTATTTTAATGACCAGTAAGAAAACAAAGTCTCCGTCCACAGTATTTTATACATGCGTCCTATGTGCTTGTTTTAGACTACAAGCAATTAATGTTTAAGCGAGAGATAATACTTACAGCGATAAGCTACAGATTCTGAGAGTAAAAATATATTTAATTAAAAATTAAGAGGAATACAAATAAGAAAACTTCATACTTTGTAAACGAGTAAATGTTTTTAGTCTTAAATACATATGATATTTTCTAAGGTCCAATCCATCTTATCGCACAAAGCACTATCAAGAAATATCAATTCCTCCTATAATATTAAACCATCGTGTACATTAATTGGAACCTCTAGGTCTAGCTTAGGTCAATGAGCAAGTAAATTCTACACAACTTCTTTGTTTTGGACCAGCATACATTTCCAGGCAAGACTTTAAATGTCCAGCCTAAACGTTTCCACCAATACAGTTCTTGAACGTAATACAAAACTCGGGGTTTATCATATGGAAGCTCACTGTTAAACTTTGTTTGCTAGTATTGTATAGAGTCAAGTGCAGTGCAATTGGATCTAATTCTGCTTGTAGAAAAGTAATTGGACAAAACTTTACACGTTCAATATGGATAGGATTGATTTTGTTCAGTCTACCACAATCGTGTAAATCTTTCAATTTATTTATCCACCAGTAGACACTTTAGCGTTTTATTTCACCCAACAGGCTTCATTTCATTGCGGCCATTGTCTTACAGTTTTTCCGTTACGATTGTATTGATAAGCAATAAATTCTTAGATCCACCTTTAAGGAGATTTTCATTTTCAACAGACCGTTTCTTAGTTTAAACATAATTTATTGCCAATAATATACATAGCAAATGGATTGGGCCACAAGAGCTTACCACATTATAAAACGGCCCTCCCCAATATATAATAATTACAAAGAAGCATTGTGTCTACATATATAAACATTTACAATGTATCATTACAATGTTACTGAATGAAAATAAAAAACGTTGTATTACATAATTATGTTTCGCGCTAAAACATTTGAGTGGCATGTATAAACTTTTGAACTGATATAAAAATCTTTAAATTATCTTCTTCTGAGAGTACTTCTTTTCCTCTAAGCAACGAATTTACGCTTAATGGATGATAACGTCTTGTTTCTCTAAAAAGTACTATTCTTTGGTTTAAAAACAGTGTACATTGGAAAAAATAATGTTCTGCATTTTCAATTCCTTTTTTACAGTCGCAAGTTGCATTTTCTCTTAAGTGGTTATTAAACAAGTCTGCATTTAAGTTACTGCAACCACTTCTTAAACGAGTGTGATAAACAGTTAAGATTCTCGTGCCTTTAAAATAAAATGACGGTGTTTCAATTTGTTTGAACACAGTTCTTTTAAGTCTATTTTTAAAAGAAGAAAAGGTTGGAGCATTCCTAATATCTTCTGGTAGAGCATTCCATAAATCAACACTGGATGGTACGAAAGAGTTCGAAAAGATCGCTGTTCGTCTAGCAATTACAGTAAAATGTTCAGCGTTATAGCGATTTTGTTCACCAACTGTAGTTGGAAAAATTGAACAAAACTGATCCGGTAATAAACTATATTTATATTTATACATAATAAAAAGTTTTTAAAATTTACGCCTATCACTTAAAGGTAACCACCCTATTTCCTCTATAAGTTTATTTGTAGAAACTGATCGAGTTAAACCGGTAACGATACGGGCTGCCTCTAGTTGCAGTTTTTCTAATTTATTTTTTTCAAATTCTGTACAATTGTCCCATACTACAGCAGCATATTCTAATTGTGGTCTCATATAAGATATGTAAATCTGATTCAATGTCTTTCTATTAATCTTAAATCTTAACGCTCGAATTAGATTTAGCATTCTTGAAGCTGACCGTTTCTTGCCGCTATTGTTACGTGAAACGCCTAGGACAGTACTTCATAGTGAATGAAATTCCCGACGAAAAGAAAGTGGCAGCGTTGTTGACACTGTTAGGTGAGAAAACCTATGGTTTGTTGTGCAACCACACGGCTCCACGAATGCTATCTAATTTTGAGGAACTTATTACATAGTCTTTTGTCACCAAAACCCCTAGTGATTGCGGAAACGTTTCGTTTTCATAAATGTAATCAAAGTGACGGAGAAAGTGTCAAGGACTACGTTGCCTTTCTGCAAAAGTTGATGGAGTTTTGTGAATTCGGTACTTATTTGGAAGATACAATACGAGATCGTTTTGTATGTTGTATGAAAGACGGGATAATCCAGATAAATCTTCTTTCGATTGCCGACCTCACACTCAAAAAAGCAAAAGAAGTCGCCATCGCTATGGTAACCGCGACGAAAGATGAAGCCGAACTTCAGTCATCAGCAACCAATGCAATAAATAAAGTAAGTCGCCGGCAGAACAGACAAAAACAAAATTCTTGCAAAGTCAACGAAAATGTCAAGTCAACAAATCCGTGTAAGCATTGCGGCAAAACGAACCCTGATTCGCGATAGTGTAGATTTAAGAATGTAGTTTGTCATTATAGTAAGATCAAAGGACATATTAATAAATTAGTATGCAAAACGTTTTAAGACGATAATTTGTCAAAAAAGACAGTGATGAAAACGTGCTAGTTGTTAACTCGTTTCGGAAGGAGAGCAACAACAAAATACTGATAACTCCAACAATCGACAATCGAGGGTAAAAATGTTACTAAGGAAGTGGATACTGCATCAGCCGTTATGTTTAATTCAAACAGATAATTCAAATTCATATTTGGAAATGTTAAATTGATTTCCGCTGACTCGTCACTGGAAAACGTATTAAGGAGAGACAATTGAACAAGTTGGAACAAGGAATATGACTGTAGTCTATAATTGAAAATGTCTTAAACTTTCCGTTGTTAAAAGTGATGTGCCCACATTGGTCGACAGTCTTTGGAAACAAAATAGTAAAATTGAATCTGTGTTAAATACACCAGGACCCCATAATGTTTAATCTTTAATGACATATATTGGCACTATGAATTACTGCCATCGGTTTTTACAGGATACGGCAACCTTTGTAAGACCCATGAATGCATAATTATCGAAAGATCGCAAATTCAAATGGACTGAGAAATGTCATCGCGCTTTAAAAAAGTCAAAGCAGCTTCTAACATCAGCGCCCGTTCTTACACACTATAATCCTGATCTATCTGTAAGGCTCGCGTCAGATGCCAGTCCGTATGGCATTTCATGCATATTATCTAATGTAATGTCCGATGGTTCCGAAAAAACCAATTGCTTTTGCATCAAGGTCGCTTGCGAAGACTGAGCAAAAGTACGATCAAGTAGATCACGAACTTTGTGAATCTTTTGGTCAGTAAAAAGTTTTATCCATACTTGTGCGAGAGACATTTCATATTAATAACCGATTGAAAACCATTGACAGCTATTTTTAATCCGGATAGAAGCATACCTGCAACGGTTGCAGCTCATGGTCAAATATACGTTCTTAACTTATCTGGGTTCGATTACAGAATTGAGTACAGAAGTACAAAGCGTCGTACAAATGCCGACGGCTTGTTATGGTTACCTGTACAAATGCAGCGCTAGCAAAATGATAACGACGAAGACGCAGAGGAAGTGTTCTATACCTTTTCAATAGACCCGCTCCCAGTCACTAGTACGCAGATAAGTCGCGAGACCAAACGAGAGCGCATTTTGTCCCATGTATTAATGTCAAAATGGATGGAATTCAGAAGCCCCGGAGCCAGTCTTTAAGGCATACCACCTACCAAAATAGACGTAATGAATGATCGATTCATCTCGGATTTCTAATTTGGGGCATAAGAATATTAATACCTGTGAAATTCCGAAAGTCTGTACTTGATTTATTACACACGAGCCCCCCAGGCATTGTTAAAATGAAAGCCATAGCGAGAAGTTATGTATGGTGGCCAGGCATCGGTAATAATATCCAGCAATTTGTGAGAAGTTGCACAGACTGTCAAATGCAACAAAAAGCACCTGCTTCTGTGAACTTGCATCCCTGGGAATGGCCAAGTCCAAGCTGGGAACGTATACATGTAGATTTTTAGGACCATTTCTTAGCAGAATGTTTCTTGTTATAATAGATGCACATTCAAAATGGCCCGAAATAGTAGAAATGAAATCTACTACGACAGAAAGAACAGTTAAAGTATTCACTTGAAACGGGTTAGCGAAAATATGCGTCAGAGAATTTTGTACAGTTTTGCAGCAAAATATTTGCAAAGTTTATGAGTGATAACGGCATGTTTTACATTAGACCGTCAGTTGCAAAACCTAGTACTAACGGTGCTTGTGAACGTTTCAACTGTCATTTCAAAGCTTCGTTAAAATTGGTGGAAGGTCAAGAAAGCGACTTGAATCAGAAAATAAATTCAATTTTGCTTAGTTACAGAAATCTGCCTCATTCGGTTACGGGCGAAACTCCCGCAAGGCTATTTCTAGGACGAAACTTGCGCACGATGTTAGACCTTATCAAACCTGACACGAAAGCCTGCACTGATGAATCACGCATGAAATTGTCATTGACTGATACGCGTAAATTTCTCGAGTTCGAGTTAGGACAAAAAGTATTAGCTCGTGATTACAGACCAACGTCTAAAGAAAAATTGATTACATGATTCATAATTGATCGCGAAGGGCCACTTACATATATGTATAAAATTGATATCGGTCCTGGTAATATCTGGAGAAGACATGTTGATCAATTACGCAAAGCTGAAATTCCGGTTTATGATAAACCACTAGAATTACATCTTTGCGACCTTATTCCGCCAAATTCATTAGAGCAGAGCACATTTAGCAGTGCACATAAAAATGCTCGTTATAAAATTTCTCCATTGGAAGTATGTGGGAGCCAAGATAATGAACTGACACCTGTTAAAATACCAGATTTATCAAGCTCTGTTAAGTTTCAAACAACCTGTAAATGAGCGCAGATACCCTCTGAGAGACAGAAAAACACCTACCTGACCGGTTAACATTCGAGTCGCTGACTGCGAATTAATGTAAATTTATCAAACTATCGTTACGAAACTGACAGGAATAATAGCAGTTAGAACTGTGCTGAAAGAAATTAATTACGTTGTCCGTGGAAGCGTACAATGAGCAGCGTTAAAGTTTTAATTACTACAAATGAACACGCATTTAACGGCTTATCAGTAATCAGTCTGAGAAATTAATGAAATTTTAGAGACATGATTCATGTAACTTTGTGTTGATGAAATGTGTAATACTGAGTTAATGCGTACGCTATCTTATTTGTTTCTCAATGTTTTATTGAATTTCTCTTTAACCCGTACAGTTAACAAAGTTATAAGGGGAGAATTGTTATGTATTTATAAGTCAATCATATTTCTGTCTGTAATATGATATGCATACTGGCATAAAACCACACCCTCTGGTAGTATCGTTCACGTGGATATTGTTAGGGATATTGAGTATAACAATAGCCATTGAACAGTAAGGCTGTTCCGTTATTTGTCCACATACACAACAGTGTTAGTCTGAGTGACTACTGTGCTAAAATTGTAGGTTATTAATTCTCAAAAAGTGTCATTCCTGTTCTTTGTTATTGCGAAATCTTATGTCACTTTCCAAATTTAGTTGCAGAACCACCAGTCCGTTTACAAGCAACAAAAAAGTCACGAACCACCCAAATATCTGACGAGAGACTAACGGATGGTAAGTCGTTTACTCATTTCTCTTCCGAACATGAGGCTATATGTCACGATATCATGTCAATATAATTGAAGCAGCTGACCAGCTAAAGGCATTGAGCATTTATGTGCTGAAAGAGCATTGGATATATAAAGAAATTTGCATTTAGATCCATCCAGTCATTTTGTGGTTTGTAATATTATTGCAAAATTCAAAGTTTACCGAAGATTGTTCAACTTTGACAGTATCTAAGTAAAACAGTTTTTCTTGTGTGCTTGTCGATCTTTCAAGGTTAACAATGCAACCTCCTTACAACAGCCAACAACCTGATGACTGTAATTTGTCTGTTGCGCAGAGTAGCTGTTGCTCAGATGGATTTTATCGGGGTAAGATATATGATCAGCTTTTTGTACGGTTTATGCTTTTGGTATTAAACATTGCGAAAAAGCTTTTATATAAAGGTAAGACTTGTGTCTGAATTGTTACATTAAATCTTGATGTTAAAGTCAGACCAACAAATGGGCAAAACAGATATTATAAACAGATATTATAATATTAAAAATTGCTTTATGGAAAGCTTTTCAGGTCAAAATTTTGATTTGCGGTTAGTGTGTTCCTTGGCCATTTGAGAGGTTTTATGTCTATTCGGGATGAATAATAGTGGCCGTTTGCCTTAGTTTAGAGATGGCTGTTGGAGGTAAAACAAAGAAAAACCAACGAGAGCAATTCAAATTGGCTGTTGTAAGAAGGTGGCTTTATGGTGGGATGTGACTGTGATTAGAGGTTACATTGTATTTACTTGTTTGCTCACTGGCATAATGTCGGCCTCTGTAATTGTACCTACAAAAATTCTTTGAAATATTTATGTTTTATTTATTCGTATACTACACGCTAAGAAAATTGAAGGACAGCATATTTCAGCGTCCACTTTTTCGCCCAGTCAATATCACAGTTGTCTAGACTGTTCCTCTTGACTTTAGCTCAGTCATGATGGTGAGTTTGTTGATCAGCTCACAGACACACTGTTAAGATCGTATTCAGTTCAGTTTTAGTTAACCTTCATAAGAATTATAGTCTTTATCCAAGTCTCAATGACTTAAAAATGAGCTTAGCCGAACAAGGAAATAATAAAAATATCTTAACTGCCACATTTTTGTCTAAGCATTAATTCACCTTATCAGAATGTTACTATATTTAATGTGAAATGCAACTACATTAACTGTGAAAATGTAACTCTTATTAGGTAGCCGTTATAAGTAGTTAAATTTCAAATAGGAAAGAAACACATTAAAAAAACTTCTATGTGACAGCTTAAAAAATCTAATTTAATCTTGTTTATGTTTGGGTTTGAAAAGCAAACTGCAGATTAGAGGCTGTGAATAAAGATTAGAAAATATATCACTTCATTCCAAAATTTTCTTGAAAATGACAAAACTTATCATGAAGAAATTATTTTTTTCGTGAAAAGTTTTTATTTCCCTCTACCTAATAATTTCATTAAAATGGAAATAAAACTCGTGGTAGTGACCACTTTTGCATACGATATACGTCATTTGTCAGAACTTGCGATCTTTAGTCTGTACCCTTTTATGTGTTTATGTCTAGTTTTAATCAAAGACGATCGCTACAATGTCCTCAAGTATTTCTTGTATCTAGAATTTTATGGAATTTCATATGCGTTTACGTTACACCTGATAAGTATAATAATATAATTTATATCCATTTGAAAAATATTCTGTTTGTTTCAGATGACGCTGGATTTCATGCAGCGACTCTTGTTATTCATTCGACTGAAGAGAGTAATTTGCCTATAGTTCCATCCCAGTTGAAGCTTAGTGGTGAAAGATACAAGAAAATTCGCATCATTGATGTAGCACTTACAAATGAACAAAAATTCTATCAATGCGAGATGAATACTAATGCGAAGCGTAAATTAAATGATTTTCTGAATGGAAGTAGTTAGATCGACTTCTCAGAGTATTTAGCACCACGTGTTGAGATAAAGTCAATATCTAATTCTAAAGGTTTTGACAAAGCTTATCAAACACTTAACATATTAAATATATTATCATTGTGTTAAGATTAACATCGTTGTCAGATAAGTGTTTCATTATAAGAAGATTTATAAAGTGGATCTACCGATGGGATTTTGGTTGCGGATAAACAAATACCCATCCAATTTAGACAACATTTAAGCTCAAGGAAGGAGATTTGCCAAATTGGTGTGATATATTTGTGTGCATACATGTAATTAATTCTAAATTAATTTTGGTTATATTTAATCAGATCGTTTGATAATAGTGTGTCAGATGAGAATCTTTTAAAACGACATTCGTGTAGGTTAAGAATACGTGAAAGTATGACTAAATTTTGTAAATATGTATTGCCAGGTCGTATGAAACTAAGCTTCTACTGTCATTCGCAAATGCTTGATTGAACACGATAGTAACCGTTATTCTGATGTCATGGATTTGTACATATAATTATATCAAAATATAGCATTGCAAATGATGATATAGTGTTTAAAGAGTTTACCTTTTTGTCGATATGCACAGAAAATAGAAATGCGATCTTGTCCATTGGCAGATGTTTACATACAAATAGTAACACCAATGGTACTGATCTTTCAAATATAGAGCATAACTATATTTTTTTAAATAAGAATGTTTTTTGAAGGTGATCATTATGTTAAAATCAACATTACCTAGCGTCTGCACCATAATTGGGTTGTGCCCTACACAACCATTGGAACTTATTCATAAGCTAATCAATATAGTGCGGTATAATCAAGTCTTCTTAATACTCTTTGCATGTACAATCAGTTTGATGTAATATTGTTCGCTGATTGCACAAGAACTTAAATTTAAAATAGCGCTGCATTTCAGGGAAGACACCAACAGGTGCCTTATATAAACAAAAAGTTATCATTTTCGCAGTTGTGTACAAAATATCGATATAATGAGTCTTATTTAAGGAAATCAGCTATATTGTCATGTACGAAAAATAGACACGGAATTTTCCAAATCGGTCTATATTTAGACGTACACAAAGTCATATGGAATAAAATGTAAACAGGTTTTTCAGGGTCAAGATACATCGCCGATGATTTATTGTTAGATCGTTTTTCATTATATCATTTTAAGGTTTCTTCAGTTATATCATATGTGAATGACAAAAACAGTCATTTTTTAAACATCTGTATGCAATTATTTTTACCTGAATATCTTATAAAATAAACTTGATTATAACTAGAGAAGTGGGCTTTTAAACTGATTAAATAGCGCCTTATCCTACCTCAACGTCTCTTTAAGTCGCCTTCTATCAAAATTTTATACTTTGGTTTCGGGGAAGAACATAATTGCGAGGTAGTGCGAAACAATAATCCATACGATTTCAACTGAAAGTGCGGGATTCGTTTGAATATCAGATTTGTAGCGGGATGAGAAAATAGAACAATCCCTCATTTCTACAGATCTTGAATATGTAAATTACAGAACCAGTTACAGTGTAACATCTCCATAAAAAACAGAGGAAAAAATATGCAAAATGTAGATACTTTTTCTGTTATGAGAAACGTTTTTAATTTTCTCATATATACATTCGATCTATCCTGAGCATTAACGACTTTGCGATTTATCAGTGTGGATTCATAAAGCATAGAGTTGATGATGACCGAATCAGCTGTTTCCATATTGGACATTTTAGAACTCTCATTTTATTGACAGTACCGATAAGACGTTGGTGTACGAATCAGCATGTCCGATCTTGTGTTCCAGTATAGATTTATTAACTGCTGAAACTAAGTTAACTTGAAATTATAGAAATGTGTAAGTAATATGATTTCAAAGTTTCTGTTTAATGCATTAAGCAAATGGTCCATAGATTTTATTATATGGACATTACTAAAGTAAATCTTGATTGACTTGATCAAATGAAGAAACAATCCATTTGCATTGTTATAGAAACATTAAACGAACGTTTACCCAACCTCATTTCTCTAGCACCTGTCACAGAATTACTCAAAATATACAAGAGCTGGTAACGTGTTTGACCACTTTCGGTTCTTTGGCACGTTTCTTCTGTCAGTTAGGCACCAATTCCTACTATCCATGAAAGGGGAGAAACAAGTGAACGACTTACTTTAATATTTATTTCGTAAAGTCACTCTACCATAGTGTTGTTTCTGTAAAATTCAAACACCTGCCAGTGTCCAAACACGTTTATAGAGCACTGACAAGGATGCACAAATACAATACAAAACAATAAATCCAGGCATATATGCAAATAAAAACGTTGACGTTCTTTCTGCAATGGCTTAATACATAGAAATATGCGACGAAATGTCATGCCTACAGTCAATTGCTATCGTGTTTGCTAAGTTTCAATTCAGCACATTGAAAACTGGAAGTTTGCATCATGAATTATATATGTGTACAAGCACAATAGTCGAAAATGTATGTCTTACAATTCTGTAACACATTGAAAAACATATGTCAACATATGTCGTAAATATTCATATGCTTATGAAGTGTTCACGCCACGTGGTATCCTATGTCACAAATGACCACAAACAACATAATGAAATAAAAAGTTATGTGATAAGATAAAAATTGA
>JAFMSR010000016.1:12177451-12235116 GCA_022818135.1 Saxidomus purpurata
TTATATATGAAGTAGATGGGAATTTAGTTTATATTTCATGCAGTGAGGTGCTTTAGAGAATATGTATTATGCAAAAAAACATATTTGTACTTTTTACCTTCTTATGCCTCGAAAGAAGGGCATATTAAAATTGCACTGTCCATCTGTGTGTCCATCTTTCCAATTTTTCGTGTCCAGATGGTAACTTTGTCATGCGTAAAGGGATTTTCAAATCATATGGCACAAATCGTGCAAACCCATGTCCCTACCTCAAAAGTCAAGGTCATACTTTGAGTTTAAAGGTATTGGAATCCTGTATATATGCACACATTTGTTTCCGGACTGTAACTTTATCATGCTTTGAAGGATTTTAAAATAATGTGGCACAAATGTTCAGTACATCAAGATGATGTGTTGCATACATGACCCTACCTCAAAGGTCAAGGTCACCCTTAGAGTTTAAAGGTAAGGCAATCCTGTTTATATGCACACATTCATGTCAAGATTGAAACTCTGTCATGCATTGATGGATTTGAAAATAGCTCGGCACAAATGTTCAGGACATCAAGACGATGTGTCACGTGCAAGACCCATGACCGTACCTCAAAGGTCAAGGTCATACTTAGAGTTTGAAGGTCATGGAATCCTGTATACATGGTAACTCTGTCATGCATTGAAAGATTTTTGAAATACATTGCACAATTGTTGAACACATGGAGATAAGGTGTTATGTGCAGGTGCCTTATCTGGAAGGTCAAGGTCACACCTAGAGGTCCTTTATACATGGTAACTCTGTCATGCATTGAAGGATTTTAGCATAACATGGCACAATTGTTGAGCACATGGAGATGACATGTCATGCGCACGTCTTGTGTCCTTACCTTAAAGATCAAGGTCACACTTAAAGGACAGAAATTTTAGAATCCTGTAAATATGCACATGTTCATGTCGGATTGTAACTCTGTTACACATTGAAGGCTTTTAAAACAAATTGACACAAATGTTCAGCACATGGAGATAAAGTGTCATGTGCAAGTACCGGGTTAACACTTTGAATGTCAAGGTCACAGACTGTGAGACACCTCTTTGGGGGCATTTGTCACTTATGAGGAGCAGCTTTTGTGTGGAAAGAGTTTTTCAATTTCTAAACAAATCAAACAAGCAAATGACCTTTATAAAAATGTAAAGGTTTACATAATTTCTAAACAATACCTTTGAAGATTTTGGAAAGTGAAATTGTGGCTTTTGTCAGGTGCTACCTTAATGATAGCACCAAAAGAACAGAATCTACAAAATTATTCCTCAGGTAGGACTTGATATTAATCTAGACGTGTTATTGGACAGTTAGTGAATAATTTTATTATCAAACTTTGTCCTCACTTTATAACTTTAAAACAATGTCTCACATTCCCATTATGTTAGTTTTAGTTGAAGACTGTTCACAGAGTATGGACAGCAATAAGAACTATTGCGTGTTTTGACATTGGCATATCTGTTCATTGAATTTACTTTGTTGTTTTTAGATTGGGTCAGAAGATCACCCATTCCAAAAGAATGCTAAAGTTGAATTGCATGGTCATGCCAGAGATAAAGATTTACCAATCTATGGATCAAAATGCTTGGCAGTGCGCAATGGAACTTTAGCTCTCTATGGTAAATACACATTTACTTACATACTCTTGATATGTTTTGTTGTATATTTATTTAAACTGTCACTTGATTCTTGCTTTGGGACCAGTTGAGATTACATTGTATCTGTCAGTGCAGTCTGGTCATAGTCTACATTGTAAAATTGGTACATCTGTGCAGTGTGGTCATAGTCTACATTGTAAAATTGGTACATTTGTGCAGTCTGGTCATAGTCTGCAGTGTAAAATTGGTACATTTGTGCAGTCTGGTCATAGTCTGCAGTATAAAATTGCTACATTTGTGCAGTCTGGTCATAGTCTACATTGTAAAATTGCTACATCTGTGCAGTCTGGTCATAGTCTACATTGTAAAATTGGTACATTTGTGCAGTCTGGTCATAGTCTGCAGTGTAAAATTGGTACATCTGTGCAGTCTGGTCATAGTCTACATTGTAAAATTGGTACATTTGTGCAGTTTGGTCAAAGTCTGCAGTGTAAAATTGCTACATTTGTGCAGTCTGGTCATAGTCTGCAGTGTAAAATTGCTACATCTGTGCAGTTTGGTCAAAGTCAGCAGTGTAAAATTGCTACATCTGTGCAGTTTGGTCAAAGTCTGCAGTGTAAAATTGCTACATCTGTGCAGTCTGGTCAAAGTCTGCAGTGTAAAATTGCTACATCTGTGCAGTCTGGTCATAGTCTGCAGTGTAAAATTGGTACATTTGTGCAGTCTGGTCATAGTCTGCAGTGTAAAATTGGTACATTTGTGCAGTCTGGTCATAGTCTGCAGTGTAAAATTGGTACATTTGTGCAGTCTGGTCATAGTCTGCAGTGTAAAATTGCTACATCTGTGCAGTTTGGTCAAAGTCTGCAGTGTAAAATTGCTACATCTGTGCAGTCTGGTCATAGTCTGCAGTGTAAAATTGGTACATTTGTGCAGTCTGGTCATAGTCTGCAGTGTAAAATTGCTACATTTGTGCAGTCTGGTCATAGTCTGCAGTGTAAAATTGGTACATTTGTGCAGTCTGGTCATAGTCTGCAGTGTAAAATTGCTACATCTGTGCAGTCTGGTCATAGTCTACATTGTAAAATTGGTACATTTGTGCAGTCTGGTCATAGTCTGCAGTGTAAAATTGCTACATTTGTGCAGTCTGGTCATAGTCTGCAGTGTAAAATTGCTACATCTGTGCAGTCTGGTCATAGTCTGCAGTGTAAAATTGCTACATCTGTGCAGTTTGGTCAAAGTCAGCAGTGTAAAATTGCTACATCTGTGCAGTTTGGTCAAAGTCTGCAGTGTAAAATTGCTACATCTGTGCAGTCTGGTCATAGTCTGCAGTGTAAAATTGCTACATCTGTGCAGTTTGGTCAAAGTCTGCAGTGTAAAATTGCTACATCTGTGCAGTCTGGTCATAGTCTGCAGTGTAAAATTGCTACATCTGTGCAGTTTGGTCAAAGTCTGCCATGTCCAACTTGCTGCATTTGTGCAGTCTGGTCATAGTCTGCGGTGTAAAATTGCTACATCTGTGCAGTCTGGTCATAGTCTGCAGTGTAAAATTGGTACATCTGTGCAGTTTGGTCAAAGTCTGCAGTTGATTTTACATAGGCTTATAATATTATAGGAAAAACTTCTAAAAATCTTCATATCTGAAACCACAAGGCCTAGAGCTTAGATATTTAGCATGTAGCATTGCCTAGTGGATCTCTACCAAGATAGTTTAAATCATGACTCTCCCCTAAAAGCCCCCCCCACACTGGTCAAAATTGACCCTTTCTGCTATTGTTGACCTTATATTATAGCCAAAGTTGGCAGATGAGATATATAGGGCCCTCTTGTTTCTCAAGCTAGAGAGATGAAATTTGGACTATTTGTGGAGTTTTGCATCTTAATTTCCTAAATTCCTATGACTGACGCTGATTATGAACTTTTGACCTACTTTCTTGCTTTAAAGTGCAATGATACTCAGGTGAGACATATTGGGTTCTGAAACATGGCCCTTATTGTTTCTCAGAGTATTTACTACATTAACCTAAATTGTTCTTTTTTCTTATTTTAGGTAAATCTATTCAGAATACATGGACAATGCTAGCAGCCACAGCAGCGGCAAATTCAGCAACAATTACTGTGCAGGTACTACATTATATCTTTCATAGACTTAAGGTTACAGTCTCTTATGGGCCTCAGTTATGTCAGGGTAATTGTTTTTTTTTAAGAACTGGGAAGGCCCAAATAGGAGCCCTGTTCTGCCATATGCAGTGTGTCATTTGGCAGGAAACCCAGTGCTAGTATGTGCCTTCATTAAGTTCAGAGATGGTGCTTAAACAAATTAGTATAAATATAAGTAGCTGGTCATGCACAGGGAATATATCAGCTTTTATAGTGGTTGTCATACATTTTTATGCAGGTGTTCGCTTGCTAGAAATAACACTATGCTCAATCTGTGCTGTAGGTTAGTTGAAACATTAGCTAACCAGAGCTTAAGACTGTCTTTTACATCTGTCATACTGTATAACTGTCAAAAATTTTTTACAGAGTCGAAATTTGAGATGAAAACTGTATGATAGCTTACACAAATGATGAAAATGCATGATAGCTTACACAAATGATGAAAATGCATGATAGCTTACACAAATGATGAAAATGCAATTTAAGTCAGAAGTTACTGTAAATTGGGTAATATTCACAACTATTTTAGTTTTGCTATTTTGGCAAATTTCCAACTTACCCCTTGGGGGTCACTTAGTTTTACATAGGCTAATATAGGAAAAACTTTAAAAGTCTTCCTATCTGAAACCACAAGGCATAGAGCTTAGATATTTGGCATGTAGCATTGTCAAGTGGACCTCTTCCAAGATTGTTCAAATAATGACCCCCAGATCAAAATTGACCCCACAGTGCCTAGAACTTAGATAATTAGCATGAAGCATTGCCTAGTAAACCTCTTCAAAGTTGTTCAAATTGTGCCCCTGGGGTCAATATCAGCCTCACCCAGGGAGTCACTTGTTTCACAAAGACGTATGTAGGAAAACCTATTTGGTTTGTAACATTGTCTAGTGGTTTTCCGCATACCTTGTTCAAATCATGCCATTTTGGTCAAAATTGACCACACCCACCAGGCAAGTGGACTTGTACTCAGGTGAGCCGGGATACAGAGATGGCCCTCTTATTTATTGGATCTTGGTTAAAAACTAGGTCACCCAGTTAAAAACTTTGTGTATGCCATACTGGTGACATTTACAACTCATTCATCATGAAAATTGATCAGAATGTTTGTGTGGATCACCTTGGATTAAAAACTAGGTAAACAGGTCAATTCAGAGGAAAACCTTGTTGGTACTATAGAAGTCACATTTTATAGCCAATCATCATGTAAATTGGTCAGAAGGTTTGTCTAGTCATGGTCAAACAGAATGTTTGTGTTTATGATATATAGTTTAGGGTCGAAGTACCTTTAAACAATTAAACCTTGGTGCACACACTCATTTGTTTACACAATATACTGGTAGTATTGCTATCATACCCAAAATATATATACAGTTATTATACCCCCATAAAACGAAGTTACTGGGGGTTTATAAGAGACAGGTTGACTTCGCTTTGGGTTTGTTTGTCGGTCAGGTCACAGTTGGTTTTAACATGGTTTCCGGATGATAACTCATGAACGACTTTACCCTTTTGAATAATTTTTGGTACACACTTGCAACTTCATGAAATACAGGTCAAGTTTAACTTTGGGGTCAGTAGGTCAAAGGTCAAGGTCACAGTGACTCTGCACTGTAAAACGGTTTCCGGATGATAACTCATGAAAGGCTTGACCAATTTAAATAATTTTTGGTACACACGTGCAACTTTATGAAATACAGGTCAAGTTCGACTTTGGGTTCAGTAGGTCAAAGGTCAAGGTCACAGTGACTCTGAACTGTAAAACAGTTTCCGGATGATAACTCATGAAAGGCTTGACCGATTTAAATAATTTTTGGTACACAGCTGTAACATCATGAAATGCAGGTCAAGTTCGACTTTGGGGTCAGTAGGTCAAAGGTCAAGGTCACAGTGACTGAACTGTAATGTAAAACAGTTTCCGGATGATAACTCATGAAAGGCTTGACCGATTTAAATAATTTTTGGTACACAGCTGTAACATCATGAAATACAGGTCAAGTTTGACTTTAGGGTCAGTAGGTCAAAGGTCAAGGTCTCATTTACACAAGTTATTGTATAATAACTCAACTCTATGTCCTTGTGGCCATTCCTTTCTTATGGTTGCCATACTTCTGTGACAAAGCTGTATTGTGGGGGTATAATTCATCACTCTTGTGACAGTTCTAGTTTTATAAATTGTTGCATCCCATAGGGAACTTTGTGTTGCATAGAAATATTTATTCACTTATTATTTTTAGGACACGATTGATGATTGGAAAGTAAATGATGAGATATTTATTGCATCTACTGGACCAAAGGATTCCACAAATGAGAATGAAAAACGAAAAATTACTGCGATTAGTGGCAAAACAATAACTTTGGACAAGCCCTTAGAATTTGAACATTTAGGGAACTCAGAGACCTATAGGCTAGTATCTTTGTGTTTATACATTACCCTTTGGTACATGCCTCTGGCACAGCTCATTCTGTAGTAACATTAACGCTATGCTTAATAACTGTGATTCTGTCTTTTGTCTTTGTTTAGTGTTCTGAATATGCAGAAAAAATACGAACTGTTTTTTTCCTGATTTACCAATCTTTACAAAATTTTGTATGTTGTCTTCTGACTAGAATAATTTCGTTTAGTAGGAGGTTGTGTTGGGGCTTAAGATTCATTGTGTCTGAGGTCAAAAGACCGTATAAGGTCTGTCCATAAACATTTCCTTGATAACACTCTACAGGTCACAATTTTCATTTGACTTTCATAAAACTTGCTCAGAAGGTTGTCTGTAATATCTGATCCCTATTGTTTTGAGTCAGTGAGTCAAAGACCGAAGTCACAGTGACTGCCGATAGTGTTTTCTTGATAACATTCTACAGGTCACAATTTTCATTCAGTTTTCCTCAAACTGGCCCTATTGTTTTTGGGGTCAGTGGGTCAAAGGTCAAGATCACAGTGACCTCTTTAAGCTTTTCCTTGATAATGCGCTACAGGTCTTATACACTTAGTTCTTTGCTAGCTAAGGAAAATCACCTTCCATCAGTATTTCAATATTTTGTTTTACAGTGGAAATGGCAGAGATATGACATTGGAATTTAGAGCAGAAGTTGGATTGCTCACAAGGAATGTTGTTGTGCAAGGCAACAGCGAGAAAGCATGGGAAACTAAAATAGAAAAATGTGATAAGGGATTTAACTCAGGTGATTGCTTCTCACTTTATATAAATTTTTAAGTCAAGGTTGATAGGAGAGAAGGGGAGCGAAAGCAGTACAGGCTCAGGAAGAATAGGATGGGGTGGGGTCTAATAAAAAGTAGATGAATGTATACATGCATAGATTGATATTATGTAGATGGATGAACGTATTGTCTTTTGATGTTTTTATTTGTTTGAATAAATGTGATGAATGAATGAGAAATAAATTTAGAGCATTCATTTTAAGACGAAGAGGGGTATATCTGTTTGCAAAAGTGGTTTCTGGAATATAACTCGAGAACTTGTGCCTAGGATCTTAGCACTTGATATGGAGGTTGGTCATGACCAGCAAATGACCCCTATTGATTTTTAGGTCAGTAGGTCAAAGTCACAGTGACCAGGAATACTAAAACAGTTTCCAGACTATCACTCTAGAACACATGGGCGTAGTGTCTTGAAACTTGGTAGGGAGGTTGGTCATGACCAGTTACTGTAGATGACCCCTATTGACTTTGTAGTGAGTAGGTCTAAGGTCAAGTTTACAGTGGCCTGAAATTGTAAAACTGTTTCTGGACAATAATTTAGGAACATGTAGGCGTAGCATCTTGAAACTTGATGTGGAGGTTGGTCATGACCAGCAGATGACCCCTCTTGATTTTGAGGTCAAATGTCAAGGTCACATTGACCCGGAATAATAAAACCGTTTCCGGACGATAACTCAAGAACCTGTAGGCCTAGCATCTTGAAACTTGATGTGGACGTTGGTAATGACCCACAGATGACCCCTAATGATTTTAAGGTCAGCAAATTTTTTTTTTTCTTAAGGCCAAAATTTGTATTTATTTTCGAGGACAATAGGTAAATTGTTTTTTTTTCTTGAAGGCCACATGAATTTAAACAAAAAAAATTGAGGTCATATGAATTTTTTTTATTGTTTTTTGTTCTAGATTGATTTGTCATTATAAGTGGAAGACCCATACTCATTTTCAGGTTATTAGGTCTGACGCCAATTTACGCAATGCCAAAGGTCAAGGTCACACTGGCTAAACTTTGAAAATCTTTATAGGACGATTGGTCTTACTAAGAAGATTATCCCTACTGTTTCTGAGGTCTGTGGGTCAAGGTCATGGTCTCAGTGACCTCTATAACCTTTTCCTTGATAATATTCCAAAAGAATTTCACAAAACTTACATAAAACAGTGCAGTCAGTCTAGTGGAGCGATACTAGATCTTAAGGGTTTCTTGTTTCCATAAACAATTTCAGTTTCAAATTTATTCTAGGTGAATTTGTGACACAGACATGCTTCCAAGGACGATTTGGTGAGGAGACCGGGAGTGATCAGTTTGGAGCACACATAATTATTCACGGGCCAGTTAGAGATTCCCAAGTGGCTAACGCTTATCTGTCTTATATTGAAGTCACCCATGCTGGACAGGCATTTCGACTTGGTCGTTATCCAATTCATTTCCATCTTAACGGAGATATGAGCAAGTCTTTTGTTAGAGGATGTAGCATTCATAAAACATTTAATAGAGCTATAAATATTCATGGCTCACATAACATCCTAATTGAGAAAAATGTAGCCTTTGATGTAATGGGTGGGGCATTCTTTTTGGAAGATGGAATCGAAACTGGAAATAAGTACTTATATAACTTTGTTGGCAATGTAAAAGCAAGTTCAAGCCTTTTGAATGATGATGTTACCCCCGCTGCTTTCTGGGTAACAAATGCAAACAATACTTACAAACATAACCATGCCGCTGGAGGAACCCATTTCGGTTTTTGGTTGAGAATGCATAAACATCCGGATGGTCCATCGTTCAGAAACGATTACTGTCCCCAAAATGTGCCTGTCGAATCTTTCGAAAACAACACGGCTCATTCTTTCGGTTGGTTTGGAATATGGGTTTTTGAAGAGTACTATCCAGCAGCAGACGGCGCATGTAATCCTGTATCATCTGCCCCAGCTGTTTTTGAGTACTCCAGTTTTTGGAATAATCAAAAAGGAGTTGAATTGGTATTCTTTGGAGCATTGATTTTTGACCATTGCCTATTCGTTCAGAATGATTTAGCAGGTTTTGAAGGTAAAATGACTAAAAATGCTCCAAAAGGGGATAGTGCATCGAGCCCAATTGTTAAAAATTCTGTTATTGTTGCAAAGGCTAACTCTCAGGCTTCTCAAAATTCCAAAGGTGCCACAGAAGTAGGAATTGTTTTGCCTTATGGTGGATTATTCCAAGTGAAGAATGTATCATTTATTAATTTTGATGACGCTGTAGCTTTTCGGCATACCAAAATAGATGGAACATGCGGTGTAGATTGCGGTGGATACCCTACTGTTGTATCTGGATTGCAGTTCACAGATACTCCAAACAGAGTTGATTTTAGATGGGAGCATGAAGGTATTTTAGAAGATCTTGACGGCTCTTTGTGTGGTACGAGTCCAAGTAAGGTCATTCCTGTTACTGGAACAGGAACGTCTGTGCCAAGTACCTGTCAAACAAGCTGTTCTGGGTACATGTTTCAAGGTGGTCTTGATGCAGCAGTTTGTCCTTATGACTACAGACTTCACAGGTTTTCATTTAATGATCCATATCCAAGTTCAGTATTAGGGAAAGATTTCAGAGTTACAAACAGGCATGGATCAAGTTCAAGCCCATATAGGACCCATCGTCTGACACACAAAGATGGTTGGATGGTCATCTTGATAAATTGTGAAATTTATAACTTTACATTTGAGAATGCAGAGGAGATGACAAACGTTTCGTTTTCCGGAATCATGGAGGATTTTAAAGTAAGCATTTGAAATCATTTCTTCTTTTGAATTGTTCAGTAGTCTGCTTTTATCTGTTCTAGAATATGTTTTAACCACTGGCTTCAATGAAGAATCATTTAATGTCCGATATAGATTTTTTTAAAACTATTTTTAAAGTTAATGTTTGCTTTCTTTAACGTTTTTTGGTGGTTTATCGAAATATAACAGGGGATTATATCCGATAAACGCACTGCTCACTCAGTGAAATTATCAGACTTGTTCAAAGTTTCCATGCAACTTAGTCAGAAGTGTTCCTCTTCATTAAATCTAGGTCTAAAAGTATGAGCTTTTTGGTAAGCTGTATAATGAAATCAAGACAATCCAAGGCATTGCACGGTTGTTGGAAACTGACTGTGTTAAGTTGTTCATACTTCTAATAGTGGGAAATACAAGAGTGCTGTTTTAAGTTTACTTTAAATAGATTTTAGTGTTTAGCTCACCTGGCACTGTGTTACATCTGTCGTCACCTGTCATTCGTTTTCCGTTGTCATCAACAATTGCTTCAAACGTTACTTTGCTCAAGATAAGCTTTTGTGATTGCATAATGTCCTTTGTCCGTCTTCAAACAATATCTTTTCATAAACCATTTCGTGGAACTTCACCAAACTTGGCCAGAAGCATGGTGGCATTAAGCTCTCTTAAATTTGTTCAAATGGCTACGGTTGAATGAACAACCAGAAGGCCAAGAACTTTGATATTGGGTACACAGCATCATTGAATGGTCCTCTACCAAGTTTGTTCAAATTATGCCCATTGGGTCAGCATTGACCCCTGCCCAGGTGATCACTTGTTTTGAATAGAGTAAAATTAGGAAAGGACCTGTCAAGCTTTAATAGGGCTCAATTTGTACATTTTACTGTAAGTTTTGAATACTTTCAATTGTTACATGGTTATTAAAATACTGTATTTTTTATTACTTTTATGTGTTGAAGGGTTGTACATTTACTATAACGCTTGATCACTTTCATGCATTGAAGGCGGGTGACTGTGTTATATTCCAAATCAAATTGAGAGAAATGCCGGATGAAGTCACAGTGGATGGCGGGAAAACTAAAAGTCATACTGCTATGGACCCGTTTGATTCTTCCACAACAGGTCTTCAGACAGGGAACTGGTCCTACTCTAATGGAAGTCTTCGTGTGGCTAGTAAGTAACCAAGTTGTTTAGGCATAGAGTTGAGAATTGTGAAACATACAACATATTATATAGGAAATGCAAATAAACATATCAATAACAAAGAATATAGGCAGAATTTGTGTTAATCTTACATTTAATATTTTATCATGTATGGCACACAGAGTGCACATGTAGTCATATTTACATAGATACATAAGGTGACCATTGAATACAGGGCCGTAATCTAACTTTGACTTTTGATATACAAATATCCCACCACTTTTCCTTTTCATGAATGGTTTAAATAGTTTAGGCAAATGATGTACGAGGTATTATATTTTTTGCCATTTTTAGCTCAACTTTTTAGCTCACCTGGCTATGCCAGGGTGAGCTTTTCTGATCGATGATTGTCCGTCGTCCGTCAACATTTTGATTCAAATGACATCTCCTCTGAAACCTCTAGGCCAATGTTGATAAAACTATGCAGGAATGTTCCTTGCATGAAGCTCTACCAAAATTGTTCAAAGAATTCCATTCCATGCAGAACTCTGGTTGCTATGGCAACAAATAGGAAAAACTTTAAAAATCTTCTTCTCTGAAACCACAAGGCCTAGAGCTTAGATATTTGGCATGTAGCATTGTCTAGTGGACCTCTACCAAGATTGTTCAAATTATGACCCCCGGGTCAAAATTGACCCCGCGTGGGTGGGCACTTAGTTTTTGCAAAGGAATATATAGGAAAAACTTTAAAAATCTTCTTCTCTGACACCACAAGGCCTAGAGCTAAGACATTTGGCATGTAGCATTGTCTAGTAGACCTCTACCAAGATTGTTCAAATTATGACCCCCCGGGTCAAAATTGACCCCCGCACTGGGGGTCACTTAGTTTTGCATAGGAATATATAGGAAAAACTTTAAAAATCTTCTTCTCTGAAACCACAAGGCCTAGAGCTTAGATATTTGGCATGTAGCATTGGCTAGTGGACCTCTACCAATATTGTTCAAATTATGACCCCCAGATCAAAATTGACCCCGCATGGGGGGTCACTTAGTTTTACATAGGCTTATGTAGGAAAAACTTTAAAAATCTTCTTCTCTGAAACTGCAAGGCCTAGAGCTTAAATATTTGGCATGTAGCATTGGCTAGTGGACCTCTACCAAGATTGTTCAAATTATGAGCCTCGGATCAAAATTGACCCCGTGCCGGGGGTCACTTAGTTTTACATAGGCTTATATAGTAAAAACTTTAAAAATCTTCTTCTTTGAAACCACAAGGCCTAGAGCTTAGATATTTGGCATGTAGCATTGGCTAGTGGACCTCTACCAAGATTGTTCAAATTATGAGCCACGGATCAAAATTGACCCCGCACAGGTGGGCACTTAGTTTTTGCATAGGCATATATAGGAAAAACTTTAAAAATCTTCTTCTCTGAAACCACAAGGCCTAGAGCTTAGATATTTGGCATGTAGCATTGGCTAGTGGACCTCTACCAAGATTGTTCAAATTATGAGCCCCGGATCAAAATTGACCCCGCAAGGGGGGTCACTTAGTTTTACATAGGCTTATGTAGGAAAAACTTTAAAAATCTTCTCTCTGAAACCACAAGGCCTAGAGCTTAGATATTTGGCATGTAGCATTGGCTAGTGGACCTCTACCAAGATTGTTCAAATTATGAGCCTCGGATCAAAATTGACCCGGCACGGGGGGTCACTTAGTTTTACATAGGCTTATATAGTAAAAACTTTAAAAATCTTCTTCTTTGAAACCACAAGGCCTAGAGCTTAGATATTTGGCATGTAGCATTGGCTAGTGGACCTCTACCAATATTGTTCAAATTATGACCCCCGGATCAAAATTGACCCCGCACGGGGGGTCACTTAGTTTTACATAGGCTTATATAGTAAAAACTTTAAAAATCTTCTTCTCTGAAACCACAAGGCCTAGAGCTTAGATATTTGACATGTAGCATTGCCTAGTAGACCTCTTCAAAGTTTGTTCAAATTATGCCCCTGGGGTCAAAATTGACCTTGCCCGGGGGAGGGGGGGATCATTTGTTTTACAAAGGCGTATATAGGAAAACTTATTTGGTATATAACATTATCTAGTGATCTTCCACCAGGCAAGTGGACTTGTACCAAGGTGAGCGATATAGGGCCATCTTGGCCCTCTTGTTGAAGAAAATGGGAGCTATCTGTGCTGGTGTCACACCTTGGTTAAGTTTTTTTTGTACCACCCCACTTTTAAGCTCAACTGAGCAAGAAGTGCTCAAGGTGAGCTATTGTGATCAATTGACTTCCTTAGGAACTTTGATGCCTTTAGCAACAAGTGTAATGGTACTGGTGTGCGATATATAGAGGATAATTGTTTGTTTCAGTGTAAGATCACGTTATAATTTCACCGAGTGGGCAACAAAAGTGATATTTTCACGAGTGGCGCAGCCACGAGTGAAAATAGCTACTTTTGGTGTTCACGAGTGAAATTAACGTGATTTTACACCGATACCAACAATTTTTCTGTTTATTTTGTGGTTAAAACTCTACTTTTATTGAGTTTGTTCCCATAAAATATCGAAAATCGCGGGAAACGTCATCAAAAAACATAACGCAAATGACGTCATTTTAACGACGTCATCATCGCATGGTTTCCAGCATTAATTACGCGGGTTTTTTTTTTGACGGCGTAAATCCGGGTTAAAGATTGCAAAAACAGTGAAAAATAAAAATGGTAATCCACTGTTTCAAAACTGTGGATTATCACTTTTATTTCACTGAGAAAACTCTATAATTCACTGGAAAACATGAAATAAAGGGCCATCATGACCCTTGTTTTTGATGAAATTTGGACCACATGTTCAGTTGTGGAGGCAGATTTCAACATTTACCTGGGGTAACCTTGACCTGTGGACATCCTTCTTGCTTTTTGAGGCTACAGCAATGATATTAGGGTTGTGTTTGATTGAAAACAAAATTCACTATTTAACTTGATGACCTTGACTTTGACCTTTTGACTTACTTTCTTGTTTATGAAGCTACAGTCAAAGTAATTGAGTTTAAATGATGTTGTTTTTTTGCATGTTTTTTAATGATGACCTTGAATTTGATGTGTTATGCTCTCTATTCAAACAACATGTAACCTTTACATAGACTTGAAACTTAACAAAAGCTGTACTTTCTTGTTTCCTGCAACCCTGTTGTTGACCTTTTATAATGGCCAATGGTACCCAGGTGAGCAATTAAGGATCATGGTGGCCCTCTTGTTATGCAATAGTTGTAAACTATGCACATATATCTGTTAATACATCACTAAGGCATCGGCATAAATTTACTGTACCTCATTTGAAGAATATATAAAAACAAACAAAAATAATTATTATTATAACAGAGTTACATGTATCATTTCAGTTGTTGGAGATGAATCTTCAGGGGGAAATGTGAATGTTGATTTCAGGGCTTACAGATGCTTTTATCCACGGTGTGAACCGCCACCGGACCCAGAAGCAACCCCACCCCAAACCAGCAGACCAGAAATACACCAGCTGTGGAGTGAATCAATATGGGTCAATGATACAGAGAATTATATAATGAGAGCTTCAATGTATAACAAATCTGGAGCAGGACCTTCTTCAAAAATTGGCCAGAATGTAACAATAGAACAAGGTATTGTTTGCACTAAAGCATTTCAAGAAAATTGGGGGCTTAATCATACCTGTGAACCATTTTTGATAGAAATGAGGGAGATTTGTCTTAAAAATGAGGGAGATTGGGCATTTTTGCGGGAGATTTTTAACGCATGCCTGCGTTCAAGCTAATGAAGCCACTATTAATGGCGTTGAAAAGCTGCTTTAGACATCTGTTCTAAATCATAGCATTTTTAAATCAACTTTCACTGTCTGTTCACAATATAATGTAACTCAGGAAAGAGAAAGTAGGATTTAAAAATATGCAAAAATATATTATGGAAAATAACATTAGATTTAAAATATTGGCTTGGTAGTCATAATTTCTTATATTGTGTATAGAAAATGAAAATCGATTTAGAAATGACCAGGTAATGATTACCCAATTTTCCAGCCTTGTACCTGTGTTTTGTTCGAGTCTCAGAGCCAGTATGTTTACATCCTGTGATTAATTAATTTGATTGACTTTGATTTACAACTTTGCCTACTTAGCCACAATCCAAAAGAAAATGACCCCTTGATGGGTACAGACACCAATTAACAGCTATAATCCCCATCATAAAATGTGTGAAAATCTGACACACTGAAATTCACCTATAACAGGTGGCAGACTGGTATATGATTTATTGGAGATATTGATAAATCAGTCTGCACAAATTGGAAAATCAGTCAATAATTTGTTTACAGCCTGGGTTAAAGGTCAATTTGATCATTATCTGTGAAGTTTAAATTTACGGTAGAATGGCATCTCCCATCGGGAGATTATTTTTATCTTTGAATTCCGGTAGTATACCGCAAGAAACGGTAGGGTTCACAGGTATGGCTTAATCATCACTGCGGATGAACGGCCACCGGATATTGGGGCAAAAGTGAGCACAGATGATTAGTTTTCGTGAGTAACGTGTAACAACTGGGGTAAGTTAAAACCCGATTTTCACTCTGATGCATATCATATTGTGTCTATTTGTGTGTTTTCTGATACTTTAATGACTGTCCAAGCCGAATGTATTCTCGTTGTTCAACATATATATGTTGAAATGTTGAACATATCCAAAACAAATAGTTTGCTCACTCGAAAAATCTTGACCGTTGGCAAAGTATGCCGTTTAATTTGATAAATCATTAACGTATTTATAATCTGAAAACGGCATACCATTTGCATAACGACAACATATTAATGGTTAAAATTTCATCATTTAAGACGAAAGTATAGCGGAGATACGGTTCTCGAAACATTTCAATTACTGTACTGGGTATTGGCTAAACGTGTACTGAGTATTGACGGAGTGAACGAATCACTGTACTGAGTATTGCATCAAGAAATGAGTAAAAATAAAAATTTTGAAACGGGAAATGTATCTATTTGTTATCAGTTAAAGGTATGAATTCAGGAAGTGTGTTGTTTTGCACAAGTCTTATTAAACGTTGATAATTTATACTATAAAAGTGTATTATAAAGTGTTTTGTCTGGCGTTTTGAGTATTAGACAAACATTAGACACACATGTACAGTTATATTTACATTTTTAAATTTTCACCAAATAATCAGCAATATCGCGCGTAAATGGATATGCTGTGCAGTACTGTACTTCAATGACTCGGATATGAAGTGACTTTAAATGTTATCTACAACTACTAAACATTTGTCTAAAATAAGTATAAGTTGTGAGATAAAATGAAGTGTTTTGTTCTAGTTTATGCAAAATAGCGGAACTCTCTGCCACAATTACATTGTGTGTGTGTGCGTGCGTGTGAGTGTTGTATAGTAACACAATAAAAAACAACAATTTTTTTACGAATTACCATAAAAGCATTACTGCAACATTCATTTTTATCAAAATATTAATACCTATCGATAAAATGAATCACACGATGCTGTGAAAAAATGGTCCGTTAATCCCTACTATTATCTAAACAATAACGTCAGATTTTCGGGTTTATACAAAGTATCATTATCCCGCATATTGTCAAAGATGAAATGGACCATCCTTCCCCAAGACATCACACGCTTTATTCGATGTAAACAAAGGCAATCAACGTGAAGATATACTAAGCAATTTTAAGCACTTGCCCGTGATGTGAATATTTAGTTTTCCGGGATGTGTAAATTCAAATTATTTTGTAGAAATAGAATTGATTTTGGATATGCAACATGTCATACTGTACCTTAAATTGGTTTGATCTAAATCATTTTAAAATAAATTTAAAAACGATATATCAACTAGCATAGAATATTGCAAAAACAAGGTTTTTTCTATGAGTTTACCCACTGACCTAGTTTTGGACCACAGATGACCCATATGCAAACTCAATCTAGAGTTCACCAAGACTGAACATAATTCCGACTAAGGATCATGAAGATTCAATGAAAAATGTAACATCTGTTGTATATACAAGGGTTTTCATTGATTTGATCCAGTGACCTAATTGTTGACCCAACTTGACTCATATTATAGTCCTTTTATGATAACTTGATAGCGCGTCATAGGATTAGGTTCAACTTGACAGGTAAATCAGGTATAACGGTTATCTCAGTAGTTGTTATGGAGAATATTACATAAATAGTTAACAAATCGCGGAAAATAAGTATTGCCTGAATAGGTCAACTGGTTAGTATGTAGACAATTTGATCGTATAGTTTTGACGGTTCAGGTTCGAATCCAGGTGAATCTAATTTTTAATGAATCTTTTTTTTCTTTTCTTCGTTCTTCTTTTAGCAAACATGAAATTAAATACACGAGAATATCATGTCTAATATGTAAACCTTTCGTCAATACAGAACTCGTTTTGCCAGATTTTGTATGTACAGTGTAACCTCCACTAACGGTCACCTCCCACTAACAGCCACCTCATCATAACAGCCAGTTTTAATTCCCACCGTTGGGTTTTCTATATGTTTTACCTCCCACCAACAGCCACCTCCAAACTCCGGCCAACGGCCACTATTTTTCATCCCGAATTGACAGAAAAAGTCTCAAACGGCCAAGGAACACACTAACCGCCCGTCAAGATTTTGACTGGAAAAGGTTTCCATAAAGCAATTTTCGGAAAATTTCGAGTTATATTTTGGACTGAAATTCGGTCGTGGTCGGACGTGAAATTCGCCCACAGAATGGATGTACATGTATACGTACACAACAGTCACCCATTTTGGTTTCCTAGGATGCACTACGACATCCATAAATTGGTCTTTTGTGGAGTATTTACTGTTCAGACACACTACGAGGCCATAAATGGATACAACAGTCGCCCAATATTGGATTTATGTACACCAATATCCCAAAATTGGTTCATTGTCGCAAAAGATGTTACCAGCACCCATTTCTTGTTTCCCGAGATATACTACGACATTCATATAATTATTGGTCTATTGTCATATATTGTTAGTTACTGCTCAAGTAAGGAAAAGGTTTACGTTTTACCCAACATATTCTTCACAGAAGGACAGGTATCATGTATCAAACACAGATCTAATTATATGTATGTTCATGTAAAACATACAATACAGAATCCGGGACGGGAAGCTTGTGCCGGTTTCTATATACAGAAAAGTATGGACACCTGTACATGCAAACACCTGCGTCACCTTAAATTTCAAAACTAACAATTATTAAATATTTTAAAGTATGTCACGGTATTAAATGATCATTGCACCATTTGTGCACAAAACATCCGAAATTTAATACCTCAGACATTACCTGCAGATCTGCGTATCTGATAACAAGTCTGCACCTGCCATTGTACATCATTATATACCAAAAACTTAACTTCTCATGATTAAATTTCGTTTAGAATGTGTTTGAAAAGAAAATATAAGATACTTGTAGTTTATATCCAGAAAAACTGTACGTACATGTGCTTTTAATATTTATAATACTTTTATTGCCACTTCGACATTCTGTATTAAACCCGATTAAAAACAACAAAAAAGCTGATCATATATATATTACCGCAAAATAATCCCTCTGAGCAACAGCCACCCCTGGACAACAGCCGATTTCCATTCATCCGATTGATGGCTGTTGTAGGGAGGTTGCACTGTAAATATTTCATACCCTATATGAATTAATTTTAATGCATTGCTCGCATTCCTATTCAGAACTTTACGAGAACAGATGTTAATATTTCCATGAAATGTGTTAACTCTTGATAATCAAAGAATTTAAACGGGATTTGTAAAACAAAGAAAAAATAGAAAGCCTAACATTCTGGGATTCGAACCAACGACCTTGTCATAAAAAGATGCAATTTCACTGCCGTTACCACTAAGCCAATGACTAGTTTTATATTATCTATGTGAAAAACAAATACTTATTGTATTGACAAAAAGCTGTCTTACCTGTTTTGGTGTTTTCAAAATACCAGCAAACGTAAACATCATGTGACGCAACTTTTAAGTTATCATAAAAGGACTATAGTACTCGACCTAAAGTTCATCAAAGCAATCATACTAACCAAGTTCATGGAGCTCGAATGAAAAATGAAACCTTAATTTCATGCAAAAGTTTTGTCTGTGATTTGATCCCATGACAAAGTTTTTGAAACAAGATGACCCATATTCAAATCGACGTAGATTACATAAAGGCAGTCATTCTGATCAAGTTTCCTGAAGCTCCAGTGAAAAATGCAATTTGCATACACAAGGTAAAATGTGCACAGGCGACACACAGACGATAGAAAGACATAAAGATGACGGACACCGTGCGATCACAATTACCAACCTTGGGTACTTCGTGCTGTGTTGAGCTAATAAAACGCTTTAAAAAGCAGCAGAATATTTATATTACTCACTTTTGCCCAATACTCAGTACACGTTAGCAGGGATCAGGAAATTTTGAAATCTCAATTGGTCTGGGCAAGCTGGGGCTACATAGTCAAAAAAAAAAATTGTACGTAATTTATATAATTTTCAACCAGCTTTCCATTGTTGTGCATGATCGTGGAACGGTTAAAGTATTTAGTTGCCTCCTTTGGATTCCAAATGTTACATAATATAACTGGCACAAATCGAGTAATAAAAATTAACTCTTGGGTTTATTTTTAAAAATTTCTTTCATCTCGTCTTGTTTTCTTACCGGTCAAAAGTACACGTGGACCGGATCGTCTTTAATTAAACCATAATCATATATAATGACAAGTAATGTTGGAACAGTTTGGTCATTTCAAAGTGTAGGTAATGATTAGCGGCCTAAAGACAATCGGTCCGGCATAAAGTCAATTAGAGCTGCAAACACATTAATAAAATCCTTTAATCAATAACGTGTTAGCGATGCCTCGGGTATTGTAGAACTGGTGTGTTTGACCAATTAGGTAAAGACCGCCGCGGGTTATTAACATGACATGTTTATTGGGGTATTGGATAGGTGCTAATAACACAAGCAACTTCTTTTGTCCATTTGAGCGATTTTATGGCTTTTTAAAAAAAAATCTCGGACCGATTTTTAAGGAACTTTTGGTGAAGTGAATCGGTCCAGCAACTTGAAAATCGGTCCAGACCGTCAAATTTTCGGTTTTCCTGATCCCTGCACGTTAGTATCAATACTCCGGTACACCAGAAATCAAAATAAACAATACCCAGTACACTAACTTAAGTTATATATGTATCAATATTTTGGCCCCTAAATAACGTTTGTGGACAAGATCTTGAACACTTATGTCTTGTACTTGCCCAAATAAATTGCTCGATTCAGATTATTCAAATCTAAGCACATTTGCGAAATAAAACGGTAAACATTACCAACAGTCGAACTTTTCAAGTGAGCAGGCGATCTTGTTTTTGGTAATTTAACATATTAACTGACATCATTTACAGCTTGGGTATACAATGGACTAAGATAGTTATCAAAGTATCCAAAAACACAAAAAGAAACACAAGATAATGTGCATAAGATTAAATATCGGATTTTAACTTACCCCAATTGTAACACGTTCCTTGCGAAAACTAATTATCTGTGCTCACTTTCGCCCCAATATCCGGTGGTCGTTCATCGGCAGTGATCATTTCAATTAGTTACTTTACAAACTGCAACATTGCAATAAGTAATTGTGTCACCCCCTGTTTTTCCCCTTGCTATCTGTCCACTTTACCTTGTTCAATCTTCATCTCCAAACCAAAAGTCTTTGTTGGATTTTCATCAACATTTCAGGGAAGCATCAGTATGAAGTCATGTTGAGCATTTTACAAATCAGGGTCAAAGGTCAAGTTCACAGGGGTCTGAAACTTGGAACTCATCTCATCTCTAAAGCACCTTGTTAAATTTTCATCATACCTTTAGGGAAGCATTAGTATGAAATTGTGTGCATATTACAATGTGGGGTCATCATCAAAGGTCAAGGTCAAAGGGACCTGAAAGGTAAGAAAAATCAGATCTTCATCTCCATAGCCCATTGTTGGATTTTCATCAAACTTTGTGGGAAGCATCAGTATAAAGTTTAGTTCTGCATATTATATTATTTTGGGTCATATGACTAAGGTCGCAGGGGCCTGAAATAAGGAAAATCTTGTTGTCTTCATCTCCAAAATTTCTTATTAGATTTTCATCAAACTTGGTAAGAAGCATACAAATGAAGTAAAGTTGTGCATTTTGTAATATGGGGATATATGATTGAAGGATTAATCACATGGTCCTTAAAATCAGAAAATCTAGCCTGCTCCTCATCTCTAAACCCTGTTGTTGGATTTTCTTAATCTATAGTTTAGAAGCATCACTGTTCAGTCTTGTTGTTATCCCCTGCCAAAGTTTGAGGGATTTTGTTTTAACATTTTCCGTCCATCTGTCCAAGCCCAAAAAGTGGGGGTTGAATGGCTATGGTAACAATGGGTAACAGTTAATTCTCTTTAATGTCATTCATTCCATTTTGGTTATGTGGCTATTTTTAGCTCACCTGGCACAAAGTGCCAGAATTAACTACATTCGACTCTTGTTATCTCGACTTCTTTGGGACCAAAGAAAATAAATAGAGGTATTGAAAAATCGAGATAACCAAAGTTGGATCAAATATGTGCGATATGTGGGGTAAGGAAGATTATTGTTGATAAAAAGACGTTTGCGCGAGTTTATATGTATCTTATGTGTACCACAAGGCTGAGAGCTGCGATATTTAGAATGTGGCATTGCCTAGTGGACCTATACCAAGATTGTTCAAATTATGATCCCCTAGTCAATGTTGACCTTGCCTGGGGTTCAATTGATTTGACATAGGCTTACATAGGAAAACTTTAAAAATAGGGATGTAATTGATTAAAATTTTTGTATCGATATATCGATTTAGAAATATTGACGATACAGCGATATATCGATACATGGGCGTAAAAAGCCACTGACTACACATTCTACCAAATCTCTTGACTTTATTTGTACTAAACATATGGTTCTGGTCTATAATATATATCAACCCTTGCAGTGCTGAATATTTTTGCCTATGAGACCACATTTCATTAAATTAAATCATTCGTTAGAAAAACACGGAACTCTGGGTAGAGTGATTGTTTATATTTTGGTTGAGTTTTGATGGAATTTTCGAACGCGAAAATGTAGATCATTGCACGGTAAAACATTATTCGATATACGATTTTTCAAAATGGCAATCGATATCGAATCGAAAGTGTTTAATCGTTGATATATCGATATCGTTTGAATCGATTACATCCCTATTTAAAAATGTTCTCCTCTGAACAACACATTAGATATTTAGCATGTGACATTACATAGTTGTCTGAAGGTAGTAGTTCTGATTTAATTCAACTTACAACAATCAATTATGACTAACTTGCTGGAAAAAAACTATTCACTAGGAGATGAGGCCCCAGTACGGTGGTGAAATTCTAAAAATGCTTCTTTTTTTCTGAAACCAATACACTTCCAAGTTGTTCTGTTTCATTGGATGGGGGATATAGATAGACTGAAATTTGCTTGTTTCTTCAGGATTGTGGGTTGTCATCAAGAAAAAGGATAAAAAACTCAAGCTTGGAACACTGATTATAAAGGGCTGCCTGGAGATTGACTATGCAGAAGATTTGGATATTATCCTGGAAGCCGACTTCATAATCATCCTTGGAGGCTGTTTCCAGGCTGGATGGAAAGACAACCCTATGATTGGAACTTTGAATATTGTACTGACTGGTAGTGAGACCAGCCCATGGTACACAAATCAGACAGGGTACAATATAGGCAGTAAGGCTATAGGTAAGTCCATGGTACATATATCAGACAGGATATAATAGGCAGTAAGGCTATAGGTAAGTCCATGGTACATAAATCAGACAGGATATAATATAGGCATTAAGGCTATAGGTAAGTCCATGGTACACAAATTAGACAGGATATAATATAGGCAGTAAGGCTATAGGTAAGTCCATGGTACACAAATTAGACAGGATATAATATAGGCAGTAAGGCTATAGGTAAGTCCATGGTACACAAATCAGACAGGATATAATATAGGCATTAAGGCTATAGGTAAGTTCATGGTACACAAATTAGACAGGATATAATATAGGCATTAAGGCTATAGGTAAGTTCATGGTACACAAATCATACAGGATATAACATAGGCAGTCAGGCTATAGGTAAGTCAATGGTTCACAAATCAGACACAAATCGTAAAGGATATGATATAGGCAGTAAGGCTATAGGTAAGTCCATGGTACACAAATCAGACAGGATGTATGATATAGGCAATAAGGCTGTAGGTAAGTCCATGGTACACAAATCAGACAGGATATAATATAGGCAGTAAGGCTATAGGTAAGTCCATGGTACACAAATCAGACAGGATATAATATAGGCAGTAAGGCTGTAGGTGAGTCCATGGTACACAAATCAGACAGGATATAATATAGGCAGTAAGGCTATAGGTAAGTCCATGGTACACAAATCAGACAGAATATAATATAGGCATTAAGGCTGTAGGTAAGTCCATGGTACACAAATCAGACAGGATATAATATAGGCAGTAAGGCTATAGGTAAGTCCATGGTACACAAATCAGACAGGATATAATATAGGCAGTAAGGCTATAGGTAAGTCCATGGTACACAAATCAGACAGGATGTATGATATAGGCAATAAGGCTGTAGGTAAGTCCATGGTACACAAATCAGACAGGATATAATATAGGCATTAAGGCTATACAGTCAACTTCGTATATATCGACTCCAGATATAACATAACTCTGGATATAGGGAACACTTTTTTATGGCCCAATGTTTTCCTTCTTTGTTTACTTTAAAAATGAACAGTTATAACATACACTTGTTGTAATAAATCTGCAAATTAAGGAACAATATTTTCTGGCCCAAAAATGAATGTACTCTAATGTGATCGTATATATCAAAGTACAAATACAAAATGTATGTTCTGAAGAGTTAAAAATCATGTTGAGTTTTCATTGTTATTTTTGCGATTTGATTCTTGCTTAATCTTAGTAAACAATAAATTTACAAAGAAACAGTAAACAATAAGACTAGTGTATGTTTATATTGTACATGACTGAATATGTGATATTCATTATTGGTGCCGTATATAGCATAGTATCATAGCTTTAAAAAAAAATTAAAACTAAACTGTTTATGTGTCGACACAGACAAATACTTGTGTTTCTCTCTCGTAAGTCTTGAAATACCAGTGGTCATTAGGCTTTATAAAAATAATGTCAAATATTCTGCGGACTTTTTTTCTGTGGCGTTCGGTTTAACCTCGGAAAGTAGAGAAATAGTGTCACTGCAGAAAAAAACACTTGTATGGTATCTTGTTAAATATTTCGAATTTAGGCAAGTGAGGGAAGTCCGCTTTCTTCAATTGGTATTCATATATATGGGGTCTTTGAATTTCTATCTATTCATAACACATTAACGTTTGTACATGTGTCATTTAAAAGTAGGTGTGAACATTAAAAGGGTTAAAAAGCGAAAATGCATCAAAACTGATAATAAGGACTTGTAAAACAGTTTTATAAAGAGAAATTGTTTGTTAATTTTGTAAAATTATAGAATTTACTATTTACACACTCAATATTGCAAACTACAGTTAAACCTGTGAATAAAGACCACTGTTGGGAAGCTACAAATGTGGTCTTTGTTTGCAGGTGGTCTGTTTTCACAGGTGTTTCTACTATAGATGAATAGTGCATTGTGATCTCTCTGCTGGTCTTTACTTGCAGGGTGATCTCTATTCGGGGGTGGTCTTTAACACAGGTTTGACTGTATACCACAAACAATAGATATGTACATTGTACAAATGTATATGACCTTCGACGCGCGAAAATGTACCTTCGGACATTTGTTGCATTATTCGACAATAATTGATAAAAAAACCCATAAAATTTACATTTTTGTCACCCTCTTTAAATGCAAAACCAATGATAAAATCTGATAGCTACTATATTTTACTCAGCAGAAACATACTATTTGCTTCAAAATCCTCCAAGACCATTACTATGGCAACAGCAATTTGAAATTATTCTTTTTTTTAATATTGGCTATACCCTATGAAAAAGGCAGATCGTGGAAAGAAGACATGAAATAGTTCACCAGAAATGATATATATTGAAAGAGTATATAATGTTGCAACCAAAAATAAATGATGCTGTTAGGAAATGATTACCGGAATAATTTACTGCCCATGTAAATTGAAGTTAGTTTTGACGTCAAATTGTGGTATGTGACGTCACTTTTAGAGTGAACAATGACGCCTTAGGTATACTTTTTCAAAAGGTTGTAGTTTTTGATGTACTGAACGTAGGTAACTGAAATTTTCCAATATTGATATTGAAATATTGTTTGTTCAAATATGCAAGAAAGCTAGTTTCCAAGTATTTTGTCCGAAGGCCCATTTTCCCGTGTCGCTGGTCATATAATCAGGTGTGAAAAGCACACTGTATTAGTCTTTAGTGTATGCGCACCCTTGGATTAAGATTAATTACGGTAGATCCCCCTTTGTCTAGTTTCATCTGGTCATGGATGGTTCCAGTGTTTACCATAATATTATGGTTAATTCGCCTGATTATCCAACAGCCACATTGGGACAACGTGTCTGATGGTTGACCTGGTTTGCACAAAAGAACACGTGCATTGGTTTGTGATAATGTTTGTGAGTAGTTGACCTCGCCATGAAAAGAAACTAATCCCTTAACAATAGGCTTAGGAAGGCTTTAAAATTTTTCCAAGAATACTGGAACGGTCCATTGTCACTTTTATGGCCGAAAAAATGACACTTCAAAAGATAGTACTGTTGTGCCCTTTTATTGAGGGTAAAACAAATACTTATAATACGTTTTGAAACTGAATGAAGAGAGACAGTTATAGTCTTTAAAACTAGGTAAATCAAAAAGAACATTACTTGATAGTACTAAATTCATTAAATTTGACTTCAAAAATATTGTTTGTTATATATTTTAGATCGATATATATTATATACAATCAAGTACATCGTATTTTTAATTAGCGAAGGAAGTTGCACAAAATAGCAACAATAAAATATTAACTTATTTGCAATGTTGGTCACGATTTTTGATACTTTCAGATAGCCAAAATTCTACCATGATGGCAAATATTACCTTAGTTGCAATGTTGATCATAGCATTTGTTAATTTTAAATAATAAGCAAAAATTCTACCATGGCAAATATTACCTTAGTTGCAATGTTTATCATAGCTTCTGTTTATTTCAGCTGTTTTTGGAGGTCTTCAACTTATTGCTCCTGACCGTGATACATGGGTCCGGCTAAACAGCACTGTGTCCACAGATGATAAAGTTTTAACCGTTGAAGATAAGGCCAAGATATCAAAATGGAGGAAAAATGATAAGATTCTTATAACATCAACATCAAGCAACCAGGCTGAGACGGAAGAAGCAGAAATACAGAATATTGATTACAGTACAGGAAGGATAACTCTTAAGAAAAAGCTACTATACCGACACGCAGGTATGACTTCTGTGAAATCTACTCAGAGTGTGAATTCATCTTAGTTTCTGTAAAGTCACATTTTTGCTACAAATTTTGGGGGCATTGATGAAGTTAATCAATTCTTGAAAAATTAATCCCTGTCAACTTTTTACTTTACACTCAAAGATTGAAAAAGTTGAAGTTTGTAAGAAATATTGTACTCAAAGATCCCAATATATAAATATTGTAAGGAATATGGCACTCTAGGATTCAAATATATAAAGTTTATAAGGAATATTGCACTCAAAGATACTAATATATTAACTTTGTAAGAAATATGACATTCAGAGATCCCAAAAGTTGAAGTTTGTATGGAATATTGCACTCAAAGATCCCAATATATAAAGTTGTTAGAAATATGGCACTTGAAGAACACACTATATAAATTTGTAAGAAATGCTAGTGGGCAATATATAACATTTGTTAGGAATATTTCACTGTAAGACCCCAATATACAAAATTCACGAATAAGCCTGTCGCAAAATAAAATCTTACCCAATATGCAGTATTTTGTTTCATGTTTTATCATTTGAAATTTCCTTACAGGAGGCTATGAAACAGTAGGTGGCAGACGGATCAATCTTAGTGCATATATTGGATTACTGACACAACCAATTGTGGTTGAAGGGCAGTATGTGACCGGAGAGGCCTATGGTGGTAGAATACTGGTATCTGTCACAACAGTTGGTGAAAATAATGACGTTACAAGATCAGGTAAGCTCACTGATTTTAGTTTGCAGACACGTTTAGCTAACCTCATAAATCAAAGGACTGAAAGTGCTGGAGGATCGATTGTCTCTGAACAACACAGTCTGCACACATACATGTGTAAATATCAGGACAACACAGATTGTACACATCACATGTGTAAATATCAGGAAACCCTTGCACGAGTAAAGTTATAAACTGGAGACACAACTGTCCACAAATTTTGACCTTTAACCATTTGTGTAAACTTTACTTTTGAGATAGGAACCCATGTGCTTACATTTTGCATTCAGTGACTATGTTCAACTACCCTATGAAGTATTAAGCTGTGAATGGTAACTGAGAAATGGATTTTGACAAAACTGAACTGAAAATTCATACTTTGAACAACTTTTAATGCCATTCAAAAGTTATGAGATATGCCCATAGGGTTGATTGTATTGTGCCAATTAATTGATTCGGATTTAACGTCGCACTCAACAGCTAAGGTCATATTGCAACATCCAGCTTTCATGGAGGACATACATGCCGTTTAGGGTTGGATCATTAACGGGAGATTTGTGAAAAATCGCCGGGTTTTTGGACATCACAACGGGGTAAAAACGAAAACCAAAAAATTAGGATTTCTCTGACGCCATACATGAATACCTTATTCAACATAATGTAAACACAATATGTAGCCATTTTAAGCACATTTAAACCTTGATTCTCATATGCAAAATTATTACTCAAACAAAAGTCTCTGAAATTTCAGTAGGGGACAAGAATAATGTCGATCTTACGTTTGATCTTGGATACAAAGCAAAACAAAACAAACAAAAGCAACAATTTTATTTCTTCAACTGGCGGTACATAATCTTTAATCAACTAGGTACATTAAAAGTATCATATAATCATATTTAATAATCCGACGAAGGCCTTTCAAATAGGTATGGTCCTGAATTTAGCGCAGACACGATAAGTAACTTGGCCTAGATCAAAGGACTAACATCCTGGAGGACCCACAATTTTGGAAAAAGAAAGAAAATCTTGAAACTTAGATATTTTACCTATCAATTTGACCAACAAAGAATCCTTAATACACATATATACTATTTGAAAGACCTTGTCCTGAAGTGTCAACTTGTTGCAAACATCAATTCGTCAATCAGCCAAATATTCCCGGGCAATGACCAGATGTTACTGACAATTAACACTAACGTTTGAGATAAAGAACCCATTTGCGTCACCTAATCAACCAATTACCAGACTCCCGTGTCAAGGTTTTGAGCTTTGTATAGTCAAACTTGGACTAAATGGGTATTTAAAGAATTTTACTGGAAATTCTTTCTTTCAAGACAAAATTTTGATTTATTCAGAGATTTGGGAGATTTTGCCATAGGGTTGATTGTGCGCCAGGTAAGTGGTTCTAAATATCGGGAGAACCCGGCAGTAAGGGCAATTGCACGGCATGTATGATGGAGGAGGAAGACCCTGGGTGCCAATTCTGGCATTATTTCAGCCACAAGCGGACACCTGGGTAGAACCTAGATAGCACCCAGACATAAAAGAATTCGACCCAAGTAGGGCACGAACCTACAGCGATGAGGGACAAGTAAACATCAGTCAATGACCTCAAGCACTCGGCAACATATGCCATTGTTTGATGCCAAGCAATTGTCTGAAGTTTCAAGGCTTTAATGGTTACTGAGAAAGTGAATTTTAAGAAAGCTTAACCAGATTCAAGACGACAGTGCCGACTGACGTCAAGAAGGTTATGACAATGGCTCTTCTGTTTTTCAAAGAAAAGCTAAAATTGATAGATCAATCTTTTGTTATAAATTGATTCAGTATATACCTATTGTAGAACAAGTACTTGCAGCTTACATTAACTATCCCCGTGAGTGGTTCCAAAATACTGCGAATTGCAATATACCAGGTCAGTTGTGCACACCTAGTCATTACCAGCCGTTCTACCATACTGTTTTAAATTTTCATAACTTGTATAAAACAACAACTGAATGTTTAAATAGCAGGCTATTATCTTTCATATTTAACATATACTAGACTCTAGCAGTATTTTGTAACAAGTAATAATGATGATTATTATGTTCCTATATAATTAATGTATGTATGAATGTACACACCAAAATTTAGTGTAGCAAAAGAATCGTGGTAAAGTTTAGTTTAAACAATATTTATTCTCGAAAATACATAGTATATATACATACATAGTACAAAGGTGTAACAATATAACTGGAGTCTGAAAATAAGCTTTCAAAGAAAACTTATATTAATTCATTTTCCTACTTTGGTAAAGTTTGAAAGTTTTAGTTATAATTTATATTGAGTTAATAATTTATATTGAGTTAATATTTGTTCTTTGTAAATGACAGCATAATCCAGAGAAATGAATTTGATTTTCCCTTTAGATTATTGCATTTCTGTCTATATTTAAAAATCGTAGTTAAGACATGTAGATCTATGTGATTTCTTACAGTTATTCGTACCCAGGTACGAATCGACTTCGCTGAAATGCGGACATTTTCGTACCATTTTCGAACCATGCATTTATATAAAATACAACAATTACAACGTGTTTAAAGCATAAAAATATGTTGTCATATTTCAAAAAGACATCTACAAGTGCTTCTGTAGAGTTAATTTGCTGATAAGTCTCAGTTTTATACCTTAACGCATGATGGCGTATTTTAGACTAGTTTTTCGGAAAATCTTTAAAGACACTAAATGACAACTAGTCAGGCCGAGCACTTTTGATGATAGAGGCGTTGGCAAGTTACAAAAAAATCGTTTTTTATGTTGAATTCCAAGTTTTGTAATTTAAAATTCAAGAGTACCTAGTGGTTCGATAACGTATTACGATGTTCCGATAGTCTATGATCACAAACACAACATCGGATATAAGACACATTATTCGGCCTGACTAGGTATCTTTTAGTGTCTCCGGTCTGACTCAGAAAACTGTTCTGATCAAAACCGCGTAGGAAACTAGTTCTATGCAGAACAGATACCTCGTTGATTTGTAGTAATTTTTAATGTTTTACATTTATTCATCAATATATCATAATGAAAACAGAATACAAGGTAATGCATTACAATTCTTTTTATTTCATTGAATATATAGAACTACTTTTCGGTCGTATTCGACAAAAAAATGTGTTAAGAGTTTGGCCGTAAGGGTCTGAAATACTCTGTTAACTTTGGATACGATTGAATAAATCCAATCGATCCAAAAAGTAAGCACTCCTTATTTTTGGATAGCAGATCAAAATTTAGGAGGGGAAATGACATTTTCCTACTTTTATTTTCTCTCTCTTAAAGTTGGAGAATCCTTTAACTGGCGCTCTTGTTTTTGCTGTAAGAGTTAGTAGGCTAAAGGCATTGTATTCTGCTGTGGTATACAAGTGGTTGATACCAGATTCTTGGCTCTTTTTGAAATATGCATTAATAGTGGGCATATTAGAATGGCACTGTCTGTCCGTGTTTCCATCCAATTTTTTGGTGTCCTGACTGTAACTTTGTCATACATGAAGGGATTTTTATATAACATGGCACAAATGCTCAGCACATCAAGACACTGTGTCGCGCACAAGAAACACAACCGTACATCAAAGGTCAAGGTCATACTTAGAGTTTAAAGGTAATAAAATCCTGTATATATGCTCACAGTTGTATCAGAGCTGTATTTCTGTCATGCATGGTGAGTGCCAGGTTGAGCTATTTATGTCTGTCTTTCCACCATTTCCTTGAAACATTATCTCTACTAAAAATCTTTTTATCCATAATTGCATGGTCTAAAGCTGGTTTTTTTGGAATGTAGCATAGTCTGGTGGTCCTTTCCCTAAACTGTTCTAAATTTTGTCCTTGGTCAAAACTGGCCTGGCCCTTTTGACCTGGATTTTTGTTTTTACAGGTACAGCATACTGTACTTTTACTTTGTTTTTTTGTGGCCCTGGATAATATGATTTTACATTAAAAGAACTCTTAGGTCATACTTTTATTGAAAACATAGATTAATTTCAAAGTGTAGAAAAAGAACGGTTACAATTTAAGCGACTCCTTGGTTTATAGGAGACGTTTTGAACAACGGGGCCCTTAGCAACTCCATTCAGTCCTAAAATTGAGCTAATTAAGGCGCACTCAAGATCCTCTTGTTTCATGTGTTTAGGTTACTGTATTACCAGCTTCACAGGAAAAAGGACCTTCAGACAATTTTTATATTATTCAGTTACAGTTAATTGAAAAGATTATTTTTTTAAATTTCACCTTTTTAAACACAATTAAAAAAAGAATTGAAAACTGTGCAATGTCGATATTAGAAATCGCTTACCGTATGAATCTACTGCCCACATGAACTGATTTGAGGTTTTCACGTCAAATTGTGGTACATTACGTCATTTTAGATGTACGTATTCAACATGCATCTATTTTGTATCTATGGGACATAGGATGATGAACTTTTCTTAATGTTAATATTCAAACAATGAAATTTGAAAACATGCATAAAAACTGAATTCCATGATTTTTGTCCAAATACCCCTTTAACTGTGTCGCCGTACATATAGGAATGTTTGTTAATGCATCTATTTGTTAATTTTCTGAAAATGTCCGTTCAACATAGGATATGCATGCCTGAGAAATGTGGAGTTAAAGCACATGGGACAGGATGGTTACATAGAAGATGCTGACCTAAGAAGCGCTGTTGCTTTTATGGATACTGGACGTGTAACTGACATCAAACCGTCAGAAGTTACTGGATGTGTTTATCATAACCTCTTTAATAGTGCGGTTGGTGTAGTTGGCTTAGAAGGTTTGGTGCTTCAACACAATATTGTGTACAAATCACTCAGACATTGTAAGTGTAATCTATTTGTTATACTGTCTTGTATGCTCTTCTTGTTTCAGCCATAATGTACTATCTCTGTGTATTCAGTAATATAAAGGAGTTGAGTAGAATCATTTTGTTGCATTTGTGCCTACAACCATGATAATCAAACACATTTTTAGCTCTACTGGTCACAATTTTCATTTGACTTTTAACTTGCTGATAAGGATTTCTGCAACCTGAAGATGAACCTTATAGTTTGTTTGGGTCAGTGGGTCAAGGTCAAGGTCATAGTGAACTCTTTTAGCTTTACACTGGAAGAGATTTTCACACAAATTACTCAGAACAGTCCAGTCAGACCTGAGTAGAGTGATACTGGCCCTTTTTTTTCAGTTTTCAGTCATAACACTGAGGTGTTGTAAAGTAAGAAGTATTTAGATAAGAAAATCTTTTTATTAGCAAGATCTTAAATGTGTATATTTAATTTATTTAATTATATTTATTTTATAGCCTTAATGACAGCGTCTCATAATACAACGATCAACGGCAATCTGATTGTGAGTAATCAGTTTACAGGTACGTATGATGGACGTTTCGAGCAAGAAAATGCCGGACTTGAAGCTGCTATAGAAGCAATACGGACAACGGAATTACACCTACACAACAATTCAGTGGTAGGTTCAGAGCGCTTCGGCTTCCATGTACCAGGTGAAAACTGTGATTCTGATATATCAGCATCAAATTATTCAAACAATGGGGCTTTCGGAAATCTATATGGGGTGGTTATTTTACCAGGTGATAATTTAGATCAAGCTGGCATTAAAAGCTGCACTAGATTGTCAGGCTTCCTGGTTTCAAAGAATTATGACTACGGTGTATACTGCAATAGTAGGAAAAGCGTGAAGCTATATTATATAATTTTTGTAGACGAAAATGTTGCTTTCTTTCCAATGGTATTTGGACCTAGTCCGTTAACACACACATCTGGAAATAAAACAGTTGAAGTTCGTAACTCTATAGCGATCGGAACTTCGTCCGTAACAGACTGTACAGCGGAGACACCGCCTTCAGGCAACTACTTGATACAGAACAGTGGCAACCTGAGGAGTAAGAGAGGACCCAGTTCAGAACGACAGACCATTTTGATGCCGCCATTTAGTGGTGGATCAAACAAATGTGGTGAAAAAAAATGCTCTGGTATAATGGACTACAATGCGATTTGTGGTCAAATGACTGTAACAGGTAAACAAAATTAGTGCTGTATTTCATGAAGAAAGATGAATCAATAGACAGTTTGGTAAAATAACTCATGATTATAATCTACTGCTTGTTTTCTCATAGGACTCTCGGGTCGCACCGATTATACCTCAAACGAGGTTGGTGGACCTAATAAGCACAATTAAACAAACTCATAGGACTCATTCTGGTTGTCATTTAAGCAAAGAAAGAAATTGCTTATTGTAAATTCTGGAGTAAAAGTTCAAGCGATAGATTTTGATCTCCAGAAAATATCTAATTTTTAAGTATATAGCTGAAATAAAAGACTTGCACTTCTAATTGTAAAGAAATAAAAAGATGTTTTTATATGGTTCTGCATCTGATTTTGTATGGTACAGATATCCTAACAACTGTTTCTTTATTGCAAGGAGTGACTTTCAAGTCTTTCAAGGGTGAACAGTCCGGGTGTAAAGCTGCATTTATGGCCTCTACGATGAAGGGAAATGATGATATGCAGTTTCCACTTAGAATCAGCGATGTCACGCTTATCAATGTAGATGAAGATTATAAAGTATTGTTTCACAGACCAGATGTTGGGTATGTGTTGATCTGTCTTCAGTTGTATGAAGACAAAGTATAAGATTGATGAAAACATGTTGTAGTTGTTGTTGTAGAAGTGTAAGGCTCCTTCCAAATGTAATTTTGTAATTTTAGCAGGTTGGCAGTTTACATTATCTCCTATCTCCTATCCTCTGTAAGAAACTGCCAACTTTCTCACATAAAGAGACATTGTCGGTAGCAGAGCTCAAACCCATGACCCTTGATCTATGAAAAGTAACAGTGATTTCAAGTCAAATCTAATTACTTGATCACAGAGGTAGTCTTGATCAAAACATCAAATGGTTTACTCTTACAGTAGTCGGAACGTAACAGTTGTCACACGGAGTGCACGATACACGCACAATGTACGCACGTTAGACGCACGTTGCACGTTCGGTAAATACACGATGAGCGATTCAGAACGATACACGATATACACGATGTACGAAGCGCACGCTACACGATAAACGGATTATACACGTTATACGATCACTTTGAGATTTCACATTTTATCTAGACTTAGACCTTTTAATCAGACCGAAAGAATAAGATCAATTAGAAGTTTCATACCTTAACAATAAAAAATGACATCGAGAAGTGTCAAAGATCCACAGTTTTCATATCACAGTATGTGTCAAATTTGAACACCTGTCGGAGTGACTTTGGCAGGAAATTGATCCCGATGTGCGAGAAAACGGGCGTAATTAATGTTAATTGCCATCTACACTTTTCGTTAAATAAATTCTACATTAAAGACACTTTTTAGGACCGTGTTCAAGTATAATAATTTTATACTGGAACCTTGAATTGATATGTTGATGGGTGTCAAGTGGGTGGGGTAAATTGACATTGAAGAAACTGAAAGCTTGAAATGGCGTTTTCGAATAAATCAAGCATTTGGAACGGGGTTTTTAATGTTATTTTGTAGTATTTATAGTTGTGATGATTGAACAGCCCCTAATTTTGACCAATGTTTTTATAGAAAAAAGTTTTGAACAACATTTAGGTTTTTTCCGGTATCCCAAAAGTGAAAATAGTCCCTCTAGAAATCTAAGATTATTCTTAGAGGAGAGAAGATAATTAAAGCGCAATGCAGTATTTATGTACTGTGGACTATGGTGATTAATTCTATGTAAAGTTTTATATCATGTTACTTTATATTGTGTTTTAGTGGGCCTATTCTATAGGTGAGGTATATAAAAACACATAGAAAAAATGAACCTCTAGGAAACAGTGATATTTTCTAGAGTGAAGAGGGTTATTAAAGTTAATCTTTATTTCAATGTAGTTTAATTCTTGGCACGCAGTTTCATATACTTTATTCCACTGCTACCATTCTTTTAGATTCAGAATCCCTGTTGAGGTGGTTTGAGTAATACTTTATTGGGGTAGTAATAAATTTAAAGTAAAATTAAACAGACTGTTATGTATTATAAATTTTCTCACCCATTTTGGGATAAAATTTATAAAACTTTCTAGGAAATGAACCAAAAAACAGATTAAAAATCATTTGCAAAATTATTTTGGACCCTCTGTAGAATAATGGAATGGTCCAATTGCATGACACAACTCTGCATCCAGTGGTGGATAGCAGATTCAATTAGAACCCTGGAGAAGACACATCTCACAGCCTAGATTATACAGTCTCAAAATGCCATATATGGTGTTAACATATACATGTATGTACATGAAACATATAATCTTATATGGAATTATATGTTTATTTGATATACTGATGATGAAGAAGATACAATGAACTTCAATGGATGGTTAATTACTGGGCAGAAAAATGATGTACATCCCAATATCTAATTTATCTGATGGCATAAGTAGTTTCATCAGTATAAAGGCTATGAGATAATAGCATTTAGATTTTGTTTGCATATCCTATGTACATAAGTCTGATGATATTATGAGGTGGTAACACATGTACATATACCGTCTCCCTTGGTCTAGTGGTTTAGGCATCCGCCTTTGGAGTGGGAGGTCGAAGGTTCGAAGCCCACCAGGGGTCCGTTCTGATATGGCTGGTTGGTGAGCCGCCAGCTAGTTAAATAATGGTTACCGTATGCCTACCTGCCTGGTGCCTGGCATTAAATGGTAGGATTCGGGAGGTACATGTGCTCAAAAAGTCTCTCATAAGTCAGAAATGGCTGGCCCTTTAAATAGGGGTGATGCTATAATAAAAAAGCACTTTACCTTTTACTTTTATACTATACATGTAGTAGATCATTTGGAAAAATTATTCTTGGAATACACATGTAGCATTAGCAAATAATTTGATGGAAGACTGACAACAATATGAAAGAGCTAAGCAACACTCTATATTTATAAAGAGGGGTGTAACCTCACATGTTTCAAAAACCTCAATAACTATGAGACTGCAGAATAGAGCTCAGCAATGATGGTACTCATGTTTTGTTTTAGTTATTTTGGAATTTAGATATGTAGAAAGAACTTAAAAGATCTATATTTGTTCAAATTGATGTAAGCTAGGCATTTTAAGGAAACTATCAGAGATGAGGAACAAATTTAATAAACCGGACAGAGTTCAAGCACCACCTCTGCCACACTTACAGGAAAAAAGGCCCTTTGAACGATTTCTAAAATGGTTTCAATTTATGAAACTAACCAGAGGAGATCAGTGTCAGAAGTACTATATGACTACATAACTATACAACCGGTCTACTGAGACCAGAGTAAATTGTGACTTAGTAATAGATGTGATTTTCATATTATTTTCTTTATTAAGCTGTTAAGATTACAAACTACACACAATTAATATAGAGGTGTTCAAAAATAAAACTACAAAAAAATTGGTGTTAGCCGGTATCACTGGCTTTACGGGAAGTCCACACAAGCACAATTTTGCCATCTTAGCCTTAAAAGAAATCTTATTTTTTAAAATGTTTTATTCATTTTATACAACATGATTATGGTACTCTTTTAGTGATATTATACTATTGTATACTTAAATAATGAGCTCTTTGCAGAACTTACTACTTAATTTAATTAGGATCTTCAGTAAAAGAACTACTTGTAATACTAAAATACAATTATTAATCAAGTGTGAGGGTTCTCACAAGACTGATATATATTACAAATCTAATAAAACCTATTTCAAGGTATACAACTTGATTAAAATCAATTTTTTCTATGTGCCTCCTTCTGAAGTAAGAGAGTAAGAGTCTGTTATAGTTAAACTGGTAAGAAAGATGCAGGTGATCAGATGTAGCATCTGTATAGCCAGTGGCCAGTCCAAACCTGCAAGGATCTACTTACTGATCATGATAAAAGGGTTGATGTTTCATTCAATTGGAGGTAGTACAAGTAGGTTTGTAAGTAGAAACCGGCTTACATTTATCCTGAACCCGCCCCCCTACCCCCTCCGTCCCCAACATATTACAGATAATAGCCAGTGAAATTTTGTTTAATTATAATATTATATGGTGCCATACAGACAGTGCAAACTACCATACAGTATTAAATTATATATAAGATATAAATTACAGTTACAGTATTTTATAACTGAAACAGGCATGTAACAGGTACAGTGGTTGGGCAACCCCTACCAACATGTCACCCGTCACTCCCTGCTAATTTCTGTTATGTGCAGACTATGATTTGCTAAATAATAACAAGATTGAATTTTTATGTTTTGGGTTGCCAATTTAAATCAACACCCACTAACCAGTGAAACAGCATGTTTACTACTACAATTAAAATACTAAGAACTTACTGAATATAAAAAATTGCATTTATACAAAATTGTTTAGGATTTTGACTAGTGACCTACAGGATGGGGTCTGATAGCAACTGGAGTAAATTAGATAACTAATTTTATCAGTCATTTGACAGTCTACTATGTTATTCTCCAACAACCTTTATACACATTAACTTAGGGCTTTTCTTAGACTGAGAATAATTATTAATAGTGAAACCATGCAAGTCCAAGCTTATCCATTTCTGGCTTGAATTTTAGTCTCTGTGTGGTGAAAGCTATGCAGTCAAATAGCCAGTGAGGGGTGTTACATTTTACAATGCACTAGATGCAAACCTGGTCAACCCAAAGTATGTACCAACCCGAGCTGGTTGGTAGTAAGTTTGCGCCCAGCCTAAGACGTGTGATTGATTTGTCCATTTTGTAATTTGTCAAGTATCCCATAGGACGGCCAGGTCGCACTGTTTTGCGGCAAAATGTGTTTGTTTTAAGTTTCAATTCTCTACACCATCCATCCAGGATAGTGGTTCGAATCCCGGCATATATTTCTGTGGGTGAGTATGGTATGTCCTGGATCATGGCCCCTAAACCAGGCCCCTTTTGTCTGCATCATCTGCTCTCATTACCAGATATTATCATAAACCTACATGAGCTGGGCACTATAACATGGTAACTGGTAAGCCTGTTTTTAGGCATTGATAAAATTTATGAATAATAATAATGTATTCAATAACTCTGGTCTAGAATGACTGTTTTTTTATTTCATTGAGAACAGAGATGATAGTGAATCTGAAAATATATACAATATAGCAAGTTTTTTAGGTTGATGATGTAAAAGACAGCTCAATGCAGTGTCTATTGTTATCATTTCTGGTATAAATGCAGGAACAGGTTATAGAGTATTCCTGATAAATGGAACAATAATTTGTCAATCTTCCTATGATGGCAACATACATGTTTAGATGGATTACAACAGCTGAAGCTAATATACCAGAGCCTGGATTTTTAGACCCATCTGTGTATATATGTAGATGTCCAGAATAAAAATATCTGATCTATCATTTGAGTTTCTAACTTTGCGAGATGCGGTATGTCAGATTTGATCATTTTGTTTTCATAGGGCACTTGTAGGAGGATCTTACAAAATAGCCGTGCTTTATGATCTCACTGACCAAAACCTTGACTTTCGCTCAATATTTGAGAATCTATTCCTGGCGCCCCAGTCTAAGGGGCGAACCCCAGCCTCAAGTTCAAACAGGTAGGCAGGAGTAGAGGACAACGCACAAAGGGCCAGCTGGAGGCCTTAATTAATTTTGGACAATATTCAGACCCTGTTTTGAATGACAATGAGGCATTTGATGAGACTCAAACTAATTATTCAGTCAAAGACAATACCTAATTACCTTTCTCTTTATGTCAGCTAACGGATATATTATTCCAATCAGGCAGTATAGGGGACATTTTGGTCATATGGGGGGACGTTTTGGTCTGGGGACGTTTTGTTTTGGGGACGTTTTGGATTGCTTCGGACTTTAAATATTTTCGTAAAAGTGTAGTTGATTCGGCGTATTATTTGCATATAGCCAATAAAACACTTGTTAACTTCATACCTACGATATGTTGCTTCGATACAGGCGTACCTTGTCTGCTGCACTTTAATTTAAGGAATGCATTGACAACAGCAGTTTAGATAAAAAAGATGTCCTTTCCGTTGCAAAAATAGACCTAAATTTCGGATATGAGGTGAAAATGTCTTCGACCTGTCCCGGAAGTCTTTCTCGCTCGCAACTACACCAAATAATATAAATCATCACTTTTTTGGGGGAGATGTGCACGCTAAGTAAAACGATTAACTACGAAATACACCATCGAATCGTACGTATACCGTATGGATTATCGTGCATCGCGAATCGTATATCGTGTATCGTGTATAGTATATGGTGCACGTTGCACGATGAATGATACGATATGATACACGATATACGATTGACAAAATACACGATGAGTGCACGCACGTTATACGCACGTTGCACGCACGTTATACGCACGATATACGCAAATTTTGACAACTGTTACGTTCCGACTACTGTAGTCTCCCGATTTTTAGCTGGTAAAGCATTGCAACCAATGACAATCAGTGGTTGGTACACCATGTCCTGTAAACAACATTTCCTCTGAAACCACACAGCCAATCTTGATTAAACTTGACAGGGATGTTCCTTGCATGAAATTCTGCAAAGGCTCTTCAAAGAATTCTATTCTATGCACTCTTGTTGCTCTGGCAACAAATAGAAAATACTTTGAAAATCTTGTTCTCAAACTGCACGGCTAAAAATTGGATATTTTGTTTAAATTATGCCCCTTGGCCCTGGCTGGCATGTTACTAAAATATATTATTGTGCAGTGGTTGTCTATCAAGTTTGTTCAAAGCTTGCCCCTGAGGTCACAATTTACCTCACCTCAGGGTTCACATGTTTAATGAAGACTTATACATGTATACTGAAATAGTTAAACAAATCTTCTTGTTTAAAACCACAAGGCTTCCAGCTATTCAGATATTGGTAGCATCACCTAGTGGTCCTACAAGATTGTTCAATAAAAAATGGCCCCACCTCAGGGCTCACTAATTTTATAATTATAGACTTTTAAAATCATTCTGATGCCCAAACCATGAAGCCCAGCACTTAGACAGTTTGTACATTGAGCCCCTGTGGTCCAGTTTGGCCCTGCCTTGGGGTAAACAATTCTGTAGGTAGCTTAATATATGGAGATACAGCTTGGGAATGCATTTGGGGTCTTTAGGGTCAAGGTCACTGTTACTAAAAATAAAAAAAACAGTTTTAGGCCAGTAACTTTGAGGGAATGAAATAGTGCCACTAAACTTGGTATGTAGGTATTTTATATTGCGATATATCTTGGAATGGCTTTTGAGGCTTCTTGGATCACATCACTGTTACTAGAAATAGAAAAATGGTTTCCGACCGATTACTCTTGTTAATTTTATTAAGATAAATCAGGGTTCACACATTTCATTTCAGAAAGGTAAACCCTGCAGACTGTGTTGACATGGATTGTGATGGAAAGAAGAAAGCCATCATCAAAGCTATGGACGATACTTTCATGGGAGCCCCTGGTACCTTCATTGCTGAATCAGAGTATGAATGGGATGGTGATCCAAGAAGAGGTAGGCATGTAGATGCATAGATCTACAAAAATTCATCAACCAATCCAAGGCCGTGTATCATTTAGCGTCATGGGGATTTATAGTAAAACTCTGTTATTAAGGCACCTAGGGGACTTTTGAAAAGTGATCCTATTAGTGGGCTGGCCTTATTAATGAAACCTGCTGTTTTGGGGGTTTTATTAAAAGTTTAAGAAGTGACTGCTAACTGCCTTTCACTTTTGCCAGGATTTTTCTTAATTAGATGAACTTTCTCTATAAGAGAGAGCTTCCTACCTTTTTGTCTTTCCAGGATTTATCTATGTAAACAGAATGAAAAAATCTGAAATTGTTTCTTTAATTTAAGCATTGATTTAAGTGCAATTTGCAACATAATTGATTAATTACATTTTGTTTCTAATATTTATCTATCAATTGCCTACCTTAATGTGAATTATCGCATCATGTCCCATGAAAAACAATAATTCATTCCATTTTCAAAATATTTGTCCTTATACCCCTGAAACGAAGTTTAGGGGAGTATATAGGAGTCACCTGGTAGTTGGTTGGTCGGTCGGTCAGGCGGTCGGTCCGTTGCATTTTCCTTGTCCGGAGCATAACTTGAAAACTACTGGTTGGGCCATTATTTTTTTATTCTTGTTACTCGAAGTTTGAAATTAAAAAGCTCCGTACGGAGGAGGGAAAAAAAACCCCAAAAAAAACAACTTTTTTTATACATGACAAACTTTGTTTCATCGTGGACCTGCTTTCTCTTCTAAAATCCGACATAAGAACACCCCCCTCCCCGAGCAAAATGCCCTTGAAAAATTACATTATTCTTTTCCCAATTATATAGAGAAGAAACAGAAATTTAACATAATATTTTCAGATAAAAAATACTTGTGTCAGTAACAAAGCATCAGACACTGGTGTTAAAACACACATGAATAAAATGAATACTGCTATTTTCAATTGAAAACATTGTATACATTGTCTTTTTTGAGTCTTGTGTTCACCAGTTTCTATGAAAAAATAACAAAAATCGGGGTTGCAAAAATAGGTGACAATCGAAAAATCTGCGATTTTCAGCTGACTTTTTCACATGTAAGGTATCAAGTGATTGCAATAAATGATTCTGAAACTTTTTGATTGATGGTAAGTTGCATTTTTATAAAACATTTGGCCAACATTTGATTAAATTAATCAAAAACATTTATCAGCATTTTAGGTAAGTCAAAAAATTTTGTCACTATTCTGAGGGTAATATTTTGTAAAACATTTGGGGATAAAATATATTATTTTTGGAGGGGAATGGGGCCGAATTTTGGCCCAAAATCGCACTCAAAAATAACTAAATTTTCAGATAAAAATACTGGTGTCAGTAACAAAACTGTTAACAACAGGCATTGTTGAAACAAATGAAACACATCTATTTTTATCTTTTCTTGAGTCTTCTGAACACTGTTTTCTTTGGTAAAATAAAAAAAAAACGGGGTCGTGAAAATAGATGACAAACGAAAAATTGGTGATTTTCGGCTGACTATTTCAATTGTAAGGTATCAAATAATTGCAAGAAGTGATTATGAAACGTTTTTATTGATGGAAACTTACATTTTATAACAATTTTGGCAAGCATTTGATTAATTTAATCAGAAACTTTTGTCAGCATTCATTTTGAGGGGATTATACATCATGCTAGGAGGGGAATGGGGCTGAATTTCGGTCCCAAAACGGTCTGAAAAAATTCACTAGACGAATGCAGCTTCTTGACATTATCACCTGTATAAACGGACCTCTAATTTCGCGATTTTAAAATTTTTTTTTTTTAAAATACGAAAAAATAGGGGCGGCGGGTTCAAGTAACGACAAATCAAAAAACACTGGCCTTGGAATTCAATACAACTTCATACAATGGTCAAGTACATCGAGTGGAAGTGCAGTGAACAGGAAACTAAACTCTACCTTGACTAATTACAGAGTTATTGGCCTTTGTTTCTTTTCCTTGTCCGCAGAAACTTGAAAACTACTGGTTGGAATTCAAAACAACTTCATACAATAGTCAAGCACAATGGGAGGAAGTGCAGTGCACAAGAACTATAGCGCTATCTTGACTCATTACAGAGTTATTGCCCCTTGTTACTTTTCCTTGTCCTGAGCATGACTTTAAAACTACAGGTTGGAATTCAAAACAACTTCCTGCAATGGTCCAGCAAAATGAGAGGAAGTGCAGTGTAGAAGAATCATTACTCTATCTTGACAAATTACAGCATTATTGCCAAGGACAATATCTCTATTTTAGTTTTTTCTGCAAGGTATTTTGTTACTATGAACTCCCTCAGTTTATAAAGCAGTCTTTCGGGGGTATTAATCACATTTAGTTTTATCACGTTTATTCCCGTGTGTATTGTAAATCTAACACCAGTCGCAAAGTGGTCTTGTTTTTACAGATGAAAGTCATAAAAATGTGAACATGCTAATTTTCAAATGATTATGACACTAGGCTGTTTATCACTGGAATCAGTTGCCACATGGTCTTTATTTACGAGTTGAAACAAGAATTTAGGGAATAATCTGATGTGGGACTGAAGAAAGTGGTCGTAATTAACTCGACTGACCAACTCTACCAATGTGTAGTCTTTTAAAAGCTGTCACAGCCTTGCAATATTTCTGAGGTTGGTTGTGCTTCAATAGTTTCAAAATTAGTTATGACTCAGCATCATAAAGTATAAGATTACATCTTAAAGCTGCTCGCTCTCAGATTTTGGTAAAAAAAATAAAGTTCTTCAAACTGTATGAAAATAACATGTATTAGACCATATAGGCATATGAAAAGGTTCAAGTATAAATTCTTTTAAAGTGTATCTGTAGATTTGAAAAAGTGCTCTGCCAAATAATAAAGCGTTGCAAACGTTTTTGAAATTCCAATATAAACATAAAGTGAAGTTGTGCCGTAAAACCAGCATTTTCAATCGATTTTTGCAAATTCCTACCTAGATTTTTACATCTATTATTGATTCTAGCCTTTAGTTTTATATTTATGTATTAGTATGTCATTTTTTTAAATTATAGTTTCAACGGCAACTGAGAGGGAGCAGCTTTAAAGTGAAATGGCAGACGACATTGTATTTATTGAGAACCATGAATAGCAGTATATTTAAAAGTCAACATCAACATAATGTCTGCTGGAAACAGTATTTTTGTCTTTAGATAACAGATTATGTTAAATTAAAAATATCCATTTCCAGGGCTGGGCGATTATCGGATACCAAAAACTGCACAAACACTGCCGAACGGGACTGTATTAACAGTTAAACAACTCGCAGGAAAGGGCAAAGGTACTTTTCAAATACAGTTTTTATGCAGACTGTTTACAGTATGTATATATAATAATTTTACAATAGATTGTTGCATTCTTGGCTTTGCACATCTGGGTACTGATAAATTATTTACATTTGGGAAAGGTGATTCCTCGGCTTTTAATTGCTGGTCTCTATGCATCTTTAATTTTGAATGCTACCAAATAATCCAAATTGGTTAACTGGTTAGTATGACGTTACAGCGAAGCCGATAATTTTGTGAGTAAGCACTTAGTGTGTTCCAGGTGAGTTATTGTGATTTCCTGATGACTGTTGTCTTTTCTCACTTACCTTTTTAAACAGTCTAAGGTCATATTTGATTCCCAATCATCATGAAAATTGATTATGATGTTTGTCTCAATGATATTTAGTCCAAGTTTGAAACTGGGTTGCAAGGAGTCAGAAACTATGTCACCTTGGGTCAATAACTAGGTCACCATGGCAAATTAAAGAAATATTTTAACACTCTAGAGGTAACATTTGATGCCCAGTCTGCATGAAAATTGGTCAGAATGTTTGTCTTGATGTTTTGAATGTGGGCCACCTAGGGTCAATATCTAGGTCACCATGGCAAATTAAAGAGGAAGCTTGTGAACACGATAGATGCCACATTTTGCATTCAATTATCATGAAAATATATCGGAATATTTATCTTGATGAGCAATGTCACTCAAGTGAGCAATATAGGGCCATCTTGTTTTGATAAGGACATAGAATAGTTTGTGTATTCATGTACTTTATTTGCTATTAAAAATTAAAGGGCAGGCAATGTTTTAACATGTTTGTAGGATCAAGGGAAGACAGTACTGGGTATAAATAAATACTGACAATCATTCGTTGTCATTTAGTAAGAACCATTTTTTTCAATGCCCCAACAAGTTAGGGCTTATTTGACTTGAAAAATGTTTGCCTTTGATTTGCATGTTACTGAATTGTTATTTAATTAAAAAATACATGAATTACAGGGATTGTTCGTACATCAGCATGTGTGAAGAAAACGGTGTCAAATGGAAAAGCCGGTCATCACTGGTGCCCAGCTCTTCAGCATGAAATGCTTGTTATAGAAAGTATGGATGCTGACACAGAAATGCGGCGCTTGTCGCCAGTTGCCATTATCACTGGTGGCTACATAGATCTCTTAAATGGCCCTCAAGATCATGGTTGGTGTTTTGGTTATACGTGCCAGAAAAGAATATCAACATTCCACGCCATAGTGCTCCCGAGCACAAGTCAAGGTAATGCAAAACTTTTACAGTAAATTTCCTGTATTTAAACACCCCTTGTACCCCCTATGGTCTTATTATCAAGACAACGTCACCATGGAATTGACCATTTTGCTCAATAATGTTTGGCCTAAATATCAATGGCATGATAAAAGATGGTCTTAATAATGGAAGTTTACTGTAGTATCCATTCCTCTTCAAAGAAGTGGGGGTAAAGTGCTTTGCAGCTGGTCAGAAGGTTGGTTGGTCGGTCGGATGATTTTTTTGTTTCTGCTCAGTAACTTCCAGAGAAGGCTTTGACCCAGAGGTCTTGGTAGGGACATTTGTCATGGACTGAAAATGCACCAGGGTTTAGAGGTCATGGTCACATTGACCTCTCATTTAAAACTGTCTCCACTCTATTAACTTGAGAAGGCTTTGACTTAGAGATTTTAAATTTGGTAGTGAAATTAGTCAGATAAAGCCCATTCATTTTGAGGTCAAAATTTCATGATATTGTATTTATGTTCTGTGTCAGGCAAAAAACTTAAGTCAGTGCTATACAATGTACATAATTGATTTAAAATACTGTAACTCTTATTTGTGATAGCAGACGGTCATTACTTTCTGGCTTTTGAAGAATCTTAATTAATACTACAATCCCTGAGTATGAACTATTCATGCATTTTGGTTCACATTATTCAACAGCTATAGAACCAAGTGTCAGATCCAATATTTTCTATCTGTTTCTAATAAATATACTTGAATAGATAGAACTTTTCCTAAATTTTTATGACTGACCTTGATTATGACGTTTTGGTGGTATGACCTTTTCTTGTTCTACAGTGTAATGATTCTCAAGTGAGTGATATAGGGCCATCATGGCCATTTTGTCTTTTTTATTGAAAGCTCTGAGAGTTGCTCATGACACTTCATATATTATGTGAAACACCTCTAATTGCGGCTTGTTTAACAAATTTCATTTTTCATTTCAGATCGACTTGTGCAGGTTTATTTTTCAAGTACTCCGCCGGAAAAGACGCGCTTTGCCTTGCTCGATGCTGAGAACAAATGCATAATCGTTGGTTTATATTACCTAAAGTCTTGTCGAATAGATGCTTTTGTAGGTGGAAAATACGTTTTGACTAATAATGCAGACAGAGAGAAATGGGATGCAAACAAAGATTTAGTACTTAAGAATGAGCCTGGTGCCGATTACATGCCCACCTGTGAACTACCAAATGGAAACAGCTATTTTGACAGGGAGGCTCGTATAATTTACTTTGCCGTAAAGGGAGGTGTAGAATTAGCAAATGCAGTAGAGTTGAAGTGTGCTCCAGTTGTTATCGTCACCTTTGGTTTCCCAGCAATGACCCCAGAAGAATTCTTCCGAGACGACAACATTATAGAAAATATAGCATTGTTTTTGAAAATCCCTTCTAGTAAAATCCGAGTTGTAAAGGTTATCGCTGCAGGCTCACGACGTAAAAAACGTTCTACTGATAGTGGGAGCGTTGTTACCTTGGAATTTGGTTCATCGCCAACAGACAGTGAGTAGACACTATATGCATTAAAGCTTTCATTACTAACAGTACTTTGCATTTATGTCTCAGTTTTCAGAATTTAAAGGGCAGAAATGGGGAGGGGGTAATTTTTTTTTTCTGGAGATCTTTTTTACTAAATACTTGTAGCCAAAATTCGATCAGCTACATCCTCCAGCCTAATAGTTTAATTGCCCCCCCTTTTTGGACTGAAAATTTCCCCTCCGAGGATTGCAAATAGTAACTGTCATGCATTGAAAGATTTGGTAAAAACTTGGCACATTACAGATCAAGACGCTTGTTGTTGCAAGACCACATCACTGCCTTGAAGGTAGGTCAACTGGAGGGAGGGACTCAATTAACGGTCTTCAAACATTCCATAGGATGCATTGAGGATTTTAAAATAACTAGTACAGATGTTCCCTACGTTTTTGGGCAAGACCCACGTCCTAGCTCAAAGGTCAAGGTATAGAGTTTAAGTAATGGATTCCTTATAACATATATGTACAGGTCATTACTGTAACTGTCTGCATTGAAGATTTTAAAATAATTTGGCACAGATGTCTAGCACATAAGACGACGTGTCGGGTGCAAGACCCACGTCCCTAGCTCAAAGGGCAAGGTCATACTTAGAGTTTGAAGGGAAGGACCTCTATATCAACATGTTACACATTCACTGTACTTCTCATGCTTGAAGATTTTATAACTGGTCCAATGCAAACATCAAGGCCACGTGTGGGGGGGGGGGGGGGGTCATACTATAAATAGAAGAATGGATTCCTTTAAATGGCTCTTTTCCTGAACCAACTCGTATGCCTTGAAGATGTTAAAATAACTTGGCACATGTTAGCACATCAAGACGAGTGTGGGTGGACGGGGACCCTCCCACCAAAAGGTCAAGGTCACACTTAGAGTTTATAGGTATGGAATCCTGTATATATGCATACATTGTGTCCGGCTATAACTTTATTATGCTTTGAAGGATTTTAAAATAACTGTGCACAAATGTCTAGCACATCAAGTGGCTGGGGTCGGCATGAAGACCAAGTCCCTACCTTAAAGGTCAAGGTCACAATTAGTGTTAAAGTAATGGAATACTTATGCATATTACCTGTCAGCATGGAAGGATTTCAAAATAAATACTAGCACATATGAGCACTGTGGGGCATGGGGGCGGGCACAGACGTGAGGGCACCTTTTCGGGGGCATTCGTCACTTGGGAGGGACAGCTCTTGTTTACTATATACTTGTAGCCAAAATTCGATCAGCTACACCCCCAGCCAAATAGTTTAATTTTCCCCCCTTTTGGACTGAAAATTTCCCCTCCAAGAATTGCACATAGTCGACATACATGAAAATTTGGTAAAAACGACATCAGATCCCTTGTATTTGCAACATAGAAGAAATCTATCCTATCACTGTTTAAATACTTCTGGCGGGAATTCAGTAACAGTCTTCAAACTTCATAGGATGATTGCTCTTACTGAGCAGATGTTCCCTACTGTTTTTGGGGTCAGTGGGTCAAAGGTCAGTATCAAAGTGACCTCTGTTAGTTTTTCCTTGATAATATTCTACAGGTCATTATTACTGTTTTTGTTTATAATAATACTTAAGGGGTCTCGAACTCTGTCAGTTAGTGTAGGGGACTTCGTATTGCATGGAGAGACTTCATCAACTTGTTAAAATTATGTGTCTCTCAGGAAATTTTTCTGATCCTGCACACACATGGCCACTGTTACTATAAATAGAAAGACCTTTAAATGGCTCTTTTCCTGAACCAATGGATGAAATGTCACCAAACTTACTCTGTAGCATCCTTACATTTTTCCCTTTCAAAAGGCAGCAAAAGGTTATGGTCCATTGCACACAAGGGCTGCTGTAACTCAAAATATTAAAAGCTTTAAATGGCTTCTTCCCATGAACCAGTGGGTGGAATGTCGCCATACTTGCTCTGTAGCATTCTTTCATTGTCCCCTTCCTACAAAATAGGAAATGGTTCCGGTCGCTATTAATAAAATAAGAAATATCTTTAAATATAGTACTATATACTAAACTACAATAATTTAGAATACTTACATAACTTTTCATATTATGGAGTACTACAGTACAAATCAGAAGTGAAGAGTACTACAGTAATATAGAGTACTACAGTAATATAGAGTACTACAGTAAGATAGAGTACTACAGTTATATAGAGTACTACAGTAATATAGAGTACTACAGTAATATACATGTAGAGTACTACAGTAATATAGAGTGCTACAGTAATATAGAGTACTACAGTAATATAGAGAACTAAAGTAATATAGACTACTACAGTAATATAGAGTACTACAGTAATATACATGTAGAGTGCTATAGTAATATAGAGTGCTACAGTAATATACATAGAGTGCTACAGTAATATAGAGTGCTACAGTAATATAGAGTACTACAGTAATATAGAGTACTACAGTAATATACATGTAGAGTGCTACAGTAATATAGAGTGCTACAGTAATAAACATGTAGAGTGCTATAGTAATATAGAGTGCTACAGTAATATACATGTAGAGTGCTATAGTAATATAGAGTGCTACAGTAATATAGAGTGCTACAGTAATATAGAGTACTACAGTAATATAGAGTACTACAGTAATATACATGTAGAGTGCTACAGTAATATAGAGTGCTACAGTAATATACATGTAGAGTGCTATAGTAATATAGAGTGCTACAGTAATATACATGTAGAGTGCTACAGTAATATAGAGTGCTACAGTAATATAGAGTGCTACAGTAATATACATGTAGAGTGCTATAGTAATATAGAGTGCTACAGTAATATACATGTAGAGTGCTATAGTAATATAGAGTGCTACAGTAATATAGAGTGCTACAGTAATATAGAGTACTACAGTAATATACATGTAGAGTGCTATAGTAATATAGAGTGCTACAGTAATATACATGTAGAGTGCTACAGTAATATAGAGTGCTATAGTAATATAGAGTGCTACAGTAATATACATGTAGAGTGCTACAGTAATATAGAGTGCTACAGTAATATAGAGTGCTACAGTAATATAGAGTACTACAGTAATATACATGTAGAGTGCTACAGTAATATAGAGTGCTACAGTAATATAGAGTACTACAGTAATATAGAGAACTAAAGTAATATAGACTACTACAGTAATATAGAGTACTACAGTAATATAGAGTACTACAGTAATATAGAGTACTACAGTAATATAGAGAACTAAAGTAATATAGACTACTACAGTAATATAGAGTACTACAGTAATATACATGTAGAGTACTACAGTAATATAGAGTGCTACAGTAATATAGAGTACTACAGTAATATAGAGAACTAAAGTAATATAGACTACTACAGTAATATAGAGTACTACAGTAATATACATGTAGAGTGCTATAGTAATATAGAGTGCTACAGTAATATAGAGTACTACAGTAATTATAGAGGACTACAGTAATACAGAGTACTACAGTAATATAGAGAGCTACAGTAATATAGAGTGCTACAGTAATATAGAGTGCTACAGTAATATAGAGTACTACGGTAAAATGGAGTGAGTGCTACAGTAATATGGAGTGCTACAGTTATATAAGTAGAGTGCTACAGTAATATGGAGTGCTACAGTAATATAGAGTGCTACAGTAATATACATGTAGAGTGCTACAGTAATATAGAGTGCTACAGTAATATAGAGTTCTACAGTAATTATAGAGTACTACAGTAATATACATTAAGTGCTACAGTAATATAGAGTGCTACAGTAATATAGAGTACTACAGTAATATAGAGAACTAAAGTAATATAGACTACTACAGTAATATGGAGTACTACAGTAATATAGAGTACTACAGTAATATAGAGTACTACAGTAATATAACTAAGTAATATAGACTACTAAAGTATATAGGTACTACAGTAATATAGAGTACTACAGTAATATAGAGTACTACAGTAATATAGAGAACTAAAGTAATATAGACTACTACAGTAATATAGAGTACTACAGTAATATACATAAGTACTACAGTAATATAATGTACAGTAATATAGAGTACTACAGTAATATAGAGAACTAAAGTAATATAGAGTACTACAGTTAATATAGAGTACTACAGTTATATACAGTAGAGTGCTATAGTAGATATAGAGTACTACAGTCATTATAGAGTACTACAGTAATATAGAGTACTTCAGTACTTTACAGTTCAATTGAGTACTCTTGTGCCATAGTGACTAGTGCATAAAGGGGGGTAATTAATCACTTCCAGTGAAAGCTTTAGTTGAGTTTGAAGTCAGTGGGTCACTATTATGCTCAAGGGTACTTTTGGAGAGAGTCTAAGCACTGGAGGGGGTTAGGGAGACACACTTTTTTCTCAGAAACAATTTTCTAGTTTATATTCTTATAAATGATGCATTTTACCTTAAGATTTACACCAATATAACAAGTGTATTACAATTCCTTCATTGTATACATGCGCATAGAATATTAAAAGCTTAAAGATAAAAGAAAACTGAGACGTGAACCATTAGTCAAGGTAGATAGGAGTAGTTACTGTTGAAAATATGGTTATTAATCATTATATTTGTGTATTTAAAGCAACGGAAACAGGTAAAATTATGTTCCAAGTCAGTATTATTGTTGCCATCATCTGTATGTCTGTCCACACTTAACCTTGTGTATGCAATAGAGGCTGCATTTTTCATTGGATCTTCATGAAAATTTGTCAAAATAACTATGTTGATAAACTCTAGGATGAGTTCAGATATTGGTAATCTTGGTCAAAAACTAGATTATCAGGTCACAAAAGCACCTTGTTTATGCCAATAATTAAGGCATGCAATATTACATAAGATCTTGATGATACTGTGTCAGAATTAGGGTGTTCGGGGTATTCATTTCCTTCATGAAAGATTAGTATTTAGGTTAATTTCAGTCACATAAAAAGGTCATGCAATCATGAGCAATATAGGGTCATGTATTTGGGCCTGCATTGTTTCATTAGATCTTTTGCAATCTGGGTCAAAATGAGTGATCTAAGATATAGCTTGCTCATTTTAGAATATGGGTGATCTCGGATGGAAAACTAGGTCACTTGGACAGGTCAAATCTCAGATCTTCAGTATAACAGTTTAACACTAGCAAGTTTTGCATACCCAGATATCAAACAGATGGTAAAACCTAAAGATATCTAGGTAAAGATTGAATGTGGGTCAGCAGGGATTAAAAAGGGAATCAGGAGTTAGTAAATCAAAATAAAGCTGGAATAAAACAACAGTCAAGAACTTACGGATAGATACAGGTAGATTGGTCAGAACTTTAACTTGCTACGAAGTCAAACGACAACGTTATTTTTTATTGGACAAAATGATATTTTGGTTGGCAACATTGAAGTGGCATTTTTTTGCTTTGGAGAGTTCCAAATCCCTTCTCTTAAATACAAATCTTTGTTTGAATAATTGAGTCTTTCAAACTGTAGCTTTATAAGACTTAAGTGAACCTGGGTTAAAATGATCGTCTTATTTAAGTTCTTGACAACCAGGTCAGATATTTGGGATGATATTAGGTGGATTTACTAATTATTGTTTCCACTTGGTCAAATCTGAGTTCTTTAGAACAAAGGTAAAATAGGATTTATGTAGGACAAAGTTAAAATGCTATAACATAACATCACAAGGTTAAAAACGGTTGAATAGATACTTAAAATTAAAACCTGTGTTATTTGCAGATTTATGAATTGGATAGAACAGTTTTAGTAAGAAGCATTTTTCATTCAACCATTTACCAAGATGTCATTTTAGTGATAAAATATTGCCATCAAGGGGTTGAGCTATATGTCGCCCTATACAGCTGTATGGTAGACTTAAAAAAAGATTTCTGTTCAGAGTTACATTGCCTTGGTTTTATTAAGATTCCACAGGTGTGATGGTTCTAATGGGATCCTTTATGTGTGTTCAAGAAAGTTTGATATGTCAGAGAATTTGACTGCTAAAGGAAGAGACAGATTTCCATATATGACCTTATAGGTCAATCTTACTGTTGACTGATACTGAAACTGTATTGTAAAAGTTGTCCTTATGTGACTCTTTGTCAAATGAATGATAACCTGGTTTTGGAAGGGAATATTTTTCAGTATATGAATATCAATAAAACTTCTCAGGAACTATGACTTGATTTCCTTGAGTGGCTGTAATATGTATTGGAACAGAAATTGTCAGTTGAAATACAACATCTAGTCAGGTTTTACTTGCAGTGTACATTGTAACTGATGTTGAGCTTAGGTTAGCAGTATAGGGTCATCATGACACTCTTGTATATACATTTCATCAAGCTTGACAAGGTTTTCCAATGCAGGGTCTTCTTAATAAATGGCGACATGTTCCTGTTTAGTGAAAAAATTCTTAAATTGTTTGAGCCTGTCAGTGCTTGCTTAATTGCTTAACTGGGTGAAATTGTTCAGTTATTGTTCTTTATGTTCTGGTATCTATAATTATCCATTTATTTATCACCTTTGCATGTGATGGTGTACTTCAGTATTGTGTTTGATTTACAGGCTTGTTAAAACTGCAGATTTATATCTTAATATGGTTTAAATTTCATTTAAATTATAACGCTCGGCCTTTCCATCCAAGTGTGATATGAAGACATGTCAAATAGATGTTTTTGTAGGTGGAAGATACGTTGTTCATGCAGACTTCCAATTTGGCGATAATTTCATTTTAAATCTTACCTTAATTCTTTTTTTCAAAGTGAGTTATCCTAAATATTATTTTTATTTTGGCTATAATTTATTACCTTTTCTTGAATTATACATGTTACATTTTTTTTTTACATTTTTAGCACCTGAGGAGAGCGAAGAGCCTGATGTCAAATCTGCTTCAGCCTTGATGGACAGTTGTCAAGAAGGAACTATTGGTTCTACACTAGGTATGCAGTTTTCATTAAAAATAACTTGGCACAAATGTTCATGTTCCTCCATCAAAGGTCAAGGTCACACTTAGATGTTAAAGATCATGTTATCCTGTATACATGGCAACTCTGTCATACATTGAAGGATTTCAAAATTACATGGCACGATTTTTGCAGGAGGACGGCCCTTGCAAGCCTCCTTCATACCTAAATGGTCACAGTTAGAGGTCACCTGATCTAGAATACTATATATATGCACATGTTCTTGTCTGGATTGTAACTCTCTTATACAATGAAGGATTTCAAAATGAAATGAGAGAAATATTCAGTGCATAAAGATAAAGTTTTGTGCACAAGTATTAGGTCCAAACATCGAAGGTCATGGTCACAGCCTGTGAGACTCAGATTTGGAGACATTCTTCACTTATGAGAGACAACTCTTTGTTAATATCATTTTTCATGCAGTATATATATTAAAACCACTGATGTGTGGTAAACAAATTAATAAAAGACTGAATTTAAATATGACCAGCGACACGTGAAAATGGGCCTTCGGACAAAATACTTGGAAACTAGCTTTCTTGCATATTTGGACAAGCAATATTTCAATATCAATATTGGAAAATTTCAGTAACCTACGTTCAGTACGTACAAAACTACAACATTTTGAAAAAGTATACCTAAGGCGTCATTGTTCACTCTAAAAATGACGTCACATACCACAATTTGACGTCAAAACTCACTTCAATTTACATGGGCAGTAAACTATTCCGGTAATCATTTCCTAACAGCATCATTTATTTTTGGTTGCAACATTATATACTCTTTCAATATATATCAAATCTGGTGAACTATTTCATGTCTTCTTTCCTTGATCTGCCTTTTTCATAAGGTATAGCCAAGATTAATAAAAAGAATAATTTCAAATCGCTGTTGCCATAGTAATGGTCTTGGAGGATTTTGAAGCAAATAGTTTGTTTCTGTTGAGTAAAATATAGTAGCTATTAGTTTTTATCATTGGTTTTGCATTTAAAGAGGGTGACAAAAATGTAAATTTTATGGGTGTTTTTTATCAATTATTGTCGAATTATGTAACAAATGTCCGAAGGTACATTTTCGTGCGTCGAAGGTCATATATTGATAAGGTCACTTGGTTTCAAAAACATTTTAAAGACATTATCTCACTGATATACATTTACAGTTACAAGAGAAGCAAAATGTCATAGGCGAGCGAGTATTGTAGCCTTTCGTCTATGTTAAAGTACACCGAACCGCAAAAGAAACGCAACAGTTGGGGAAACACATATAACTTGAAAATAAACAATTCAAATGATAAATAACGAGTTTATTTCATTTCATTGGTACCTTACCTACATACTGTGTAAATTTCATTAAAATATAACAACAGATAACCCGGATTTCATAATGTCAAAGTTCATTACCCACAAGTTCAATTTTCACACATTGTCAATATCTCGTGTATCTCGTGTATCCCGACAGCCTGATTTCGCAAATTATCCGGAAGTGTGGCATTGCAAAAATACAATTTATGTCAGCTAAATATATTTTGGGGTGTTTTTTTAATTTTTTAATTGTAAAATCGTAACTGGTCAAGAAATTATCGATTTTTTAAAAAATAATTTACTTAATTTCAACGCGCACGGCAAAACGCCTTTTTGTATTAATGTGCCAGTCAGGTGTCACGGTACGATGATTTCAATAAATTTTAGTGGCATAGTAATATTTTACATGTATAAATAATATTCAAATACGTTTGCGTCAGTAAAATATAATTACGGCGGACATATTCAAAAAAGAAATGTGTTGCGTTTATTTTGCGGTTCGGTGTATTTTATTTAAACATAAATATATTCTGACATTGATGATTATTTAATACAGGTGTACCAACCACATGCGAGGAACTTTTCTTCGAAGAAACAATTTACACTCCCATACAACCGGATGAACTTTGGTTCTTTGACTCTGTTTTACCACAGCACGAAGGGGTTCCGTTTGCAGTGCAGCCTAAAATAAGGGCATATGACACAAATGTGAGTTTCTTTCAAACTTTTGCAAACTTTTTGTCATATAGAGAGACAAAATTTTTTTTTTTTTTTTTTTTTTTTTTTTTTTTTTTTTTTTTTTTTTTTTTTTTTTTTTTTAAATATTTTATTTTTTAAAAAAAAAAAAAAAAAAATTTTTTTTTAATTATTTTTAATATTTTTTTTTTTTTTTTTTTTTTTTTTTTTTTAAAAAAAAAAAAAAAAAAAAAAAAAAAAAAAAAAAAAATTTTTTTAATTGTTTTAATCAGAGGAGGGGGAAGTACATTAATATATGAATACCAATAAATCCAGATATTCTGTTACCAGGCCTGAGCGGCCTTGGCCTATGACAAAGTAACTGCAAATTACATAATGCACATCTAATCATATTACTGATTGTAATCTTCCATGTGTCTGTAAAAATTTGCAAGGGGTTTAGGAAATGAAGGGCAGACACAATTTTCCATAAGCATGTTGAAATTTTTACCTATAGACCCCATATTATAATATGCACAATCAGATTTGATACAGGTTTTGTATATAAATCAAACTATTGGTTATTAGGAGATAAAGCGTGGTCAAGATTTTTCTGTTGTGGGAATTTGCCACTCTGACCTTGACTTAAGATGAAGTGACCCCAAATTATACTAGAGGTCATACTGATGCTTCCAGCAGTCTCATTACAATCAAGCAAAGGGGATTAGTAGATGAAGCGCATAGAAAGGTTTTCTATAACGAGACCCTTGTCACATTTAACTTAAATAACTTGCACAAATAGGCAGTATACTAATGCCTTGCTCCAAATTCTAGTAAGGAATAGGTTTTATTGCCATGCCTCTGTGACTGTGACCTTTGACATAGTACACCCAGAGTTAAATAATTTTATTTGCACAACTAGGCAGCATAATGAGGTGGGGAGATATAATGATGGTATTTAGATGTTGGCATTTGAATTTATGTATTCAGTACTTTCCTTTCTTTGATACAGATATGAATAATGTGATCTCCATTCTAGAAGATTTATCCATGATTTGTTATACGCCCGAAGGGGACGTATTATGTTATCGCCTCGGTGTCCGTCTGTCTGTTAGCAATTTCCCTTCCGCTCTGTAACTCTTGAACCCCTTGAAGGATTTCGAAGAAACCTGACACAAATGTTAACCAGACTGAGACGACATGCAGAAGCAATGTTCTGGATGGCTGGATTCAAGGTCAAGGTCATACTCAGGGGTCAAAGGTCATATGACTTTTTTTCCCTTCCACTCTGTAACTCTTGAACCCCGTGAATGATTTTGAAGAAACCTGACACAAATGTTTACCACATTGAGACGATATGCAGAAGCCATGTTCCGGATGGCTCGCTTCAAGGTCAAGGTCAAACTTAGGGGTTCAAAAGTCATATGACTTTTTTCCCTTCCGCTCTGTAACTCTTGAACCCCGTGAAGGATTTCGGATTCTTTTCCCTTCCGCCTGTAACTCTTGAACCCCGTGAAGGTTTCAAGAAACCTCAGTGACACAATTGTTTACCACATTGAGGCGATGTGCAGAAGCCATGTTCCGGATGGCTCACTTCAAGGTCAAGGTCACACTTAGGGTTCAAGCGTCATATAACTGTGTGGATATTGCCTGCATTTGCTCTTGATTACAGTGCCTTGTTGCCCTTGAATTATCGAAAATTATGAAATTAGCCTTCTCAGCTCATAGTTCAAACAGGTGAATTAGCCTTGTCGCTCTATAGTTCTAGCAGGTTTTACAAAACAAATGAACTGCCAGATACGAGTTATGCCTCCTTGACGGGCGTATTTTGTGACAGTTTGGCACTCTTGTCATAATTATTGGTTATTGTATTTTTCATACCTAAAATAATCTTGT
>JAFMSR010000016.1:12235616-12352452 GCA_022818135.1 Saxidomus purpurata
CCCTACTGTTTTGGGGGTCAATGGGTTAATGTCACAGTCAACTCTGTTAGCTTTTCCTTGGTAACATTGCAAAAGAATTTCACAAAACTTACTCAGAACAATCTAGTCAGACAGGCCAGTAGAGCGATAATGGCCCTTTTGGGCCTCTTTTTATTGAATTTCTTTCTTATATGCACATCAATCCCCATTTTTTGTTTTTGCGTTCTAAAACAAAGGTCTTATATATACTGTAGGCTAAATATCTAAAAATATTATTATTCCCATATCATGAAAAAATTATGCTGGAACAATTGACAAAAAATGAATTTCAGTAAAATAAGTGCGGTAATGATAAGGAACGTAATATTCATTCAGATGATGACAAAAAAACACAATCCCTAATTTTTCATTATTACATGAGAAAAGATGGAAAATGGATACCTGTTCTGAAATACACACCACAAACATAAAAGTTTACGATAACTGAATTCAAGCTAATTCTGAATTTAGTACCTCGCTTTGATGGTGCATCAATAAAGATTAATGTTGCGAAAAAGTTGAGTCATCGACCTATCATTATTTTTCCAGAAATGGCCTAGCAAAATGTTAGTCGCTATAAAAAAGATGGTCAATCAAATTTCTTGTTATTTTGATTTTCAGCAGTGACCCTCTTTAAATGGTGCTATTCTTTTTTATTCTAAGGAATTAATAAACCAATTGGTACATAAATACTTTTTAAGTTCTGCAATGATAATTCTAAGCTTTCGCCACTTAAGGGTTGAGCATAGTTGAGCGCACTAATGCAGGCTATTTGTGTATTTAAACCAACAATTGCAGGAAGCGATCTAAAAGGTCAGATAAGGAATAAATTGAATCAACGATTGGCCTATATACAAAATAATACCCCAAGGAGTCGATAACAGAGAACCAGTATATCTATACCACTATTCACCGAGGTAACACGCTGACCCATGAATGAGCTTGAAAAGAAAATATTTTTTTATACTGAAGCGAAAAAGTAACATATGTAATAATATCAAAACGTCTATGTGAAGAAGTATGAAAATCGGTCAGATAATTATCTCGGTCACTGTGCACGCGCTCATCGACCTAAATTCACTCAAGCGTGTAATATAACGGGTCACGCACGGCAAGCGTTGAAAAGCAAATACATCTACTAACCCCTAATGTTTACCCTGCGTTTCTTTTTCGCGTCAGTATATCAACGTTATATTACATCGAAATAAGAACTGTTATGTTTTGTTAATCACTCTTAGACACTTAGGTCATTCGCCCTAACGAGATCAAGATCTAATTACTATACATGTGATTAAATTCTCTTTAAATTGCAGAAGGCGATTCATTATTTCTAAATTGAATTATTCTCTTTCAATCCGTAAATTTTTGTTACTCAAAAATGTAATAATATATATTATCATTAAACGTGTTTGTTCTCATGTTTTCCTGCTCTGTGTAAGGCATATTATTGTAAATATTGTGTTGAAATTATAATAGGAACTCGTCAATGATATTAAACAAACTGCAGGGAGATGACCACTACTGAATTACCAAAATAAATAATACAATGATGAGAACAGTTGACCAAGCATCCAATAAATGAACTGTGAAAGCCCTCAGTTTACTATAAAATGTGCTTACCAATGTCCTAATTGCTACTCTGAGTTCCGTTGTATAAGTAGTAGATTTAAACTAAAACTATCAACGAAGGTGATGAAACCCCCGCACATTGCTTGGTAACAGGACATCAGCCCAATAGTATACATTGTAGTAATATTAAAAGGCTTTTGTAATGAGTTTTAGAAATATCGTCTATGTACATAGTATTAGGAAAACAAAAGGCCATACAAATAACTCTATGACAAATAATCAGAACGAAACCTACCGGCTTGGTATTTGGTATAAATCACACCAATGAAGTTTCATTCAATCCTGGCCAATAGTTTAAGTGATGAAGCGCACAAAGACATTTCAATACACATGTAAACTTATTGAAAAGAAACAAAGTTCCATAACTCTGTGACAAATAATCCACAGGAAACCTGATGAGTTTCGTTATGAATGCATCACATTACTTAAAATAACTAACGAAAATGAAATATTCTTTGCGGCTAAACCATTGACTTCAGGTCATGTAGCTAGGATTTCCCAGAGTGTTTGCAAAAAAAAAAAGAATTATCTGACAGAAATCGGTTGAGAAATGAAAAACTTACGTTAACTAAAAGTTTGCAGTCGACGAGTTTTGTGTAGATAATCGTCTTTGCGGCGAACAAATTGACGTATTACGATCGCGTGATTCGTCACCGTGAGCATGAAATGCCCATTGAGCACAAATTTAAGGTCTTACAATTTCAATTTGTTTCATAAACAAGTATAAATAGTACGTAATGCATACCTCTGTTGTAAAGCTTTTATCTAATTTCCCAGCGAAAGCTTTGCTTACAAGTCGACCCTTGCTAACTGAGAAGATTGAATTGATTGTAGACGATTTCCCGGCACTGCTCGGACCAACCAACAAAATATTTGCAACTATTCCCGGATTTATTTCGATTATTTCTGCAATCAGTTGCTGATTTGTCTGAAACGTAAATTGAACAGCTAGTAGGTGTGCAGAGCTTATATATATATATAATGATTCCACCGATTAGTTTTCATCTAGCTATGCTCAAGCACACTCTACGGAAGTTTCTTATTTTGTTTAGTAAACATGTACGTTCGTCATTATTTGCACAAGTTAAACGATTGAAAAAAAAAACCACTTATTCATGTACACTGCTAACTTACTAGATAGAACATTCGTAAAATGTTTTGTGATCAACAGCGTTGATCTTTTGTGACCATAATTCCACGTCGTTTTCTGTTATCGACAAATTCTTCACTAAGCGTTAAGATATGCTGCATGTATTGAACCATGAAAATAATTTATTCAAATATTTGTTGCTGTTTTAAATGGGAATATGTTTAGCCAAATTTACCGATTTCGATTGTCGCCATGGCTTTTCATAGAGTTTTGGAGGCGATGTAGCCTGTCTAGAATCTGTAAAACAACAAATAAATAAGAATAATAGACCGAGATGGCAAGCAGTAGGCATCTCCTATTTAGTTACATCTGTAAGGCACATTATTTCAGCTATTATACATGTTAATAGGTGTCTTTTCGTAAATGTGTTGTTGGCTGTTATTGACATTGCTGTAGTATTACTGATGTTCATGTATTAACTAGTATAGAGTAAGACGAAAACTAGATCATAGCAAACAATAAAAGATTTTTCATCAAAAGGCAACGTCGCAGAATGGTTTTATTATCAAACATAAATTCACTTGAAGGCGACAGATTGAGTTCTTTATTTTTCTGTTTTGTTTCATTCTGCGCAAGAAAGCGAACTATCAATTGTACATATTTTGACTGCATTATACGGACAATCATTTATGCTTGTTCATAATTTGAGTTGTGTGTGAGTCTAGTTCGGTCATCGGCATCGACATTCAGATTTATATAGTGTATTACTGATGTTTAGCTCAACGTTTTGCTCAGCTGAACATTCACCTATGTGGTGAAACATTAATGTTTATCTGGAGTTCAGCTCGACACTAACTTCACCTCGACATGTATATTTACATAGCCATAGACTTATGTTCAGCTGCAATGTTTAGAGACACATAGCTGAACATCAACATTTTCTTTTTAATTTGCGATCTGGAGCGGCGATGTTCCGCTAAATATTCGATATAGCTCGGCATTCATTTATAGAATAAGCCAATCTCGATGAAATGTTCAGCTCAAAATTAATTTTGTTCTAGCTCGACTTTCATTTATGAAAAAAGTCATCCTTAATGTCGAGCCACGAAAATGTAAATGCTCAGCTATGTGTCTCTTTAGTTAGGTATTGAATCTGAATATTAGTATTTGGCTATATAAATATGAATGGCAAGCTGAAGTAAATGTCGAGCCAGATAAACGTTCAATTTTAACTACATACTAGTGAGTCGAATGTCCAGGTGAGCAAACGTCGAGCTGAACATAATAGTTAAAGTGACATTATACGCATTTTTTTCAAGTAAAAATCCAGCTGAATATGGTGTGTGTACAAAAGCGTAGAGGAAATAATAGCTTTTAACCCAATACACCAAACTCTTCACGCTACCAGTATGAAATAATAACTTTCCAAATAATGATTTTCTTATTTGACTGGGTGAGTCAATTTGAGAAAAGAACAACTGCATGCAGGAGTTGCTTCCCTTCCACTGCCAAAATCTCTACCAGCAATCAACTATCATTTTATCAGTCCGATCTTTTTATATCTAAAGCACCAACTTCAAATACTAATGCGGCATAATCATTAATTTAACACATTTAAATGAACAGCAACCAAAAATTGCTTTTATAAAACTGTCACTAAAAATACACTATGTGCAGTAAGATGCGCATAATGTCACTTTAAACATTCTTGATACACTATATAAATCTAAATGACGATTAATGTCTTTGCAAGTTGGTCCTTAAAACAATCTTAGCAACAAAATGTCGATTGTCGAATGCCGGTGACCGAGGTAGCTTCACATACATATTTTGCGTTGTTTGAATGGCAGAAATATTTCATAAACCAATGTATCTGAAGTAATAACAGATGAGTGCAATGTTTAATATAGTGTGAACATATTAAAACTGCTATAACTGTACATACCCTGACTATTGATCTAACTATTAACTTTGAAATACACTCATCAAAACACCTGAATAATCACTTTTGAAAGAAAGATATTACATGCGGTGTAACGCCGCATATAGCACAACTGTGAGTGTTATTTTCAACGAAGAACTGTATGCGGCAGAGATGTGCCTTGATCCGTAATGGAGCTTACTTTCTTAATTGACGCAATAAGATAAGCAAAACGATGTCATTAAGTCCGAAACCGGATATAAGGCTAAAAGAATTAGGATGGTTGGACATTGGAGATTGTAATTTCTGACTGCTGTTGTTTTTGCTGCTGCTTCCCACCTCCTCATACTACTTCTGCTGTCAATTTATGCAAAAGTATTTATTAATTGGCAAAACTAAAAACCCTTGTTCACTCGAGAAAAACACTGCCTACAAGTGTTCAATTATCTATAGATTTCAGCCATTAGTCAACCATGAGAGTTTCTGCGGAAACAAGACTAAGCTGCATGTAGAATATTTGTTCATCAAGAAAATTCCACAGTTGTTTTACAATATGTTTTTCAAATATCTTTGATATTGTATTAGGAATTAAAATTGGTCTATATTTTTTTTGATTCTCTTTTGGTCCAAATTTATATATAGGTAAGACTATGGCATACTGTAATTTGCCTTGCACCTGCAATCGGTATTGTAATGTTGTCTAACTAAATGCTGTACATGTAATTTATCTGTTATAGTTTTAACTTCAAGAGGTGAAATGTATTTTAATTCAAAATGTTTAGTTCCTAGTTGCGCGTTAATTTTTCCTCCGAGCTCTTAAAACGAAATTTCGGAAAAATTAATGTAGATTTGCAAAAGAAGTTAGCTATATTTATACAATTGTAATCTAAAGTGTTAAGTATTTTCTGATTGTCAGTTATTTCTTCCTCTCCGCGTGGATACTTTGTTGGAAACATTGAACGCAGTTTCCAACAATAAATGTTTAGATAGGTAAACAATTGTTTGTATAACAAAATATGAGATATGGACTACAATTGATATCGCCATAAAATATGGATTACGAAATATTATCTTACAATCTTGTTTTATCGTATTTACATTTACCACGTCGTTTGTTATCTTCATCATTTAGATAAATGCCAATTAATGACGTTTTAGGTCCGTTTAGTGGGAAAATAATTCGTCCTCCGATGGTAGTTTTTATCTAAACCATATGTGATAAATACCATTAAATGATATATATGTACTAGAGTGTCATGATGGCTTAATATCAAAAGTGGTCAAGAAATACTGATTCGCCAAAACGACATGAACTGTTTTAGCTGGGGTACTACATGTATCCATAACATGTACGTAGAATAAAAAACATAGATATTTAACTGGGCGGTAGATTGTCACACATAATACTTCCTAAGATAAATGTTCAAAACATTACATTTAGACGAGCGTCCGGCGTATGTACGTCCATTATTTTTATTTCCTTCGAGCAACATGAAAAAGCTAATAAAAATAGGCATGGACAAGCATTTGACAGTCCTATACTAAAGCTGTTGATTGAACTCCGTGTCATGTAAAGATCGTGTTGAAATGACAACCAAATTCTAAAAAATGAAAATCTTGATACATATATTGATTATATGTATTGAGTTTGTAGCGTTAAATAGTCTTCTTCTTATATTTACATAAGATATTATCCACGGGGAAATATTTTGAAGAAACAAGAATCCCACCATACAATACTTAATATAAATATCTGAAGTCTGAGCCTTGAACGTATGGATACTATTTTTCTCCTTTTCTCCTATTTGACCCCCGGATTAAGTACTTGGCCTAGCGGTTTACAGTAGGAGATGTTAAAAGTTTTATTTTTCTGGATTGCGAAACAAGTTCTTCTAACTTATATTAATTACTCTCGAGACTCACTATAGATGCAACCAACCTCGAAAAGAGAGAGCGAAGCAAAGTAGAATTATCATGTCATGCCTAAGGACACTACCATAACTTAGCGCTGGTAATTCTGTCAAGTTCTGGGCGTATGCTTAAGTGACAAAAAGTAAAAAAATGGATAATGTCAATTGTAAAATTATGTTTTAGGAAGAAAAACTATCTTTAAAGAATGAACAAAAGATCAAATAATGCCACAAAAATGTCATGTATAAATTTAGCGAAAAGACATAAACTGAATAATTTGCACGTTTAGTTGTTTCGTTTTAAAATAAAAGAGTGCATTTATGCTTCTCGAAGGTCAATTGAATGGACCCTAATGAAACCTGCCTCGACTCGTCTTCAACCAAGGAAGGGTCCGTTACTTTCGTTCATTGGTCAACTTTATTATATTCAAGTTAATTAGATTTGATTGATGTATTGCTTTAATCATTCATTGGCCAATCAGATCTGCCTAACGGTCCCCTCCATAGTCGATGTTGAGCCGAGGAGCGTTTCTGAATATAGCCATTAGTTAATTTTATAACTGGAATATTTTATTCAATAAATGTAAGATTGACCAGGACTTATTTCTATCGATATCACTTGGATGTTTGAAACTAGTTGCATTGCAGGGACCTTTTCAGAAATCCTAACAACGCAATAAGCTCTCCAAACGAGATATATAGAACCAGAGGTATAGGCTTAATATTTTGTCTCCATGTCATTCTCTCTTAAGTTGTTCAGTTAGTATTACTAAATGTAGCGGTGAAATGGAATAAATGTTTAATGCACTTCAGTATAAGTATAAAACATATAAACGCGAACGTATGTTTGTATATAGGAGCATCTTGGAAAATCATCTTGTCCAGAAAGTTTCAGTCAAGGTTAAGATATTTTATGTGTAGCATTGTCCGGTGGTCAGTTATTTTGTAGACGGACAGTATCCCTAATAATTGTTCTTTAGATACCTGGCTTAACCCAGTGTTCAATATTAAAGAAAGATAGACGATTTGTATCTAGCAATAAAGGCATACCTTTGAACTCATTTAAAAACAAAAATATATATATTTATGCATTTCTTCAAAAATATGGCATATATAAAAATAATGAATAAATCTTACGTGTTTTCCCCATGTTGCACTCAAAGTTATCATATGACTACTAATGAGTAACATAGATACAGTCCAGTTCAATCATTACATTCAATGTTAGTCATATTATATCAGCTCTTTAAGGTCGTCAGTATTTCAGGGTAAACCTCAAGATATGTTTCTTTCAGTTTAACTTCACATTTAATTACAAATCATTTTCAGCAATTCTTCAACTTAACGAAATTGCATATTTACGACAAGTGATGTACTACGTAGAACCCCAAAATGTGAAATTAATCACAAAAATGAAAATGGTCACAAACGTGACGTATGGTGAAACTCTAGCCCTAACCCTAACTCAATCGTTATTGTTTACCATATATGTTAAAAGTTTAGAATTGTTTTTCACATTTGTCTAAAGTTTTTACATATGAGGTAACGTTGTTTCACATTCGAGTTAGGGTTAGAGTGATTATTTTAACCTTTGAAACAATTGTTTAACTGAACATTGCAGCTGGATATTGATATTATCTTACTTATTTACCGAATGTCAAGTTAGCACGAACGCTCACTGACCATTTTAGCTCGACATTAAGAATATCTAACCTGCTATCCGCATCTTGAGCTAGAACATTGCTGCTTGACATTGAGGTTGACTATTCTATAAACGAATGTCGAGCTGAAACGAATGCTCGGTACTAAAAAGTACAGCGAAAATATTGATGTTCAGCTTCGTGAATGTTCAAATCGATAGGGCAGGGGAACATTCGTCTTTGTCCCTGTAAAGCGTTATGTCGAGCTGCTATACATTTCAGGTTAACATTCATTTTTCACTATAACAATCAAATGATCAAACCGTCAGCTAAACATTCGTATTATATTAAGCTGAATGCCGTTTGCCGATGGCCGATTACCGATATCTATAAACAAATCTGAAAATCAAAAAAACAAATGACGTATCACATTTACACAATCACATACATGCATAGTATATATGTTTTATTATTTAATTTTAACATACATTGTAATATAAATATTGATATTTTAATAGTTAATATGTCATAAACCTATACTTCATTCATACATTCACCGACAGACACTCAACTAATTTCGATAGTGCATTTTACTGCCAGCAAAATTATTGCTGGGATTGATCTAAAAAGTAGGATTTACAGTTTACTTTAAAAGATGAAAGCTTCTTGGCACTTCTTATATTATTTGGTATTTCATTCCAATTTTTCATGCTATAATAATTAGTATTATCAGTATTATCCTTGCTATTCTTCTTTGTAAGATGTTTATTTTATTAACATATTTGTTATCGTCTTTTTCCCAAATATGGCAACAGTAATCAAGAATTGGAAGTATTCAGTTTCATCTCATCTGTGAGGTAATAAATGATATTCTTCAAAAGCGAAATTTTGTAGTTTTTTTTACAAACAAAATCAATTTGTGAATGCCACTTTAGGTTGCTATATAGATATAGATCCCAAGCACCTTTTGTAAGCATACATTATCTAAGGCAATTCCATTCATTGTTAAGTATAGCTTTGCACCTTTTTTCGTTTTATACATTGTGCCGATTACCATGCATTTTGATTTAGCAGGGTGTTAAGGACATATTGTTTACTTTGCACCAGTCAACAATGCAGTTAAGATTATGTTGGAGCTGGTATTCAATTTTTGTTAATCTATAACCAGCTTCATATAATGTTGAATCGTCTGCAAATAAGTCGATAGTCATGCTATTATGATTACAATACGCTATATTATTTATATAGATAAGAAACAGCAAGGGACCTAGTATGGACCCTTGTGGCGCACCCGATGTTATAGTGAGCATATTAGATTGTGTATTTCCAACTTTAACAAGTTGTTGCCTATTATAGACTATACAGCCGGAAAATTGTGCGTTAGAATAGGGTTAAATATTTTGCGACCGCCTGTATATACTTCATATATTTTGCTTTGCTGAACGTGCTCTGGACCAATGATATATTGTTTATTTATAGATCATGATTATTTATGAATAAAATGTTATGGTGAATATTAGTTTTGAGCTGCATTGTACACTACATCGCATATGTGTTTATCGTTAATAAATTGCACATTTGATTTCACAGATCTGTGGTTGAATCGAAACAGATATCGGTGAAAATGGAATCCGACCTAAAAACTCTGTACGACGTCTTAAAAGTAAGTAAAAAGGTTTATTTATAACAGACAAAAATGTACTGAGACGATTTATTACGGCTTTATTCTGACTACTAAATGATTAAAATTATTTGTTTTTTTTTCTGTATAAATTTTGGTTTTTGAGACTGACTCATGTATATTCTTAATTTATCATGTTAAAAATTTCCGTTGATTGTAGAAAGAATTATTTATAAGATGTTGTACATACTTAATCTATTAGTTAATCTGCTAATATACACCCACGTACATTGTAACTGTCATTAGTGGTTCATGTAATTTTATCATGCTTATTTGATGTGTTAAGTTAACCGATATGATGATAATTTTGTATTCGGTTATCTAAAGATTTTGTTTATTTTCTACGATAAAATTTGAACTTTTAGCATTATCATTTTATAACTAATATTGTGTCCTAGTTTATTTTCACTGGGATAGTGATTTGTAGTAAAATATGTGACTTGAAACTGGGTCCTTATGGACCCAGCTTGAAAGGAATCCACGAAATATGTTTAACAATTCTGTTTAGCCAATTCCAGTAACCAAATTAGATCTAGATGCGTATCCTAAATAAATTCCTTCACATATAGCGCACACTGTTCATTCTAACATGACTCACGATTTTGTCTCTATATACAAAGAGTAGAAAAAATAAGATTTATTTATGAAACAATATCCGTTCCAGTGGTGTTCAACGTCTTTTCTAACATGGCTCACGATGTTGTCTCTATGTACAAAAAGTAGAAGAACTATTTCATGCCATAAACAACACGGGAAACGATATGCCGTCAAAAATGACGTCATATTTTCCACATGACGTTAAACTGATAACCGCGTAGAAAAAAAACCGATTTGCATTTATTCACCTTTGTAATATCAGGTCATGTAAGAATATATTATAAACATCGCGGGGGTCAGTATGCCGTCCAAATGACGTCATATTTATTACACGATGAACCTTATTTTTCTACTCTTTATATATAGAGACCAAATAGTGAGTCATGAAAAAATATGCCATAAAAAACGCGCGGACCGTTATGCCGTCAACATGACGTCATAATGTGCTGCATGACGTTAGATAAATATCCGCGTAGGAAATATCAATTTGCATTTATTCACCTTTAGTAATATCTAGTCATGTTATAATCGAAATAACATTCTTTTCAGTGATGTTACCGTCTTATAAAAACCTCTTTGGGGATCGTTTTATCAACGTTCTACGCCAACTTTTGGCGTAACTTCTAGCGAAAATGTGGCGTCATTAGAATTTTATCAACCTTTGGCGTAACATAAGGACTTAGAATAAGCTTAACTTTTGCACCATGAAGGAGCAAGCGAAAGTAGTAACGCCAGTCAAAATCAAGATGGCGACCATCGTCGATTGAAAAAAGAACAATATAGTGGCCTGTTCATGATGGTGTAACACCCTTAAACATAAATTTTCACAACTAGCAACTTTTACAGTAACCAAGCATGTTAATCGGTACCAAGGTAATAAGTACCTCACTTTGCCGTACATTTAGCCATTTAAAAAGTGGTTTCAGTGAGTATACATTTTGAAGAAACATTTTTTCAAAATTTGTATTTTTTTTAAAGCACCGTCTGTATTTTCCCATTGTTTTCTGTTTCCGTGTTCCCAGTTTGAGTGCATGAAATATCTTCTATCTGTGGTTTATTGAGAAATCATTTAGGGGTTACAGGCGTAACTAAAAACTACATAAATGAAAGATATGAACTCAGCTTAGCTGCTTTCATCAATAGAAAAAGAAAATATAGGGTTAACTGTTTTGTAATTTTAATATTTACGACTGTATAAACGGGTTTTAATGGTCGCAAGCATTTTTAACTGCGACGGCGTCAAAATCACTAAATAGTTAATCCTATCCTAACGCAAAATGTGTTCAAACGCCGTTCGATTTTTGCGACTATATATACGCTATTTCATAGTCGCAAATTTAAATGACGTGACCAATCAGAAACGACGTTACATCGGTCGGGGTAAACTGTTTTGAATTTTGATATTTGCGACTAAATACTAGTATACAGTTTATAAATAAGTATTTTTAACGGCGACGGCGTTAAATATCAACATCACTAAATATTTAAACCCTATTCTAACGCACAATGTGTTTAAATGCGATAGTTTAAACGCCGTTCGATTTTTGCGACTACATGTATTAATAATAGATGTTATTTAAAAGTCGTAAATTTAAATGTCGTAACAGATCAAAAACGACGTCATGTCGATAGCGCGTTAGAATCTGGAATAATATGATAACTGGGGTGAAAACGAGAATTTTAAAACAGTTTCTATTAATTTATTTTGTAATTGTATTCTAAACGTATAATAATGAGCTGGGACGACGCTGGCAGGGTCCCAACCCCGGTGACAGTGATGCCAAATAGCTTACTGAATTGGTTAGAACATCTTTCTTGCAAGCAAAAAGTCGTGGGTTAGTCATTTACTGTCTAGATGTTTTCTCCCCAAAGTTACTTTATTACTGACATAAATGTATACTTCTCACCATGAAAATTCAATATCTGTATAGTGGAGATATAATGCCGTAATACGGCACTTTTACTTCCTTTTCATTGAGCTAGATGGTAAAGTGTCCGCTCCGCTTAACAAACTGAACGTCCAGAGTTCGAATCCTGCCAAGGGTCTGAGGATGTACTGGATTTTTCATGATTAGATCACAGGTAACCGGCGCGGGGTACAATTCGTCGATGGTAAGTAGTTTCAAAGTTGATTTTCTTTTGATTTACGTCGGGCTCGGTTGAGAATCACGAAGTGTTAATAAATTGTGTACTAAATCGAACGTAATGTAGCTGCGGTTACATTGTAAGCTCAACTTAAATTTACAAGTGTGTTGGCTCGCTGAATTTTACGAGAGCTATTTATGGACCAAATATATGCAAAATGTTACAGAGTATTTATTTCTACGTTGAAAAAGACCAAGGTTTTGAAAATCGGTCTGAAATTATGAAGTGAATTTTCTTTTTCAATTTTATTATTTTGAATTGATATATCAGTATATAGGGTACCAGGGTTGTAGAGGGGCCTCTGGGGGGGATGGGGGTCCAAAGCCCGCGCCGGTTATCTGTGGATTACATTGGTTTCGTAACATCCTAGTTTCGATGTTATTGTTTGTTTAGATTTAACGCCTGTTCCAACGGCATTCACTCATTTTACAGGTGCTTTTTCCCTAACCATTATTCCTTGGAATTGTCCTTACTAGAATCCTAGCCTCAGCAAAAACCATACGTAGAGAAATGGTTCGTAGCAGGGCTTGAATCCATAACCCTCAATTGGTGAAAGGTAACAACACTAGTAAGCCATTGCTTTTGAGTACTCAACCATGGCTTTACGTGGTGATGTTGGGGTATTTACCATTATGCTGCTTTACTTCCAAAAACTGAAAGAATGGAAGTCTTATTTCAGGGACGACACGTGTCAATTCAATTGATATAAGTGCCATTTGTTTAGACTTTCCATGTCAAACAGAGGTAGGCGCTAGAAACAGTTCTTTTTACTCATAATTTTTGAAAAACCCACTCGATTTCAGCTTTATGGCATTTTAACTAAATAAAATGAAGCTATATTTCCTCAAAACTTGCATAATAACATAATTTGATAAATTTCGAAAACATATAATAAACAGTAAAATTTGCTCAGAATTTGTTAAAAGTTTACTATTGTTTATATTTCAATTTGACGAAATAATTTATCCCACCCACTTTTAAAGGAATTCTGTGTCTAAAACAGCGAGCCATGTACTATTTTGAGGGTTTTAGACTTAATTTGATGGATTGGTCTATGGCATTTGACAGGTACACTGTTAAAAAACCTCCTGATTTTCGATTATTTTCGGGGATAGTTTGTATGATATTACCAAAATGGCGGTAACAGTTACATAAAATTTACTATTTTTGTCAATGATGATATACTTCTGTTCAGTTTATTGAAATGGGTTTTTGTAATTAGTACAATTTTGCTTTCAATTAAGGCTATTTTCGGTTTAGGGCGCGAGCTGTAAACAAATGGCCCTCTTTGACTATAAAGTTTCATGCAGAAAGTAAAGGATAGATCACGAGTAGCCGTTGACTGTTTGGAAAAAATTATCCTCTCACACCAACACCACAATAATTCTTTTAAGACAGTTTTTGAACACAAAAATATGTATCCATTATAACTTAAATATCATTCAGAACTAAGTATTTAACTACTTTGTTTTAACAAAGTATCTCAAATGTGTTTACTCCTTGAATGTTAAGTCAAGTGGATCCCAGGTTCAAAGATCCCACCTGAAAGGACACACTAAACAGAAAATGTCACACACGGTGGTTTAAACTACAGTCCGACCTTCGACAGCAGTAAGTTGTTACATGTATTACTGATACCTGTTGTTGACCCCACTACTGGCCCTGACACACTGAATGAAAGACATACTATGTAGCCATATCCCAAATTTATTTGATTGGAATATAACAAATATACTGCATTTAACACTTCTCTGAGGAGACATAATACAATGTTTCATGTAATTTTATCTACAATACTGTCATACGATTGAGACCTTGTTATTGATCCTATCAAGTTAACTTTGTCCACTGTTGTCTATTTCAAATCGTTTTCCTCGTGCAAAGTGTGCATGGTCTTCTAGTGTAGCATGGACAATTGAATTATGTTCTAAAATTGGGAATACATTTGTATATATTTGAGGCCAAACAAATGTTTGTTTTCGATTTAAAACAAATGAAAAGAGGTTATATTTTTAATCGGAGTACACACAAACTCGTAAAACTACATAGACAACGGCTACAAGTGATCTATCTGACTTAGACCACAGATAGTAGATTGCTTGTTTTTCAGTCTTCTACAATATAACACCAACTACCTCATTTATTCCGTTGTGGCTAACATGCAACTAAAGCGTTTTTCCGTTTGCCTCAAATGATAACTGTTTGTTTTGGGTGAACGATCCAAATACATTTCACTGAGCAGGATGAGTACCAAAAGTGCGTTTTACGATTTTGTGCGTACTCCGATTAAAAATATTACCTCTTTTCATATATATTTTGTTTTAAACCGAAAACAAAGATTTGTTTGGCCTCAAATATATACAATGTATGTATTCCCAATTTTAGGACATAATTCAATTGTTCATGCTACACTAGACAGGTCATGTACACTTTGCATGAGGAAAACGATTTGAAATAGACAATAGTGGACTGTTGTATATGGGATTTATCAAACGACAATCTTAGCCTGTGATTGGTCGGCTACGGGCAGCTGTTGTCTAATACACAGAAACAAGTCCTATTTTGTAATGGCAGTCGATATACTAGAACAATAATTAATATTTGGTCATTGTTTAATGACAATCAGCCAACTTGCTGTTTGAATAAATTAATTAATGCAGCCATTTCTTCTAAAATTGTATTGTTATCTTCTTCTAAGTTTAATTTAATACTTAGCGAAAGCAAATGGAACCCGGTCGTAACTACCATTGCATATGTCTTTGGCCACTGTTGCTCTCTGTCTATGTGTCTGTCTGTGTGCGTCTGTCAATCTAAATTTATTCTATGATAAAAGTTTTAAGTGAGATGTCAGTGTAATTTTTAAGTTTAAGTCTTCGCTAATTCGAGCATTCAAAGTTAACTTGATAGGATCAATAACAAGGTCTCAATCGTATGACAGTATTTTAGATCAAATTACATGAAACATTGTATTATGTCTCCTCAGAGAAGTGTTAAATGCAGTATATTTGTTATCCAATCAAATAAGTTTGGGAAATGGCGACATAGAAATCACTCTTTTTATGTTGCATCTCTAGTAATAGATTTTCTGGTCATCTATGCATACTGACCTCCAAATTCAGAAAAAAATATTGGTCCAGGGGAACCGCTCGACTTATCTTCTACGGGATAAGATATACGCTAACAGGAATCCAGTGATGACTAGCTTTACAGCTGCACAAATAACCCGGAAGCGAGGAAGACAATTTATGGCTATATTCAAAAACGTTCCTCGACTTAACCTCGACCAAGGCAGGGACCGTTAGGCATATGTGATTGGCCAGTGAATACTTAAAGTAATAAATCAACACTCAACCAAATGTAAGTAACTTTAATAATTAGTTGACCAATTAACGGCAAGTAACGGAGCCTTCCTTGGTGGAAATCGGGTTGAGAAAGGTTTATGAATATAGCCATAAGACTTTGTAGCACACTAACATATATGTACACTTATATAGAGTGAGTGTTTCAGCTTAAGTCATAAAGTTCAAAACGTTCCGTTTGGCGGCACCCAAGACCGATGCATATGTTTTGGGCTTGTTTGTAAAAAGAAAGGAATTGAATTGAATTGTTGAAGTAAAAAATGATTGATTTATATATTTTTGTCAATGTTCATTTAATGACCCTTTAACTGCAATACGGTTTTAATTACAAGATGACACACACGTTTGAGAAAACCCTTGTGATTATTCACTAGTCAGCAGTCCGAAGTCCACGTCCGCATAAGTTACAAAACTCTATTAATAAAACGAATAGAGTTTTTGATGAATTTGCTGCATTTCCTTCAAATTGCTGACACATGTAAATTCTCAATATAATACATGTATTTATTTGTAATTGAGCGTACCGTATACCACCGTATAAACGTCCCAATCCCCAATAAAAGCCCCCCCCCCCTTTTTTTATTGCCCCGCCGAAGGCGAAGGGGATATTAGAAATGGTCTCCGTCCGTCCGTCCCAATATTGTCCGGAGCAGAACTCCAAAAGTACTTGAGCGATTTTCTTGAAACTTCATACACTGACAGAGCACATTGGGAGAAAGTGCAGTGTGTAAGTACAATAACTCTACCTTGCCTACTTTTAGAGTTATTCCCCTTTTTCAGATTTACTTGAAAAGCTTTGTCCGAAGCATAACTCCAAAAGTACTTGAGGGATTTTCTTCAAACTTAATACACTGACATAGCACATTGGTAGGAAGTGCAGTGTGCAAGAACAATAACTCAACCTTGCCTATTTTAAGAGTTATTCCTCTTTATCAGATTTACTTTAAAAGTTTTGTCCAGAGCATAACTCAAAAGTACTTGAGCGATTTTCTTGAAACTTTATAAACTGACATAGAACATTGGTAGGAAGTGCAATATGCAAGAACAATAACTCTACCTTGCCTACTTTTAGAGTTATTCCCCTTCATCAGATTTACTTAAAAAGTTTTGCCCAGAGCATTACTCCAAAAGTACATGAGGGATTTACTTCAAACTTAATACACTGACATAGCACATTGGTAGTAAGTGCAGTGTGCAAGAACAATAACTCTACCTTGCCTACTTTTAGAGTTATTCCCCTTTATCAGATTTACTTGAAAAAAAAATTTCCGGAGCAGAACTCCAAAAGTACTTGAGGGGTTTTCTTCAAACTTAATACACTGACATAGCACATTAGTAGGAAGTGCAGTGTTTAAGAACAATAACTCAACCTTGCCTATTTTTAGAGTTATTCCTCTTTATCAGATTTACTTTAAAAGTTTTGTCCAGAGCATAACTCCAAAAGTACTTGAGCGATTTTCTTGAAACTTAATAAACTGACATAGAACATTGGTAGGAAGTGCAATATGCAAGAACAATAACTCTACCTTGCCTACTTTTAGAGTTATTCCCCTTCATCAGATTTACTTAAAAAGTTTTGCCCAGAGCATTACTCCAAAAGTACATGAGGGATTTACTTCAAACTTAATACACTGACATAGCACATTGGTAGTAAGTGCAGTGTGCAAGAACAATAACTCTACCTTGTCTACTTTTATAGTTATTTCCCTTTATCAGATTTACTTGTCCGAAGCATAACTCCAAAAGAACAAGAGGGATTTTCTTCAAACTTAATACACTGACATAGCACATTGGTAGTAAGTGCAGTGTGCAAGAACAATAACTCTACCTTGCCTACTTTTAGAGTTATTCCCCTTTATCAGATTTACTTGAAAAAAAAATTTCCGGAGCAGAACTCCAAAAGTACTTGAGGGGTTTTCTTCAAACTTAATACACTGACATAGCACATTAGTAGGAAGTGCAGTGTTTAAGAACAATAACTCTACCTTGCCTTCTTTTAGAGTTATTCCCCTTTATCAGATTTACTTGAAAAAAAAATTCCGGAGCATAACTCCAAAAGTACTTGAGGGATTTTCTTCAAACTTAATACACTGACATAGCACATTGGTAGGAAGTGCAGTGTGCAAGAACAATAACTCTACCTTGCCTACTTTTAGTCAAATAGAAAAATATCCTACCTATACTGATACTGAACATTAATTTAATTTTGCAAACCTTCTCTTCATTGCCTTATTCTTTTTCCACTTACTTAAAAACTGTACTCAGCATGACCATAACTTTACGGCTTTTTAGGGATTTCCTCTCACAAAGTAAAATGTACGAAAGTACAACCTTCAGGTAACTTCTTCCTGGCGGGGGGATTAACCATGTGTAACATGGCTCTTGTTGGAAAATAAAGTGTACTTACCAGGTCTGGAGACAGGCATATGAACACAGTAATCATAATTAGGGCATATATGAAGAGTATTTCTTTCATTCAGTGTGTCAGGGCCAGTAGTGGGGTCAACAACAGGTATCAGTAAAACATGTAACAACTTACTGCTGTCGAAGGTCGGACTGTAGTTTAAACCACCGTGTGTGACATTTTCTGTTTAGTGTATCCTTTCAGGTGGGATCTTTGAACCTGGGATCCACTTGACTTAATATTCAAGGAGTAAACACATTTGAGATACTTTGTTAAAACAAAGTAGTTAAATACTTAGCTCTGAATGATATTTAAGTTATAATGGATACATATTTTGGTGTTCAAAGAACTGTCTTAAAAGAATTAGTGTGGTGATGGTATGAGAGGATAATTTTTTCCAAACAGTCAACGGCTACTCGTGATCTATCCTTTACTTTCTGCATGAAACTTTATAGTCAAAGAGGGCCATTTGTTTACAGTTCGCGCCCTAAACCGAAAATAGCCTTAATTGAAAGCAAAATTGTACTAATTACAAAATCCCATTTCAATAAACTTAACAGAAGTATATCATCATTGACAAAAATAGTAAATTTTATGTAACTGTTACCGCCATTTTGGTAATATCATACAAACTATCCCCGAAAATAATCGAAAATCAGGAGGTTTTTTAACAGTGTACCTGTCAAATGCCATAGACCAATCCATCAAATTAAGTCTAAAACCCTCAAAATAGTACATGGCTCGCTGTTTTAGACACAGAATTCCTTTAAAAGTGGGTGGGATAAATTATTTCGTCAAATTGAAATATAAACAATAGTAAACTTTTAACAAATTCTGAGCAAATTTTACTGTTTATTATATGTTTTCGAAATTTATCAAATTATGTTATTATGCAAGTTTTGAGGAAATATAGCTTCATTTTATTTAGTTAAAATGCCATAAAGCTGAAATCGAGTGGGTTTTTCAAAAATTATGAGTAAAAAGAACTGTTTCCAGCGCCTACCTCTGTTTGACATGGAAAGTCTAAACAAATGACACTTATATCAATTGAATTGACACGTGTCGTCCCTGAAATAAGACTTCCATAAATGTGATAGAATTCCATGTCTTTATTCAAAAGGATCATGCCTTAATGGTAGGGCTAAATCAAGGCCTGAAAACAAAAATATATAAATGTTTATCAAAGTGATATTATGTGCATCTTACTGCACATAGTGTATTTTGGTGACAGTTTTATAAAAGCAATTTTTTGGTTGCTGTTCATTTAAATGTGTTAAATTAATGATTATGCCGCATTAGTATTTGAAGTTGGTGCTTTAGAAATCAAAAAATAATAAATAATAAATAATAATAAAAATAATAATTCCTTTCTTCGCAGTGATCTCCCTTGTGTTGTTGTTGTTGTTGGTAGAGATTTCGGCAGTGGAAGGGAAGCAACTTCTGCATGCAGTTGTTTTTTTTCTAAAAAGACTCCCAGTCAAAATAAGAAAAGTAATATTTGGAAAGCTATTATTTCGTAATGGTAGCGGGAAAAGTTTGGTGCATTGGGTTAAAAGCTATTATTTCCTCTACCCTTTTGTCACACCTATTTCAGCTGGATACTTTCTTGAAAAAATGCGCATAATTCCACTTTAATGAATCAAACTGCAGGGCTGATATAACGTTGATGTAATATTTTGTGTTATATGATTTTGCATAAATTATGCCGTCGATTGAGTAAACGTATTATTAGATGACTGATTTTGGTATCCAAGTATTTGCTTTGATTTTAAAACATTATTTGAGTAAAATGTCTACACAATTATAGGGCTGCTACGAAATGCCGAGATCGATGAATGTCCGGCGTTCGTCGTCCACAATTTGCTTCAAACAAGATCTCCGACTAAACCAATTACAACGAAGTTTCACATGGACGTTGCATAAAGCTAATATATTTTATACATAAAGCTCTATCAAACCTTTTAAGCAATTTAATTCTATGCATTGCTCTTGTTGCCATGGAAACAAATGTGAAGACAGACAAATAATATTTTGTACTCATAATGTTGGAAAAACCAACTCGAGTTTAGCTATATGGCATTAAAAAAACAAATTATAATCTTCTCAAACAATGAAAAGCAAAGCGCTTACATATCTTGTATGTAGCATTGTCTAGTAGATCTCTACCAAGATTGAACAATCATGACCCGCTGGTCAAAATTGACGTCGCCAGGGGGTTATTTAACATAGGTTTCTGTAATGAAATCTAAAATTCTTCCTCTCTGCAACTACAAGGAACCAAGCTTAGATATTTGGCATGCAGCATTGCCCAGTTAGCCACTTTTAAGATTGGTCAAATCATGACTCCCGGGTACAAATTGACCCCGCCCGGAAGGTCTAATGATTTTTCATTGGCTTATAAAGGGAAACACGTAAACATCTTTGTCTCTGAAACTACAAGGCCAAGAGCTTAGATAATTCGAGTGTAGTATTACCTTGTAGACCCCTAGAAAGATTGTTTGGATCATAATCCCGAGTCAAAAGTTACCCTGTAAAAATCTTCTTACAAGATCAAGAGTACCATTGTGTAGTAGACCTATTCCACGATTATTCAAAACAGAACCCCTTTGTCAAAATTGTTCCAGCTCCTGGATCATCAGCTTTTTACATGGGGTTATGTAAGAAAAGCTTTGATAGTCTTCTTATCTCAAAACAATAGGATATAACTTAGATATTTGACAGATAGCATAACCTATTGGCCCTCCACTTTGAAATTTCTTATCATAACACTCGGATCAAAATAGATCCTTCAGGGTCTCACTTGATTTTGCATTGAGAACCATAGGAAAATCTTCTTTTATCAGACCTCATGCTCAGTCTTAGTTTATATATTTGGCTTTTAGGGTTTATAGTCAATGGCAGCCAGGTGAGCAATGTAAGGCCACCATGACCCTGTTGGTCAATGTAGTGTTACATATGTAAGACTTTCAACATTACATGTACACATATGCACTTCCTGGTACATATACAAAACCTCTTCAGTAACTTTCTCTCTCTTCTTCTTCCTGCTTATACTCTAGGTCACTACTGCTTTGTCCGTTGTTCACTATAGTGTCATCTTCAACAAAATCGTCATTCAGTGTGCATCATTTCCGCTTCCAGACGGTCAACATCAGTTTAAAGGGGTTGGTCATCTTCGAACAATATTACTTAGTACGAGCTCTCATCTAGTGACCAACCTTGCTCTCCAGGTCCTTTGCATTCAGCTTTAGACGGAATGATTATCTTGATGTAACCCTTGGATTGTGCTTAACACAGGTTTGACTGTACTTTAAACCACCATTTGTAACCTTTTCTGCCACGATGTCCTGTCAGGTGGGATCTTTGTCACTTCAAAGGAATATTATACTTGTGTGCAATAGTAGTTTTCGTCCATAGTGCACACTTCTGTTTTATGATTCTGTCTTGAATGTCTTGGTATTTTGTTATCAGTTAAAGGCCGTCATGGGAGCCGCATCACTTTTTCTGCCAAATTAGATGGAAATTGTCATTTTCCTGAAAAATTAAAATTTTCATAAAAATCTTAGGTTAAGGTAAATTATTGCCCTCGCGTTGGCATTCAGCCGAATCTCAAGCCGCCCTGGGCAATCTTCAGTGACCTGTCACACGCATGACCGCGTTTTATGACCAATCCAGTACACAATCTACTGCTGTAAAACAGTCTATATTGGTAGGGTCAATCAGATTTGAAAGACTTTAATATCAGAAAAAAACTTAATAGATTTCATTTCAGATTTTGAAATTATTATTTCATAGATCTATGCATATTTTCATGGACCTGTATACACATAGGTCCGAGATATTTCTAAATGATTTATTCTTTTTCTTGATGTTAGTGTTAATTTCTTTCAATTTGAAATCAATCTAAATGAAACACAACGAGCGATAACAAAATGAAATTAAAAATAAATGAATAAAGGATAAAAGGAAGAATGAGTGAATCATGAATGAAAGGATGAATGAACGAACTAACTGACGAACGAACGGACAGACGGACGAACGATGAATGAATGAATGAATGAATGAATGAATGAATGAATGAATGAATGAATGAATGATGAACGAACGAACGAACGAGCGAAAGATGCCTGAATGAAAGAAGAAATGGATGTAAATGAATAATTATATTAACAATTTTAAAATTGTTGCATGAACAAATACTATAACTATGTGACACGCGGTGCCTAGGGTCTGCCAAAATGTGTAAAATTCATGGTCACACTGGAACTGTGCATTACCTAGAGATTAATTGACAAGGGTATGACTAATTTGGTTTTTGCTGTAAAATGAAATGACACGAGCGGCATGCGGTTCCTACGGTCGGCCAAATGTGCGAAATTCATGGTCATACTGGAACTGTGTCATTAATTGGCATTAATTGACACGTGTCTTGTTTCGTTTTGATGTTTATATATATATTTCTGACCACAGATTTCTTCATCAGTGGTTTTTAAAAGTAACAATAGCTATATAGATAATTATATCCCACTGGAGTATGCATGAAAATACTGCTCTTTAATGTAGCCATTTTAGTCTTAAATATACCCTTAAACGTTCAAATAAAAATTTTCCTGGGGGAGAATACCCACGGAAACCCCCTTAGAACCTCCTTTTCTATATATACTTTGGCCGCACCACACTTAAAATGTCGACGGTAAGTGAATAGCTGGAACACAATCATCTTAAAGATAAATATACAGTAGGTTATGTTACAAAGTCACAAAATTAATATTTTGATGGTTTTTTAAGGAACTACTAAAATCCCAACGACTCCTTTAATGCTGTTGAATAGTGAATCTTATCTTTAAAGATATATGCAGACTTTAATTTACTAATGTCACACTGTCTCTCCATCTAAAATAAATACAAAATAAAACTGGATACAAATTCTAGTAATTAAATTGTCGACTATTTCTAATCATGCATCTTATAAAAGAATGCTTATTTCTGGAGCTAAGAAAATAAATTTAGTAGCATAACATAAAGATATCAGGATACAAGATATAAAGATAGTGCCAAGGTACCCAAAATTCAGGTTGGGTAAAACTTTTCCAGTGTACATAAATATTGAAAGTCCCATAAAGGAGAAAAAAGAACAAGAGGACCATAATGACCCAGTATCGCTCACCTGAGTACCAGTGAACTTACCTAAGGAAGTCACTAGTTACTAGGGGATGTCAGTGTTTGCTAAGAAAGTCTCTTGTTCTAAGGGTAAGTCAGTGGTTGCTCGGTAAGTCAGTGGCTGCTGTAGGAACTCATTGTAAGCTAGGTTTCTTCTATAACTCTATATACAGAAAAAGGACCCCCCGCAGGCATGAACTATCTAAGATCTAGGCTTTGTTTTTTTAGAGAAGAAATTTTTAAAGGTAAACCTATGTCTATACAAGTCAAATGTTTGAACGCCATCAACTAGTTTGGGGTTGCGATAAGTAGTAATGTTGGATTTAATGTATGGTGATTAATCAAACCTTATCTTTTCGCACTCTAATTTTGTATATGGCTGACCATTTGTTAATGTTTAATGCTAAAAAAAGATGATTCTACGTCAAGTCTATAGGCATTGTTTCCTCGGTATGAATTATCAAATCATTGAAAAAAAATTATTTTCATTTTCCTAAGTTTAGAATTCTAACATATAAATTTGCTTCAATTTATATCATTCTTGTACGAAAGATAAAATATTTCTAAGATATAAATTAATTTGTTCCCACTATATAAATAAAGTTAATTCCACTCCGGCGAGGTTGCGATCTCTAATCTCCCGCGTGTCAAGCGGGGATACATATCACTGCGCTATCGAGGCATTGAGTTTCAGTGCGTATAGCTTCGTCATTCACCAATACAGACGTTTGTTTCGAAATGGCGGTACAAATTTATGTAAACAAACGAATTTAACTTCCCAGACACTTTAAATAAGAAGTGGACACATCATGAACTTGGTAGTTTCTTAAAGTATATTCAAATATCTGTTAGTAATCATTCGTTTAAAATCGGCTATTTCCGTAAAATTTAGACTGGTTCGCGATCTCAAATCAAAAGACCGCTTGTTACAGAAGAACACACCGTGAAATCAATCTACATTCTAAAAGTAGTTACGTCACCCCATCGAAATTTTTCTTACTGCATTCCAATATACACGCCACCTCCAGGTGGCGTGTAATAGAACAAGTGAGCTCCTGGGCGGGGGCAAATATTAACCACAGGAGCATGATTTGATCAAACTTGGAATATATTAAATATCTTAACTCTTGGCCTTGTGGTTTAGGAGAAGATTTTAAAAGTTTTTTCCTAAACAGTATATACCTTTGTAAAATCAGGTGACCCCCGGGCGGGGTCAGTTTTAACCATAGGTCATGATTCAACAACTTTGGCAGATGTCCAATAAGCAATTCTACATGCCAAATATCCAAGCTTTTGGCCTTGTGGTTTCAAAGAAGAAGATTATTTTCAAGTGTTTCCTATTTGTTGCCATAGCAACCAGAGTTCTTCATGGAATGGAATTGCTTGAGCAAATTTTGTAGAGCTTTATGAAAGGAACGTCCCTACAAAGTTTCATCTACATCCCGCTGGTTTCAGAGGAGATGTTGTTCGAAGTAAGAGTTGACGGACGGACGTACGGACGGACGGACGACGGACAATCATCCATCATAAATGCTCACTTTTGCACAAAGTGCCAGGTGAGCTAAAATAGAAAAGGGATGAATAAATAGAGCACTGAAATGAAGTTCGGAAAACATGTAGATCTATCAAGTTACTGATTGACAAAGACTGTTTAACAAAGTTTCAGAAGTAATATACTATAATAACAGCTTTTATTCTATTTTTATACTCTTTCAAGATTAGATGGCCACTTTTCATTCTTATATTACCAAACATAAGACTTTAAAGTAACTTTATATCAGTTACAATGTATATTTATACTTACTAGTATTGATCGGCAGATGAAAGCAAGTGACTTATTATGGTGTGCACATGTAACCTGGTAATCAGTTATCAGTTAGTAATGAGTAGTTGAGTATACATTGCCAATACCAATTCTAGCCCTAGTAACCAGTGTAATCAATGTTCACTGTTTACTATTTGGTTGGTAATTTGTGAGCATTCCAATGATCATTAAGTGTAACACTGCTGAATGAGTATGTATATTTTAGAAATCTCATACTGATAAAGATTTTTCTTACACAAACTACTTTACTCAAAACAAAAATATCTTTGTTCTCAAAGACATGACTCAGCAACGGCCCAGTCTTTGTATGCTGAAGTGAAGTTTGATGATTAATATTCTTAAACATATGGACATATTTATCTGAATGTCACACTTCAGCAAACCTGTATGTACACTGTGTAAGATGCTGTAACTTTTATTCAAGAACAGAATGGGAAAGTCTTGAATGCAGTTATTGAATGAAAAGTACACATAACTTGTAAAAATGTCTCTAATACAGATTGAAAGTTATAAGAAACAGAAAATACTATGTTCCTTGAAGTGAACTAAAACATAAACAAGTAAAACAAAAAAGAACGTATACATTTGCTGGTTGAACTGTTATTTAAACACGAAATTGTTTTGTATAACTTTATAAACTATAAAATATATGTACTTTGTTTACAGGCATTTTATGGCACATGCATCATGATCTGTACTAAAGTCTTGTAAAATTTGTAAATGAATATTTTTTCAGCAACAAAATCAACTACAATTTATATATATTATCATTTTTAGAGCCAGGTTTGTCCTCTGTAGTTGATGGGTATGCTGGTTACATACTTTGGTTTTTACTGTAGGCTCAAGCAATTTCAGATTAATTTTAATGAACCACAATGTTTCTATAAAAAGTATTTAAAACAATGATTGTATGATTATAAACTAATGAGAAACAGTTATATTCTTTCTGTTCCCTTCTTGGATTTTGCACTTTTCAGAGATGAAGAAGCATAATGATAAATACCAAGAAATCACCAGACTAAAATACGCACGGAAAGCCATGGTTGAGTACTTAGACGTTCTGACACGAATTCGCTGTAACTGCTCACCAATTGAACCTCACCAATTGAGGGTCATAGGTTCGAGCCCTTTACAAACCGTGTCTCTCCTTACGGTTCTTATTGAGGCTAGGGTTTTAGTAATTCCCGGGAAGTGAAACTACGGTTATGTAAACGGCACCTGTAAAAATGAGTGAAGTGAACACTCTACCGTTTCGTCATAAAAGCTAGTTCAATGGCAAGAAAGTACAAGTGCCGTATTATACCTCTACCATACAAAGATTTGAATTTTGCTTGGTGAGATGTATCAAATTCATGTCAGTAATAAAGTAATTTTCTGGAGAAAACAACATTGTAATCTATGACTCTAAACCATGACCGCCTGCTTGCGAGATAAACGCTATTTCCAATTCAGACATCACTTATTGTAGATCTATGTTGTCATAATTGCAAGAGTATACCTATGGATTTTCTATCAATGTAAGTTCAGGCTCTGGAAGCAGCTTAGAGTTATAATAGATCTTAATTGCAGTAGGGGCCCGCTATATTTAATTATTCATTGAAAAATTAGGGTACTTCTAAGATGAATACAGTAGACACAGTTTTTTCTCTCTCGAACGCACGAGTTGTTGTTCGTTATTTAGATGTGTTTTTCATCATTGAAAAAAATTATGTACATTTGTACTTCTGAGATGAATACTGTAGATACAGTCTATTTTCCTTTTAGAGTTGTCATTAATTATTGCTTTATTGTTAATTGTGTTCTAAAAATGGTAACAATATTTGATCTGTCCTACCCCCGAATTTAACAGTGACGTATACATTTGTTAACAAATCTGTATTAAATCGATTCATATCATTCAATGACAGTAAAGTTATTATACTATACACGTCAGTCAGTAGATGTGATGTCGTGTCAGTTTCTGCTTGTTCAACCAGAAACGTCCATGTCGACTCGCACCAAAGTTAACGCGTACCTTAGTCATCACGTACCCTAATTGGTCAACTCGTCCGGATCAAAAAGTCAAATCGTACCCTTTGTAGTCAACTCGTACCTTCTATTTCAAAACTTATGTTTAACCAGGAAAAAAGGGACTGCTATGTAATTAAAGGTTGTGCCATATTGAATATATCACCTTGGTTATAATATAACGTTTATATATTGACATAGTTGATATATTTTTAGGTTTATTTGCATGTCTAGACAGGTGTTTATAGACTAAATTGCGCCAAAAGTAAGCGTTTCCTTCATGTGAGCACACTGTGCACCAGTGCACGATGTTCTCTTCTCAAAATACAACTAAAAACAGAGAGAAGTGGTGGCGGCAAATGTTTCGGCAATCTGTAATAACAATTTATTTAAGATAAAGTGAATATGCCATGTTCATGAGTTGCGTATAAAGTGAATCTAACATGTTCATGAGCCTCGTTTTTGGACGTATCTCAATCCTCGGTTGGGATTTCCTTATCCATAAATCAATGGACATGGTAGATTTATTTTCTCACCGTTTAAATCGCATTTTCACACAAGTAAGTAGGAATAAGTGCAAATACAGGATGGGGATGAAAAAATGAAAATCAACTTTTTCTCGAATTTCACTTCAAAACTGCTATAGATGGATAGAAAATGATCTAGGAAAATGAATACAAACAACCCTATGTTTATTTCAAAAATAACAATTTTACAGTCATATTTCGATTTTTATGTCTGCTAACAATTAACGTTAAAATAGTCCGGCAGCGATGTGAGATAAGCGATGCGAGATAAGTTTATTTCACATGGGTAAATGCGCGGAAATATGTATTTCATAGGTGAGAAAAGGAAATCCCCCCGAGGGTTGAGATACATATTTCCGCCCATTTATCGGTGATAGATAACCTTATCCGTCGCCGCTTATCTCTCATCGCTGCCGGGCTATTTTTAGCTCGTCTGATTTTTGAAAAAAATGACGAGCTATTGTCGTCACTTGATTGTCGTCGTCGTCGTCTTCGTCGTTGTCGTTGTCGTCGTCGTCGGCGTTGGTTAAGTTTTGCGTTTAGGTCACTTACATGGAAACTATCAAAGCTATCACTTTGAAACTTGGAAAGCTTGTTCATCTAATACCCTTCTTCACATTGTATGCTAAAGATGCTGAGTCTGACCTGTTTTTTTGGGTAAAAAACATGAATTTTGATTGATTTTGGTTGATTTTGAGAATTGAACATAGCTTCTTCATTTTTTGTTAGATTGATTTCAAATTTTTCACAAACAATAAATGGATAATGTACTTCAACATATCAAATGGGGTTTTGAGTTATACATTTGGGGGGGGATATTTTAATATTTTTGGACTTTGTAGTTTTTAGCTAGTCTGATTTTTTAAGTTTTGCGTTTAGGTCAGTTACATGCAAACTATCAAAGCTATCACTTTGAAAGTTGGAATACCTGTTCACTATCAAATGTGCAATAGAATGAAGGAAGAGTTTTACAAGTTACATAACCCTGTCATGTATTTTGACTGGGTTATTGCCCCTTCTTAACTTAGAAAGTTTCACACACACAATATTTTTGTAATAGTGAACATAATGCAACCAAACTTAGTGTATAGGAAGTATTTATGAATATTTTTTAAATTGGATTGTGTTTTGGGGCTGCTGGGGTTAAGGTCACTGTTACTAAAAATAGGAAAACCGTAATATATTCAATATCTTTAGTTACAGTTGACATAATGTAACCAACTTTTGTTTGTAGTAAGTATTTAAGAAGATCTTTAATGGGGTTGTGTTTTGGGGCTCCTGGGGTCATTGTCAAGGTCACTGTAACTAAAAATAGAAAAACAATAAACAAAAACAATTTCTTTAGTTACAATTGACATAATGTAACTAAATTATTAAGTGTGTAATATATATTAATGAAGACTTTTATTGGGATTGTGTTTGGGGCTCATGGAGTCAAAGCTCAGGATTTTTTTCTAAAAATAGAAAAATGGGACAAACACAATATCTTTAGTTGCAGTTGAATAATTGTGACCAAACTTATGTCTAGTAATTATCATGAAAACCTTCTGTGGGATTGTGTTTCGGGGTCAAGGTCAAGGACACTGTTACTTAAAAAAATGGTAATAAATAAACGGTAAAAGTATAAAATCAGACGAGCGTCAGGCACCCGTAGGCGGTGCTCTTGTTACATTAATTATAAGCAGACATAAAAATCGAAAAACGACTGTAAAATTGTTATTTTTGAAATAAACATAGGGTTATGGGTATTCATTTTCTTAGTTAGACCATTTACCATCTCTCTATAGCGGTTTTGAAGTAAAAGTCGAGAAAAAGCTGATTTTTCATTTTTCATCCTGTATTTTACACTTATTTCTCTTACTTGTGTGAAAATGCTATTCAAACGGTGAGAAAATAAATATACCATGTCTATTGAGTTGTGGATAAGGAAATCCCAACCGAGGATTGAGATACGTCCACAAAAAAACTTATCCACATCTCATGGACATGTTAGATTCCCTTTATCCCACAACTCAATGGACATGGCATATTTATTTTCTCACCGTTTTCATCGCATTTTCACACAAGTAAGAAGAGAAATAAGTGTACAGGATTTGGATGAAAAAATGAAAATCAACTCTTTCTAGAATTTTACTTCGAAACTGCTATAGATGGATAGAAAATGATTTAACTAAGAAAATGAATACTCACAATCCTATGTTTATTATAAAAATAACAATTTTACAGTCATTATTCGATTTTTATGTCTACTTACAATTAACATAAAAATAGCCCGGCAGCGATGAGAGATAAGCGGTGAATGATAAGGTTGTCTGTCACCGGTAAATGCGCGGAAATATGTATCTCATAGGTGAGAAAATCATTACTTGTTAGTTCAATGCGGCGGCGTTTAAACGAATGCGGTAGTCAAACAATGCAATTTAGAAGGGTCTCTTTCAATTGCTTTGGGGCCACGCCTCAACATTTCTTAAATATTAACATGTCAGTTTTGTTTTTGGTCCGCTGTGATACTTCGTATCACAGTTTTTCTTGTAACGTTTATAACCCCTAGTGTAAATTGTTTCTAAAAACACCACAGAATTGAGCTATTTCATTCCTTGATGCACTCACTGAGTCTGTTTCTTCTTGGATCGCGGAAACAGAAATTAATGGGCAAATAACAGACATTTCTTAGGGAAAGCTCACCTATCTTTCAAACAAATAGGCTAAAATATTTGAAACAAAATACTTATACGAAATGTAAGTTTACTTATAACACTTTCATAAAATAAGAATGCTAAATGTAATTCAAAGTAAAGTATTTTTATGTTAGAAATATGCAGTGAGAACTGGAAGCAGGCTATTTTGTCTCGGGAACTTGCGGACCTACACTATGTGTTTGATTGCTGATTGGCTGAGAATGAGTGGATGCATTCGGGAATAGTTATTTTGAAAAAATCGCTTGATGATAGATTACTAATGAAATGGGGTGAGAAAAATTTGGATATGAAGTGCTAATGAAATATGTGTTATTTTTAAATTCTGACATTGTTTGTCGATGACCACTGAGAGCACTTAATTGCATTTCAGCAGTACTTGAGATTTTATAATGAAACTCTATGGAAAAGTATTTAGCATACTTATACCATTGCCCTGTTACCAATAAACCTCTCTTGTTTGGTTAACGTGAAAGTTAATAGTTGTGAAAATTTATGTTTTAGGGTGTAACACCATCATAAATGGGCAACTAATTTATTCTAGAAGCAGATTTTATTTTTCAATCGACGATGGTGGCCATCTTGAATTTGACTGACGTAAGTACTGCTCGTGACATCGTGCAGGTTGATAAAACGCTTCTTACGCCAAACATTTCAGTTACGACAGAAGGTACGCTAAAATGTTGGCGTATGTACGTTGATGAAACGGCCCGCAGAACTCCAAATCATTGTTTATAGACGATGAACACCGCTAGAACATATTCTATTTCATAAGTGTAGTGAAAGAGGGTTCGTCTTAACATAGTGAGATACCGAAGATATGGTTTTCGTTGACGTTAAAAGTTTTATAATGCCAATGAAAAATGTTTAGTAATACTCGGTTTTATTTATCATCGCTTATAATGTTTAAAAATAAAAAGAATCATGAAGCTCTTGACTAGTTGACCCGTGACATATTTTCTTATTTTTTCGAGTTAGAAAAAGGAATAAATTACTAAATTAGATCCGTTTTCTTAAAGTGACATTATGCGCATCTTACTGCACATAGTGTATTTTTGGTGGCAGTTTTATAAAAGCAATTTTTGGTTGGTGTTCATTTGAATGTGTTAAATTAATGATTATGCTGCATTAGTATTTGAAGTTGGTGCTTTAGATATAAAAAAATCGGACTGATAAACTGATAGTTGATTGTGTCGTCGTTGATGTTGGTAGAGATTTCGGCAGTGGAATGGAAGCAACTCCTGCATGCAGTTGTTCTTTTCTTAAATTGACTCTCCCAGTCAAATAAGAAAATCAATATTTGGAAAGTTATTATTTCATACTGGTAGCGTGAAGAGTTTGGGGTATTGGGTTAAAAGCTATTATTTCCTGTACGCTTTTGTATACACACCATATTTAGCTGGATTTTTACTTGAAAAAAATGCGCGTAATGTCACTTTAATTAGGAGTTTGTGCTTTTCGATTAAAATAATTGATATTGCTAAGGGATTAGGTTTGATTGACCTTATTATTGAGTACAATTAAAATTTTAATACCCTTTGACCGTTGTTTTCCATCTGTAACCTATTATGATTTGAATAATGAATAAGAAACTAGTTCTTTAATTCTTTCTCGACCTGTTTGATTTTTGGCAAAAAGGTTTGATGATGCCAGTCTATTGCGTTTGTTTTGCCTTAAATTTGCTTAAAATGTCTTATCTAAAATAAGCATGACGCATCTGACTCTTTGACCATTGTAGTTTCTGTTGTTACTTATTCAATTTTTAATAAGAAGTAACTAACCAATTCCATATTCCTTTTTCACAACAAAATTATGTTGTTTTTTTCAGCAATAAAATTTGATAATGTCAAGACATATGGCCCTCTGTGTTGCTTATATTGTCTTATCTAAAAGAATCATGGCAGTCTTGACCCTTTGACGTTGCCATTCTTATTCGAGGTTGAATAAGGAATAAGTATCTGGTTCCTTATGTTTTATTCGATCTTTGTTGTTTTTACTGACAAAGCCAGCCGCTCAACTAAAATATAAAAAATCTGATCATCTGAAAAAAATTGCTACCAAGAAGAAAATTCATCGAACCGTGTTTGATGATGTTTTGTCGAGCCGCTTGCGAAAGCTCGATATAGTTGTTCAAATGGCAGTATGTGCGTGCGTGCGTCCGTGTGTGCGTGCGTGCCTTCGTACGTCCGTCCGAGTTTAGTTTTTCCGGAACATATCTTCTTCATGCATGGAGGGATTTTGATGTAACTTGGTACAAATGTGCACCATCATGAGACAGAGTGTCATGCGCAAAAACCAGGTCCCTAGTTCTAAGGTCAAGGTCACACTTAGAGCCCAAAGGTCAGATGCAAGAATAATTCAAGAATGACTTTGTCCGGAGCATTTCTTCTTCATGCATGGAGGGATTTTGATGTTACTTGGCACAAATATTCACCACCATGAGACGGAGTGTCATGCGCAAGAACCGGTTCCCTAGGTCTAAGGTCAATGTCACACTTACAGGTTAAAGGTCAAATAAAGAATATCTTTGTCCGATGCATTTCTTCTTCATGCGTGGAGGGATTTTGATGTAACTTGGCACAAATGTTCAACTCCCTAAGCTTCCCTTGTATTTTAGAATTACTTCCTTTTATTGTTACTATAATTAGCTTATATTGTAACCTTTTTATTACTTGCCGTAGAGTAAAATCGAGTCCACTTTTCTATGGTACAACATGCATGTTACATCCAATATTTAGGTGTTTTTTTTACCTATCTCTACTTAGTAAGGAGGTTGTCCTTTTGACAGCTGGCGGGCTCGACATGTTGCACGTGCGCATCTAGTTTTAATGTATGTAACTTCATGATAAAATGCCACAAGTTTTGCGATATTGTGTGAAAGAAATGACATAAAATCAGTTAACTACATCACATTATAAATAGGCTAATTGTAGTATTTCGACATTTCATCCCTGATTTTTTTTCTTAGAAAATCCGCAGCCTACCCTTAGTTCATTCGATGTAGTTTAACTAGCGCTCATTGAACGTAACGTATATTCTGCATCAAGGAGTTTATTTACTTTCATCAGGACATACAGGAAAACATATTTGGCACGTAACGTACTGGTTTTTAGCGACTTCTTTACCCACTCTACTCGTTTTACTTGGCGACTTTAGAAAATGCCTTATCGTAAGACTAAATGATCACATAAATATAAACAAATGTAAGGAATAATCCGTCTAAACCCAAGCTCAGGGTTGTTGAGTATTCGACGAGTTGGAAAACCCCAAAATACTTTAAGGCAAACATTGTATTAGGAATTTTGATAAGAGTAATTTCAATGTCACAGCAAAGTTGTGTCCAGCGTCGGTTGCTAGCATATCCGTGTCTTGAAAAGTCTATGATAATCTTATAAGGAAGCTATTGCACTCACCCCGATGTCGGCGTCGGCGTCGGTGTCGGCGTCGTCGTCGGCGTTGGTTACAGTTTTTTATTGAGTCAAATGTATTGAATTGATAGATAGATAGATTAAATTCAGCATAATGTCTAAAACATGGTAAAGATATGATAAAACAATATACATGTATGAGAAATGAAACCATGTCAATAACATTAAACCAAGGATTACACAAAAAAAGAGAACTAAATCTCTCATTTCAATTGTGGTCCTTAGGTTTTGATGGTATTGACATAGAGACGCATACAATGAAATATCACAGTCCTAAATTATAATAGATATTGAGTACATACAACCTTGAAATGTTATGACTGTATTAAAACAATAATTACGAGTTAAGCATATGACTTTTTAATGAAAATTTAAAATTACTTCACTTTTAAATGGGCCTTAGAGAAGAGGGCAATTTGTTCCACAGCACGCAGTCATTATATGCAAAATATTTAGCACCAAAACCCTTGACTTTGGGTAAAATTTAACATCCACTTTCACTTGACCTAGTCCTATAAGAATGAATAGAGTCTAAGAGAATAAAGTTTTCACTCATATATTCTTTAGCAAGACCATTTTTAATTTTAAAAACATTACAGAGGGTAATATGTTCCGCTCTTTTTTTGACAGGAAACCAATTTAAAATCTTAAAATTTCATTTTCAATATGAGACCTATGTCCAAGATTCAGAACAAACCTAATTAATTTATTCTGGGTGACTTGAAGTTTCTTCTTCAAATACTTAGTAAGAACATGATACCAGAAACAACAAGAGTACTAATCAAAATGACACTGGATGAGGGCCATAACCAGAAGTTTCTTAGTGTGGAATGTGAGAAAATCGCGTTTCCTGTACAGGAACTTTAACCTAGCATTGGCCTTTTCTTGCAACAGAACTGGCCATGAATTCACCTGACATAGACTGATAAAGTGTAGCACCTAGATATTTGACAGATGAAGTTGACTGTATTTCAGTTCCATTACAACTAACATTGACAGATAGATGATCCTGACTTTAACCTTGGTTTAGAACCAAAAAGAATTGTCTCTGTTCTACCCAAATGAAAAGACAATTCATTGTCAATTAACCATTGACTGACAGACTGAAGTTCATCTGTCAGTTCTTTTTCAATGAAGGACCTGTCTTTCCCAGCAACAAGAATGGCAGAGTCATCTGCATACAGAAGTTTATTTTTTACCACCGCCTGCATATCATTTACATACACCAAAAATAATAACGATCCCAATATAGAACCTTGGGGAACACCTCAAGTAACTTTACCATGAGAGGAAAAAGAACCAGACACATCCACGAGTTGTTGCCCATCTGACAGATATGACCTAAACCACTGTAAAACATCATTACTAAGACCCATGGCTTCTAATTTCATAAGAAGAACTGAATGGTCGACAGTGTCAAACGCTTTTTGAAGATCCATGAAAATCATACCAACAAGGTGACCTTTATCCATATGAAATCTAATGAAATCTGATTCATGGGTAACACAAGTGTCTGTAGAAAAATCACCTCTAAATCCAGACTGAACTTATATAATATATCTTTTTCCTTCATATAAGAACAAATTTGTTCATAAACTACCTTTTCAAAAAGTTAAGAAATTATACTTAAAATAGATACAGGCCTATAGTTACCAAATTCAGTTTTATCATTCTTTTTGAAAAGAGAAACGACTCTTACTACCTTCAAATCATCAGGTACAGTAACTTGAATCAGTGACAGATTTATAATATGAGTTAAAGAAAAAGTAATAATAAAAACTAACTAACAAAACGAGATGGAATACCGTCAAAGCCAGTATATTTGTTAGTCCCTATCAATACTATCAAAGGTGTTGACTTGAAACTCAAAATATATGTTTACCATCAACATCTCCCCCTTAGGAAACAATCGCCATATCTCTGTTTTGATTTTTGACAGATTTATGCCCCTATTTAATTAAGACTTTTTAGTAAAATATTTACAAAGTCAAATATTTTTAATACTATCAAAAGTATTGACTTGAAACTCAAAATATATGTTTACCATCAACATCTACCCCTGAAGAAACAATCGCCATATCTTTGTTTTGATTTTTACATTTTATGTTCGTTTTTAACTTAAAATTTTAGTCAAAGATTTTTATAAAGTCTTGAATACTATCGAACGTATTGACGGGCTCGTTTTGGGGAGGCTGCGTTTTTGGTACGTGGCATTCCCTGTTTGATATTATTTTTGTTTTTTGAAACTTAAAATGTTTTTTGAAACTTAAAATGTATGTTTACTATCAACATCTTCACCACTGCTTTTTATTTTGACATATTTATGCCCCTTTTAAAGTTAGATTTTTGTCACAGTTTTTTCCAGACTATTACATGGAAATACTCGAAATGGCTTACTTTGAAATGTCATAAAATAAATATGCAGCATGCAGCGGTCATGGTTTTTTTAATTTTATGCATATCAGTTTTGAAACGTTACAAAGTTATGTATAATCAAATATACAAGGTCATGTATTTATTTGACAGTATGTCCCCCTCCTCCTCCAGTTGCCTTAAAAAACCCAGAGTAAGGCTTTGCACGTAATGTACATTTATAAAGGTCTATGAAAAAAAGTTTCATATGTTTGACCTTACTTCTTATAGATAATTACACAATACACCTGTTATTGGACAAAAAAACCTATTTTACTAACAAACTTTCTAATAGTCGAACCAGCTGTCATTAGACATCTCTTGTATATATATAACTGAGATTATCATAGACTTTCATTATTATGAAGATGCACGGAAATTATCATAACAATACGTTAAGAAATTCGATTTTAAAATCGTTTGGACTCTGCTGTATCACTTTTAAGTGGAATATGTCTCATTCGTACACATATCTTTGGAGACGACAATTTCAGTTTTAGATTGTATTTCATAACTCTTAGTAAAGTCTTCAAATGATAAAGTTAACACTGAAGGAAAGAAGATGTAGTTCACTTATTAAAGTTAACATGATGATCCTATTCGGTACATGAATGCAATTAAGTTATCCTTATTTTATGTACTAGGATCATTTGGTAAAGGTTAAAGAATGGTTGAGCATTTTGGCAAAGACTCTACGCATTGGTGTTATTGGTAAAACAAAGGCGTGGTTAAGCAATGACAGCGATGCAACTCAACAACATTTGACCTCACCGACAACGGAACCGAGTACAACACAAAGTGAAAGTGAAACTGAGAATGACCAACAAGCTCCATTTCCTTGTCGTAAGGTTTGTATATTTTTTCTACAGGTAAATGAGTTATTCCTTGTTATCAACCATTACTTCTTTAAATTTCCAGTCGCGGATTCATGCCTAGGCTTTGGGGCTGCAGCGCCCCAACCCAAGCTTGGCCCGCAGATATGTTTTTGGCCGAGCTGGTACTTATTTCCTTAATTAAGAAAGGGCTGACGGGCCAGTTACGCACAGTGTACTAAATTATTATTGTATCAAAACATGTTTATTTCTATTATCTGTTGAATCCTTACCGGAGAGCATTATAACTACATCCTTGACTGTCAAAGTCAATTCTTCACCGTAACGATTGAAACATTTGATACAGATACAATGGTTTGCATCACTGATATCGAGTTGTAACAGTATGTTACTGTGAAAATTGTCATTGAAAAGAACAAAATGAAAATTTGTACTCCTTCTAGGGTAGGGTCAGTCAGTAAAATCAAAAAGTTAAAAGTGGTACTGCAAAGATAAAACTTTTATTTCTGGTGCATGTTGTTTCTGAACGGTCTGTCATGCTTAAACTGGGAAAACTGAAAGACAAAAATAGTGTTCACATGCAGCAAGACTATGCAGAACTGACTGAGTACATGTGATAGGTACGTTGAAGATATCTGTACCCTAGAGCGGATCCATAGTATAGGGGTAATGCGCTAAGTTGTATTGTAGGGGTCGCATATTCAATCTCTCGCACTTAAAGTAACAACAGGAACTTGATATTGAAGTATCTTGCAAAAACACATAACAGAGAAACAGAAAAAGTCTCTATGTTAAGGATGGGTTGTTTTTATGCAAGATACGTTGTTCTTTTTTATTCTTGTGAATATTAAGTTCCTATGCACTTCCATACTTATTGTCTATTGGATGAGACTTTAAAACCAAGGTCACATGTCTCAGAACAAGTGGGGCATAAGTTGTCCAGATCTCGTGTTGGTGTGATCGTTATATGTTAGTTAACATATACATGTAAGTCTTGTACTAAAGATTGTTTTTGTTGCCTCCTAAACACTCTGCAGTTGTATTTGAAATGATTCAGAGAAGTTTTAATTTATCGGAAATAGCACAATTTATAGACACAATTCAATTTCTCCCACATCCATCCACCAAGCCAAACCTTATCTGTATCCGCCCCTGAGTTATAGCACCTTTATGTGTTCCTTTTCTTCTTGAAGTGCTGACATTTCTGTAAAACGGTTGTTATAGAGTTAGTGAAAATCTATGCAAGTTGCTAAGGGTAAGCTTTAGGATATATAAATGTAAGTCGACCGTCGTCGTTCGTCCGTGGTACATCGTCCACAATTGCGTCAAATGACTTCATCTCATAAACCACTTCAAGAAAGTTCATCAAACTTGGTCAGGAGCATCCTGGTATTGAACTCTCTTAGATTTGTTCAAATGGTTTTCGTTGACTGAGCGACATGGCAGCCGGAACAAAAAATAGAATAATTTTTGAAATTCTTCTCCAAAACCACAAGGCCTCGAGCTTCTTCTAGATATGTGGCTTGGTAGCATAATCTAAAGGTCATCTACCAAGTTTATTTAAATCATACCTCTTTGGTAAAAATTGTGCCCACCCGGAGGCAAAATCTTACAAAGACGTTATACAGGAAAACGTGGTGTAGAGTTAAGATAATTGGTGTAAAAAATTATCTAGTGGCCCTCAAACAATTTATTTTTAAATCATGCCCCTGGGGTAAAAAATGACCGCACACAGGGGGTCACTTGATTTATATATAAACTAGATATATGGGAAACACTTTATAAAGCTTCTACTAAACCAAAAGGCCTAGATATTTGTATGCATTATTGTCTAGGGAACATGTAACAGGTTTGTTCAAATTATGCCCATATGGTCAAAATTTACCACACCCAGGGGGTCACTTGATTTTTATATAAACTAGATATATGGGAAACTCTTTAAAAATCTTCTCCTAAACCACAAAGCGTAGATATTTTGTATGCATTATTTTCTAGAGAACCTCTAACAAGTTTGTTCAAATCATGACCAAAGGATCAAAATTTACAACACCTAGGGGATCACTTGCCTATTATGAATTATAGTAAAGATATACAATGTATGGTATATAATTTTCTTCTCCTGCATCACAAGGCCAAACACTTTGATATTTAATATGCATCATTGTCTAGTGGACCGCTACAAAGTTTGTTCAAATTATGCTCCTGGCAAAAATATTGTCTAAGCCTTTCGGTTCGTTTGTCTGTAAATAAAGGTATAGGAAACACATTAGAAATTTTCTTGTCTAAAACTACATGGCCCAGAGCATATTGCAGTATGTGATGGTACTGTACGAAAATTGTTCATATAATGCCCCGGGGTCAAAATTGACCACGCCAATGGAATTACAAGGTTAAACCTATACTCAGCAAAAATAGAAACGTCCCTCCATATTTCAGGAAAGATTTATCGAAAACCGAAAGGGTTACTTTTATGAATCAAAATAGAAAAACAGGTTCATTCATTTCTGTATCAAAACCAATTAATTACATCTGGCTATCTTGTTAACTTTTCGAAAGATAACCGGTCAAGAGAGGTAGGGGTCAAAATCAAAAATCACAAAAACTCAGAAAGGTGTTATTGAATGTTTAGAGATGGAATTTCAATAAGAAATGTGGCACATCCAGTAAATCTCGTTAGTACCGAGTGTGGCCACCATTTGCATGAATGCATGCAATGTATGATCCTACGCCGCATCGACGTAACGTAACGCAATACCAGTGCGTTGGGCAAATTCCTCCATTCCTATTGTAGCGCCCGTGTAAGATCGCGAACATTGTCAATCTGATGGTTAGCTCGTGCTTTGCGGCCCAGCTGATCCCATATGTGCTCAATGGGGTTGAGATCCGGGGAAACCGCGGGCCATGGCATGACGTTGACATTGTTTTGCTGCAAGAATTGAGTGGTGACCCTGGCTACATGAGGGCGGGCATTGTCCTGCATCAATGTTACACCAGGACCATGCTGACGAATAAATGGTAAGGCATATGCATTTAGCACGTCTGCAACATAACGCTGTGCATTAATGTTGCCCTGTACAACAACCAAATCTGTCTTCCGGTTTCCCATGATCCCACCCCAGACCATTACGCTCCCTCCCCCAAACCTGTTCTTCTCAACAATCGGCGAATCTTTCATTTTTACGCCTGTATACCCGTAATCTTCCGTCAGCATGACTAACTGTGAACCGAGATTCATCGGTGAACAAAACTCGGTTCCAGTCAGCCCTTCTCCAGTTCAGATGACGTCGCGCCCATAACAGCCTGGCAGCACGGTGACGTTGGGTCATTATCTGACCAGTGTACGGGCGGCGTGCCCTGGTTGGTTGGGCGTTACGACGCAACCGGTTGCGAATCTCTGCCCTGAGACACCGTATTGCCTAGCAGTGACTGTGGCTGCCAATTGACGTTGACGTAAGTGCGTCAACGTAATGAAACGATCGGCTCTAGCCGTCGTTACACGAGGCCTACCAGGTCGCTGCCGGTCGTGAACAGCCCCAGTCTGCTGGTACCGGGCTGCAAGACAATCAATCGTCTTCGTTTTCGGAAAGCCGTGGCATATCGAAAACAGTGAAAAATTAAAGAAAAAATTTAATTTTCAGAATAGCCCCTATCGCATGAATGGTACGACATGAACTGAATCAACATATGGATGACATGTATAGCGTGCACGTGCAAAACGTGCAAATGACCGTTCCGGTTACTGGCCGATATGTAAACCGTGCGTATCGGGTAAACTGTACACGATCGTATTCTGAACATCGCCAGGGTTTAAAATACATGTACATTGAACATGTAGCAACTACACAGACAAAGCTTCACCGGCTATAAAACAGGGACGTTTCTAGTTTTGCTTAGTATATTATGTTTAATAACTCGAGAACCAGAAGGAGCTTCATACTTCATGGACAGGTTGATGTTAGCCGGTCGGTGACCTCTATTGATACAAATATGTATAGGTCACTTGGTCAAATGTTAAAATTAGATACATCATTAGGCTTATGATCTTCAAACTAGTTAGTGATGTTAGTCTTGACCAGTAGATAACCCTTACTGTTTTTGAGGTTACAGGGTCAGACCACGAGGCACTTTCTTTCTTGTTTTTGAAGCTACAGTAATGAAATTGTTTTGCATGCAGATTTCAACTTTTGCCATGGCTGACCTTGACCTACTTGTATTTTAAGCTACATCAATGAAAATTGGACTATGTATAAGTAATGCATGTAGATTTCAACTTCGACATAGGCTGACCTTAACCTTCTTACCAGTTTTCCTGTTTTTTGAAGATATAGCAATGAAATTTGAACTATAACTAAAACTTATCTATTTAAAATTTCAAAGAAAGAATAAAGTAAATTAGTAGGTCAAGGTCAGCCAATGTCGAAGTTGAAATTTACAGGCAAAACTGTCTACATGGTCCAAATCTTATTGATACAGCTTCAAAAAACACAAAGTGTGTCAGAATGTCACGGTCACGGGTATTTTTGAAGAATCTTGGTACAGGACTACTATAATAAGCCTATATACATGTAAAATCCGATGACCCAGAAGTACATGCTTTGAACTATCAAGGTCAACTACACAATGCTGTTTTCCTAATGTTCATGCTCTGGGCCTTGTGGTTTTAAACAGGAAACGTTTTGAAGCCTATGTAAAATCAAGTGATCACGGGATTAGTTTTATTCCGGGGTCATGATTTGAACAATAGTGGGAAAAGGTTTACCAGGCAATACTACATGTTGAATATATAAGTTCTAGGCCTTGTGATTTTATAGAGGAAGTTTAAAAAAAAAGTTCTTCCTACAGAAAGTACTTGCCTTGGTCCTTCGGTTTATCCTTCCGTTGCCCTGGCAACCAGAGTTCTGTATGGAATTGAATTCTTTTAACAAGTTTTGTAAAAGACCATTCAAGGAACATAGCTGCTAAGTTTCGTTAATTTTTGTCAAGCGGTTTACGAGGGGATATCGTATGAAGGAATTGGTGACGCACGGACGGACGACTGACATCACGACACATTAAGCACACAGTGCTAATGTTAGCTAAAAATGGTTCCAACAATTTTGCTTCCCTGTGCATAAGAGGAGCGTTGAACAATGAATACTAATCAGAGTGGTTAGTAAGATGTTGTTTGATAACTTTCGTTGTTATTTGTACGTGGTCCCTCGAAATAAACACCGCAACAGACACGCACAACCTCAATCGCCTTATCCAACTTTACATGAAGTTTCAAGTTGTCTCTCAAGGGGTACTTTTTGTGTAGCCCTTTCGGAGAAAAGGCGATACATAGGAATCGCTTTGTCCGTCGGTCTGTCCGTTGGCCGGGGTGTCTGTACATGCCCAGTAGACATTACGGGGTTAAGGTTTGAGTACAACTTAGCATTGTGAGGTTTTTTGAGTTCATTCCGTCATTATGGGGTTAAATATGGCATTGTGGGGTTAAATAATTGTATTGTGGGGTTGAAAAAGATCAAAGAAAGATCAAAGGGATAACCTCACAAAGTTCGTCTGGTAAGTACGTCCGCCCGTCCGTCCGTCACAAAAACACAACTTTGACATTTCTTCATCAAACTTTACAATTGAATTACTTATGACAAAAGGGCCGTGAGGCTGCAACATTTTGTAGGTCAAGGTCATATTTGACAGAGTTATGTCCCTTTTTGTACTTAGATTTTGGCTATAACTTTGCTGTTTCTTAAGATTTATTCTTCAAACTTTCAAATTGTATTGTTTAAGACAAAAGAGTCGTGATGCTGCCACATTTTGTAGGTCAAGATCATATATGATAGAGTCCCTTTTTGTACTTTTTTTAGGATTTTTGTAGGATTTTGTCAAGAAATTATTTGTTATTCTGACAAAGCGTAAGAGGGCGACACAATTGTTCTACTGAACTCCAATCTGGTTGAGTCTTGGGAACAAAAGGAAGTCACAGGGAGCTAGGACAGGCTAATAAAGTTGATAGGAAAACACAACATCCTTTTCCTGTTGCAATGGTGACTTTGTGTGATGAAGCATTGTCATGCAACAATCGCGCATTTCAAAACTTTGTAGCGGGCGGCGTTTACCGAAACATTTTTCTTAAAATTTCGTAGCACCCTTGTTTTGTAGAACTGTGCATTAACGCACTTATCTTAAGGTACTGTAACCTGAATAGCAGGGCCTTAATTTGTAAAAAAATATGGCATACATGCATTTTTGACACAAAATGAAAGTCCTTTTGCCATCTCTTGATGCCCATATCTTGTTATGTCCCCCTTCGTCGAGGCTCGAAAAGATGAACCCATAGGCGCTGTCTGTTTTCTCTTCCTCAATGCAGTCCACCATAAGCAATGTCTCGAACGCCACTTGTGTAGCCTCTTGATTGAAGTAGATTTATTTCAAATAAACTTAAGCCATTCTTATATAGCTACCTGTAACAATACAGGATCTGTTTAAATTAATTTACTCCATTTACATTTGAAATTCAAAATTTACTCCGCAACGTTAAAAGCTTATGTGGTGTTTAATGTGCATAAAAATAAAGTCACAATTTTATTTATGCCTCGGTCACATATCCGTACGGTGTCCGTACGATTTATAAAATCGCACGATTCCACCAACTTTTAAAATCCGTACGGTCTCCGTACAATCGTAGCTTCTGGTCACATGCCTACGGGCCCCGTACGATCTTTTGGAGGATGCAATCGTAGGATATCCATACGGACATCGCAGACAAGTCGTGCGGTGCTCGCAAGGAGCTCGGACGTACCTCGTGCGATGCACGTGTGTTCATACGGCGCCCGTACGGTGTCCGCACGGTGTCCTGGTTTTATACCACCTTCAATCGTCAAGGATGTCGTACAGAGTCCGTACGGCAACGTAAGGCCCTGCGGGCTCCGTACGGACATCGCAAGTTCACCGCCCGGTGTCCGTAGTATCGTACGGACATCGTACGTTAACCGTGCGACCACCCTGCGATAGTCGTGCGAGCACCGGCAAGCTCTTACGGGACTCGCGGTGTTCCAAATACGCACAGACATCGTGCGATGCCCGTACGAGCTATGCCGGGGCCCTTGCGGTGCCCGTACGGGGCCCTTGCGAGCTGCTCACGACTTTGAAAATTTCTACGAGCTCTACGACAGCTCGGGAGCTCGGTGAAACATTCTCACCGAGTCCCCGAGTCCTCTACGAGTTCAAAAAATCCGTACGATGCTCGCAAGAGTCAACGATGTTCGTACGGACTCCGTGCGATTTTGCAAAATTTCGACTGAAAACCTACTCGTACGGGGCTCGTAGCGTTAATATGACCAGGGTATTAGCTATTTTTATTAAAATGTGTCATCTTAAGCCCACCTGAGCACTTGTGCTCAGTTTGAGTTTTTCTGACCAGTCAACGGTCGTCGTCTGTTGCCCTATAGTTTGTTGTATTTTACAAAGGTTTTTATATGAAAAACTTTTAGAATCTTCTTTTCCAAAACCTTAATGCCTAAAGCTTAGATATTTGGTGTGCAGCATTGTCTCCTGGACCTCTACCATGGTTTTTAAATCATGCCCCTGGGATCAAAATTGACAAAACCTATGGGGATCTTGCAATCACTGGCTTCCCCTAGTGACTAATGATGCAACATGTTACTTTATCAGACAAGTGCACTGGTACTCAGGTGGGCGATATAGGTTAACCTTCCCCCTATTGTTTTATGTTATTAAATGGCTTTTTTTCTGTTAAAGTTAAATTAATTTTCTATTTCCGTTGGAAAAATATCTTTTGTCACTATTCCTAAATGACCCTCGTACATTTTGCAGGTTGCCTTTCAGTTTGAAGAGGAAAATATCTTTCGAAAGTATTTTTAGTGAGCTATTTTAACGAAGATCTGTTTACATTGTAAGTAAAATTAAGATCAAGGCTCTTTTCTTTTTAAACAGAAAATAAAGAAACTTGAGGAGGAAATTGACGAGGTTATGAAGAGTCTTCGTGGAACTCAAAAGGATCAGAGTAAAAACGAGAAACAGAGTACGTAAGCAAATATAATGTCTTCTTAAAGTGATATTACCGTTTAAACAAAACGATCTGTATAGCAGTTTCATTCACATGAAATATAAAGAAAATCGTGTAAATATGTTTTGACTATTTTAGTCAAAAATAGAAAATCTACCTTTTCGGAGGTAGTTTGTGCATATCTTTGTTTATTACAGAACTAACTTGGTAAAACTTATTTCTTATATGTTTTAAAGCATCCAGTATATTTTCAGCATCACTATTGACTATAACCCAATGTGGTCATTTTGAAAAGTAACATAACTTTAGGTGTACACAAGTAACTTAAGGATGTACTGAACTGAAAGTGGAATTTTTATAATATTGAATTTTTTTTGTAACATTGTTATTTTGAGAGTTGGATGTATGGGCAATACAAAAAACACAAAAAAATGATATGTTGCTGTGCTTTATTTTTTGCTAGATTCATTTCTGAAAGCCTTATGATATGCAAACAGTTTTCTTATTTAAGCATATGGGAAAAGTAGATTTTCATGCAAATTACAAATATTTGAAAGATAATATGCTATTTTTTTGTTTCTTTGTGGTTAAAATCACATTCTGAGTTTATTTCATCCAGATATTTAGAAGTTCATATCATATGTTGGAATTACACCCCCCAAAAAGACATTATTTTGCCCTGATGTGAACCCATATTTTTCAGGTCTATAAACAGACTGGTTCAAAACATTCTTATAAGAAAAAAACATATTTATGATATTTAACTTTTCCTTAAACTTCTGCAGATGATGGAGTTCACTACCAGTTATCAAAATTTGAATAGAAAAGTATAGGTCGCTGATCAAAATTTTTTTTTTCTTGTTTGAATTACCTCCCTCGTCTAAAAAATGTAAAAAATGAATATGTATTTATTTAATTTTTAGCTCGACTATTCGGAGAATATGGAGAGCTATTACAGTCACTTGTATGTCGGCGTCGGCGTCGGCGTTGCTTCTTTGGTTAAAGTTTTGCCTGCTAAGTACTATCATGCACATATCTCAGTAACCACTTATGATATTGACTTGAAACTTTGTCCATGTCTTTAGGGGTGTCATACAATCAAGGCAGATAACTCTTGAAAAAATTTAGTACAAATTATGGCCCTTGTTTGACTTTGAAAATTTGGTTAAAGTTTTGCCTGCTAGGTACTATCATGCACATATCTCAGTAACCACTTATGATATTGACTTGGAACTTTGTTCATGTCTTTAGGGGTGTCATACAATCAAGGCAGATAACTCTTGAAAAAATTTAGTACAAATTATGGCCCTTGTTTGACTTTGAAAATTTGGTTAAAGTTTTGCCTGCTAAGTACTATCATGCACATATCTCAGTAACCACTTATGATATTGACTTGAAACTTTGTTCATGTCTTGAGGGGTGTCATACAATCAAGGCACATAACTCTTGAAAAAATTTAGTACAAATTGTGGCCCTTGTTTGACTTTGAAAATTTGGTTAAAGTTTTGCCTGCTAAGTACTATCATGCACATATCTCAGTAACCACTTATAATATTGACTTGAAACTTTGTTCATGTCTTTAGGGGTGTCATACAATCAAGGCAGATAACTCTTGAAAAAATTTAGTACAAATTATGGCCCTTGTTTGACTTTGAAAATTTGGTTAAAGTGCTAGGTACTATCATGCACATATCTCAGTAACCACTTATGATATTGATTTGAAACTTCGTTAATGTCTCTAGGGAACTTGGAACTTGGAACTTTGTTCATGTCTTGAGGGGTGTCATACAATCAAGGCAGATAACTCTTGAAAAAATTTAGTACAAATTATGGCCCTTGTTTGACTTTGAAAATTTGGTTAAAGTTTTGCCTGCTAAGTACTATCATGCACATATCTCAGTAACCACTTATGATATTGACTTGAAACTTCGTTAATGTCTCTAGGGGTGTCACACAGTCAAGTCAGATAACTCTTGTATAAATTTAGTACTAATTATGGCCCTTGTTTGACTCTGAAAATTTGGTTAAAGTTTTTCCTTCAAGGTACTATCATGCACATACCTCAGTAACCACTTATGATATTGACTTGAAACTTTTTTAATGTCTTAAGAGGTGTCACACTGTCAAGACAGATAACTCTTGTTTAAATTTAGTGCAAATTATGGCCCTTGTTTGACTTTGAAAATTTGGTAAAGTTTTGCATGCAAGGTACTATCATGCACATATCACAGTAACCACTTATCGTAGTTATATCAAACCTTGCAATAGTGTTCAGGGTAAATTTTGTATCAAACAATTAATTTACCAAAAATTAAATCTATAGTTATAGATTTTGACTTTTTTATGATTCAACTTTCCTAGTTTATACTTAATAGTTAGCAGAATTTTGTTTTGCTATTATACTGATAAAAGTTTTGTTTTATTAGCAAACACCCACAATAGTCGAGCGTGCTGTCTTATGGACCGCTCTTGTTAAACATATCTTCACGTGGATTAAAAGTATGCCAATAGTTTCTACTTATTTTCAAAAGAGTATGATACTATAAAAGATACTATATTTCTATAAATTCCATAAAAATTATTTCACATAAACGGTTGCCATGGCAACAAAAAAAAAAGAAGACAATATTGCTTGTCTTCCACAGAAACAGCTTCAAAATTCATTTTAAATTGCAGTTGTGTACAAAATTTAGCAAAATCCTTGATAAACAATTATTTATGTGCCAATAATGATTATCATTTACATTTGGACCAATAACTTAGCAAAAGGATTAACATCAAGAAATATTGCTCTATTTTAGTTCCATGACATCTGCTGAAAAGAGTAAAGCTGAAAATGAGTACAAAGTTCAATGTCTATTATGTTATGTTCACACCTGACTTTTAAAAAATGATTTGTTTCATCTTTCAGCAACAAAATAAGTATACACAAGTTTTAACACACTAAAGTGAAAACAATATGTAATATATGTGGCCATGAAAACTCAATTCCCAAGTAATATTATAACATCCAGTGGTGTACCTGTAAGAATTCATCAGTGTTATAACTATGTTTCATATTAGTCAAAACTGACAAAAAAAACCAACAAAGCTGAATAGTTTTAACACAATATTCATTGCATATAAATGCAATTCCTGGTACTGACACTGTCATTTTGAACTGATGTGTTACTAAAATCATGGCAATAGTTTGAAGTTTCCTTTGCAGAACTTTGGCTTGTTATGAAAGGTACAGATTATTCACAACTCCATGAACACTCCTACTCTTTTTATGACTGCTGTAAAGTAGAAGCAATATCTTGTAAGCAGTGTACTCTTCCCATCACACCTGAAACAAATGTTTTTTAAATAAATAACATATTGGCATTTTCTGGTTTTATATATGATATACTGTTAATATATGACTTTAATTCAATGCAATAGGACTATGTGTCTTTAAAAAATATTCCAAACTCCAAAAGTTAGGAAAAATGTAAGCCTGACTTTACTTTGAGTATTTCCACAGAAAACATCAAATTCAGAGTAGAGTTGTGTAACTTTTACCCCCTGTCCACTCAGTAAGATTGACATCTGTTACTTAAATGATGCAATATTTAGTTAAAATGCAAATAATGATAAAAAATTATTTAGATTACCTTCTACAGATCAGGTTGGAGAAAAGTATGTCTGTCTAGTTTCCATGTGGCTTTAAATATGTCCTGCAGATCTAGGTAATGCACATGCATGCTAGCATGCCGTTCATGGCCCTTCACATGTCAAATGACAGTTTTTCATTTTTTTCTGTGGAATTGTCCATTATGCAGTTTTTCCTGGAAATGATCATGAATAATAGATGAGAGATGTTACATTTTCTGTTTTATTCCTTTCCAACAGTGTACATTTTTTTTCAATCAAGAAATAAAAGAGTGATCCTGCAACCATGTCATGTTTATGTACATTTATCATTTTGACATTTTCAAAATGAATTATGAAAGTACCCTGTAAATATACAGAATGAAAACAAACAATTATGTGAGTGCAATCAGTTTTTGTTGGTCTACATACTTGAGATTTGTAAGTACCATGGTACAATAGATGAAAACATCTACTTAGAGAAAAGAGAGTACTATTTTACATTTCTTTTGTAAATATATTTGGAATTTTTCAAAACAGAACACTGTCACAGCCATTTTCTTGAAATGTGTGCAACTTATGCAGAAATTTCTCTTACCTTGTGTCACATCATGCAATTTAAAACACTGGAACATCTTTGGAGTTTTAGAAAGGGTCAGTCTGTAAATAAATTGATACAGATAAATCAAACAGTGAAATATAATATAATATATGTATGTACATGTTTTTGTAAAATAAAATCTTAAGTTAATTACATAAAGTATTAGGTCAGTGAACATTCAGTATTTGATAATTAATTAGATCATTTATGATTTATAATTATACATATATAATCATTACTTGAATTGAACCTATTATACACATATAGATAACAGTTTCTAATGCATACCTTGAGCATGGTTTACTTAAATATCTGCTTAGCATAATCGAAACAATACCGGAGCATAACATCCAGGCTGCAATGAGCTTGCACTGAAAATAAAAGTATAATAATGTGCTGATTATCTCAAAGAAAACAGTTCAAACTTTGAAAGCATAGAAGAAATGAAGTACATAAATGTTTACATTTTGCATTTGGAACTATTACTCATGTCACATAATCTTTGATTTAATTTATCTACAGGTACAGTAGATACATTATATACTTTCTATGCCATAGACATGATTTTTGTCAGCAGCATTGTACACTATCCATAATGCTTATAGAAGCAATCAAACAGGAAGTCATGTATGAAACATTAAAGATACACATATCCAAAAACTTCCGCTCATGCACAAACGCTCATGCACATGATGCAATGTATTTATTAAAAAAATAAAGCTCAACTTAACTCAAACAAAAAGATCTGTTCAAATACGGCCTAACCTGAAGTTGGCAGCCTAGCGGCCCATCAGCCCTATGGCGGCCTTGCAGCCTTGCGGCCCAGCGGTCTGAAGTTGCCGGCCTGTGTATTTTTTAATTCAAAATGACTTAACAATTACGCCTTGTATTAACAAATAAATAAAAACTCACATTAAAGCTGAACTGAACACACAAGAAAAGAAATGTGCAGTTCACGGTTTAGCAGCCTGAAGTTGGCGGCCTATGTTTTTTCATTAAAACATGACTTTGAAGTTACGCCTTATATAAATAAATAAATAGAAACTCATATTAAAGCTCAATTGAACAAAAGTAATTTGCAGTTAGCGGGTTAACGGCCTGGCGGCCTGACGTTACCGGCATAGCGGTCTGGCGGCCTGAAGTGAGCGGCCTAACGGTCTGTCGGCCTGAAGTGAGTGTAGCTTATATCTCGTCACCTTGGCGCAAAAAGTACTGTAACTGACTTTTTGAAAATTTTACAGGAGACACAAACAACTGATTTATTTATATCTAATAAATCTTTTTCATACTATACTGAAGTGTGAAGTTAGTTTTTATCATGTATAGTTAAGTGCTTTATAAGATTATAATTTTTATGCATTCATTTCAGTAAAAAAAAATATTACATATTCTTCTACACTTACATGACTCTTTGCGCTAAATTTATTGCACGTAAAAAGTCATGTACTTACCAGAGTTTTTGCACTAACTTTTTAACTTAAAGTTATATAACTTACAGTATATCATACACATTGTGAAATTGCTGTGAAGGTATTTATACCATAACTGTGGATAAAAAGTGTTCATAGTGGATTTATAAATCAGTTGATACATAAGAAAATATAAATTAATTTAAAACAAAAAATAACCAATTTTTTAATTTTGATTGATTTCAAACAGTTCACACAAATTATTATACAATGGAGTAATTAAAGAGTTTTCTCTTTGAAATAAAACAGTCATGAACCACATTTTGAAACTGTAAATTACCAATTTTTCAATCTTAACTCAGATTAACATCAAAAAGTATACCGAGTATACCGAGTGTAATTAATACTAGAAATCATGCCATGATGAGGTTAAAACGACATCATTAGGTTCTATGTTTTCAGATGATCCTGAGATTTTCGATAATTTATAGAAACAAACTCAACAAAAGTGTTTATAGTGTTTAAACCATAATTAAACAGAAAAATTGTTGGTATCGATGCAATTTTATAACATTAGTTTCACTCCTGAACACCAAAAATAGTTATTTTTATTTGTGGCTGTGCCACTTGTGAAAATTTCACTTTTGATATCCACTTCATGAAATTATAACCTGATATTACACCAAATCCAACAATCATCCTCTATCTAATGTTAAAAAATTGAAATATTTCTAAATCTTTCACAGAAATAACCAATTTTTCTGTTTATTTCATCTTCAAAAGCTTCGATACTTTATTGATAGGATATCTAAAACAGTGTGGTATAAAGTTTGTGTTTTAAGTCATAGTTATGACATCATTGATATGTTTTAACCCTTTTGCTATCAACATCAAACTTGTATTTAAGTTGTGTGTGTTATGCGTTAAAGAAAAAAGAAAAGTTGACACAAAAAATTAGGCTGCTCTTCAAAAGGGGTGTCTTGTTTGTTTATTAGGGCTTTATTGTTGATATTGGTTTCCCATATGACCAATGCCCATAAAAAAGCTATTTATTTTTAGATTTCGGAGGATAGTGCAAGATACAGAGAGTCCCATTCCAGAGACACCCCTGGTTTTTAAACATGCTAGGTGTATAGCACCCATACATGGGACCTCTGATGTAAAGTCTCATCCGAAAGACTGTTAGTAATTTAAGGTGGTCAGCCCCGGGAATGGAACCGCCAACCCAAAGATTACAAGTTTCGTGCTTTACCAATTGAGCCAATCAGCCTGACTATATTTGCTACAATTTATAAGTCTGAAAATCAACTTCAGTATAGATCTATAAGTAATTAAAGCCCTGATTAAAATTTACGTATAAGTTAGTGTTTATTAAGTCACATTTTAACAAAATTAAAATTATAAGGGAGCAAGCAGTAGCGAGCAACCGTGGTGTCTTAATTGTTAAAATTTGACTTAAAAAAGTACTTAGTGTTTAACCTAATTTGACCTTTTGCACAGCCACCGACATGAATTGTGGGCGGAGCTAAGTGCTTTCTTTTAAGAGCAAACTCTTAATAATTAAGTGATTTCAGTAGTATTTAAAGTTTTGATAAAATAGAAAGATGTTAATTTGAAAACCTGAGCAATTCGATTTGTGGTCAAATGGGGCCAAACACTAAATTGACGAAAGATGTTGTATACTCTTTCGGAAACACTTGCCAAAAGTAAATTTCATTATTAACAGCAGAAATTTGCCCTTTATTTTATAAACAATATAAGTTGTTTAATTTCTATTTTAGCTGGTAACAGTCTCTATTGTATAACGCATTGACAGTCAGACAGTCTCCTAAAGAACAGCTCATGTTGTTTTTTTTGTTTGTAGTTATTTTAGCAACGTCAAAAATTCTGAAATTATCATACATTTTCTGGCAATAACCTGCCCGGACATTAATTGAAGACATGCAGTGGTTTGTAAATATGTTTAATCTGGAATTGCACTATTTTTTGTTTCTCAGTTAAAATTTTTGTTGCATGAAATGAATAGGAATTGATCAATCATAAATTGTTTAAAAAGTTTTGATCAATTCATCTAATTAAACAAAAGGTTAGAAACAGCACTTAAACACAACAACACTATTCCTTATTTAGCTCTTTGCATATACATATACATTGTATCTATGATTATGGCCAAATCTATGAGTACAGCTTTCATTCATAGTTGCAACTGCATGGAAAACTGTAAAATGTAGACAGTTGCGCTTATATAGCACACATTGTCAAACTATTATCGTCAAAATTGTTATATAACTTAATTTCCAGATTCTGGGCTAAAATAGGCCCATAGCACAGAAGTATACAACAAAAGGCCCAAAAAAGGCCCATGGCACAGAAATGGTTAAGCCAATCTCTGTTGATTTTTTACATCAAGGTCAACAAACGACATCATTGTATGTAGAGGCCTTGCAAACAATAATTATCTTGTCATTATGATGTCATCAGTAGCAAAAGATTTATTTTTAAACAAATAATGATAAAAGAATGAAGGATTCACAAAAAAAAACAAAGAATGACAGGTTTTTGTTTTAAATATTATGAAAAAAATTGATTATTGTTGATGCAAAAAGTATGGTAAGTGCAGTTACAATACTTTTTGCACCAAATAATTTATTGCAAATTCAAAGATCTTTAGTGCAAAAACTCAAGTAAGTGCACTTACCACAGTTTTTGCGCCAAAAAGTTTTCAGGTTCAGTTACGTGTTTTCATTTTTTTTGCAAAAAAGGTATTTTTCATCAAAATATAGCTTCCAAACTTTAATGACTGATGAAAATTGATATTTGTAACCTAAAAATGCCAAAAAGTGATTTTCGCAAAAAAAGTCAGTTATATGACTTTTTGCGCCAAGGTGACGATCTCTTCTGTTGTTTGAGGACATCACTATACCAGTTCTTTCAGTGCTTTGATTTTGTTTGAAGCCACATTCTGAAGCATTACACGGTTTAAGGATTATGTTGATGTCTTCATAAAAACACCTGTGTATTTTGTTTTTCTTTCAAGAAAACTTCCTGAGCCTGAGTTAATCCTGATTAGTATTTTCTAGAATACTTTGCAGAATAAGTGTTGGGTTACATGAATAAATATCAGTAGAAGTTTAACACCATTTTGCTATTTAATGACGACTTTTACTGTGTATGTATTGTTGCCATGGCAAATGTCATGTTAAATCATTAGATGATCTGAAACAATTTTTATCATAAATACGGAAGTGATTTGAAATAAGATAATTATATTAAAAGAAAACACGTTTATGCTCCGTAGTGTCAGCATGCTAAAAATTTCATTTAGTTTCATTGGTGGGTGGGGTTCGAATTAAATGCGTGTTGTTTCAAATCTGAAAGACTTACTGGCCCAACTTGCTTATATTGTGTTTTTAACTATAATGGTAATACAAATTGGTTGCAAAAAAGATATTTACAGTATACAGGTCTGAACAAAGTCAAACTTAACACTATATTGCTCTTTTATCACAATTTGTGCCATATATAATTGTTGCCATGGCAACCATTTTATGAATGTCATGTGAAATCATTAGATAAACTGAAAAAAAATATTTCTGAAAAACAGAAGTGAATTGAAGTGAAATGTAATAAAAAGAAAACAGTTTTAGCTCAGTATATGTTACCGTCAGCGTGCTAAGAAATTTCATGTTGTTCATTTGTTAGTGTTGTCACAATTTTTACCATATATACTTGTTGCCATGACAACCATTTCATGAATGTCGTGTCAAATCATTAAATTTATTGAAAATATTTGTATCTGAAAGTGAATTGAATCAAATTACATTGAAGGAAAACATTGTTTAGTTTAGTATCTGTTACCGTCAGCTTGTTAAAACATTTCATGTAGTTTCATTGGTGGGTAGGATTCGAATTAAATGTGTGTTGTTTCAAATCTGAAAGACTTACCGGCCCAGCTTGCTCAATTGTGTTTCTATCTAAATGGTCATACAAATTGGTTACAAAATTTGAGAAATTTACTTCAACATATAAATTCTACAAGAGTTGAAACCTTACGAAATGCAAAAAAAGAAAAGTGACATTTTTTCACTGATATTTAGTAAAAACAACCGAAAATGTTAAAAAGAATATGTACTTTTAACACAAAAATCTGATTTTTAGCTTCTTTTGAAACCGGGTATGGGCGTAGAAATAGGTGTTCCCAAAAAGTACATATATTGAGGAAAGTAATGATGTAAATTGTTTTCCAGTGCTCAAAAAGTAAATAAAAGTAGGTTAACTCTTGGACCAAGCGACCAAAACAATTTATATCATTAATTTTCAAATACGGTTTTATTTTAAAATAAAAAAAACATATTTTACACCACAGCGGCCTAGCGATCTGGCGGCATAGTCTTTACGTTGGAACTATTTAAATCTAAAGGCACACTTACATTGACATTCACCCGTTTAGATACTTTCAGTTGTAGAAGTATGTTAGCATTTTAAAGCATTTATGCTAGAATTACTCTTTCAGTATTATGGCAACACTTTTCAATATTTTTATTAAAACTTTTGTTAGTCCGTTTTTTCATCATCTGTTTTTAAACTGATTACGAAGCTGTGTACTGTAAACCCTAAATGAAAATTAGCACTGGTCCGTTTTTCTAACTATTTATATAAATTTGCTTATAATATGGTGCTGACTTCTTGTAACACATCGAAAAAAATCGTTTCATTAAGAAGTAGATTATTTTTAAATTATTATCTAAAGTCATGATTGATGTTATTAAGACTTAGTATAGGTCTTTGCCCGTAGAAGTTGACGAGTTACAGAAAATTAAAGTGACATTATTCGCATTTTTTTTAGTAAAAATCCAGCTGAATATGGTGTGTGTACAAAAACGTTGAGGAAATAATAGCTTTTAACCCAATACACCAAACTCTTCACGCTACCAGTATGAAATAGTAACTTTCCAAATATTGATTTTCTTATTTGGGTGGGAGAGTCAATTTAAGAAAAGAACAACTGCATGCAGGATTTGCTTCCCTTCCATTGCAAAAATCTCTATCAACATCAACAACAACACAATCAACTATCATTTTGTCAGTCCGATTTTTTATATCTAAAGCACCAACTGCAAATACTAATGCGGCATAATCATTAATTTGACATATTTAGATGAACAGCAACCAAAAATTGCTTTTATAAAACTGTCACCAAAAATACACTATGTGCATAATATTAAAGTGACATTATGCGCATCTTACTACACATAGTGTATTTTTGGTGACAGTTTTATAAAAGCAATTTTTGGTTGCTGTTCATTTAAATGTGTTAAATTAATGATTATGCCGCATTAGTATTTGAAGTTGGTGCTTTAGATATAAAAAAATCGGACTGATAAAATGATAGTTGATTGTGTCTTGCAGTGGAAGGGAAGCAACTCCTGCATGAAGTTGTTCTTTTCTTAAATTGACTCTCCCAGTCAAATAAGAAAACCAATATTTGGAAAGTTATTATTTCATACTGGTAGCGTGAAGAGTTTGGTGTATTTGGTTAAAAGCTATTATTTCCTCTACGCTTTTGTACACACACCATATTAGCTGGATTTTTACTTGAAAATAATGCGCATAATGTCACTTTAAATACGTAAATAATTTAGCAAAATACACGATAATCATAGGATTATTCATTCTGTTTCTGCTCTTTAACGCTGAAGAGTACGCAAGAACGGTAAGTCTGTGAAAAACCCGTATTGACCAATATATGTACAAATGTAGCTTACGCTCTTTCAGTATAGGGAATATATTTCAACATTGTACCTTATATACAGGTTTCAGGGATAGAAAATCTCATCACATCTGCTCCATACATTTTTATTTATTTAACCAAGTTCACAAAATTTTGCTTGATAATACCGTCATAAGCATTAAACACTGGAAGATGCAAGATAATTATGTGTGTTGAAAAGGGTTGAAAAAGCTGTATGTGTAGTGAATAACCCCACCCCCCCCCCCACCTCATTTTATCACGAACAAGCAGCCATTGTAACACCGGGTATAGCTCCTTTCGAATACAGCTCCCAGGGGAGCTGTATCGTATTGTAGTTTTTTATCGTTGGTACCGGTTTCCCACATGACCAACGCCCCCAGAAGAGGTTAGTTATTTTAGGTTTCGGAGGAGTGCAAGGTACAGAAAGCGTCCCAATTCCAGAGACACCCCTGGTTCTTTCAACATGTCAGGTGTATTTCAAAATGTCAGGTGTACCCAGCGCCCCAGTGACCTGATGCAACAAATACGTATATTTAAAGCGTATCATTCGTTTATACAAATACGCGGCACGCAATTAAGTTTGGAATAATACGGATCCATACCACAATTCAGGATGCAGTACTAATCCCTGGAATGGCTGTCTTTTTTTCTGTCCGTGCTTGACAGACGGTTGAATCAAAATTTGAGCTTCAATGACTTTTGTTTGTTGATATTGAAGAATTGTTTTGACGTTACGCAAGGACGTCGTATGTCAATATTTATAGTAAAAGTCTAATGATCATTGTTGTACTTGAATTTTCTAGAACATCCCACTGAGCTGCATTACGCCAGAATCAGATTTCATTTTCCTCTGTATTTTTGCCGATATACATGTACTTTATATTGAAACAAGAACTCTTGCTATGTCTCGGCTATTATAGCTATTCTATGGTAGTTTAAAAATGGAAAAGAACATAAGTAATAACACAGTAAAGGGCTTGAAATGAATAATATCACATGCATCATATACAATACGATACGATACGAAACAATATAATGCATTACAGTTTGCCCTACTTTCCAGTCCAATCAAATGCCCCCATTTCTTTCAAAAAAGCTAATTGTATTCTCCATATTGACTCAATATCTCCAATATGAAAATAATTATTTCACTTATTTTCCAATATGTGAGACGGTGACATCATAGAACTTAGCTCCGCCCTTTTCTCTATATATTTCAATACAAATGTTGTCTGTAGATGGGAAAACTGTAAGCCGGTTATAGGTCCATATTACAGAAAATAAAAAAAACTTATTGCATCGGTTCGCTAACGCTCCCTCGCAATAAATTTGTTAATTCCTGTAATATAGACCTATAACCTAAACATATTACCCACGTAGACTTATATTACCCGAGCCGTTAAGCGAGGGTAATATTATTTCGAAGCGGGTAATATATCACCATATATCACGCCAATAAAACAAATAACAGTTTTATTGCCTTTCCCTGTCTTGAATATTGAAAGTTTCCGTTCATGTTTTATCTATTTAACAGCTGAATATAAGCAGAGCTTCAAATCCCCTTACATGTATGATACCTCAATGTCACTTTTCTTTACTTCACGGACTTATACTTTGACGTAGTGTACGAGGCGAACAAGCTCACGTTTAGCATGGGGTACAGTAACGGGATAATGTCAAGTGTATATTACCGGCTTGCCCGTAAATATCAATATGTATTTACGGATCGTTGACCAATCAGAAGTCCGTAATTTTCATGGAAGGGTAATGCATTGTCATAGTGTTAAGAAAATGCACATCGTAATGCTACATTTTACGCTTGTTGACACTCTGCTGACTGTGCAATAAGTGAATAGAAGTATCACCTGTACTGTATAGAGTCGCTCCAGATGTATGAATATGGAGCTAATGAACATTAGGGGAAGCGGTGGTGTAGAGGTTTAGGTGTCTGTCGCTCATCCCGGACGTTGCGGGTTCGAGCCCTACCAAGGTCACGACCGTACCTCCTCATATGACACCAGTACTGGTTTTTCCAGGAAGCGGACTCGAGAGTGACTTGATAAGCTCAAAGCTTTCTACACAACCGAGCTAAAATAAATTAGTATGAACTAAACTAAACTGTTAAAATACATTTATTTAAAAAAAAAAAACATAGGCCTATACTACCGAAATTTACCATACAACATTTTCCCCCACTCCGCCAAAACAGGAGACTTCAATATTAACCACACTCTTTTTACTGTGTGACCTAGTCAAAACATTTAAGTGACGTCTTGAGCAAATTCTGAGATATTTTCGTTTTGGGTCAGAATCTCGCTATAACGCCAAAACTAGAAACCTACCTTTCTGTGGTGAAACAGAGATTTAGGTAGAAACATTTAAAGACAATACATTTTAACTAAGAACCTGTATTATAACATAAAAAGTTATCAGCTAAAGTTTCCTTTCACCGTTTCGTTTGTTTATTCGCTCCGCCATATTTATATGCTACCACGGTAGTGAAATGTGTACGCTGAAAATGGCTATATCCCGTAACGTCGCGTACGTAAAATAGTCGGACTGTTTGCTAGTTTTATAAATGATGGTGACTGCGGAAAAATCGAACTTATTTTTTTTTTCTGATGATAAAGAACACAAGTCTGAAAATCTACTACATTCTGCAAGTTTATTTTCCTATCTTACTTATATTTTGCAAATCAACATAAGGCCTTAAAATATGCCTGTTTCCTGTACCAGTAATATGTTGAAAAAAGATGGGTTGGTAGGTTGGTGTTTTGTTTTATGTTGTTTTTTGATGCAAACTTGTAATTTGATGAGCCCCCGTGCATGCCGTGGATCAACCGAAATACCCAAAAATAAAAACAGAAATACTTTACAATCTATGTATTTACGACAATTGTTTGATTGAAGAAATTTTGTAAGTATCAAATCATCAGGTTGTAATTTGTGTTTTCCTCTGTAAAATTTAAATATTTAGTTTATATACTGAAGCCAAGATTCCGCTATTTTTAAAGTAAGACTTGCCGCGCCGAACATCAAAGGAGCGGCACAGAAAACCGAACATCATTAAGACTAATATATCAAACGATACCGAACAAATTTAAGTACGTACTGGATTAAATGCAAAACTGGAATAAACTGTAGCGCATTACTCAAAGTTTCTGAGATATTGATCAACACAGTTTATTTTTTACTTGAATTGCGGACGGAGAATTACAAACATCCACATACTATGACGCTTACGAGTCTACGGGTATCATCAATAGTTACGACAAATTCTTACGGGCCTGCACATCATATTTCATGTGCAAAACGTGTGCTTAGTATATTCGACGTGAACGCTGCCTCGAACCGTCAGTTATAAGAATCACACAATCATTTTCTGGACGTGCGCTTAAGGATTTTAAATACAAAATTTGACAGCTTATCCAACATTGGAAAGACTTTACTGACTTACAACATGTACAATCCATATTTTTTTAAATTATTAATACTTTGCTCACACACCTGATCACCCGTTGAAAGCCAGTATGTTCAATAAAACTGAGAAATTTATAAACGATATATGCAATACAATGCTGCATTATTGCCCGTTTTCCGAATACATTTTCATATGACAAAGGGAAAGATGTATGTTAAGATAAGGATTAAAGCAAGGGAATATACTATGTTGTTATGACTTATTTTAATTGTGAAAATATTCACAAGCTTTTTTGTCATAAATATTTTATAAGATTATGTATGTATGTGAATATAAAGAAGCAATCTTTTAAATAGCAGCAATGTATTTAAATTCTGCGGCGCGGGAAATTACAAGTTAACACAGCTTGCAATGACTTGATTACTATGGCATATACTGTCCGGTTAGGATAATTTTACAATGACGCAACAGAAGAGTCTACTTTTATTGGGTAAACACGTTTAAACTTATCTTATTACAAGGGAGAGCACTAGGCGTAATAAATGTCAATATATATTATATTGTACATTACATACTGTCGAAGTCACTATAATGCAGCAGGTAACGACTCCGGTTCCTGATTATTTTGGTAGTATCGAACAGGAGTTCATATAGGGACATGTACATTCAAATGTTACTCTCTTTTTTCAGTAAGATAGTTTTAATTTATTTCTTCTTTTGTTTTGTTTCATTGATATGTTTACTTCTATAATCATTTTAATTCATGTTTTTTTCTCATTGTACTAAAAACAAATTAAACAATCAAATGTAGATCAAATTTTGCCTTTATTTGACAACTCATCAAACAGCAACAGTTCATAGGAACAATGTATATTCCTTCATTACTCGTTGAAGAATTGTCTTGGACAAATCATCGTGATTTTGGTAATACTAATTCAATGTACATATTCCATTACACGAGATGCCAGTTAGCACGAAACGCTCGTGCTTGAAATTGTTATGGAATCTTTCACAGTTTTAAGCATTTAACTTTCATTTACTGTTTATTGTTTGTCTAAAAAGATTGAAAAAAAACATATATGTACACAATTAAAATTTTACCTGAAGTAATACTGAAATAATGAAATGGAAAAAAGTATTAAGCTTCAATGAGGATCGAACCAGTCCTTAAAATCTTTATATGTAGACACCCAGCGCTTTACCCACTGCGCCAGTACACCGCTCTATCGTATATTCATATATTTTAAAGCCTATAATCCTTTTCTATATACATGCTCTATCTGTTTACGCAATGCTTGTAAACTTTTGGGTACACATATATCTGTTACGTCACTGTCACATTATCCAAACTAGGTTATACATGCGGCATTGTTCCATCGAGTTCCCGCCGAAAATATTCCCGCCAAATATGAGATAACCACGTGCTTTCAATAGAACACTGTCGTGAACAAATGAATGCAGTGCAAACACATGGCAGGCATATACACGTATGGCAAGTGCTGTTAAAATTATAAAGATAAATAGTTTGCTGTCCTCCTTGCGGAAGCAAACATATCTTTCAAACCAGTTCAGTGTTCATTCATTACATGTATTTAAAACTCCATGTACGATTACACCTGGTTTTTAACAGAATCTGGTTGGTACTTACAAAGTTATAGAATGGCGTCTGTAAGTAGAACGTTGTGGTACAAACTTTATTAGGCATGCGATTTCATTACGACATGAACGTGCAAAAGCCCGATTTATATACTGTGTATGTTATCTTTCATGGGCTTTGAACACAGACAACACCAAAAATAGGAATTTCCTTGCTTATTTGTTTCAGCGTCAAAAATCATTTGGATCGCAGGGTAACACAGGAGGGTCGGTCGGGTTACAGGAAACAGACATTTTTTTTTAATTCATAGATTTAAATGATGTGTGGAACCAAATTTTGACATTTTCAACAACAAAACTCGTATCTATTGAAAACACTTCCAACATTTTCAATTAAGAAATAAATAAATTAAAAGTAATATTAATAACAACAGCACCAACAATGATACTAGCAATAATTATTATAATATCAGATCTAATAACAATTATAATACTAATTTCGTCCCAGTACTAATAGTATTTAGTAGATCTAGTCCTACAAAGATAAAAAAAATAATACAACGAAAAATCATTAAAGAACACAACATTTGTCTTTCATAACAGTTCTGTATATTGTACTTATAAATAAATTCATCTTTACCAGTTCGATATGGAAAAAAAATAATGTTAATATTTAAATTTTAAATACTGACGAACAGCCTACAGTACACATTTCCGTCGCCTAAGCTTGTCCGTAGTTAGCCGTTCACGGTAGTGTAAGCTATTTATTAGTATCTATCACGTGACTTTAGCGGAGATGTGTAAACTTAGGTAGTACATGTCTTTATAATTCTTCAAAACTCATATTTTGATGTGTTGCAGAGATACAAATGGAATAAATTGATGTGGAAATGGATATTCTTTAAAGGTATCGTCAACAAGTTACAGAAATATTAATTTTATTAAGACTTTTGACGGTTTAAAGCCGCCGCCGAAAATTTGGGAGGAACGCTCACAACAGAAAGCCGGGTTTCTATGTTGTACGTAGAGGAGAGATATTGCCCATACAAAAAATAACATAATATCTTGACGCGCGTACAATTAGTTGGACTACTGTCTGACCATGTTTTCCGAAATCTACACATGTGTCGCATATAACACTGCTACTCGATCCGGGGGAGTTCAATGTCGCTTGACTACTCACTGAAAAATTTATAAGAAGGCCATTTACGCTTGGCCGCTTGGCCGCCGGGGTATGATGTTGATGAAGAAAATATTTTTTATGATAAAACCGTATTTTAAATAGCAGAACTAGTAATATTAAAATAATTGAATATATCATATCTTCGTTTAAAAAAACGGCTATGTCGTTTGGCCGCGTGTAGAAAATATTTTTTATAATGAAATCGTATTTTATATTTTTTTGATTCACAGAATAAGCGATATCAAAATAATTGAATATACTATATCTTCGTTTTTTAAACAAACTGGCTATGTCACTTTCCCGTCAGGCCGCTGGGATTTGATGTTGATAAAGAAAATCTCTTTTTTTTAATGAAATCGAATTTGAAATATATTAGAATAAGCGATATTTGAAATAATTGAATATACCATATCTTCGTTTTAAAAACAAACCTGCTAAGTCGCTTGGCCGTGAGGCGCCTAGGCGGCTAGGGACGTAGCGAATAAAGTTTAGGTCGCCGTTCATATGAGATTTGATTTAGTTATTTATATAAGGCATATTTTAGGAAAAAAACATAGGCCGCCAACTTCAATCCGCTAGGTCGCTCACTTCAGGCCGCCAGACCGCTATACCACTAACTTCAGGTCGCAAGGCCGCCAACTTCTTGTGTTTTCACTTGAGCTTTAATGTGAGTGTTTATGTAACTATTTATTTATTCAAGGCGTAATTTCAAAGTCATTTTTTATTAAAAATACATAGGCCGTCAACTTCAGGCCGCTGGGCCACCAGGCTACTAGGCCGCCATCTTCAGGCCACTTGACCGATAGGCCGCGAACTTCAGGCCGCTAGGCCGTTATCTGCACATTACTTTTTTGTGTGATAGTTGAGCTTTTAATGTGAGTTTTCATTTATTCATTCATACAAGACGTAATTTCTAAGTAATTGTTTGTTAAAAATACAAAGGCCGCCAATTATAGGCTGCTGGACCACCAGGCCGCCACCTTCAGGCCGCTGGGCAGCCAGGCCGCTAGGCTTCCAACTTCTGGCTGCCAGGCCGCCATCTTCAGGTCGACAGGCCGCAAACTTCAGGCCGCTAGGCCGACAACTTCAGGTCGCTGGGCCGCCAATTTCAGGCCGCTAGGCCGTTAACTGCACATTTATTTCTTTTGTATGTTCAGTTGAGCTTTAATGTGAGCTCTTATTTATTTGTTTATACAAGACGTAATTTCTAAGTTTTTTTGGTTTAAAATACATAGGCTGCCAACCGTAGGCCGCTGGGTCGCTAGGCCGCCAGGCCGCCAACTTCAGGCCGCTAGGCGGTTAACTGCACTCTTATTTCTTTTGTATGTTCAGTTGAGCTTTAATTTGAATTCATATTTATTTGTTTATACAAGACGTAATTTGTCTTTATGGTTAAAAATACATAGGCCGCCAACCTCAGGCCGCCTGGTCACCAGGCCGCTAGGCAGCTAACCTCAGGCCGCTGGGCCACCAGGCCACCAACTTCAGGCTGCTAGGCTACCAACTTCAGGCCGCTAGGCCGTTAACTGTTCTTTTTGTATGTTCAGTTGAGCTTTAATGTGAGTTTTTATTCATTTGTTTATACAAGACGGAATTTGTAAGTCTTTATGGTTAGAAATACATAGGCCGCCAACCTAAGGGCGCTTGGCCACCAGGCCGCTTGCTGGAGCCGCCATGGCGCAGTGTTAGCGCGTTCGCCTCAGGATCGAAGGGCCCCGGGTTCGATCCTTATCATCGCCAAATCGGTAGTATCCTTAGGCAAGACACAAATAATTTCACACTGCCTCTCTCTCTTCGAGGTTGATTCCATCTGGAATGAGTCTCGAGAGCGATTAATATAAGTTGTAAGAACTTGTTTCGCAATCGAGAATAAATAAATTAGTATAAACTAAAGGCAGCTAGGCCGCCAACTTCAGACCGCTGGGTCGCAAGGCCGCTATGCCGCCAACTTCAGGCCGCTAGACCGCCAACTTCAGGCCGCTAGGCCGCCAACTTCAGGCTGTTAGGCCGCCAATTTCAGGCCGTTAGGCCGCCAACTTCAGGGAGATCAAATCAAAAAGATGTACATCTGAGAATGAAAAGGACATTGCATTGCTCTTCAATACAGAAGAAAATTAATTTATGGACAATTAACAACTGCTCACCATGCTCAAATAAAACCATTGATATAACTCAAATAATTTCAATGCGCAGATATGTGCGACACAATTTTCAAGTTTGAAAAGACTGACATCTTGCTAATAACGTTTGTCTAACAGGATAAGTCAACAAATTTCAAATGAAAAGTGTCTGATTTGCAGAAGAACTTTTCTGTAATGTTCTCTGGCTTTAGTTTAGATACTTAGGAAATGCGCGACTCAGGCTGAAAGTTTCAAGTTTTGTTATATCAATGTCTATACCTCTGTTTAACGACTCTAGATCAAATTCATAAGAAATTACGTGCGATACAATCTGATAACGCACATTTTGTTAAGTCTAAGAATCATAACTCTGTTCAAAATTCTGGCAATATCAAGCAATGCCTAGACGTGATGAGAAATAATTCACCGTGGCGCAGTGTTGCGCGTTCGCCTCAGGATCTAAGAGCAACGGGTTCGATCCCTACCATAGCCATGTCGGTAGTGACCTTAGGCAAAACACAAGTAATTCCACATTGCCTGTTTCTTCGAATTGGTACCATCTGGAATAAGTCTCGAGAACGATTAATCTAAGTTGAAAGCACTTGTTTCGCTATCGAGAATAAATAAATTAGTATATAATTATATAATAATTCGGTATGTTTTTGCGTAGATTCGTAATTCGTAGAATGACGGATCAAACAGTATTTAGATGGACATTCAGACGTCAGGAAAAAGAGTAAAATATCTATATACAATGTACCAACAAAAATGATGAAAACATAAAAAAGTATAGTAAAATTATCAAAGGGTTTTATTCCCCTATTCTCTGTTTTCATGTGTTCCTATATGTGTTTACCTGTAAATATTTTTTTAAAATATATACATATTTTATTAGCTTATTGAAAGTGCAACTAATGCTTGAATTTTTTTTCTAGCAACTTTCGCCGTACAAGTCTACGACCGTCGTGGTAATCTTGCAAACGATTTCATCACAGAAGCAAAAAAATGGACGAAAAATCAGTGCAACATGATAAACGTTGAGGTTTCAGATATTGTTAAGGACAAGCCTCTTTTAATATTATGTCTGGCGGACTCTAGGCTACAAAGCGATGTTGATTATGCATCGGAAACGATAACAAGTAAGATAAGTATACATATTTGCTTGCAACTTAAATATCCGATATATATATATATATATCCAAGTTGCCACAGGGCGTGAAAAATAAGGAATTTGAAAGGGGCTCGGACCAAAGACCTTTGCATACAGGGCGAGCGCTCCTTTGACAAAGATATTCTGCCGACTTTATATTTTTATTTTATTTCCTTTTAACAGCATGTAAAATATCGTAGCATTCTCTCCCAAGCAAGACTCAAACACAGAGCGTTTGGTTGTCAGAGCGAGCTTACTTCAAGCGTAGCTATCACGCCAAATTACCATATTAGTTTCTTTCATGAGCACGAGGTTCAGATCGAAATATCCGTCACTGAGGGTAACTGTTTTGGCGGGAACGAGGCTCTGCCGAGTTCCCGTGAAACAGTTACCCGAAGTGACGGATATATCCATCTGAACCAAGTTTCTCATGGCAGAAACTTTTTCTTGCATACCGTCTTGCATATTGAAATAGATATTTAAATACAAACTTATCGAAATGATGCATTTTAATATAAAAACAAACGTTATTCAGATGCTGTGTTTGGGAAAGTGACGTCACATTGTTTATAACGTTACGTCATAAGTAATTCACGTATTACTAAGTCGTCTTTCAAGGGTGGGGGGCGGGGGGTTGTAAGATGAGATTTTCCAGCACTGGTAAAAACTGCAGATATCCCCATCTGGGATGCAAGAAATAAACATTATTAGTTTTTACCACACACCTATACCCGGCTACATATACATTCTACGAATTCATCTCAAACTCTCAGTGACCGTGACCCTCGGTATGGCAAAGCAGTTGCATTATCGCATTTTGTCCTGTCTGTAATAATTCGATTCTGCTGCATAATTTAGATATGGGTTGATGACAATAACAGCACGATCATGGATAGTTTTAAAATATCAAATAAAAATTTGTATCTTAAACAGCATTTACTGGTTAGACAAAATGACTATCAAACGGGTGAAACTACGTTTAGACCTTTATTGAAGCATTACAAAATGTTATATTCTAAAACTTACTTGAATTTATCCGGTTGGATCAGCAGGCGTGTTTATTGCATGGTGCGATGTTTTCTTTTGACCTTTTAAAAACGCATTATGAACCCCATTCTATATGATGTCATATGTTGTATTAATATAATTTTCATTCTAATTAGTTATTAATTAAATACAGATTTAATTAATCTAGAAGTTGAATTTTAAACTTTTCTTTTCACTTGATTTGAAATATGATTAAGATTTTAATATCTAAATATGTGTTTCTAGTTTCTGAATTTTGTCGAAAATCCAATCCATGATTGGTATGAGATTAATGAAAATAAAATGCTTGCAATTATTTAGATTAAGGAATGTAAGAATGATGCTGGCAAGTACTATTGTACTTCAATCTTACAGATAATCATATATAATCACAACATACTTCAATAATTGCTCTACCTCTAGATTTGTTTTAGAACAATCTATATGCAAATAGAGGGATAGATACTTTGATAGTTTTTGATATTATACCACAGATTGAAACCATTTCAATTGGAATTCAATCTAGATGTTATTAGAATTTGAATTTCTCAACTATTACTTATTTCTTGCTGATAGCCTATTACATGTAGGGAGTAATTCCTTATGTAAATAATGGAAACCACCATAGCTTCATGTCCGGGAGAAGACTTAGCGTTCCTTTGTATTTCGATATTTTTTCATCTTTACTGAATCATCTGCCTTGGACACCTGTAAATTTTGGAAATGTACGTGATAGGTTTGGTATCGGAGCACTTTGTTAACTGAATCAAGCGGGATCTGTTGGAGAAATATAAAAAAATGTCTTAATTACGAAACGCGTAGTTCTAAAACTTATAAGTGGTTTTGTGACAGGAAGCCAAGCATTGCAATATCATATATTTAACACCAAAACTCAAATATATATATTCCATATAACAGTGGAAGATCCATTGCGAATCCTACGTTTTCTCTTAAGGCGGATCACTGGTGAGGATTTAGATTTGTGCACTTCCGGAAATTTACATTTGTTGCATTTCAAAAATGATGAGTTAACTGGAAACAACAATTAGGTAGTAGTGAAATATGGCACAATAGGAATATTTTAGCGTAAAAAAAATGAACATTTTTGAGAAAAAATATTTTGACCTCACATTTGGTGACTAAATTGACAAATTTTGTCATATGCCAAAAATGGGGGCAGGAGTACAAAAATAATCATTTCTCAAAAACCATTTAAGATATTTACATAATTCAAACTGTATTATAAGAAGAATTGTTAGGATATAGAAATTCATTAATAACTAGTTTCTTTTACAGTTCTTTGTTACAGACATATGCCGTCATATCTCAAAGCTCGCCGAAATCTAAAAAACACATTTTTTTGTCAGTTTTTATTGAATTTCTTTCTTATATGCACATTGACCCCCATTTTTTATTTTTGCATTCTAAAACAAAGGTTTTAATCAAACTACAGACAAAATATCTGAAAAAGCTTTTACTCCTTTATAATGAAATATTCATTGATCAAAAAATGAATTTAAGTAAAGTGGGTGGGGTAATAATAAGGAGCGTAATATTTATTCAGGTGACGACAGAAATACTACTATCTCTAAATTCCCATCCTAAAGTTTAATATACTACATAAGAAAAGATTAGAAAGTGATATCAATTCTGAAACTACCAAAATTCTAGCTAATTCTGCATTAAGCACCTTGTTCAGATAGTGTATCACTAAAGATTAATATTGCGAAAAAGTTAAGTCATTGACCCATCATTATTTTTCCAGAAATTAACTAGCAAAATGTTAGTCTCCATAAAAAACAGGGTCAATAAAAATTCTTATTTTGAATTTCAGCAGTGACCCCCCCTTAACTCCTATGTTTGAAACAGTTCCAAATGATGGATTAGTCTATTTCTTAAGTTTTATATTTCTATCTTATACATATTGGATTCCTGGAGAATTACTGTTTCAGATTTAGAGGACTTTCGTGTTGCTTTTGTTATTATTCATATGAAAGAAGAGTTTGCTTTGCCGAATATTTCCTCCCAGTCAAATTTGTGTGTGGTCGAAAGGTACAAGAACATGCACTTCATCGATGCTGCCTTCACAAAGGAACAGAAATTTTATCAACCTGAAATGAATTCTGATGCGGCAAGGAACTTACTTGACTTTTTGTTGAAAATTGTCCAAACCTCTAACTGTGCTAACTCTCAACAATAATTTATTATATTGGTGTTATGTGAATAACCTACCATGTTAACTGTAACAGAATTTGCAGCAAATGAGAATATATCATGAAATCAATCAAGTGCAACTTAAGATATTTACCCTTTATTAATCAATCAATGGGAACTTTGTACACAATAATGACGCAAATTTTACCTTCAATGAAATGAAAATATTTGTCAGTGTAACTTTGTTTCTTCCGATTCGTGTGTCATATTCGAAAGTAGCCATTTTGTTTGTGAAAAAATCGACTTTTTTACAACCATACAGACTATATGCTTGGTGAAAATTGGATGAAATAGAAGTTGGAGAAAAGTAGTGCATATTGTAAGCGGTAATATTCGGATACTCCATTAGTTTCTCCATAAAACCTGCTCTCAGTGTTGAGTTACGTCACAATTAGTGTGATTATTTGCTGATGATAGTTTTGATGGAAAGAAAAAGGCTAGTCGGTATACAAACTGACCATACCCCAGGAAGCAGTTATCGAGAGTAGTTGATATAAGAACTTTTTTTCAACCGATTTAAAAATTAGTTTAAACAAAGCTTAATACTGACGGCAAAAGTGGAAAGTCCATAAACCAATGACAAACAACTGTAAATTAACTCAAATTGTGCAGCCATGAACAATATTAAAAAACAGAATTGATCTGTGTTTACAATATCATAAAACAATTGAAAGTGTTGTAAAATTTGTGAATAGCTATATACATAGATTTCAAAAATCTGCTTCTGAAAAATAATATTATATTTGGCAGTTTCCCTGAATCAAAAACATTACTGTTCTTTTATATAACCAAAGCGATGAAGGCACTGGAGGTGTCCTTTATACAATATGGTGACCCCTTCCCGTATGTATACATATCTGAAATGGTACATTGTAACAAGAGGACAATGATGGTCCAATACTGCAGATCTGCATCCTAGTTTGAATATGATTGCTTCAGAAATGTGAATGCTAGAGAGTAAAACAAATTAATGACCTTATTGCAATGTAATACAGAATTCCCTACCAGTTAGTTTGTGTATTTTTTTTTTGGCGTGGTATATGGGGATATATTACCCGCCTAGATTAAAATTACCTGAGCCGTAAGTCGAGGGTGATATTATGCTGAGGCGGATAATATATCCCCATATGCCACGTCAAAAAACAAATAACAATTATACTACCCTTCCCTTTCTTATATTTTGAAGGATTCGGTTCATTTTTTATTCATTTAACGACTGAGCGCAAGAAGACCGTCAAATACCCTTATGATACCCCAATGACACTTCTTGACATCACTTAATAACGTCACAAATCAGCACGTACTAATACATTGATGTACTTAACGCGGGGTACAATGACGTGATATGCCAAGTGTATATTACCGGCTTGCCCATTAATATCAATACCAATTTACGCGTCATTGCCCAATCAAACGGCTGGAAATGTCGTGGAAAGGTAATAAATACATCTATTATGGGATTAACTAGAGTTATGGTTCTTGGTCACTGCACTCCCTATCAATGTCCAATGCCCATTCAAGTATCAATACAATCCCAGTGTTCAATACTATCCAACTTATATTCCTGACAAGGTTTTAACAGAAAGGGAGATACTTCAATAATGAAGTTGTCTAAAGTGACAGTTCTCGGTACTTCACTACCTACCCTAAATGTATTCTATCATTGTGTGAAGTATCAAATCAGGACGGGTCAAAAATACTACTCTAGCTGTCTAATACACATTAACCGGCTCTTTCATATTTTGTAAATCTGTTATGTATTTATCTTTAATATTTCCTCCAAATATGAATCATACCGAAGTTTCCTAATAATATATTAGAGCCTGCACAGGACTGGTGTACACTTGTATACATTCAAAACAATACTGTACATGATAAAATAGATTTCATTTCCATATTCATAATATTAAAGTCAATGAATGAATCTCAAGTACATGAGGCATTACTGCAATGATATAATAGGGTCATTAGTATAGTGACGTGATCCAGCATGCCGGATTTGCTCGAGTAATGCGTTCAACGGTTGGATAACGAGTGTGCAGCACGAGTATGATCCGACTTCAACGAGAGCCAATCCGGCTGATGGACATAACTGTACTAATAAAGTAGTAATAACCCAGTCAAAGGCGACATTATTAACGTCATGTGTAATTTAGGGCCAATTGGATGCACTCTTTAAAATGATAGCACTGTAGTTTGTATTGCACATACAAATAATGCAGATTTTTTCCGTCAGGCCGTATTTGATAGTTGAATAAAGGCTATATTTTTGACGGAATATTTATAGGTATATCATAAACTGGTATATTGCAAAACAGAGCCTGGCTTATACATACCGCGGTATGAATTCCTATACCGCAATATTCAGAGTTAAATGAACTACTCACTTTACACATTGCTATGTATGTTAATTAATCAGGAAAAAAAATCATGGCTGAACATCTTTACTTAGCTTTGGTTACAAATATAATAGTTTGCCCGTAAGTCGAGTAAGCTGTTAAAGACAGTTTTAAGATCGTTTGTGGACAACTTGTGGCACTGTACAAATGTGTGTAGTGATTTTGCATTTTTTTATTTGTTTAGTTTTCAATATTACAATACGTATTGCAATAAGGGTTGGCTGTCATCGCAATACACTTATTAAGCTTTTGACCGTATCGTTGCATCCCTCAGGCTTTAAGTACCAATACACCATTTAACGTCTTCCACTGCCATCAAAACCCTCAGTCCTTTGAAATCATCAAATTGATAATAACGAATGAATGCTACATGTACTGTTACTGGAACCAGCATAATTCAACTTGATGTACTTTTTGTCGTGCTGACCGAAATGAAAATATTATGATTGACTTCTGAATTCGAGAAAAGACTACAATGTTACATTTAATTATTCAAAATACGTAGCCACGTACACTGAGTAGGATAAACAGGTTTACCGGCATATTGCAGTTCATTTGAGACGCGACACGTACCGATACAGTTTTACTCCGTACCGTGGTATTTTTGTGTAAATAAAAAACTGCAATTTCTCCGTCATTTATTCGCTGAAACTTGAATTAGAATTATAGTGTTTTTTCCGTGACGACAATGACGCACAGTAACTTAATAATATGCGGTATATAATTTGATCTCAAAAGGTAAACAAATAAACATTAATGCTTTTGCCCAAGGAATGATTCAATTACTTTATTATCATATTATAACTAAGCGTGAATACTTAAAAGTACATTTTTGCTAGATTTATTCACTCTCTAATATTGCGATACGTGTCGCAATACAGAGCCGCGTATTGCAATTTATCGCGACACGCAATTTCTGGCGATACCCAGATTGAATCACTCAACGGTAACTACTCGGCAATCTTCAGCAAGCTTCAGCTTTAATACTGGTAAATCACAGTTACCTTACGGTGATTATCAAATATATTGTTTCAGATTAGGCTGATTGATACTTGATATCTTATCTGATGATCAAAATTCTTGGGTATGGTGGTATTACATGGCCAGAGTGTCGTCAAGGAGGCAAATGCTGAAATACTTAAAGGTCCTAATCAGCTAATGTTTCTCAAATGAATCCATATTTTTCAATGTGCATGGATGCCACTTTCAATGGTCACGTCAAATTTCCTTTTGAAAGCCAATATTCAGAGTGACTCATTCACATACTGCGGTCTGTACTGAGAGGTATTGTCCCTCTTCGCCGGATCCAAGACGTTTCAAGAGTACCAATTCTTAGATTCCGATAGTCGTAGTTGTAAAGCCAGACAAACTTGACAACTTGTTGTTGTGATTGACTCACTGACACTCTAGAATTCTGTCGTTATTTTTTACGAAAACTGATAAATTTATCTTGATATAAGCATTATTCCGTTATAAGTTCTTCGTATGAACACACCGGACTTATTGTCATTGTCTGTCATTTTCATGTTTTTAACAATTAAATCCAATAAATGACTGTAAATTATTCTCGTAACAACTATCAAATATGGCGGACAAAATGTGTAACACGGAAATCATCAATCGGAACACCTTGGCAGATTGCTTTGTTGTAGGGAAACGGAATCTGCCGAGGACTTCCGATGGGGTAATTATTTGCCATAACTATTTTCTTCAATGGCGGATAATATGTGAAGGGGGCCCTGCTTACAGTATAAATAAAACAATCTCTCTACGAGCAAACACTGAATAAATTTTTTTTTATTAAAATACGACGAAAATAGTTCTGTATGATAGATGATAATACAGAGTTTAGCATGCATGAGGTGTTTTCAGAAATATACGTACATTCTTAAATGTTTGATTCTGACTGTTGAACTATTTTGTGTCGGACAATTTTCACATGAGTATAATCAGTATTGTGTATAAGAAATATATCCTCAAAACTCCAGAATTAGTTTATCAAGAAATTTTGTTCGCACTTTTGTTATCTACAATATTGTCCATTTAAGTGTATGCTTTATGTGATAGGACATCAACTGAAACGTACGGGAAACGTCATTACGACGTCTGGTGTAAATGACTTAATTTGCTGACTCTGTTTTCAATTCTAAGCTTGTCATAAAGATGGACAATATGCAGATAACAAAAGTTTTGACAAAATTTCTTGAAAGAGGCAACATTGCCAATTATTTTAATATTACAGTTGTTCTTAAATAGAAGAACATTCGTATCTAGTATTTCTTGTTGAATATTGTAAATGAATTGATTGAAAAAACATAATCATTTTACCGAGATGTGTATCATTAATTTTTGTGATTATCGTTTTTTGCCCCCATTTCAATAGGTTTTCGCAGTTCTTAAGCAAAACTGATATATGTTTCACATACTTGTAAGTTACAAGAAGATGTTTACAATGGCTGTTAAATATAGCATTCATTAAGCATTTCCCTTTCGACTGTATTGTAATGTCAATGTAGCCTAAATAATACTCATTGTGTTTGAATTTCTTATGTCAGTGCATTAACAACAGCCTGTGCCGAAACCAATATATATGCCCATAGATGACGAAATTTGTCCAATTACTGTTTCGAATTTATACATACTGTATTGTTTGAGAATTAATTCCGTTTCAGATTTGGAAGAATTTCGCGCTGCTTTTGTTGTTATTGATATGAAAGAAGAGTTTGCTTTGCCGAACGGTTCCTACCAGTCAACTTCAACTGAGATCGAAAGTTACAAGAACATGCAATTTATCAATGCTGTCTTCACAAACGAACAGAAATTTTATCAATCTTATATTAATTCTAATGCGGCAAGGAAATTAAACGAGTTCTTAAATATAAATCATCCTGTTGACAAATGCATAATTCTTTGAGCCTTTATGCAGTGACATCACTGCTTTTTCAGATGCATTACATAAATGTTTTTGAAATATATTGTAATTGCGCATTAGTGCGTTTTTGGTATCAGTATTTTATGAGCAGGATTTTGAGGTCACTCTTACTATTGCATATTTCCATGATAAATTATATACCATGGTATATAATAATTAAGAGCATTTTAGGTGATTTAATTAAATATAAACTATTCTGCGATATTGTTCGATAATACCTTTGTAATGTATATTCTTAACAGTCTATTAACAGAAGCTACATACTCTTACTTGTGCACAGGTTGCATGTTTCCATGATATACTATATTACATGGTATATTATACCTAATTATAAGCATTTTTAAGGTGATTTGTCTAAATCTAAACTAGTCTGCGATATTGTTTGATAGTACTTCTGTAATGTTTATCTTTAACAGCCTCTTGGAATTCTTTGATTTGCATTCTATTTATGTTGTCATTTAATCCGTTGTCTGTACATGTTTTGTATATGCAAGTGAATGAGACTTAAAGTGACATTATGCGCATCTTACTGCACATAGTGTATTTTTGGTGACAGTTTTAAAAAAGCAATTTTTGGTTGCTGTTCATTTAAATGTGTTGAATTAATGATTATGCCCCATTAGTATTTGAAGTCGGTGCTTTAGATATAAAAAAAATCGGACTGATAAAATGATAGTTGATTGTATCGTTGTTGATGTTGGTAAAGATTTCGGCAGTGGAAGGGAAGCAACTCCTGCATGCAGTTGTTCTTTTCTTAAATTGACTCTCCCAGTCAAATAAGAAAATCAATATTTGGAAAGTTGTTATTTCATACTGGTAGCGTGAAGAGTTTGGTGTATTGGGTTAAAAGCTATTATTTCCTCTACGCTTTTGTACACACACCATATTCAGCTGGATTTTTACTTGAAAATAATGCGCATAATGTCACTTTAAATAAACTATAAACCATTTACAACCAAAACCAATGAAGTGCTATTTATCTCAGACTCTTTTCTCTGAATGTCTCTTCAAAAGACCGGAGCCCCATTAAGGCAAAAAGTATGTTTGAAGCCAAGTTGTTTGACATCTGTGGTTATGTAGTAAAGTATTGGGAGTTGAGGTCCTTATGAACCTTCATAAACCTAATTATCTTTAGTAGTGTTGCGATGATTTATTCAAAATTTTGCACAACATTCTAAAACCATCTTACTAACTTCGATGATTTCTGTCCGTAGCGCTGAAGGCCTGGAGCTACATATTACGTGGTGGAAATAAGGTCCACGTTATCTTTCGACGGTATATTGGTATTACGAAATGATTTTACTTCGTCAAACTTAAACCTGGAAACATCTCAGAGGCGAAAAACACATGGCTTCTAGTGTCTTCGTTTCATTCAAACGAAAGCCGCACACCAAAGATAAACGCCGATTGGTCTAATAAAACTGACCAATAGAAACAGGTGTAACAAATCAGATATTTTTCCTAAGAATTAACACAAACTACTCAATGACACGGAATAGAACATAATACATTAACAAAAAGTACTGCATTAAATGATACGGAAAAGGACATCAATTGTTAGAAGTTTTTCTGTAAACATTATATGAAAAAATAAGCTTGCATGTCAATGCTTGTGTTTTTCATTTACCAGTCAACAACTTCTCCAGCAACCTTCACATTCAGTAGAAAATGGAACAGTCCTCTTTGTTATGTCACTATTTGAGTAGAAACAACCTGACGCTTAATCACATTCTACATCACAAAAAGTTTAAGATTACGGACACAATTTTATAAAATTTAGAGCTTAGCTATATTTTGTAGAAAAATTCAGAAAAGGAAAATGTTTTTTTCTGTCGCTTTTTGCGCACCATAATTTAAAATAATTCGGAGTAAAAACCCATGTAGGCAATTTCAATAGCTTTGTTTTGATGCAAATTTCACTGTTGTACATCAAAATAAATGATCTTGGTACATTAAATCAAAATTTGTAAACAGGGCGGGACATTGTCATGTTTGTGACTTCATGGTGACTTTTTGTAGCATCATCTTTTCTCATGGAATCCATTCTCATCAAAACTGATCAAATAGAAGACTCTGAATACAAACTCAACAATGTTTTGAAGTCCAAACACGTTTTGGATCGTCTAGTGACAATAAGTACTTATAGTATACATGTACTCGTATGTTGCATGTAAAATTTATTCGGAAAAACGGGATTTTTTTTGTGACAAAAAAATAAGGATAGTTTAACTTTGGTTACTGAAAATCGAGATTTTCGCCAACTTATAAACGTTCTAGAGACTACAAATCATGGATTTTGTTTCCACAATTCGTGCAAACGGTAGTCTCAACATTTCTACTGGGAACTACATTACCCGATTTTTGAACGTCCTTCAACAAAATAATTTAAAACAAAATTTACAAAAGCCATACTCACATTTCTTGTTTATTTTGTAGAACTCCACCACCTCGGTAGTGGGCTCCTCACAATTTCTTTTCACCTCATTTTGTGGTGGTGGGGAGTGTTAACCACCCGTGATTATGTAGAAGATACAGTCAAGTCACACACACTTCATATAGTTTCATTATTGAATAAACAGTTATTATAGATATTTTAACCCTAGCACTAACTTTTGATGTTAACTCAATATTGCCATGTCATACATAATTTAGCCATTATTTATTTATAGATGTATATTAAGATTATAAAATAATCAATGTAAGAATTTGACCAACTATCCGCTGATACCAAAATTGTCTCAATCATCATGGCATAACTGTCATGTTATAATTTGTACTATTTTACGTGTCAGTAAATATGATAAAATTTTATATAATAAACAAACTTTTTCATTCTCATTTCTGATTCCCAACCGTCTCACAATATTCAACAAAAGACAGACTTAACTTTTCTTACCATCTTATGACTTAAAACCTGAGACTATTTAGGTAACCTGCTGTTGTGGTTCTTACTGTCCGGCAACCACGGCTGCACTAAGAAGTACTCTTCAATCATGATTGTTCAAATTATGTCCATGGCGTCAAAATTACATAGAGATATATTGTAAAACTAAAGCAAATCTTCACAGCCGTCCGTCGTACGTCCGTCCAAAATTTCGTAAACAAAATCTACCTGAAACAACTAAGCCAATCTTGATGAAACATGACAAGGTACTTGATGTTTTAATGCATAAAGTTCTACCAAGGCTCAATTAAAAACTCTGGTTATTATGACAACAAATTGGAAAAACTAAAAAAATCGTCACCATAACTGCAAGGCACAGAGCTTACAAATTTGAAGTGTTTCATTGTGAAATAGTCCCCTGTCAAGTTTGTTCTAAACACGACCCTTGATCAAACCCTCCATCATTGGTGTTCAAAGTATGCCCCTGCGGGTAAAAACTGGCCCTGCTCCAATGATCACTAAGTTTAACTCGACTTAAATATCGAAATACTTTAAGAATCTGTGTTAGTACCATAAGGTGAATACATAAACAAAAGCTAATGCCATGTATATGAAGAAGCTGTTAAAGAAAATTTTGTCAGAGGAAAAGCACCAATAAAATATCAAAAGCATGCATCAACTCTGTTTAAGCGGAAACTAACACTAGTTTTTAACTCGACTTTTCGAAGAAAAGGGGTGCTATCCTACTCGCCTCGACGTCGGCGTCCGAGTCCGCGTCCATGTCACACCTTGGTTAAGTTTTTCGTACCACCCCACTTTATTTCAAAACCACTAGAGGTATTACTTTGAAACTTACTATACTTGCTTACCATCCTAACCTCCATCAACAGACAAGAGAACATAACTCTGTCAAGGTTTTTGTCAGAATTATGGCCCTTTTTCGACTTAGAAAGTGCATTGAGCTTGGTTAAGTTTTTCGTACCACCCCACTTAATTTCAAAACCATTACAGATATTGCTTTGAAACTAATCATACTTATTTATCATCATAACTTCCATCCACAGACAAGATTACATACACATGGATTATCCTAAACAAGATGCAATTTAAGTAAGGTACTGTACAATTTTTTCATAAATCTTTGCTCGGACTTTAACTGATTTTGTAAAACTATCGTTGATTCGCCAACTCTTCATATGATGTTTATTTACCCAATAAATATGCAATAGCTTACCTTCTAAAGTAGTTAATGTTCCCTTTCCTGTTATAATTCCTAATGAATTTCCTAATATTTTGTCTACTGCACTTAAAATAATGTTTTGACAGCAACAGTTTAAATGTCGAAGAAACATTATGTCCTTTCCGACGATAAAATATAATTAAATTTCGGATTTTAGGAGTTATTGTCTTCCACCTGTCCTGGAAGTCATAATTGCCCATATTGCACTGGTGAATACAAAATAATACAATGTGAAGTCAGCACATGAATAAAACATCAAATCGTATACCGTATAGGCCTATTGTGCACCGGGAATCGTGTATCGTATATCGTGTATAGTATATGGTGCACGTTGCACGATGAATGATACGATATGATACACGATATACGATTGACAAAATACACGATGAGCGCACGCACGTTAAGGTTTTTTGTCAGAATTATGCCCCTTTTTTGACTAATACATTGAATAGGGGTAAATTCCACTTATTGACATAACACTTTGAAATATTGCTTTGAAAGTTGGAATACTTGTTTGCATCATTACCCCAATATGTAGGCAAGAGAAGGTAACTCTGACAAGAATTACTTAAAAAGTTAAGGCCCTTTATCGACTTTGAAACTTTTTGACTGAACTGTTTGAGATATTACTTTGAAAGTTTGAATACTTGTTGACCATCATGATCCCCAAACATAGGCAGGAGAGGGTAACTCTGTCAATGATTATATTTGAATTATGGCCCTTTTCGACTTTGGGAAATCAATTAAAATTTTCATTTTGGTCCACTTGTTAACTTGAACAGTTGAAATATTACTTTGAAAGTTGGAATACTTATGTACCATCATGACACCTATCTGTAAGCAAGAGAAAATAACTTTGTGAAAATGTTTCTTGATTTGTACTTAGATATTCCTAGTTAAAGTTTTTTGTGCAACTAGCACTGTCATGTACATATATCATTAACCACTTAAAGTATTAATCTACAACTTTGCTTTAGTGTTTAACCCAATTTGCCCATCAATCAAATCGCTCAGATTTTCATAAAAACTACCTGACTAAAACTACTAGATTCTATTAAAACTACCTACTGAAATCACTTAATTCATTAAGAGTTCGCTCTAAATAGTAAGCACTTTAGCTCCGCCTACAATCACGGACTTATAAACACATAGGACCGTGTCGCTGGCTATGCAAAAGGTCAAATGAGGTTAAACACTTAGTAAGTTAGAGTTTATCAAGTCCAATGTTAACAATTAAGAAACCCCAGTCGCTCGCTACCTCTCGCTCCCTTTGGGTTTGGCTTAATTGTTAAAATTTGACTTTATAAACTCTAACTTATACGTAGTATTCAGGGATATCAAACATTTAAGTTTGATAACTCTTGACTTAATATTTTGCTACGTGTGGCCCTTAATTGTTTAAACATTGTACTTGGGTTATATTACTGACAAAGTTTTGTTTTATTGGTAAGCACTAAAAAAGTCGAGCGCGTTGTCCTACTGACAGCTCTTGTTTGAGTTAATGGTGTCAGGTCAGTGTGGAATCTTTCAGATTACTTTACAATTTTCACTGACTTTGAATTCGGAGGTCCTATTCTGGTTTATATTCTATCAAAATTGTAATTTGAATATTTTGGTTGGTTTGAAACAAAACACTTCATTAATTAACGGATTGATATATTGTTATGACCCTATCATTTTCTTTTGGTGTATACGAAGGTCGTCCAGAAACACTGTCTAAACTCAAAATAACAATAAAACGAGACGAAACACAACTCCATGAACAATTACAGAGCAAATGTGTAAGCGGCCGGTTAGCTCAGTTGGGAGAGCATTTTCTCTTACAACCCTGCAGGTTTGCGTTCCGGAAAGTATGCACACTTTTTCTCACCTTGTGACATTTCACGGCTTCGGGCTGCATAAAAATCAAACTTGACAGGGTTTGTTACTATAAAATCTAGTTAAACATCGCTTTCATACTCCAATTGCGCTTACCGTCATAGTTGTAAAGGATTGATCACGAGTAGCCGTTGTCTGCGTAATTTGGAGTCGAGCGCAGCGAGACGACAAATTACATGGACAACGGCTACGAGTGATCTATCTGACTTAGACCACAGATAGTAGATTGTTTGTTTTTCAGTCTTCTACAATATAACACCAACTACCTCATTTATTCAATTGTGGCCAACAAGCAACTAAAGTCTCTTTCTGTTTGCCTCAGAATGCAAGGTAAAATCGGGCAGCTCGGGTTATGAAGTAAAAGGCGCGCAAAGTAAGAACACCTGTACCAGTATTGACAATAGCCACGATTTATTCGTGCAATATATATAATAATGTTATGACAGAGCGATGAGTTGTTCTTGTAAATGGTCAAGGTAGGTGGCGATTTGCTTGTAGTGAAGGAATCTCTGGTCAGGCTGGCTTCCCAAAATTTGCTTTGTAGTGAAGGAATCTCTGGTCAAGCTGGCTGTTGAAAATTTGCTTGTAGTGAAGGAATCTCTGGTCAGGCTGGCAATATAGCAATATAAAATATCTTAAATTTTATAGCTGGAAATACAGCAAAATGAAGCTGTATCTATAAAAGGAGTTAATTGGCTGCCTGTCTAGATGGCTTACGTTATAAAAGGTTTTAGCGTTTTCAGCAAAATCACGACTGTAAAGAGGTGGCCATTTAATCACCTCTCTTGCGTGGTATTTACCTCAGAATCTTTAGGATCAAGTCTCCGCAAGTCGCTCGCTGCTTTCCTACATAAATTATGCAGAGGCTGGAATTCACCATGATTAATCATCGCGGAATTCATGCCTGGACTTGGATTGAACCAGCAATCCACGAATTGACATTCCAGTGGCTAAGATACCGCTTCTCGGAAGTATAAATTGGTATATATTTTCTAGGATATATCATAGTTGCTTCCGGCCAAGCCCCTTCAGTAGATAGTAGGCCCTGACTTATAAATCGCAACTGCCAAAAGCCTATACCATTTTAATAAAGTTCTACTTTTTTCCTAGTTTAAACCGTCTTTAATGTGCAAAACTGCACCTGAGTAATATAATCGAATCATGTTCTTCAACTGGGTTATATTAATTAAAGCAACACGATGTCGCATATCACACAACAGAAAATGCTCAATATGTGATCTATTGGTAAACCGTTGTCAAAGAGGATAACTGCTTGCTTTCGATGAACGATCGAAATACATTTCACTGAGCTAAGTGAGTACCAAAAGTGCTTTTTTACGAGTTTGTGCATACTCAGTATTAAAAATATAACCTCTTCATTTGTTTTAAACCGAAAACAAACATTTGTCTGGCCTCAAATATATACAAATGTATTCCCAATTTTAGGACATAATTCAATTGTCCTTGCTACACTAGAAATGTCATGCACACTTTGCACAAGGAAAACGATTTGAAATAGACAAAAGTGGACTGTTGTATATGGGATTTTGCAGCTGTTGTCTAATTTAGCTTGACGAAGGTAAATGAATTTATTTTTGAAAGTTTTTTATTTTGTTTCGTAAATGTACAGGAAGTTGATATTTTGTCAAGAAAATACAAATGATCAATGTATCTTGCAAATCTTGAAAAATCACCCCTCTATATATATAAACACCAGGAATGCAATGCTTTCCGTACCTATTTCTAACTCTGACAAGAACAATAATTTAGTCAAGGATGATAACTTGGCAGAAGAACATAAAACATGTTTGTATGACATCTTTGGTGATGATGCCATTGTGAGAAAAAGTGACAAGAAAGAAGGACTTATTCTTGATCAGTCTCAAATTGAAGTACTCGGAAACAGTTACAGGTGTAATGAACCAAACTATTTGTCAGCATTCTCCGAAGAAGACTTTGAACAGTTTCCCGTAGACTCAGACTCGGAGAAATTGTTGGCAGTTCCATCTCTTGATGATTTAGTGGAATGTTGCCTTACCAAAAGATACGGTAATAAAGCTTCGTTTGTTAAAAACAAAGGAAAAAAATTGTTTGGTCAGCCAGCAAAAATGGTTGAGAAAATCAGTTACAAAGGGCAACAAGCAGCTCGATTTGGTCTTGTTATTCAAATGTACATTCAGCAGAGTTTGGGAAATTTGCTGCAATTCATAGATTCCGAGACTTTTGACAAGGAGAAAGCTTCACAGCAAATCAAGGATATTTTTGCCATGTCTACTAAATGCCTGGATCAAATTGGCCGTGCAGGTGCTTTCCATCATATTGTACGAAGATCAGTTGCTCTGACAGATTCTTTATTATTTGAACAGCCAGGCAATGTTCATTTCTCCAACTGGCCTTTGACTGGAGATGGTGTTTTGGCACGGGTCTAGAAGCGTTGCTGAAGTCTCGTAAAGAGAAAAAGAAGCAGATTGAAGATTTGATACCTGATGTAAAGAAAGATTTGAAACGTAAATTCTCAGGTTATCAACCACAGTCTAATAAAAGACCTGTTAACAATCAGAATGCTAAATTTCCTACTTCTGCAAGTAACAGTTGGAACAATTTTCGGATCCCAAAGGTACCAAGGGATAACCACAATGAGGGAAGAACCCAGTTCTCTAACAGATCACGGGGTGGCTACAATGGTTACTCAAGACGTCCCGCAACCTCAAGCCGAGGCACTGCAGGAGCAAAGTTTGGGAAAGCAGATGACAAGTGACAAAGTAAGTATCATTGCAAAAAATCCGGAGATACCCGTTGGGGGGAGACTATCTTTTTTCCTGTCGGAGTGGCAAAAAATAACAACCGACAAATGGGTTTTAGAAATAATAAAACAAGGGTACAAATTGGAATTTCTAAAGAAACCACCTTTCCGAGGTTTAAAACCAACAAATGTTCCGTTAAAAGATCAAAAGATTATAAAAACAGAAATAAACAGTCTTTTAGAGAAAAGAGCTGTAGAAATAGTTGCTCCCAAAAACATTTATGCAGGTTTCTACAGTACATTATTCCTTGTTCCAAAAAAGAATGGAGAAATGAGACCTGTCATAAATCTAAAACCTCTCAACGAGTATCTCCTGAAAAAGAAATTCAAAATGGACACCTTATCAAAGGTGTTAAATCTAGTGGGGAAAGGAGACTGGGCTTTTACAGTAGATCTAAAAGATGCCTACTTCCATATAAAAATATTCAAGGGCCATCGCCAGTATCTCCGCTTCCAGTTTCAGGGAGTGGTGTACCAGTGTCGAGCTTTTTGTTTTGGTCCGACCAGTGCACCCAGAGTTTTTGTAAAAATAATTTCAGTGGTAGTTGCTTATCTAAGGAAACAAAATATTCGGCTTGCAAGCTACCTAGACGATTGGCTCGCAGCAAACAGCTCGAGAAAAATGATTTTAGAAAACAGAAAAACTATACTCAGTCTCCTTTACCACCTAGGTTTCATTGTGAACAAGTCAAAATCTCAACTTGTACCAGTTCAGACGTTGATTTACATTGGGGGCAAGTTCGATCTAGCAAACGGCATTGTTTATCCAACAGCAGAAAGGTTGGCAGTGTCAAATATTCTCCGGGGTCAAACCACTGGATACGGGATCAGAACATTGCCAAGGGCAGATCATTACAGAAAGATCAGTATCTCATTACAGTAACCACAGATGCCAGTGGCAGGTGGGGCTGGGGTGGTCACATGAACAACTTAACTTGTCAAGGTCAGTGGAGCAAAATACAGAAATTAATGCACATCAACTGCTTAGAAATGATGGCAGTGATTATGAGTATACAGCATTTCCTGTCACACTTGAGAAATCAAAATGTTTTGATCAGGTCAGACAACACAACAGTATGCCAGTACATAAACCACCAGGGTGGGACTCGGTCTGTACGGTTGTGCAATCTGACTATGGATCTTTGGCAGATAGCCTTAGTGAACAAAGTCAAGTTGAAGGCTGTGCATATCAAGGGAGTAAAGAATGTATTGGCCGATTCTTTGAGTCGGGGAAAAATCAGATCAACAGAGTGGTCCTTGAACAGAACAGTGGCTTGGGAAATATTCAAGATCTGGGGCCAACCAATTCTGGACCTATTTGCAACTTTCCAGAACAAGAAAACTCCACTGTTTTGTTCATGGATCCCTCATCCCCAAGCTTATGCGTTGGATGCCCTTTCAATTGTGTATGCGTTTCCACCGCTTCAATTAATTCCCCTAGTACTGAGTCATTTGCAACAGTCACAATGCACAATGATTCTGATAGCTCCTCAGTGGCCAAGACAACACTGGTACACTCAACTGTTGAATCTGTTGATAGCATGCCCCCGGAAACTTCCGTGCAGTCAGGATCTGTTAACGCAGTGCAAGGGAATGATATCCCATCCACATCCGGAAACACTTCATCTGACTGCATGGTTGTTATCGACCGAAGTTACACGTCAAGAGGTTTTTCTGAAAACACAAGAAAATTACTGGCAAAGTCCTGGCGGAAAGGCACACAAAAAGATTACAAGAGCAAATTCAGACAATTCGTTAGGTGGTGTAGTGACAGGGAAATTGATCCCTATCTTGCCACTCTAGCTAATTGTGCTGATTTCTTGACTTGCCTGTTTGATAAAGGGCTCAAATACAGGACTATCAATGGGTATAGATCAATGCTGTCATCAGTTTTAGACCCAGTTGAAAAAATTCCAGTAGGTCAACATCCTTTCATTATTCGTTTATTAAGAGCTGTATTTAATGAGCGACCACCACTTAAACGATTGGTACCTGAATGGGATCTTCTTTTTGTTCTAGGTTGTCTGAAGAAAGCAACTTTTGAGCCGTTGCAGGATGCTCCTCTGAAGTTCCTGACATGGAAAACTTGTTTTTTGCTGGCAATCTCAACTTTTAGACGCTGTAGTGATCTACAATCGTTACAGCTGGGTGAAGGCTCGGTCAATGTTCAAAAACGTGGTGTAACTTTTGTAAGAATTGGCTTATCAAAACAGGATAGACCCAACCATTTTGGAAAAAACATTTTTGTGCCAGCATTACCACAAAACAAACTTTTAGACCCAAAACGTGCTTTAACATACTATCTTAAAAAAACTGAAGCTTTCAGAAGAACTGATACAGGTGATGTTTTAAAATTGTTCCTGGTACGAACCCCCAACAAACCTGTTACATCGCAAACTATATCTAGATGGTTGGTTGAAGTTATGAAGTCTGAAAATAGGACTTCAGGAAAAGAAAGAGGACATTCAGTCCGTAGTGTTGGTCCATCTTGGGCTTTATTCAAAGGATCGTCACTGCAACAAATCATGGATTCTGCAGATTGGTCAAGGGAGACCACTTTTACTCGTTACTATTTGAAAAAAGTAAATACAGAGTAAATGAATGTGTAGGAAACACATACTTACTGTAAAAAGTTCGGTAAAATTAAACTTGTTGTATCTCAATTCATGCGGATCGCGGGTAATGTGTTTTAATGGTATCAATGGTAATCATACTGTGGAAAGTAGTACTAAGTAGTTAGACTGTGTATATATTGTACATACAGTATTCATGAGATGATACTGCTTCAGGTAGAGGCAAATATTATAGATCATCCATATTAAGGAAGTTATAGAACGGTCAATTTATATACTTCTGTGGTTTATGGTGTGACTTACAAATGTAAGACTTTGAAATGAGTTTAACGACACCCACCACCTAAGGGGTACCCACCCTCCTACCCCACATGTCATTTTAACAGTCTTCCTAGGCGAACACTTTCGCCAGAAAAGGAAACTGAAACATGTGGTGATTCTATTAGACATGTATTGGCGGATAATTGTTGTGAGGTTGGACATCGGTAAACGGACAGAACGAAAGGGTGTTCTCAAAATTATCTATTTACATTATTTAAGGCCAATAAACAAAATCAAATGTTTCTGTTATTCATTACAATTAATGTTTTTAAACTGTTTGCTTAACTGTTGTTTATAAATTCAAGACTATATGCTATCTTGAAGATTTAACTTTCATCATTTTGCACAAAATGTTGAGGGCTTGTCAGTAAAAAGGGTTTCTGTTAAACAAGTAGGTAAGTGTTATTATTGTGTTAGAATTAACTTAAAGGTGATTCTTATGAAACAAAAATTGAGAAACGATTTTTGTAATGGGTAGGGGGTAGGGGGTATGGATAAGTATATTGTGTAATTGTGCAAGACTTAAGGCCAAACGTGTAAAAAATAGAGAAAACCAAACATTTGTTTTGTTAAGTGTGTGTGGGTTGGGTCGAGGGAATATTTTTTGTAATTGTGTAAAAATCGAGAATTTTTTCGAAGTGTGTTGGGTGGGGGTTAGAGGTAGGTGTGGTAGAGGTAGAGGGGGTGCATCATGACCATGTTGTCATAAGCAATATAATGTGAAAGTATGATGAAGGACTATCAAAAAATGGCAAAAGTATAGCCAAATTTAAGTTATCTTGACGGAATCTTAGTACCAAAATAGGGGTACAACTTTGTCAAATGTGACATTGACTTAAATATTCAAGCTGCATCACAACCCTGTTTTCATATTCAATAAGATTTCAAAGTTTTGATGAATAAATATTGAGAAATGGCAAAGAAATTGCTATGGTTAAGTTTTTGTGACGAAATCTAGACACAAGAAGGGGCATAACTATGCAACTATGATTGACATAACTTATGAGACTTCATGCAGGTGTCTATATTGCCATTAGAAAAAAGTATGCAAAGTTTGAAGTTAACATGTTTGATGGTAAAGAAACAACGTAGAGACAAATGCCGACGCCGGGGCGAATGTAATCTTCGAATAGTTTAGCTAAACCCTAGCTGTGAGATGATAATTTATGACTTGTTGTAGAAACCTAAAGCATGATTTTTCGAATAAGAAATTGTATAAACATATATATATATAAGATCACTTATTCAAATAATTGATAGCTATAGGGCATCGTTTTACTATTCAATGTTCTTTTGTGATATCAACTATTCGAATAGGGAAAATCGCCTATTTGTATTTAAAATAAATGATGTCACCTATTCAAAGAGAATGCGGGATTTTATCTATCCGAATTGGTCATATCACCTATCCGAAATGGTTGCATGTCTTATTTGTTATATCACCTATTCAAATAGGTCGTATAAACTTTTCAAAGGATATTGGTGATATCACCTATTGCAATAAGTTATATCACTTTTAGAAAAAAGTATTTTTAACAAATGATCAGCTTGTACATTTAAACAATACATCTGTTTAGTGATGTCATCCATTCGAATACTTAAAGTGAAATTATGCACATTTATTTTTCAAGTAAAAATCAAGCTTAAATTATGTGTACATGTATACAAAGAATAGAGGAAATAATAGCTTTTAACCCAATACAACAAACTCTTCCTGCTACCAGTACGAAATAATAACTTTCCAAATATTCATTTTCCTATTTTAACTGGGAGAGTCAATTTAAGAAATAAACAACTGCATGCATGAGTTGCTTCCCTTCCACTGCCGAAATCTCTACCGGCAGCAACACTAATAACACAAGGGAGATCACTGCCAACAAAGGAACTATATTTCAGTAGTCCATTTTTTTTATTTCTAAAGCACCAACTTCAAATACTAATGCGGCATTATCATTAGTTTAACACATTTAATTGCTCAGCAACGGAAAATTTCTTTTATAAAAATGTCAATAAAAATACACTATGTGCAGTAAGATGCGCATAATGTCACTTTAATGTGATATTACCCTTTCAAATAGGTGATATCACCTATTCAAAGGGAATACATGCCATCACCTATTCGAATAAATGCTATCACCTAAAAAAGATGTTTTATTTGACTGTTCTAGCTGGTGTCAGACAAACTATACTACAGAAACTGTAGTTGAAACAATTTAATTTGTTTACGTCGCACATGAATCTCTTGTGTTGTTTACTTTTTTTATTACAAAAAAGCGTTGAAATAAATTACAGAAAGATATTACATTTTGTATTTGTTTTTTGGCCTTAATTGATATAATGAATCTTTTTGAGAGTTTGTAGTTTGATTTTCAAATTTCCGATGTTATTTTATTGACAACTTTCTAACTTACGAACGATTACATATATATTTACCTAGAAATAAATTTTCTAAAAAAAAGATATAATTTACGTACATTCCCGAGAATTTATCGAGGACGCTGCATGTCAATGCCCAGTGAACGGTTTCACCGATTACAACTACAAGTGACCCAGCATCATTTTTGGTTTTCTCTGTTATACACATTGTACAGTACTGTATTTATATTTCATTGCTGGTATTGCTTTGTTTATTTCTGTTTCAAGGTCTTGTCCTTGGTACACAATAATTTCGATCCACATCATCAGATCATATCGCTTGAAGTTGTAAAAAGCGCAGATCGAATAATTTTTATTGGCTTAAAGAATTTATAACGTTGACTATGTGATTATTTTTCATTTAAAGTGACATTATGCGCATTTTTTTCAAGTGAAAATCCAGCTGAATATGGTGTGTGTAAAAAAGCGTAGAGGAAATAATAGCTTTTAACCCAATACACCAAGCTCTTCACGCTACCAGTATTAAATAATAACTTTCCAAATATTGACTTTCTTATTTGACTGGGAGAGTCAATTTAAGAAAAGAACAACTGCATACAGGAATTGCATGCACAAATATATTGGTGGCAGGGAAGTTTGTTTTATTACAAAACGTAAGTTAAAGTGACATTATGCGCATCTTACTGCACATAGTGTATTTTTGGTGACAGTTTTATAAAAGCAATTTTTGGTTGCTGTTCATTTAAATGTGTTAAATTAATGATTATGCCGCATTAGTATTTGAAGTTGGTGCATTAGATATAAAAAATATCAGACTGATAAAATGATTGTTGATTGTGTCGTTGTTGAAGTTGGTAGAGATTTCGGCAGTGGAAGGGAAGCAACTCCTGCATGCAGTTGTTCTTTTCTGGTATTGACTCTCCCAGTCAAGTAAGAAAATCAATATTTGGAAAGTTATTATTTCATACTGGTAGCGTGAAGAGTTTGGTGTTTTGGGTTAAAATATATTATTTCCTCTACGCTTTTGCACACACACCATATTCAGCTGGATGTTTACTTGAAAAAAATGCGCATAATGTCACTTTAATTAACGCACGTTAGTACTATTAGTCTAGAAAAGTCCAATATTAAATTTTTTTAGCAACACATGACTGTTGTTTTGTCATTGTTCATAATTTTAAAAAACGAAGCAGGTATGATAGTGAGATATATTGCCCCCCCCCGCAATAATCAACATCCGGATTAAACCAATGTTTGGCTTAATAAAAACAATGTGGCTACTTTGATAATGATGATTTATAGATTAAATATATATTTTAGAATAAAAAAGCAAAGGGTAATTGTGTCAAATTGAAAAATACAAACTAGAAATCGGGGTATAATTAAAAATTATGGAGAATAACATCTATGAAGAAATATTTTCGATACTCGCTGCATTTATAGACAATTTTGCATTGAATTTATCTCAAAATTAGACATGCTAATATTTTTCGAAGAGACATGTACAAATCTTTCATTATAAATATTCATGAAATAGAAAATTAGAAGAAAAAGAAATAATATTACTTATCATATTTGTATGCAGATTCTTTTAATTTTCAGTAAGGTCTTGCGTAAGAATAAAATTATAAAAAAGTATCACGACTTTAACAACTAGAAAAGATTAAAAGTTTTTCAAAGTTTACAAAAATCTATGAGTCGCAAAAACTATGGGCTGCATCAGCATAACATACATAAATATACATGCAAAAGGAAGTCACAATGAGTAAATGGAAAACGGTTATGATATACAAAAAACAGAAGTCACAAAAGAAGAAAAAGTGAGAAAAATAAACAGATCATTTTTTTAATAATTATACTATATATGTAAAGTAATAAATACTATACCAAAACTTATAGAAAACGAAATGGAATGGATATACGTGGCTAGATTTTTGTAAATTGTTATAAAAGTGGGTGAGTCGCTACCAGAAAGGAAAAGAAAAAATCCTAATATGTTATCTTTTTATTATTTTGATGAATCATACTAAACTAAAACCGGTCATGGAAAAACGACTATTTAGTCTATATTCACGTGAAACTCTGAAATTTACTATTATGCGGCAATAGTATTCTAGACTTTTGATACAAAATGGATGTTTTGAGTAGGTGAAATAGTGACTATCAGTTTAAACAACGTTTTTTTTTTACATTTAGAGGATGATAAAAATGCCAATTTTATGATCTTGTCAATCAGTTGTAAATTTTTGAACATGGCTTGTAGCTGTGGGTAGCCCCATATAAATGTTTTAATGCATTTCATACACTATTTTGCATAACATTATCACAGATTTCTTCTTTCTTGCATATCGGATCGGCATTTCCGATGATTTTGCCAATGCCGGAAAAATCGGTCTTGCCTCCCACCTGCGCCAGACGACTCCCGTGAGTTACTTGTGACGTACTGTTATAAATATTGTGACATCACTTTCCCAAACACAACGTCTGAATATCGTTAGTTTTTATACAATTTATACATAATTTCGGTAAGTTATCATTTAGAAATATACTTTAAAGTGCAAGACGGTATGCAATAAACGGCTTCTATCGTAAATATTTGGTTCAGATGGAAATATCCGTCACCTCGGGTAACTGTTTTGCGGGAACTCGGTGACATTTATGCTGATCATGATAGAAACGTACTCATGATAGAAACTATTAATCTGTCTTATTTATTTGCTTTGATAGTAGGTCACACCCCATGTCCATACTTATCAATTTACAATGTAACTATAAATGTGTTCCAAAATGTGTTACACGGTTCCCATAAACAAGAAACAATATATAAAATGCAAAACTGTTTTGGGGAAGCTTAAATTACCCCTAGCTGCAAGTCGTATTAAAACTTTGAGACCAGTAAGAATTGTTATAACATTTACTGTTCTGTTTCTTTTTGTAATCCCGAGTGACATGTTTTATTTGATTTGTTTAGAGATGGAGCAGTCCTTTCGAAAATACAAAGGTTTACACACTTTCTGAAGACAATAAAACGATAAAAAACCATTGAAGCTTTGTCAGTAAATACCTTAAAAATCCTTGAAATTTTAAAGTAAAATATTCAAACTACAGAGATACGTTAACTCAATGATACAGTGTGAATGCAACCAGTATACAAACAATCTGGTGTATGCGAAACCACTGTAGGGTTTGATTTGTATTTTGTTTAACTCAGTCATTAAACTTTAGAAAATGGTGCAGCTGTCATTATCCCTTTTCAGTTTCTCAATCCTATCATACGCAAAGTGTAGGGCTTGTCTCACAGCAAGCAAAATCAGAATGCTGGTATCTTTACTAAGGTTTATATCAACTTCAAAATTCTGCAATGGATGGATGTTTCCTTCTGGAATACCAAATATCTCTGTGGCTGTTTTAAAAGCATCGTGTACCTTGGTGCTGTAAAACGTTTTGGTGATGTCATCTCTTACCCTTGGACACAGTTTGTCAATTTTCGGAAGAACCAAGACACAAGGAATATCTTAAACGAACATGGTTAAGTACTTTACAGATGAAGTCCATTAATAAAACATTAGTTGTAGCATTTTTATAAACTTAACTCCATGTTGTCTGTATTACTGTTCAATGGACTTGGCAATCAAAATAAGGACAAAGAGCTAGAACTTATATAGACGAAAAGTTGTCTTACATGTTATCGTTTTAATTAATAAATGCTTCAATGTGAATTCATAATAAATGACTGCAATCATTTGGTTTGAAATGTGTAAAGAATTCATTCAAAATAGTTCACTGTTTAAGATAACCTAGCTACATTATAGAAAACAATGAAAATAATATATACCTAACTCTTGAATTCCATTTTGAAAGTCCTTGATCTTTTGAATGTATGGGCCTATTGTATCCGTATTCATGGTATTGGAATCGAAAACAAATACAACACAATGAATTTGTTCTTTAATACTCGGTTTCTTTCGAAAATATGGGTCATCCTTGCATATTGTTTTCTTCGGTTTAAACTGCCAAATTGAACAAAATGAACATACAGTGAAATTCTAAAAGTGTTGAAATACCTAACATTATAATTGAAACAATAGTATCAAAATTCACCCCATGAAAAACACAAACCGAGGAGTGCAATGTTATTAAAGTACTAACAGATATTTGCAGAATTATGATCTTACGATGCGAAGACAGCAGCAAAATAGTAGCAAACGAGTGAGGTTTCACTCACAAAAGATCGATATCATGGAATAAACGGGGAGTCACTTAGATACTAGTATACTTACTTCGTACCCTTTTTTCACATGACCTTTTAAGACGTACAGCAAATCGTCGAGTAATATACCGCCATCAAACACTGATTCTATGCCCATAATGTCCCAAAGACAACAGTTTTTCAAAAGTCCTTCATTCACATAACTGAAATTCTAAAACATTTCTAAAACATTAGAGATAATCATAATTCTAGGTAACTATTGGGATGTTTACAGACTGAAATGATTGTGGAAATCTAAGCACTACTTTTATGTTACTAGACGTACATTATGTATATTCAATGGATTTCAATGCAGAAAGTTTTTAAAATATACTTGATTATGCATACTTTTGTTGTAAAGCTTGTGTCTTTCGTACCAGTATACGCCACATTTGCACGTCGGCCCCTTTGTATTGCCACAATAGAATTGATTGTAGAGGATTTTCCCGCACCGGTCGGACCAAGCAAAACCAAATTTGCAACAAAATCAGGCTTTATTTGGGAAATCTCTTCAACCAGATCCTCATATGTCTGAAACGTGTAATGATTTTTTGAGAACAAACTGCATGATTGTATTTTTTTGATCCCCGATCTTTACATTGCCAATGTCTAAACTTATCTTAATCAGTATTATCATCTGAAAATAGGTTTTTTCGGAGCATATCAAAAAATATTCAAGGGATTGACTTTATATTTCACGAGTATGTATAGAATATTTAAAAGAAGTGCCGTGACTAAGATCCATAATTCTACCTTGCACAGGTTTTAGCTCATTTAAGCAAGGTTCAGCGTATACTAATAGTATAGCTAAGCCCGTCGCCTTTTGCTTGTTAATACTCAACAAAAACTCGACGAAACTTACACAAAAAATGTATGGCCACATGATCTATGATGATATCGATACTGGGTCATATGACGTCAAGAACTAGGTCACATTGTAAAATAATAGATACACTCCAGAGGCCACATGTGACCCTCTAATTATTATGAATTTTTTAAGAATGTGTGTCTCTATGATTTCTAGGTCAAGTTCAAACCTTGATTATGTGGGGTCAAAAACTAGGTTCCCATGACAAATAACAAAAAAAAAAAACTTGATACAACTTTAGAAGCCACATTATATACCCAATCATCATGAAAATCAGTCTTGATGCATGTCTTAATGGAATTGGGTCTCGTAGATTCAAAAAATATATCTAAGGATCAAATCATAAAAAAGCTTGTTGAAGAAGCTACACTATCTACATGAAAGTTTATGTCAATGTTTGCCTAGATTAACTCCAATATGAAGCTGGGTCACACGAGTAGAAATACTAGTTTACCATGTCAAGTCATAGAAACACCTTGGTTATACAACAAAAACCAAATGTTGTACCCAATCATCTTGAAAGTTTGTAAGAATGTTTGTCATCATTAACTCTTGATTCTTGATCACGTGGGGTCACAAAATCGGTCATCGGGTCAAATCACTTTAGAAGCCACATTTTCAACAAAATCATTTTGAAATTTAGTAGGAGTGTTGTCTTGATGAACTTTTGGTAAGCTAAATCATAAAATCAGGATCGGGTAGACAGTTTTACCTGTTGATTTCAACTTCGACATAGACTGACCACGACCGTCTTTATTGTTTTGAAGCTTCAGCAAGGAAATTTGACCGAAGACCTTGACAGTATCTTGCCAGAATTTATAATTATCTCCCTTTGTTATCTGACAAGGTACACATTCTGAAAGAGTTCACTGGACTAAATTTATATTTCACACAGTGGTAGAATACATTGAGAGGAGGGAAGTGTAGTAAACAAGAACCATAACTCTTCCTTTCACAGTATTTGAATTATTTCCTTTTGTAAACTGAAAGTATACTGATCGAATGAACTGATATTTCACACAATGGTAGAGGACATTGAAAAGAAATATAATGCCAAAGAATCCTACACATTTAAGCTCTGTGCCCTGCGACTTTGGACAATCATATTTGAATGTTTCCTTTTGTTGCCATAGAAACTAGAATTTTGCATAAATTGAATTATTGAGCGGCCGTTATATATAACTATTGCAAGTACTTTCTTTTTTAGTTTGGTTGATATTTGCTAAGAAGTCTAGAGAGAGATGTGTGGGCAGCGGAAGGACTAGTGGACTGACCACGCCAAACACCTCCCACCACAAGCGCTTTGTGCTGAGGTGAGTGGAAAATACTTGCACGTTATAATATAATGTATCCTATATATTTAAATCAATAATGTATCGTTTGCATAAATGAATTGCTTGGTATTTGTTTTTACTTTGTTATGTATCTTGTGTAATGTAAACGGCTCAGACATATCGATATTTGTAACTTCAAACAATATTAGGACGATTTCTAACAGGCCCGAGCTTGATGTGTGTCTTGAGCAAACACACTGATATCACATGTGCCTCAGTCTACTCAGTTGTAAATGGGCAGCAGCGTCGAATTAAAATTAATTCGTATAAACTAATTTCTAACAAAAATTGGGTCGAAAACAATGAACATAACATTAAGAAGTCTTCAATTAAGTAACTATTACTTTTACACAGTTTTTGTCGAGCCGCTTGCGAAAGCTCGATATAGTTGTTCAAATGGCGGTTCGGTGTATGTGCGTGATCGGTGCGTGCGTGCGTGCGTGCGTCCGTCCGTCCGAGTTTAGTTTGTCCGGGCTGCAACTTATCTATGGATCAAGGGATTATTAAATAACTTGGCACACGTGTTCACCATAATGAGACGGAGTGTCATGCGCAAGAAGCAGGTCCCTAGGTCTAAGGTCAAGGTCACACTTAGAGGTTAAAGGTCAAATTCAAGAATGACTTTGTCCGGAGCATATCTACTTCATGCATGGAGGGATTTTAATGTTACCACCACCATGAGATAAAGTGTCATGCTTAAAAACCAGGTCCCTAGTTTCAAGGTCAAGGTCACACTTAGAGGCCAAAGATCAGATACAAGAATAATTCAAGAATGACTTTGTCCGGAGCATTTCTTCTTCATGCATGGAGGGATTTTGATGTTACTTGGCCCAATGTTCTACACCATAAGACGGAGTGTCATACGCAAGAACCAGGTCCCTAGGTCTAAGTTCAAGGTCACACTTTAGAGGTTAAAGGTCAAATAAAAAAAACATCTTTGTCGTGAGCATTTCTTCTTAGTGTATAGAGAGATTTTGATGTAACTTGGCACAAATTTTCACCACCATGAGCTACCCTTGTTTTTAGAATTACTTCCCTTAGTTGTTACTATAAATAGCTTATATTGTAACTTTTTTATTACTGGCAGTATAGAAAATTCGAGACCACTTTTCTGTGCATGTTACATCCAATATTTAGATGTATTTTGACCTATCTCTACTTGGTAAGGAGTTAGTCCTTTTGACAGCTGGCGGGCTCGAAATGATGCACGTGGGCATCTAGTTTTCTATGTAATCAATGAAATTACAATTACATCAAAAATGTAATAAATTAAATTACAAAATATTTTGACTTTTTAAATTTAATTTTCAAAGTTCCACTTTAGAAAAATTTCATACACTTAGTTTTAAAGTTTAATTTGGAAATCTACCGAAAACCTTGCCTATAAGATACCAGCAGACCAGACCCCAGTTAGATTATGATTCCCAGGTTTGGATCCCATACAAACTGACACAAACAAGTTAGATGTAGAGGACAGCAGCTAGGTGTTGTTGTAAGCGCTGATTGAACAAGAGTCATGTTGAGGAAATGTTAGAGGACCTTCCTTGACCAACCCTGCCACACCAAAGAAAATAAAATTGTTAAGTTTTCTTTTACAAAGTCCACCATGGCTCGGTTTATATAGATAAAAAAGTATATGTCCTAAGTCCTTGTCGTTAGAACTACAAGTTTTTTTTCTGTTCCCACCCTTACCAGTACATTTTTGTATAAGAGATATTTATCTTATACTGATGTCTTAAATAATCCCTCATTCCAAGGACCATTCCCCTATGGAGTGCACTGTCTAACAGTATGGTGTCCTTGAAAACAGTAAAATAGTTCAAGTCTTAAACTTGACCTAAGTATGCTTGGCAACTTGTGTCCGCATACACTTAAAATATCAATAGGTAGGTATAGGAAGATAGATGGGTGGGTAGGTTGGTCGGTCGGTCGGTGGGTCGATCAATCAGTCAGTGGGTCGGTCGGTGGGTTGGTTGGTGGGTTGGTCGGTCGGTGGGTCGGTGGGTTGGTCGATTGGTCAATCGTTGGGTCGGTCAGTGGGTCGATGGGTCGGTCGGTGGGTCGGTCAGTTTGTAGGTCAGTGGGTAGGTCAATTGGTCGGTGGTTCGGTCGATGGGTCGGTTGAAGAGTCGCTCGTTGGGTCGGTGGGTCGGTCGTTGGGTCGGTTGGTCGGAGGGTCTATGGGTCAGTCGGTGGGTCAGTGATTCGGTCGGTGGGTCGGTCAGTGGGTTGGTCGGTGGGTTAGGTAAGTAAGTATTGTTGGTTAGGTAGGAAGGTTGGTAGGTTTCCACAACCAACATTTTCAAAAACTTGAAATGACATTTTTATCTTCTACCTCCTATCTAGCCAAACAGTAAAGCTTAAATTTAAGATTTTTCTTAAACTCATATTATCAATTACTAATTATATGTATCTATTTTACAGTTTTATAGGACCTAGATGTTCAAACAAATACCCCTTCTTACTGCGAATGTAAAAACTCGAAATTTTGCTATTCAGATGCCGGTCATGTCATCACTGGTAATTTTGATATTATTAAAGACAAGCGTATTCGTAATTTATTCTTTAAAGGACCAAAATACAGAATTCCTTCTACTATTGATTTTCATGCTTGTCGTGGTCATATTGCGGAATCTATCGAAACTTTTTGTGTTAAATGGTGTCGTCGTGAGAATGCTGATCCAAATGCATTAACGTCTTGGAAACGAAGTATTTTTAACATTGTCGATTCTCGTATAAAATTTTACCAAACAAATGAACACCTACTTCCATCAAAACCCAAGTTTACTTTAAGACATCTGAAAAAGGAAATCCAAGAATTTCATTCTAAGTATGTCTTAGTTCCAGCAGACAAGGCGGCCAACAATATTATCATCATTTGACGCCTACATTATATTAATGTTTTACAAAACGAACTAAATAGCACTAAAGCTTATATATTGAGTCCTTCCGTTGAACAAAATGTGGTCACTGATCACATCAGTGAAGTTTCTAATTTGAAAGTTCGTATAGATGATCAACATATTAAACTTCCTACTATGTACTGGATTCCTAAATTACATAAACAACCATATAAAGCTCGTTTCATCGCTAATTCAAGCTCTTGTACCACTACAAATATTTCAAAACTATTAACATCTTGCCTAACAGCTATAAAAGCCCACGTGAAAAGATATTGTGATAAAGTATACGAAAACTCTGGTAAACATTTATTTTGGTCGATCAAAAATTCTGGCGAAGTCCTGGATAAGTTTTAAGTTAATAATTACAAAGTAACTTCAGTCAGTACATACGATTTTTCTACTCTGTATACCACTTTACCACATAATTTGATAAATGACAAGCTAACTGCCCTAATTCAAAAGACGTTTGCCAGGGAGAATGCTACATTTCTCGCCTGCAATTTCGATAAAGCTTTTTTTACTAGCTGTATTGTTAAACATTATACTATGTGGACCTGTGACGAAGTTTGTAAAGCCCTTTCCTTTTTATTGAACAACATTTATATAAGGTTTGGGAATGCAGTTTTCAGACAAGTAATCGGTATTCCCATGGGAACAAATTGTGCACCCCTTGTCGCAGATTTGTTTTTATATTGTTATGAAAGAGACTTTATGTCGAGTCTTTCTCCAGATACGCAGGCAGACATTATCACGCTTTTAATAATACATCACGCTATCTGGATGATATTCTTAATATGGATAACCCGTTTTTTGGTCAATTGGTGGACACTATTTATCCCCGGGAACTCCAGTTAATTAAAACTAACAATTTGGATACTGGTGCTTCATTTTTAGATTTACATCTCTCTATTTATAACAATATTATACATACCAAAATTTATGACAAGAGGGATGATTTTAATTTTAATATTGTAAATTTCCCCCATTTGGATGGGGATGTACCTCATGCTACATCTTATGGGGTATACATTTCTCAGTTAATTCGGTTTGCCAGAGCGTGTAGTCATGTTGAGGATTTCAATGAACGAAAAATCAATATATTACAAATAAACTTCTTCAACAGGGCTACCGTTATTACAAATTGCGTAAATATTTTGCTAAATTTTACTATCGTTATTCTGATTTGGTTTTGAAATTCAATAGTAATCTAAAGACTCTTCTGCGAGAAGGTATTTCAAAACCCGATTTTTATGGGGATGTGGTTTACAAACTTCGTAAGATTTTGGGTCATGGCAATTTTCCAACTGTACTTGCTAAAATTATAAAACGTTTTGTTAAAAGAGGTTACGACCCTACTGTTTTGAGACACACCGCATGTTTGGTGTTCAACCCGTTTACAGTTGGACGCTATGCTTCCCTCTTTGATTGTGTCTGACGGAAGAGGGGGAGGACTCTGTGATGGGCAGTTTTTAAATCCCACTGGGACGAAACTGTTTTGATTTCTGTCCTCTGGCCTGTTTCGTCGGGCCCTTAAGGGTGTTTCTCTTGCTGCTCTGCCTTCTGCAAATGCATTGAGTACATACGTTTTTTGGTTCTCAAGGTTTGCTTTTTATATATTTATACACGAGCATTTTTGTGTTTTACATACCATGCCTTTTGTTTCCATTGCGTGTGTTAGAGATTCACCTAGCAGGGATTACTTTTATTTACACTGTCCTGTGACTTTGGAACATGGTGGGGGTAAGAGTGAGGTTGGGTGCGCACTATAAACCGGTTTAAGCTCCCCAGTGGTGTTTTTGCCACTGACCGTTCCAAGGCGGTGCCCCACTGTGTTCCGTTAATTGTTCGTTTTGTCCTCGTGTGTTTGCTTTGTATGCTTGTGTGTGTTGGAAGTGTATGTTTGTGTGTGTACATGATTGTGTGTGTGTGTGTGTGTGTGTGTGTGTGTGTGTGTGTGTGTGTGTGTGTGTGTGTGTGTGTGTGTGTGTGTGTGTGTGTGTGTGTGTGTGTGTGTGTGTGTGTGTGTGTGTGTGTGTGTGTGTGTGTGTGTGTGTGTGTGTGTGTGTGTGTGTGTGTGTGTGTGTGTGTGTGTGTGTGTGTGTGTGTGTGTGTGTGTGTGTGTGTGTGTGTGTGTGTGTGTGTGTGTGTGTGTGTGTGTGTGTGTGTGTGTGTGTGTGTGTGTGTGTGTGTGTGTGTGTGTGTTGGTGGTGTGCACTTCTGGGTGCTGTGGGGCTCGTTTTGGGGAGGCTGCGTTTTTGGTACGTGGCATTCCCTGTTTGATATTATTTTTGTTTTTATCGTTGGTATCGGCTAATCCGTATGACCAACGCCCCAGAAGAGTTTAGTTATTTTACGTTTCGGTGGGATAATTCAAGAAACAGAACGCGTCCTATTCCAGAGACACCCCTGGTTTCTTTAACATGCCCGGTATACATCACTCAAATATCTGACCTCAGTTTAAGGTATCATACGAAAGAACATAAGTTATGTTAGTGAAAGAGCGGAGGATCGAACCTGCGATTCCTGGATTACGAGTTCAGCGCGCTAACCACTGGACCACTGATCTTAATCTTTTTAATACCATCGTTTCGGGGAATAATCACATTTATTCATCACAGGATTTAAATAGCAGTTGTCACCTCTATAATCATGATCAGTTATACATGTGACCATATAATGCTCATGCGTCGGGACAATACTAACAACATCTGTAACTGAACGATTCAATTATAGGTTTAGATAGGATCGTCAAGGGTATCAAGTGGTTTGGTCAGGTTGCCGCCATTTTGATTTTTCAAACTTCCTGTTTACATTGTGAATGGTATTCGTCCAAACTGAAATTGGATATGACTGCACTATTTCTGTACTGGGCTATACTAGGGTGCCAGCTTGTAGGAAGGTATGAAACAGCCAAACCTCACATTGATAAAAGTAAATCCTATTGGGATATAATGAATGAATCCCTTAATAATTTGTGTAGGTGGAACAGTCTAAAATTAAAATTCAACCCACATATAAGAAAGGAAAACTGTCGAGGAAATTCCTCTTTAATTTTCCAGCACTGTCTTCTATTCACCCAGGCATCAGATGTTGAACTGAATCCTGGACCCAAATCAAGGTCCACCTCACAATATCCATGTGGATCATGCAATAAAGAGGTAACATGGGAACATCCTCTGTGATTCTTGCAATTCATGGTATCATGCCGATTGCCAAAACATAGGTAATTCCACATAGGACTGCCTGTCTGACTGTAGGTTTGTATGGCATTGTCTAAAATGTGGTGATATGAATTACTCAACCTCACTCGTAGAGTCATTAAATTCACTCAGTGAAAATACTAGGTTTTCCCCATTGTGTTCTTCAAACATATCAATTAATAACAGTAGTAGTTATATGTCTCCAGGATCACGTATAGGTGACTACAGTCCGAGTTCAATACCGGTAGCCACCTCAACTCCAAATGCTAAAAATAAGAGTAAAAAAAACCAAAGCAAATGAAAAAACTAAACTCAAACCTAATGAAAGATTGTGTGTACTTAACATAAACTGCCGGTCAGTTAAAAATAAGGTCCCAGATCTACAGTAAGTAATAACACAAGTCAAACCTGACATTATATGCTGTAATGAAACATGGTTAAAACCAGAAGTACATACAACTGAAATTTTCCCAGACCACCTAAATTTCCAAGTTTATAGGGATGACAGGTTAGATGGCCAAGGTGGTGGAACTCTCATTGCAGTGTCAAAGTCTCTTCTAAGTCAAGAACAACCGGATCTAAAATCTAACTGCAATGCCACCTGGGCCAAAATATCTCTTAAGGGAATTAAAGATATCTATATCTCATCCTTTTATACACCAAATGAAAAAGATATTCATCACTCAATGAACTGTGGCTGTCTATAAATAAAATCCCCCAAAATAGTATTGTCTGGGTGCTTGGTGACTTTAACATGCCAGGTATCGATTGGTTAACTGAATCCCTTATTGATGCTTGTAAATTTCGTAATACATACATTTCTTTTCTTGAAAATATAGTTAACCTGAATATACAACAAATGGTTACTGTCCCAACTAGAGGAAACAATATTCTTGATTTGTTCCTCACAAATATGCCTTCAAACGTCCATAGCACCAACACCCTTCCACCCTTAGGTACTTCAGATCACAACATAGTCTTCCATGAAATCAAGGTAAACAGGGGCCGTCAAATCCGACCAAAGCGGGAAGCTACATGCTACAGTAAGGCAAACTGGTCTGGCCTGAAACACGATTTAGTAAAATTCGCCTCATTTAAAAGCAAACTAAACAGTTTAACATCCAAACACATTCCAACCAAAGTCTCAAAAACACGTTGTGATCTTCCCTGCTTAAATCAGTCCATTATCCGTCAAATAAGAAAGCGTGATCAATTATACTCAAAACTAAAAAGGTCAAAATCAAAATCCCCAGACCTCCTTCAGCATTTTAAAATAATTAAGGGTAAACTACAGAGGGAAATAAGGGAACCCTATTGGCAGTATCTGGAATCGGTCATTTTTACTGATTATTCGAAGACTGGGAAAAATAAGAAATTTTATACTTATGTAAAAAATGATAAAACAGAAAGCTGTGGTGTAGCACCCCTAAAACACGAAGGTCAAACATTGCAGATCCTGTTGATAAGGCCAACATCTTAAATTCACAATTTGAATCAGTCTTCTCGACGCCACAGCCCTTAAGCTTAGCCCAATCATGTAGACAGAAGCTTATCCCACATTATCAACCAGTCATGCCTAAGGTTACCATTACTGAAGAAGGAGTTAACAAGCTTCTCAAAGGTCTGAACCCGAATAAAGCTTCACCCAGGTTACTCAAAGAGCTCCACCAAGAAGTCTCCCCTATACTCACACATATTTTTCAGATATCCCTTGAAACAGGTATTGTCCCAAATGACTGGAGACATGCTGTAATTGCCCTAGTATTTAAAAAAGGCCCAAAAAACAAACCCAGCAATTACAGACCCATATCTTTGACCTGTATTGCATCAAAGCTTATGGAACATATCCCGGTTTCAAATATTATGTCCTTTTATGATAAACACAACATTCTTAGCCAATATCAGCATGGCTTTAGGTTAAACCGTAGTTGTGATTCACAATTAGTTAGCTTCACCCAAGAGGTCCATGACGCTCTAGAGCAAAGTCAACAAACAGATATAATTGTCATGGACTTCAGTAAGGCCTTTGATAAAGTTGACCATCATAAACTTGTCCTGAAACTGCAAAGACTAGGTTTAAATAGTGAAGTCATTAACTGGGTCAACTCATTCCTTAAGTCAAGGTCACAACAAGTTGTTGTTGAAGGTCAAAAGTCAGACATCCGACCAGTCTTATCTGGAGTCCCTGTCTCTTCCTATCATATATAAATGACCTTCCTGATAGTGTTAAGGGTAAAGTGAGACTATTTGCAGACGATACTATTGTCTATCTAACAATTAAGAACACAGATGATGCCAACACTCTACAGAAAGACCTTTATTCATTAGAAATGTGGGAAAATGATTGGTCCATGGAATTTAACCCTAATAAATGTGAGATATTAACAATTACAAGAAAAGGAAAACCCATAGAATTCCCATATACACTACATGGAACCCAGTTAAGATCAACTAAAGCCACAAAATACCTTGGGCTAACTATAAGTCATGACCTTTCATGGACCAAACACATCAATAACATAACTGCTAAGGCCAATAACTCACTCAGATTCATAAAAAGAAATGTAAAAACATCAGATAAAAAGATAAAAGAAATGGCATATAAAACTTATGTAAGACCCCAAGTAGAGTACTGTTCCACCATTTGGCATCCATGGCAAAAATACTTAATCTACAAGGTTGAACAAGGCCAGAGGTCAGTTGCAAGATATATATTTAATGACTACAGCCACTATAGCAGTGTTTAAAATAATGACAGCAGAACTAAACTGGCACACTCTAGAACAGTGTCGAAACATCAGTGCTGTTACTTTCTTTTACAAAATACAAAACAACCTTGTTTGTGTAGACCACCACCACCTTACACATACTAGAAACCTGAACTACTTAATACCCTTCTCTAGAACACAGTATCATGCAAATTTGTATTTCCCTAGGAGTATCTGTCTGTGGAATAGTCTCCCCTTACACGCCCAGTCTAGCCCCAGCCTAAACATATTTGCTGAGTGGCTTGACCCTTTCACTAAATTCTAAGTCTAAATATCCTGTTTTTAACTAATAGTCTTGTAGGCTTTTTAATCTTTTATCTATCCTAGTTTGCACATAAATGTTTATATTTTAACAGCTGTTCCCAGACAAAGCGCCTGCTAGTTATAATCGTAAACGATTGTTAGCAGTAAAACGTAGATGTAGATGTAGACCAGATTACATAAATTAGTCAGATGAGCCACCTTGCACTTCATGGTATGTTGAAAACACAACAACAATAGAATTGCAAAATGATTCAACACTCCTGGTTAAATTAAGATTTTTTTTCTAACTTAACTGCTGAGGGGTACAACTGAGTTGGAACTATTTACTGTTCTAACATGAATTCACTTCCTTTGATAAAAGCACGTGTTTGCTGTTCCGTTTTTACTCCCGGTTGTATTTATTTAGTTAATATTCACGGTATTTTTCAAATAACAAATAACAAAAATTCCATACATGTATTTATGAATCTCCTGCCTTTTGCATCATTGAATATGACAAACGAACCTTTCTGCTATTACATGTAGTGTAAAACCTTCTATTTACCACTCCTACCAAATTAATTCATAACTTCGAATGAAACTTTATTTTGTAATGGTTTTGCCTGTCTTTACTGAAAACACCAGATTCGTTTAACTTATTTATATCGGCCTGCTCAATAGGTTCTTTATGGCAGCTAAAATTTCCATTCTCTTTTCAGCGACTTCACTAGATCTGTCGGGACCTGATTGGAAGACTGAACGTCTCTGTCATTCAAGTTTATCAATCTATTGATTAGAGGTATCGTTAAATGCCTATTGACACCAGCACGGATTCCAAATAACGTTGCTTTTGAATAGTTGTTGCCATCTTTGGTCTGCACGGAAGAATAGAAGCGTTCAAAGAATGTGTCAAGTTATTCAAAAGTGAGCCATTAATAATCTACGTGACCATACCGAGCTTCCATCATCCAATTTTAAATTTTGAAGAAAAGTTACTGTTAGTGTTTTTGGCATTTTTTTCTTAAATACAATGTTGGAGAACTTAGCTAAAATTTAAAGTCATACATACTTGTTTGAAATAATAAAAACACAAACTTATTTATAACCTATTTATAAAGGTCTGTCATGATAATCTGGAGCTAAAGATAGCTACAGACTTTCAAATGAATTTCAAGGTACTTAGCAAAAACCTTTTTACATAGTGTGGTAAGATACAAGGTATATGCCTGAATACAGACAAATGGAACTGTTTTACAACTGGCATACCGTATACCCCCATATAAACGCCCCCTGTCATTTCGAAAATACAAATATACTTCCAGGTATATACACACAGTAATCCATATCAATATTGATTAATCCAGTGAAATATAGGAACACAACATTTACTTTCATTAAACTGCTTTTCATTTGCATTTTGATTCTAGTATAATTGTCCCCAAGGCTATTTTTGTCTTGAATGATGCCCCCTCCCCCGGTCAAAAATGTATCTCCCCCGGGGGTATTTAAATGGGGGTATACAGTAAACCTTTCATTCAATGCCTGCCATATTGATTAAGGACTTTAAATAGAATTTTATTTTGGAATGTGCATAGGTGGAATGAAATATGCAAAAATCTGTATACATGTATATGTTTGATTAGGCCATAAAATGTGTGTTTTTATCACTTTATTTTGGACCTTACGAAGAAACTGCTATTTCAATCGTTTGAACTGTTTTGCTCAGCATGTAGAATAATACATTAAAAAACTACAATAACTACGTGTTAGCTAAAGTCTGTTGTTTTGTGTTTAAGTAGCGACTTTTGCTGATCTATCTAGTTGTCGACGTGCAGATAGTGCAGATGCTTACTGGCGGAAAGCAATCGGAGCCAATTTATTGATAATGGAACAGTCTATATAAAACAGTATTCCGAACTACATCATGGACCTATATAAATGTCCGTCCGTTTGTTTGTATGTTTGAATGAAGGTCAATAGTCTCGTTACAGTATGTTAAGCTTTAATCTTCATTTCTTCATAGGAGTTTATTATTCTCTTAGCATCAACTTTTCTCTTCAGATAGAAAAGAATCTGTATTCAACCTAAAGAACTGATTTAAATGTCAAACACGATTTTGTTCTCAGGTGATGCTATTTTGTTATGTTCATGCATGCTACCCATGCGGCATAACCCATTTGGTGCTTTTTAAGCAGCCAACTCGTTTTGTATGTTATCAGCAAAAGTCGCTACTTAAACACAAAACAACAGACTTTAGCTAACACGTAGTTATTGTAGTTTTTTAATGTATTATTCTACTATGTGACTTATAATAGGGCTACCTGACAAATAATATTTTCAAGGTCATTGTCTAATACTAGCTACTTGTTGTACAAAATCAGTTATATTGACAAACCTGCTGCTGGACTTTCAAGTTATTTCATGTGTTAAACTGGTAGTAGTTTTCCAAATTTCGATTGGAGCAAACATTTAAAAACTTAACCACCAAAGACATGGCTAATTGCAGTCCAATCACCTTTAAATCGTCTTGTTGTGTGGCGCTTATAACAGGTAGATAGGCATTGAGGAGGCCATATCAACACTATTTGTCTTATTTTGTTGCTGTTGTTGCTGATACTGCAGACGTACCGGAAGTGTAGTAAATGTTACTACGATTGTTTTGTTTACATCACGTAACGCCAGGCCAATAAAAGAAATATATGCGCACTAATTACATTGTATGACAAATACACAGGAGGGAATTTCAACAGACAAATTTAGTTCCGGGTGTCTAGATTGATATACTTTGTAAGATTTATCACGCTCGAATCGTTCTTCACGTATAGAAGAGAAATTGTCAAAAGTGTTAGAATCTTAAATATTTCACTTAATCTCAAGCATAATACTTTAGGCTAAACTTACCGTGTCATGTTTTCGCCATGGGGTGTCATATAATTCTCCACGTGGTGCAGGAGTTTCAGAAGACGATGCTGCCGAGAAAACAATATAGACAAAATATTCATTTACTTAGATACATGAATTTAAAGTAGGAAATGACAGTTATATCCTATATGTTTTCTCTTCCATTGTGATAAAGTCCGTACCATGACACACACCCCTGCGAGACTAGAAATTCGTCCTCGAAATTAAAGTGACATTATGCGCATTTTTTTCAAGTAAACATCCAGCTAAATATGTTGTGTGTACAAAAGCGTAGAGGAAATAATAGCTTTTAACCCAATACACCAAACTCTTCACGCTACCAGTATGAAATAATAACTTTCCAAATTTTGATTTTCTTATTTCACTGGAAGAGTCAATTTAAGAAAAGAACAACTTCATGCAGGAGTTGCTTCCCTTCCACTGCCGAAATCTCTACCAACATCAACAACGACACAATCAACTATCATTTTATCAGTCCGATTTTTGTGTCGCCCTTTCGGAGAAAAGGCGATACATAGGGATCGCTTTGTCCGTCCGTCGGTCCGTCCGTCACACAAACTTAACGTTGGCTATAACTTTGCCATTTCTTAAGATGTCTTCATCAAACTTCACAATTGTATTGCTTATGACAAGAGGGTCATGATGACGCCAAATTTTGTAGGTCAAGGTCATATTTGACAGAGTTATGCCCCTTTTTGTACTTAGATTTTGTCACGAAAACTTAACGTTGGCTATAACTTTGCCATTTCTTAAGATTTCTTCATCTAACTTTCAAATTGCATTGCTTATGACATAAGGGTCGTGATGCCGCCAAATTTTGTAGATCAAGGTCATATTTGACAGAGTTATGCCCCTTTTTATACTTAGATTTTTGCTATTACTTTGCCATTTTTTAAGATTTCTTTATCAAACTTTCAAATTGTATTGCTTGTGTCAAAAGAGTTCTGATGCCGCCAAATTTTGTAGAACAAGGTCATATTTGACAGAGTTATGCCCCTTTTCGTACTTAGATTTTGTCACGAAAACTTAATGTTGGCTATAAATTTGCCATTTCTTAAGATTTCTTCATCAAACTTTCAAATTGCGTTGCTTATGACATAAGGGTCATGATGCCGCCAAAATTTGTAGGTCAAGGTCATATTTGACAGAGTTATGCCCCTTTTTGTACTTAGATTTTGTCACAAAATTATTGGTTATTCTGACAAAGCATAAGAGGGCGACACAAGTGTTCTACTGAACACCCATCTAGTTTTATATCTAAAGCACCAACTTCAAATACTAATGCGGCATAATCATTAATTTAACATATTTAAATGAACAGCAACCAAAAATTGCTTTTATAAAACTGACAAGTAGTTGACCATTTAGCGTATGTATTTTACTTGTGCTGTATTAATATTTCTAACCTATCAATTTTTGCGAATGTTGAATAAAATGATAAAACAATACATGAGCGAAATATAGAAAAAAAAATACGAGATTTTGAAAACAAATAACGAACGATTGAACAAGAATCAAGCAAACAATGACAATATGATAATTGACTTTTTTACTTTATAATATGTTCAAATATTTTAGAATATATTCAGTAACGGCATAAAGGCAAACTGTAATAAAAACATTGCATGTCCATGAGATTGACCGCAATGATCAAGGATAGTTAGGCAAAAAAAGCCAACAACAAACATACGCCAGACTGCAATTAAAGTCTGCATATGAAAAAAAATAAAGAGATAAAAAAAAAACGTTTAAGGAATATGTTATGACATACATTTGAAGTTGCTTGTGTACGTTAACCTATGTGTAATTCAAAGAACAGGGACATGCCTGGCATTTTTTGTCTTATATAGATATCTGACTAAAAAATGAGTACTTTGACGAAAGAATTAAAATAAAAAAGTATTCATTAAAGAAATAACTTTGAATATTAAAGTCCCATTTTGGCTCAGGTTTCTACAAAACTACACAGCCTGAACAAAAAGAAATCACCATTAGTATATAATGTAAAAATCAGTGTAGATACAATGAGCCTTCTTTTTTATATAATGCATAGAAAGTCACACAACGATATCCGAAGTTCAAGGTTGTTTCTTTAATAAATACTTTTTAGCTCGACTTTTCGAAGAAAAGGGGAGCCATCTTACTCGCCTCAGGGTCGGCGTCCACGTCCGCATTGGTGTCACACCTTGGTATTTCGTATCACCCACTTTATTTCAAAACCATTACAGGTATTGCTTTGAAACCTACCATACTTTTTTACAATTATAACTTCCATTAACAGACAAGAGTACATAGCTCTGTCAAAGTTTTTGTCGTAATTATGGCCCTTTTTCGACTTAGTGCATAGAGTTTGGTTAAGTTTTTGTGTACCACCAAACTTAATTTAAAAACCGTTATAGATATTGCTTTGAAACTTACCATTCCAATTTATCATCATTACTTACATCCACAGACAAGAGTTCATAACTCTGCTAATGTTTTTGTCAGAATTATGCCCCTTTTTTCCTAAGAAAATACAATGAATAGGGTAAAATCCACTATCGTCTTAACCCATTTAGATATTGCTTTGAAAGTTTGAATACTTGTTTGCATTATTACCCCCATCTGTAGGCTAGAGAATGTAACTCTGTAAAGGATTTAAAAAAAATAAAGCCCTTTATCGACTTAGAATCTTGGTTAAGTTTTTCGTACCAGTCCACTTTTTGACTAAACTGTTTGAGATATTAATTTGAAAGTTGGAATACTTGTAATCCATCATGATCCCCAAACATAGGCAGGAGAATGTAACTCTGTCAAGGATTTTATTTGAATTACGGTCTTTTCGACTTAGAAACTCAGTTAAGATGTTCATTCTTGTCCACTTGTTGACTTAACCATTTGATATATTACTTTGAAAGTTAATGGATTACTTATGTACCATCATGAGACCTATCTGTAAGCAAGAGAAGATATCTCTGTGAAAATGTTTCTTGATTTGTACTTGTATTTGTAGAAATTCATACTTAGAGTCTTGTATGCAATTGACACTGTAATGCACATATATCAACCACTTGAAGTATAAATCTACAACTTTTCTGTAGTATTCAGGGATATCAAACCCTTTAGCTTGATATCTCTTGACTTAATCTTGCTACTTTTGGCCCGTGTTTATACAGATCCTTGTTTAGCCTTTAACTGTCAAAGTTTTGTCTTATTGGCAAGTATTAAAAAAGTTAAGCGCGCTGTCCTACTGACAGCTCTTGTTTATTTTCAGTTTTGACGTCGAAGTACTTATTTGATTGTCAGACATATATTTCATAAGAAAAAAGTTGCCAGGTATGTCCCTGTTCTTAAGGTAGGTCAGTACCTTTGGTCGGAAATTTAAAAGTTGTCACATTTATTTGAAAGTCGGTGCATGCGTATATCGTGACCATCTGCATCGCATGGTTACGTTGTTATTTTCATGACGTAACATGGCGACATTAAAAGAAACGCCCTCTAGTGGCAGCGTACCGGAACAATTCCGTCATGAAGTTTTCTCAAATAGATTTATTGATATTTAACCGATTTTCTTTCTGTAAATTCTGTCAAAGTCATTAGAAAATGTACTATACATACGAGTACAATACATTTTCCTTCTTTCACAAAGCATGTCATGATTCCGCTTTAAGCAATTGAAATAACGTTTGAAACGTCATCGTTTTTCAACGCTTTTTTGTCGTTTTTACAAAAAAATCAAAATCGGGACGGTAAATGTTAATGTAATTTTGACAGTGTTCATTTAATGATATTTGAACACAATTAATGAAATACAAACGGGATGTCTTCGACTTAGTTTTTTGACAAATAACGCGTGGATAACACCACCTGAACGCCAAAAGAACGACGTTTGAGACACATATTGACAATTGGGTTCCGTATCTCGCTATTCTGGCCCAACAGTGTCTCTCTTGTATTTTTTTTGCATATTCACATACTATAACAACCCAGTATACACACTGAACAGGTTAAGTCAATTAACGGACAGAATATCGAGATCCGGAACCCAAGTGTCTGTGGTTTGAGAGAGGACGTTCAGTTCGTGACAATTCATGTATGTCACTGATCATTTAATTCTTTGTACATGTATTATTTTAACACGGAAGTGCCATACTCCCCGTTGCGATGTAAATATGATCAAATAATTGATTTTCTCCAGGTCTATATAAACAAGGATTCATCTTTTTTACGACGTAGAAGGCCATGTATAGTCCTGAAAAGTCAACAAATAATGACACAACACAACAAAACAGAATGAAATGACCTTTTAAACTTTTAATAATATTCGTAACGTTTTATCTACATGTATCTTCTTAAGATAGTATCATTTGTTTTATTATTTCAAAGAGCTATTTATATAAATAAGTTAACAGCCGTTGTGAGATGAGCTGGAGTATACATGTATATACAAAATATTACAACGGCCCAAACGGAAGACATGATTATATCGATGCTGGTTGGCAAAGTTGGTGAAGCAGCCGGGACATCATTCAAAATGTTTTCCATGGTTTAGAACTATCGAAATAACTTCTTTTTTTAAAACTTGAAACTGTAAGATATAAAACTTCGAATAATCTAGATAATGTTTGACATTATCGTGATAGCTATTTCGCCATCTCGTGGCAGAAATATGTAACCACATTACTCAAATATTCCAAAACGTGAAATTGCTGCTTTCCAATCAAGGCACGGAAACGTCCTGCTAATTTGTGATCAGCGGCCGGTAAATGGAAAATTCGTAAGTCGTTCCTTATGAATGTTACGATTGACTTATAGTCACCATACATTGTATTTCACTAGCTTTAAGGTGTCCGTTATGTCTTATTATTCGTAAATAGCGCACTCGTAAGTTATATATAGGTGTATCATTGGTTTTTGCAAGTTAGCAGTGAATTCTTTCTCATAAATTGCCTTTCTCCTGTATTTTAGTTAACCCTGAACACGCAGTGACCTCATTCGCCGTCCATCGTGCGCTGTCATCCGTCCGTCAGTCAAATATTTCGTCTCACTTTCGCGGCATCTCCTATTAACTAAATGATAAATTTTGTTCAAACTTTACTGGGATATTTGGGTGGTTTTATCTGATATTTGTTATAAGTATGCATTCCATCGTGGCATTTTTTTTTGTTACGGCAAGAAAAGAAAAACATTCTAATCATCTTGTCCGAAAGTCGTATACTTTGACAGTTTTTTAACTGCACAAACTTGATAGTATTTTTCTTTGAAAAACATTTGATGATACATGAAGATATATGAACAGAGATAATCCCAGAAACTTAAAGCAGTTCCTTAACTCAAGTAACATCCTTCTTGCTGGTGACTTTGAATTTTCAATTCCTCAATTTTGAATTACATGTACAGTTACGACTCAACGTATTATTTCCTGAAACTTGTCAAAATACCACTTTTTTGTGGAAAGAATGCAAGTCGGCCTTTTATTTTATTTTATTACTTTTCTTTAAGCAAAATAAACTCAATTTCTCTGATTTCATAGAGATATCTCCTAAGACAGGGGAGATATCTCTTAAATTCATAGATATCTCTGTAAATTAGGAGATATCTTTCTTTCAATAGAGATATCTCACCTGTAGAAAATACTAAATACCCAATACTAAAGAGATATATCTCAATGTTATAAAAATATCTCTCTGTCGTTCATAGATATCTCTCCTTCTTAAAAAGATAACTCTGTAAATTTGAGAAATATCTATTGAAAATAGAAGGATATCTCTCAAATGATGTTAAACAGATATCCCTGTAAGTAGAAGTGATATTTCTTAAAGTTCAGAAAGAGATATCTTTATTAAAATGAAAGATATCTCCTAGAAATAAGAGCGATATCTCTTCTACTATTCAACCCAAAAGGAGATATATCTCTGATTGCATAGAGGTATCTCCTAAAATAGGGAAGATATATCTCAAACTTAGATATCTCTGTAAATGAGGAGATATCTTTTTTTAACTAGAAATATCTTTCGTCTTTTGAAACATATTTCTTAATACTAAAGAGATATATTTGAGTGTAATAAAGTTCTCTCCTACTTCAAATGATATCTATGAAAAAGAGATATCTGTTTAAAATTGAGAGATAACTCTCAAAAGTAGAAACATATCTCTCTAATGATGTTAAACAGATATCTCTGTAAGTAAAAGAGGTATCTTTTAATATTCAGTCGATATCTTTCTGTGAAACAAGAAAGAGATATTTGTATTGGAACGAACGATACCTCTTTGAAATTGGAGAGATATCTCTTTTAGGAATAGTAAAATGGCTTGCGATATATAGTGTTTTAATACATAGTTCCCATATCAACAATATTTACCTCCCTTGCTCTGAATTGGCAGCCATTTTGTATGGCAACTTCCCTTAAAGTTAATAGGGAACAATCTACTTTACAATTATAAATTACTCGGATTTATAAACATAATTAATACATGATGCTGATATGGGCAGATGACTCAGCAGGTTCAAGAAAATGTGGTTGTCAAACATGAATTATCTTGGCATTTTCTTAATTATCACATAATTGAGAAAAAATCCTATAAATGCTTTATCAGTTGTGCCATTCAAAATGGCTGCCAATTCAGAACAAGGGAGGTAAATATTGTGGATGTGGGAACTATGTATATACATGCACGGGAAAGTCGACTCTCTCTTGTGATAAAGTTTTTTTAATCAAGAGATTGCCAAGCTGCTGTAATCCCACAATTTTTTCGAGATAAGTGTTTGGATCCCAGATACGAACGGACAATATGAAAAAATTCACTTATTATTAACGTTCAACGATTTTTGCAGTCAATATTATATTATACCGCAGACCTAGTTATAACTATGAAATAATAGTGTGTCTAAAATAAATATTACACGTTATGTCTTTGTCTACACATACTTTTGCGGATTAGTACATGGTTTGTACGACCATATTTTCCCAGTGTGTCGCAGATGTGAAGAATAGGATCTCATTGAAAGTATAAAATTTGAAAACTGTTTCATGGTGAGTCATTACCTTTAGTCGGTAAAATTAAAAGTTGTCACATTTATTTAGAAATTGGAACATGCGTATATCGTGTCCATCTGCGTTGCATGGATACGTTTTTATTTTTGTGACGTCACATGACGACATTTAACAACGCCCTCTAGTGGCAGCGTACCGGAACCATCCCGTCATGAAGTTATTCTCATATAGCTTTATTGATACGTAACATATTTTCTTTCTGTAAATTCTAACAAAGTCATCAGAAAATGTATTATACATCCAAGTAAAAAACATTTTCCTTCTTTCACAAAGCATGTCATGATTCCGCTTAAAACAATTGAAATAACGTTTGAAACGTTATCGTTTTTCAACGCTTTTTTGCCATTTTTACAAAACATTTCAAAATCGGGACGGTAAAAGTATATGTAATTTTCACAGTGTTTATTTAATGATATTTGAACACAATTAATGAAATAAAAACAGGACGTCTTCGTCCTAGATTTTTCACAAATAACGCGTGAATGATACCACTTGAACGTCAAAAGAACGACGTTTGAGAGATGACGTTCAGTTCATGACAACATGTTACTTATAATTTCTATTCTCTGTATTGTTTTTAACACGGAAGTGCCACACTCCCCGTTGCTATGGAAATATGATCAAATAATTGATGTTCTCCAGGTATATATAACCAATGATTCATCTTTTTTTTTTTACCGAGAAACGTAGTAAGCCTCTGTATAGTCCCGAAAAAAGTCAACAAGTTATGACATTACACAACAAAACTGAAAGAAATGACCATCTAAACTTTGAATAATATTCGATACATTTGATCTACATGTATCTTCTTAATTTAGCATTATTTGTTTTATTATTTCACAGTGCTATTCATATAAATAAGTTTACAGCCGTTGTGAGATGAGCTAGAGTATACATGTATATACAAATAATACAACGGCCTAAACGGAAGACATGATTATATCGATGCTGGTTGGCACAGTTGGTAACGCAGCCGAACATCATTCAGAATGTTTTTTATGGTATATAACTAACGAAATAACATTTAAAAAAAAACTTCAAACTTTAAGATCATCTTTTTAGAAAACTTTGACATTATCGTCACAGCTATTTCGCCATCTCGTGGTAGAAATATGCCACTATAGTATTACACAAATCGGGTGCCTTCATGAATTCTTCCCTTTTTAAAGCTTAATTATTGTTCAACCCTTTTGGAAAATCATTTTAAGGTTAGATGAAAAATATTCCAAAACGTAAAATATCTGATTTCCAATCAAGGCACGGAAATGTCCTGCTAATCTGAGATCAACGGCCGGGAAATCGAAAAAATCGTAAGGATGCTACGTACGACACTATTTCACTAACTCTAAGGTTCCCGTTACGTCTTATGCTCTCGTAAATTATATAAAGTGTATCGTTGGTTTTCGCGAGTTAGCACTGAATTATATTCGTATAAATTGACTTTCTCCTGTATTTTTAGTTCACCCTGAGCACGCAGTTACCTCTCCCACCACTCGTTATCCATCGTGCGTCTGTCATCCGTCCGTCTGTCAAATAGTTCGTCCCACTTCCGCGGCATTTCCTATTAACTAAATAATACTACTACTACTAATAATAATAATCTCTTTATTTTCAGAAGGTAACTCATTAAGACATAACAAATATTAAGTGCAGTACATTAATAGGTGATAAATCTTATATACAATGAGGCCTTCTTAAACAATTTAAATGATAAATATTATTCAACTTTACAGTGATGTTTTGGGTGGTTTTATTAACCAGGTTTTCCGAAGGAAAAATCCTGGTTATTAGATTGAGGTATGTCGGCGGGCGGGCGGGCGGGCGTAAACAAATTATTCTGTGCGCAACTCCTCCTACATTTCTCAACGGATTTCAACCAAACTTTCACAGAAGTATTGTCATGAAGTGCCCTGGCGCATATTGTCGGGGTTTTGTGATTTGGTCATTTTTGACAGAATTATGGCCCTTTGTTTTTTTCACATATGTAATTCTTCTGTGTGCAACTCCTCCTACATTTCTCAACGGATTTCAACCAAACTTTCACAGAAGTATTGTCAAGAAGGTCCCTGGCGCATATTTTCCGGGTTTTGTGATTTGGTCATTTTTGACAGAATTATGGCCCTTTGTTTTTTTTTCACATATGTAATTCTTCTGTGCGCAACTCCTTCTACACTTCTCAACGGATTTCAACCAAACTTTCACAGAATTATTGTCACCAAGTGCCCTGGCGCATATTGTCGGGGTTTTGTGATTTGATAATTTTTGACAGAATTATGGGCCTTTGTTTTTCCCACATAATGTAATATATATAGAGAAATACTCTTCTGTGTGCAACTCCTACATTTCTCAAGGGATTTCAACCAAACTTTCACAGAACTATAATTGTGAACTAAAGAATTTTGAATATATAATGTTCTGCCCCTGGTCGTCCGTCTGTCCGTCCGTTAGCAATTTTGTGTCTCCTTATTTAAGTATATATAAAAGGGAGAATACTCTGTTATTATAAAAGGGAGAATACTCTGTTATTAAAGTCTG
>JAFMSR010000016.1:12352952-12397975 GCA_022818135.1 Saxidomus purpurata
ACAAGCTGTAATCGGCATGTACATTTAATGCTTTATTTAATCGCTTAAAGCGTGTGCATGGAGATAAACACTTGACATCTATAATTTACTTTAGGACTGGTTGTTTATTCGTTCGAATGACTGATTGACTATTTGAATGGTAAAATCACCGCTCGTTGATACTCATGTCAAAAAACATTTAAAACAACAATCAGCAATTATTTTACCGATTCATAATACATGTTTTTATAATTTATTTGTGGACCTTCTTTTCATTTTAGGTTTACCCATCACGGTACAGGTCTATGACCGTGATAACCACTACGCAGACCTCATCAAAGCACTGTTAGACCAGGCACGTTTCACAAAGAGAGACGTAAAGAGTGTAAGAGACATTGATAAGAACAAACCACTTATAGTTATGTGCCAGAGACTTTCTAGGCTTCAGCCTGATATTGATTATGCATGGGAAAAAATACAAGGTAAGAATTTGATACGTATCTTTTACAAAGTGTGTTTCTAGCCCAATTGTGCAAAGTGCTAACGTCCATCTTACCGTACGCATTTCCCCACAATTGATACAGTTTAGCTTATTGTATTCATTTTGATACTAAAAAAATAAATGGTCAGTATAACATTATAATGTATCTGATCGATACAGACATCATTACTGAATTAAGAAGAAAATTAAGAATGTTTGATAGAAGGCTTAACTTTGTTTCAGAATGTATATACACTTAACTTAAACTTTTAACACTTCTCATCTTTTTTCTGTCGTCAGTGTCGTTTGTTCCTGTGTTGTCTTCTCACTTTCAGAGAAAGGCTGAGCCCGTGTATAGGCATGCACGCGTATAAAGTAATCTTAGTCGCCTAAATGAACTGTAATGGTCTTTAACATTCGAAGTAACTTTTCGTTCATGTGTTGTAACTATTTTGTATCATATACTTAACGAAACTTCTAACGCACCATCTGCCCTTTTAATTCTAAATGCAATTTTTAACCCTTTCAATATGCGCCAGTTAAGTTTAGCTATCGGTGCACGAAAGTCCAAAGTACAAATCACATGGCAGTGAATTTTAATTGCACGTGTAAATCTCTACATATTTAAGATGGGTTATAGCCTTGATGCTTTTCCGTGGGAAACGAACTCTTAATTTTTTTTCTATATGGCATTTGTACCACTCAGGCATTTTGAATTCCATGTAACACATCCACCAAATGTCTTCATAAATGCAAGACGTAAAATGCTATCTTGCAGTGATAGCTGCAAATAAGCTGACATATCATTCAGCATCGATCACTAAACAGACAGGATAAACTCAGATTGTTCTGGTGCATTAGTTTCTTTTAGTATATTATCTTTCGCTACCGTAAAAAATGTGCGATTGTTATTTTGTAGAATCATTCCCGGAAGCGTTAGGTTTGACAGCAGAACAACATTTTCAAGGCAGTGATGAGTCCGAAACAGTGGATGCTAAAGGTATTTACTCAATGATCGATTTTATGTGCATGTTAATTCATTTCATCAAAAGAAACTATTGTCGATTTTAAAACAATGATTCGTGTTATACTTAACATAATGGAAGCCACATGCATGTACTAAAGTATCGATGTACTGAAGTGATAAGTTATTTGTAAAGGACATTTTCTTATCTCAAACTGGATCCTAATATAACGGGTCTGGTAACGAACGTTATCCACCAAATATGCTGCCACTGCTTGGCATTTCAAATCTTCAGGATTACATTGATCACAGGCTCTTTATTGATCGTTTACATATAATGATATATTTAACTATTATGCAAGTTTGCCACTGCAAATCGATAAAGTTAGGGTAGTTTATTTAAAGTGTCAATGTAGTTATGTTACCAAGAGTTATGATAAACACTAACTTATGTTGAATGTTCAGCTTATTAATGGACACAAAAATGGCGGCGATGAAGGTTTGAGAAGGTGTCGTAAATTTCGGACCAGTTTTCAGATTAACAGATGATTTGTTTTGTTAAAGTATGTTAAAACTTTCAGTGTATTTAGGACGCTATGTGTAGTTCTGTTCCAGGAGTTTTAAAAATCAAAATTGTTATGTAACTTTTGGATAGGAATAGGAAAGCAAACATGACGCCGAACTTAATTTTCAGAGGATGCTGGTTGTTTCTAGATGCTAGTCTGCTAGTTGTTGCCAGTTTTTAGATTAAGACATGATATGTTTTTTTAAGTATGTACGTATTTTGCAGTTATTGTATCACTATTTTGAACGCTGTATTTAGTTTTGTTAAAGGAGATCTGAAAAAATGCAATTTATGTGTAATTTTCGACTATGTGAGGAAAGCAACATGGCGCCGAACGAAATTTGAAAGGCTGTCTATAAACAACTTTGCCGATTAACAGAATACTTGTTTATATATAATATGCTTCTATTTTATTTACACATAATGTATCACTGAATAGTTACATATTCATTTTGTTCCTTAGACTTCTGGTAATAATTAATTGATAAATTATTCTCGTCGTTCTTTCCAGTAGGCACTTCTCGTTATCTACATAATCTGCTTTCTAGCTAGGACCCGATGGAATCGATAATTGGTATAGATATAAAGAGCGTTACCAGACCCGATATATTAGGACCTAATATCAAGTCAGTTATCGTGAATGTTTGTATTTAATTGCCATATCTAGGTAGTTCCAGCGAAAGATATTTTTGATGTTAGCAGTTAGTGTAATATTCATGATATTTATAAAACTTACATGATTGTGTATTATATGGAAACAGATATGATCTACATTAAGCAAACGAAGCAAGAACGTGTTTTCGGTTAAAACGCTCCTTAGCTTGATCTTGAATATAACAGTTACAAAAACAAAATTAACCCTGATGAATATTAGCTTTATAAACGTCTTTGTAATACTTAAACAAATACGCACCAAGCAATAGTAGCAAGAATGTGTTTTCAGTTATAGTGGCCCTTTGATTACTCTTGAATATAATAGTTACAAGCAGTAAATTTGTATGAGGAAGATTAATTTACTGAAGCTATTTGTAAAAGTCAAAGTATGAAATCACTGTATTCATGCGCTGGGTTAAAAAACCGAGCTGAGGGTTGTGTATACTTCACTTAAGGATACTTTCTGGAAGTTTTATTTACGGATCTATTGTTAAATTCGAGATCATGATCAGCCTGATCATAGACTATTCTCGGGGCCTTTGTACTATTTTCAAAAGCGGAATCCCCACGCCTTCCGCATAGTTGTTTAATTAAGTAGCTGTTTGTTTATTGTTACACATTCTTTTTATGTTAAAAGTAATTGCTTTAGAAACAATGTATATTACATTTATTGCGTCATATCCACAGTTCTTACTGCATTTCTTTAACCAAAGCTTTAGAGTTGTAGTGCCAAATATAGAACATGATAATTGCACTCTACATTTCACTGTTAATGGATACAAAACAACAAAAAAATGCAAACGATTTTTGTATCGATACCATATTTATGATATTAGACGGTTAGACATGTAAATAGACTGGTTGGTTAAAAAGCAGGGAGTATGTATTTAGGCAGTCAGTTAAACAAAAAGAAGAGTGGGGAAGGGTGGTATATAATATTAAGTACACACATTCCTACAAACCGACATACATACATACATACCTAGTCGATCATTAGGTAGGTAAATACTTGAATGTAATTATTTGATTGGTACAATAAAAAATATAACCTTTAACTTTAAAATTGCGGCCATTGTCTGATAGCTCTTCCGTTACTGCAGCAATGCCTTGTATTATTGTTTAACCGTTGACACTCCTGTTCTATTTTTATTGCATTTTCCAGCATCAGTCGCAAAAGCACCACTCAGTGCAGAAGCAAGGTGGGTCACACTGTATCGGAAAAAACGCACTCGCTCCAATTTAACGATACTACTCCGAGTAACGTAACGACAAGGCTCCGACGAAAATGGCTGATTTATTTAACAAAACCCAAGTCAGTATAACAGATTCTTGTATTTTGCATGGTTATTCACAACTTTTAAATAAACGAATACTCTTACGGGTCTGTTTTGCACGTTTAACCATTGAATCCTCTGCATTCAACTTGCATTACTTTCACACGCATCGATGTCTGATACAGCCGACTAGCTACGGCCATGCAGGACAGAAGTTAGCATTCCGTAATAGTATTCGTTCCTTCAAAAGTTGCTAATAACCATTTAAAATACACGAATTTATTATACTTACTTGGGTTTTGCTAATTAAATCAGTCATTTTTGTTGGAACCTTGTATCGTTAAATTGGAGCCAGTGCGTTAGGCTGATACAGCATAAAGCGACACAACAGTTTCTTACCACCCAATTAACATTTACCAATTTCTCTTTCAAACATGAGACTAAATGTCACGAGTGATAAACTTCGTAAACTTGTGTTATGCTAGAAATATGATTGAAGCAGCATACCAGCAAAATGACTTGAGACTTAATGAACAGAAATATAATGGCATTGGTAAATAAAATTGTATTTATGTCACCCATGTCCCCCGATGTCCAAACTCAATACTTTTTGCATTGAACTCAAACTATTTACAAGACAGATGTCTTACATTCTCATGTTGAAAAAAAGCAATAGACACAAAGTAATTCAAATCAGACAATCTTTTCATGCCCGCTCGAAATTTACCTTTCAGCTGTGTATTCACACGATACCATATGCTTAACAACCTTTTTTAAGTCTTCCATTCTGTTTTAGCAGAAACCCGTTCATTTATGTATTTAAAACTGTAATATGACTTAATTGTGTATGGCTTTGAAACTTACCATACTTGTTAACCATCATAACTTCCATCTACAGACAAGAGTACATAACGCTGTCAAGATTTTTGACAGAATTATGGCCCTTTTTTGACTTAGAAAGTGTATTGAGCTTGGTTAAGTTTTTCGTACCACCCTACTTTTTTTCAAAACCATTAGCGGTATTGCTTTGAAACCTTTGTCGCCATAAATACTTTACCCGATATATGTAATTATATCTTCTACAGTATTATTTTACGAAACCGTGAGATATCGTTGCTTCCTGGAGACAGTATTTTCAGAGTTTTTTCAAATACATAGATCATTTTAATAAAAAGAGAAGCATGAAGATCATATTTAATTACAATTTTTAATAACACCATGAGAATATTTACATTTTGTAGTTTTTGCATATGTCTGAAGAAATATTGTACTTTAAATATAAAACTTTTAACATGTATCTTAACATGGCAAATATAATGAAAAAAAAACAACAGTTTTTCGTGCTTTCTTAAAAGTAATTTGTTTAAGGAGCAATAGTCACAATTTTTAATCAAACAGGTTAGCACGTAGATAAAATTCAATCATAAAACATTTTATATCATTTTAAAAAAGAAACATTTAAGTGTGTGCTCATATGTAAAGAAATTATGTGACTTAAGAAAGTAAGTAAGAAACAAGATATGATCATTTAAAAAAAGTATTTACTATATATTTCTTTGTACAAATTAAGGCGGACTAACAAATTGATATCGCCGATAGCTTATTTTCAAGAAATGCAATTTCATTAATAGGCCAACAATTTTATTGGGTATTCTGGCAATGGAAGCATTCTTGTGCCATTTATGTAGTTTCTGGTGTTTTCAGTTTGCTTATTGAAAGCCATTTTCGCTTCTTTGGTACTTTGCATCAATACTTTTCTTCTTTTAGATGATTAGAAAGTTAGACAGATAAGCAGACAGGTTGATTTAAAGTAGGGAGAATACTTTAGGAGTTTTTTTTCTGGACATGAGTCCACGAGCGATATTCTTTGTAAACTTGTGCACGGAAATATAATTGAAGCAACATACCAGCAAAAGGTCTTGAAAAATTATTTACTGAAAGATAATTGGATTTGCAAAGAAAATTGTATCTAAATTAATGTCATTTAGTAATTTTGTGGTTTGTAATATTATTGCAAAATTTTTTAGTTTTACCGGAAATCTGACCAGATTGACATTATGTAAGTTAGAAATGTTTTCTTGTGTGCGTGTCGATCCTTTAGGTTTATTTACTGGTTTGCCCACTAACATTACGTCGGCCACGGTAATTGTACCTACAAAAATGCTTTGAAATGTTGATGTTTGATCTGTTCATATACTACAAAATATTGGTCTTGATTTATTATTGCTAGAAGTATAAACTTAGTCAGAGTTCAAAAGCTAATCATAGACACACTGTTGAGGTCGTATTTAATCCAATCTTAATTAATCTTGATCAGACTGATAGTCTTTTCCAAGTCTAAATGACCTAAAATTTGGTTCATCTGAACAAAGTAATCATACTATGTAAAAACTGGTGAAGACACAATACACACTTTGAATACAAGAACATCTAAACCTGCAACATTTGTGTGTAAGCATTATTTAACTTTATTAGAATGTAACTATACCAAGTGTGAAATATAACTCTATTAACTGTAAATATACATGTTATTTGGTGGCTGTTACATGCAGCTAAATTTCAAATAGGAAAAAAAACACATAAAATACATTTTTAGCTCGACTATTCGAAGAATAAGGAGGCTATTGCACTCGCCCCAGCGTCGGCGTCGGCGTCGGCGTCGGCGTTGGTGTCGGCGTCGGCGTCGGCGTCTGCGTTGGTTAAAGTTTTTAATAAAGTCAAATATCTTGAATACTATCAAAGGTATTGACTTGAAACTTAAAGTATATGTTTACCATCAACATCTACACCTGAGCAAACAATCCCAATAACTCTGTTTTGATTTTTGACAGATTTATGCCCCTTTTTAACTTAGAATTTTTGGTTAAAGTTTTTTATAAATTCAAATATCTTGCATATTATCAAAGGTATTGACTTGAAACTCAAAATATATCTTTACCATCAACATCTACACCAGAGCAAACAATCCCCATAACTCTGTTTTGATTTTTGACAGATTTATGCCCCTTTTTAACTTAGAATTTTTGGTTAAAGATTTTTATAAATTCAAATATCTTGTATATTATCAAAGGTATTGACTTGAAACTCAAAATATATCTTTACCATCAACATCTACACATGAGGAAACAATCAGCATAACTTTGTTTTGATTTTTGACAGATTTATGCCCCTTTTTATCTTAGAATTTTTGTTAAGTTTTTTATAAATTCAAATATCTTGCATATTATCAAAGGTATTGCCTTGAAACTCAAAATATATCTTTACCATCAACATCTGCACCTGAGGAAACAATCCTCATAACTCCGTTTTGATTTTTGACAGATTTATGCCCCTCTTTAACTTAGAATTTTTGGTTGAAGATTTTTTTAAATTTAAATGTCCTGAATACTATCAAAGGTATTTTCAAGTAAAAATCCAGCTGGATATGGTGTATGTAAAAAAGCGTAGAGGAAATAACAGCTTTTAACCCAATACACCAAACTCTTCCCGCTACCAGTATGAAATAATAACTTTCCAAATATTGATTTTCTTATTTGACTGGGGGAGTCAATTTAAGAAAAGAACAGCTGCACGCAGGAGTTGCTTCCCTTCCACTGCCGAAATCTCTACCAACATCAACACCGACACAATCACCTATCATTTTATCAGTCCGATTTTTTTATATCTAAAGCACCAACTTCAAATACTAATGCGGCATAATCATTTATTTAACACATTTAAATGAACAGCAACCCAAAATTGCTTTTATAAACTGTCACCAGAAATACACTATGTGCAGTAAGATGCGCATAATGTCACTTTAACCATGTAATATAACTAAGACTTTGACAATATGTTAGTGCTTCTTCCGCGATATATACTATCAATTTTGACATTTTTCAGTAAATTCACAAAACAACTGTATACACCTCTATAAAAATTCTATAGTTGCTGGAAATTTGAGAAAACATTGCTTGCCAATCATCATGTCTTATGACATTCTTAAATAAATATATTGGCGTATGATTTTTTTACACTTTTCTTTGTTATTACATCTATAACTAGTAAGCATTTCATTACATCTTTTAAAGTTTCTATATACTTCTGTAAACATTCTATAGTTGCTAGAAATTTGAGAAAACATTGCTTGCCAATCATCTTGTTTTATGACATTCTTGAATTGATATATTGCCCTATGATTTCTTTTATACTTTTCTTTGATATTGCATCTATAACTAGTAGGTATTTCATTACACTGCTTAAATATAGACATTAAAAATCCTTCAGATAAATTTTAGTAAATAATGTATGATAAAAAGTTCCCTATCACTAATAAGCATGAAAGTTTATACAATTAATTTTCTTTCGTGTCGTTCTTTTACATTTAAAGCATCAATTGTAGTCATAAACGGATTGTTAGTTAATCAGTTAATTTATTGATTGATTGAAATGATTGACTGATTGATTCATACATTCATTCATTCATTCATTCATTTGCTTAATCGTTCTCACTTAATAACTCTCTTTCTCATTCAGTAAGTCACCCACTCACCCACTCACTCAGTTTTCATATCACGGTAAGCTATCCCGTGATCGTAATACGTCATTTTGTTTGTCCGATAAGAAGATTTTATTAACAAACGTCTTCGACTGAAATCTTCAAGTAAGCGTAAGTTTTTCATTTCTCAACCGAAGCCATATATACGATAGTAGTTATACCCCCACAAAACGAATTTGAGGGGAGGGGTATATAGGAGTGAGCTTGTCGGTTTGTTTGTCGGTCGGTCGGTCGGTCTGTTGGTTTTTATGGTTTCCGGATGATAACTAATGAACGAGTTTACCCTTTTGAATAATTGTTGGTACACACGTGTAACTTCATGAAATACAGGTCAAGTTCAACTTTGGGGTCAGTAGATCAAAGGTCAAAGTCACAGTGACTCTGAACTGTAAAACAGTTTCCGGATGATAACTCATGAAAGGCTTGACCGATTTAAATAATTTTTGGTACACACGTGCAACTTAATGAAATACAGGTCAAATTTGACTTTGGGGTCAGTAGGTCAAAGGACAAGGTCACAGTGACTCTGAACTGTAAAACAGTTTCCGGATGATAACTCATGAAAGGCTTGACCGATTTAAATAATTTTTGTTACACACGTGCAACTTTATGAAATACAGGTCAGGTTTGACTTTTGGATCAGTAGATCAAAGGACAAGGTCACAGTGACTCTGAACTGTAAAACAGTTTCCGGATGATAACTCATGAAAGGCTTGACCGATTTAAATAATTTTTGGCACATACGTGCAACTTTATGAAATACAGGTCAAGTTTGACTTTGGGGTCAGTAGGTCAAAGAACAAGGTCACAGTGACTCTGAACTGTAAAACAGTTTCCGGATGATAACTCATGAAAGGCTTGACCGATTTAAATAATTTTCGGTACAGAGCTGTAACATCATGAAATAGAGGTCAAGTTCGACTTTGGGATCAGTAGGTCAAAGGTCAAGGTCACAGTGACTCTGAACTGTAATGTAAAATTTCCGGATGATAACTCATGAAAGGCTTGACCGATTTAAATAATTTTCGGTACACAGCTGTAACATCATGAAATACAGGTCAAGTTTGACTTTGGGGTCAGTAGGTAAAAGGTCAAGGTCACAGTGAGCCTGAATAGTAAAATGGTTTACAGTAAAACGGTTTACTTGGAACATTTGAATGGTTTCTATTTCTTACGCTTGTCCAGGCGCAATTTTTTGTTTGAAATAAACCTATTAAATTGAACAATAATTGATAATTTCTAACCTTACACATTTTGTATGCTATTAAAACAATACATTTACACAAGTTATTGTATAATAACTCAACTCTATGTCCTTGTGGCCATTCCTTTCTTATGGTTGCCATACTTCTGTGACAAAGCTGTATTGTGGGGGTATAATTCGTCACTCTTGTGACAGTTCTAGTTATGAGCTAAAATCGAGACCTTGAACATCAATTATAGTGTGTGCGACATACCATCTTCCTGTGCTAAGTATTTCTAAAACTTATTTCGATAACTAGAATGTGCATATTATTGTTTCAAATGAGACATGGAATCGCAGACAGGCAAACCTACCAACTTACAGACAGACGAACCCGAACACAACCAGATCTGATCACCAATATATCTATGAACAATTTAATAGAATATAACATAATGATAAATGTCAAAAATTGACAGAGCAAGTATGCTAAAAAGAACATAACATAGTTTGCATACAACTGAAATTTTACCAACCGATTCCGTTTTATTAGATATTCGAGGCAATACATAGATAATATCTGACAATACCTAGGTATGAAAGAGTCTTCCAAATGTAAAACTGAATCATAATCGAACATTGCAATACATCCAAGCAATCTGTTTCGGAAATAACCATGCCGATTAGCATTAGCTGTTTTACCTTTGTGGATTAGCATTGTTTAAAACTGAATGCTTTATCGCTTTCTTAGACACTGAATTGACCTGAAATGTGTTTATTTGCAGTGAAATGACAACGGAATAAGTTTTGTCGTGAATACATGGCACTTAAAGTGGATTACTTCAAATATACTGTCGATATTGAAATATTCTTTGCGGACAAACCGTTGAATTCAGGCGTTGTTGCAAAGGTTTTCCATAATGTTTTCAAAAACACGACTTATTTCCATAAAACTGTTTTCAACCTGGGATTGAAGACTGTTTTTCCCTTTTCCTGCGACAAATCTGACAGAAATCGGTTGAGAAATGAAAAAAAACTTGCGCTTACTTGAAGATTTCAGTCGAAAACTTTTGTTTTTAAAATCTTCTTTGCAGACAAACTAAATGATGTATTACGATCACGTGATTGTTCACCGTGATTATGCCTTTCTGTAGCAGGCGCCTTATCACATTATGACTTATGATGGTAAGACGATGCAAAGAAATTTATTTGTAATGTATAAAAAAATGAACTTTGAATACTTATATTGAATAATACTGTTTATTCATTGTTTCATTCGTTTGTTAGTTCATTCATTCACTCTCTTACTCAATGTCTGCAGCAGGCACTATATCACATAGTAACAGAAGTTAGAGGTTGTGAATAATGATAAGTTGTAAGGGCATAAGGACATTGATGTGAGAATAAATATGTACAGTAAACTCTACTTGTAACGATATCGCTTGTAGCGATATACCGCTTGTAACGATATTGTGGTTGAAGTCCCGACTCGGGCCTTCTTTATTTCATTTTCTTTCACTCTTGAAGTTACGATATAGGATGTAGCGATAATCCGGATGTAACGATGCGTTTCTCACGTCCCGAATGCATTGTTTCCCCGTTTAGTGAGATAATTATTGTTTGCAACAGGGTGTGAATAGGTGACAATGATCGGCGCTCAAACAATTACAGGTAATCGATCACAATATCGCACTTACAATATTTTGAATTTAAAGCAATTCACACAATGTCATATTTATAGTTGACTGTCTTTTGCCGAGCGAAAACATATTTAAGTAAATATTTATACTGATAATCGACTCGACTTTTAAATGAAATTACATGTATTTTCGCACAGTAGATCTACATGAAAAACATGGAGTCTCTTAGTCGAAAGAGAAAACTTTTAAATATGAAATCTAATAATAAATCTGTGATGTTGATAATGGACTCCACGCAAAACATTGTAGCTGATTTTGGAATTAAAACAAGTACTATAACACTTTTAAGTGGTTAAAAGGCGATACCACAAACTATTTCATAAGTACATAAAAAATGCAATACCACAAATTATTTATATACATAAATGTACGCACTTGCACCATATGTGATGAAAATATTTATCTACACATACATGTGTATAAATGTGTAAATAAATCGTATATAGAACTTTATCTACCATATAAGTTGCGCACACGCTTTACCTACTTTCGGTTTCGGCCGACTCAAGAAGTCAACTTCGGATGTAATGATATTCGGATGTAACGATATAAATTCTGCGGTACCCTGAATATCGTTATAAGCGGAGTTTACTGTAATACATTGAGATTTTAAAGTTTGCATAATATTATAACTTAATTTCTGTTTTATAATATTTCGTTATTTTCAGTATCAAGCCCACATTTAGCCAGTTCACCAGGACCAGAGCAGGTACAAGACGTAGAGTCACATGAGTCAATGCAAAGAACAGGTAAAACAATAACTGCTGCTCACGTCCTGCATACTTTCTATCAGGTCCTTATTCAGATGACACTCGGACTCCCACGGGGAATCATACGATTTAATAATCATACCATTTGACCAGATAAGAAGTGTCGTTAAAACATTGTGACTATTCTAGTTCATTGATATGCCTTCACACATATTTTTCCGGATGTCAATCAGAAGGATAAAAAATTTATTGCATTTACCACACTTGAACTAAAAATCAAACTCTGAAACCTTTGGATAGTTACTATTTTGAAAATAGTATATTTTTGACTTGTATGATTGACAACACTATATTGGAGTTGGCATACGCGCGTCCGTAATAAACGAGATATAAAGGTGTGAGAAAAATTGATAATCTGACTAAATGTTTAATGAAACAATAATTGACATATATAGCACTGACAATGTTTTATTAATTTCCCATAAATAATAAAAGGTTCAATACAAAGCCCCTGATGGAGTTTTGTTAATACAAGTATTTTCATATTGTATCTAATAATTGGCTTAAAATGACATTATGCGCATTGTTTTCAAGTAAAAATCCAGCTGAATATGATGTATGTACAAAAGTATAGAGGAAATAACAGCTTTTAACCCAATACACCAAACTCTTCCCGCTACCAGTATGAAATAATAACTTTCCAAATATTGATTTTCGTATTTGACCGGGAGAGTCAATTTAAGAAAAGAACAGCTGCACGCAGGAGTTGCTTCCCTTCCACTGCCGAAATCTCTACCAACATCAACACCGACACAATCAACTATCATTTTATCAGTCCGATTTTTTTTATATCTAAAGCACCAACTTCGAATACTAATGCGGCATAATCATTAATTTAACACATTTAAATGAACAGCAACCCAAAATTGCTTTTATAAAACTGTCACCAAAAATACACTATGTACAGTAAGATGCGCATAATGTCACTTTAGCCATGTAATATAACTAAGACTTTGACAATATGTAAGTGCTTCTTCCGCGATATATACTATCAATTTTGACATTTTTCAGCAAATTCACAAAACAACTGTCCATGTCTTTTTAAATTTCTATATACCTCTATAAAAATTCTATAGTTGCTGGAAATTTGAGAAAATATTGCTTGCCAATCATCATGTCTTATGACATTCTTAGATATATTGGCGTATGATTTTTTTACACTTTTCTTTGTTATTACATCTATAACTAGTAAGCATTTCATTACACTGCTCAAAATATAGACATTAAAAATCCTACAGATTAATTTTAGTAAATAGTGGATAATAAAAAGGAACAAGTTCCCAATCACTTATAAAAAATAATACAATTGATTTTCTTTCGTGTTGCTTACGATCTATAATCGTTCTTTCACATTTGAAGCATCAATTGTAGTCATAAACGGACTGGTCATTAATTAATTAATTAATCAATTTATTAATTGATTGATTGCTAGATGGATTAAGATTGATTGATTTATTCATTCATAAAAATACATTCATCTATTTATTTAGTTACTTACTTATTCACTATCAATCACTCTTTATTTCATTCAGTCAGTCACTCACTCACCCACTCACTCAGTTTCCATGTGCATTTTGGAAGTAGGCTCTTAATCACATTGTAACTTATACAGGATGGACAGACGATACTAAGAAATATTTTTGTAATGTATAAAAACATGAACTTTTAAACCTTATATTGCATCGGACTGTTTATTTATTGTTTCGTTTGTTCGTTCGTTCATTCATTCACTCTCTAACTCACTCATTTCATGCAAATTTCTGCAGCAGTCACTATATCACATAGTAACTGATGAAATACTACCAGAATATAGAAAGGAAAAAATAAAGATAGTTTTTAACTAACGTCGTTTGTCGTTTTCATAGTTAAAATCCTTTCAACACGATATTTTTTATAGAAGACAACGAACGTTGAGCGTTTAAAAGAAGGAGGAATAGGATCTCCTTCATTTAGAAATTTATAGTTAACAGACTTTCTACAACGTAGCGATGTTAAGGATGCCATTGTTAGACTTTACTATTGCACCAATCTTATAATTATGCTTAACTACTTTGGGAAGTTAAAGGAATTAAACACATAATTATAAGTAAGTTTTATTATTACTTGATCGAGTAATCTAAATTTTGATAACACCATTGAAATATTTATATTTTGTAGTTTGTGCACATATGTGAAGAAATATTGTACTTTAAATATGAATTCTTTTAATATGTATCTTAACATGGCAAATTTGATAATAGTACAGTTTGTTTGTGCTTTCTTTAAAGTGATATGTTTAAGAAGCAATAGTCACAATTTTAAATCAAACAGGTTAGCACGTACATAAACTTCTATCATTAAACATTCTATATCATTTTAAAAAAGAAACATTTAAGTTTGTGTTCATAATTGAAAATATAATGTGACTTAAGAAACAAACAGGATATGATTATTTGAAAAAAGTATTTTATAAATATTTTTTGTTACATATTAGGACGACGGACTAACAAACTGATAGCTTATTTCAAGGGAGACAATTTCATTAATAAGCCAACAATTTTATGAGGTATTCTGGCCGTGCTATATCATTTATGTTGTTTCTGGCGTTATAATTTTGCTCATTCAAAGCCATTTTGCCGCGTCTTTGATGATTTGCATCAATTCTTTTCTTCTATTATATATTAGAAAGTTAGACAGATAAGTAGACAGGTCGATTTAAAAGTAGGGAGAATATTTTAGTTTTTTTTCCGGACATGAGTCAACGATAAGTCACGAGCGATATACTTTGTAATCTTGTGTAGAAATGGAAATATAACTGAAGCAACATACTTGAAAAATGATGTGCTGATAATTGGATTTGTAAAGAAAATCTAAATTTATGTCATTCAGTTATTTTGAGGTTTGTAATATTATTGCAAAGTTTACCGGAGATCTAACCAAATTGACATTATTTAAGTTAGAAATGTTTTCTTGTATGCGTGTCGATCCTTTAGGTTTATTTACTGGTTTGCCTAACATCACGTCAGCCACGGTAATCGTACCTACAATATTCTTTGAAATGTTGATGTTTGATCTGTTGGTATACTAGACGGTAAAAGAATTGTGGAACAGCATATGTCAGCATCCATCATCTTTGTAGGCCCTTTTTGCCCAGTCAATATCACAGTTGGCCAGAATGTTTGACTTGACTTTAGTAAGACTTTAGCTAATGCACGTTTGATAATAGAAGATTTGGCGATAAAACCTAAATAACAAGGTTTAATAGTGGCAAAACATTTTGAACACTCCTATTTACATGTGTTTTGCGGTCTCTTGAAACTCAACACAATATTGGCCTGGATTTATTATCGCTTGAAGTATAAACTTAGTAAGAGTTCAAAAGCTTATCATAGATACACTGTTGAGGGTGTATTTAATCAAATTTTAATCAATCTTGATCAGAATAATAGTTTTTTCCAATTCTAAATGAATTACTTAAAATAGGTTCATCAGAACAAGATAATCATACTATGTAAAAACAGTTGAGGAGACATAGAGAATAACAGGTTACTGTCTTTTGAGAAAGGGTTTCTCAGACGAGGTTAGATATGGTCCTGGAAGGGGCGAGGCTTGCCGAGCCCCTTCCGGACCATATCTAGCCGAGTCTGAGAAATCCCTTTCTCAAAAGACAGTAACCTGTTATTCTATTTATCATGCCACTATTATGATGTTAAATCATTAATTTCTTCTTTTTTATTTAATTTGGGGGCGATTATTTCGAAAAATACGGTAACCATTTTGTACATGACAGGTATACGCAAGAAAAAGTAGTTCAAAAATTTTCATCAATAATTTTACAAGATAACATATTTTTCAATACCAGTTTCTTTGACATTAAAATTGCTGCATAAAATTATAGTTATTCAGCATAGTCAATAAAAAAATTGTCAAATATGAATACCAACTGTGCAGATCAGGCGTAGAAAAATACCACATAGATCTTCTATCAAAATTTAATGGCCGCTTGGCGAAACAGACAGCAATGTGTGAGGAAGTTAGCCAAGTTTTTAACAGGATACAGGTAATATTTTGAAATTTAATGCAACATTTAAGAAAAGAACACTGTTTTTGTGAATTTCAAATGGCAAAAAGCTAATTAAAGGCTAAATATTCGAGTCACAACACACGTGTCTGCCTGATTTGACAGCTGAAAAGTTTATTTCAATGAATGCCAGGTTTATTGCCTTTGTCGTTATTTGAATGCATGGTGTACTTTTAAATATTATGCATAACAACAGAAGCACAAAAAACAGTGACTACATGTCATACAGACTGCCGGAAGCATTGTGTTAGCTAGGTGGGTGGGGTAATTTACATTTGGAATATGGACCAGTGTGACAGAGGCTGGAGGTTCAATAATTGTAGATGGCAACACAGTCTGTTGAGTGTGAGACTAAGTGCTCTGCAATGACACTGAATTACTCTTGTCAAATTTACTTGTTGCAGCATTGTTTATGTTAGCAGTCCTGACTGATCTGCTAAACTGCTAAAGATGAAAATATTTGTGCATTTTTAGCTTATTTGGTCAAATGAGTGATATGTTGCGGTTGTTTATATCAGTTGGTTTCTGTTCGAAACCCGTAAACTTTGGTATGGTTTATTTTCTAGCTGAATGGTTCCGCTGCGCAAAATGCCCGCTTTTCCATTAAATAAATTGTGTTCATTAAGTTTGTCAATTGTCTTAATTCCAACTATTTATTTCAGGAGCCACTGGTCCTATTCCTGAGGTGTTTTTCTTCTTGGTTCCAAGTGAAATGGGTCTAAATCCAGACTAAATCCATGCGGACGCTTAGCTGCGTCGTATCTGTATGATGCGGATACTAGATCACGTCCATCCCTGAAGGACCACATACATAAGATGCGCCCTTTCTTGAACCACCACTGTCTTCAGTACGTGTTTTTGTTTGGCGTTTAGTCATTTAACAATTTTACATACATGTAAAAAAAAAAAATCAATTGCAACAAAAATATTTAGAGGATAATTTTTGGTTTTGGTGTAATTTCACGTTATAATTTCACCGAGTGGGCATCAAAAGTGATATTTTCACGAGCGGCTGAAAAAGCGCATCAAACATGACATCATTTTAATGATGCCATCATCATATGGTTTCCAGTATACATTACAATTGATACACTTAAAGTTTTAATGTTAATCCGGCTAGAAATTTTGATAATTTCACCTAGTTAATAGTGAGTTTATCGAGATTTAATCCACCGTTAAATTTCGGTAAACCACCAAAAACATAAAATAAAAGTTATTCTTGAATTGTTACTATTTTGTATTTTCAATTTCAGATTGTGAAACAGTGAAGCTTTTTCGGTTACAATTGATTGTGAACAATTTTTCGGAGAGGAGAACAGTTTCAGAAAACTCAGTCTGAACAGGCGGATTGTTAAAATACTTTGACATTGGAGAGTCTATTGGTCATGTAGTGACAGTTGCATGTGTTTCCTTGACAAATTTCCCGTTAAAGATTGATAGATAAATTCCGGTGTTTCATTCAAATTCATTCTTGTTGTGAACTTCTTCAATGCCCATCACTGAACTTCTAAGAAATCATTCCAGTGGATATTACCGTAAAAGTTTCCAGGTGACTGGCAGAACAGTGCTTAATTCTCATCTTGGATTTTTTTACACTTTAAATTTCTCATTATTGAAGTAGTGCTTATTTTTATTAATGATCCGTTTGAAGGAGATTGATGTAAATAATTGATGTGAAGTTTTTGTTGTTGTTTTTACTCGGATACTGTAGATCTATTTTCATTTTAAAATATGTTTGTAGGTTGTTGTTGTTTTAAAAGTTAAAGAACAGTAAACCTTTAAATCATTTAAGAGTTTGTGTAAATGTTTAAAATAATTTAATCATTTAAAAATCATTGTTTATGTGTTATTGTACAAATAAATATGCTTTATTTAGAACAGTTTTTATTTCATATTATTTTGTAATGCTGTTACAAGCAATATGAAACATTGTGAAAGTAGTCCGGCAAAAAGTAGGAGGAGCTTGGAAAATCAGATGTCCTCGGACTTTTTCATAGGTTTAAACAAGGAAAAGTGTTCTCAGGTCACTGACTGAGAAAGGTTGCTGTTCTCAGACAGGCTTTATCAGGCAGTTGTCATAGTAATGGCATGATAAAATGCACACTTTGAAAATAAGAATATCTAAATCTGCAACATGTGTGTCTAAGCATTTTAACCTTATCAGAATGATACTATACCAAGTGTGAAATATAGCTACATTAACTGTAAAAATATTTATGTAATTCGGTGGCTATTACAAGCAGCAAATTAAAAGTTTCAAAAAGGAAATAAAAACATGAAACATATTTTGTGACAGCTTCGAAAATTTATGAAAAGTAAGTTCAGTTATGGTTTTAAAACTAGATTGTAAATTATAGGTTGTGAATGATGATAAGTTGTTAAAGATATATATAAGGGCATAAGGCCATTAATATGAGAATTTAGATTATAAAGTGTACATAATATTATAACTCCTGTTCTGTTTCATAATATTTTCGTCATTTTCAGTATCAAGCCCACATTTAGCCAGTTCACCAGGAGCAGAGGAGGTACCAGATGTAGAGTCACAAGAGTTAATGCAAAAAACAGGTAAAACAATAACTGCTGCTCACGTGCTGCATACGTTCTATCAGGTCCTTATTCAGATGACACTTGGGTTCCCACGTGGAATCATTGATTTCATAATCTTACCATTTGACCAGGTAAGAAGTGTCCTTACAGAAAAAAGAAACATTGTGACTATTTTAGTTCATGGAAAGTAACAAACCATGTACCCGCGTGACAATATGCACTGCATTATACAACTAAATATTCGATGATAAAGCCGTGACAAGTCGCAATGTTGTACATACATATCACAGAAACAGTGATATAAGATATTGTTCAGAACCGCCGATTACAGGATATATGAAAAAAGCTGCAAGTCACAGTAATCATATTTTACCACTGAAATCAAAGGCAAAAACTGACATGCCTCAAGCAAACCTCCAATGTTAAACGGACGACCTCACTTGACAATTCTGGCGAAACTTCAACTATTCATGTTAAAAAATGTTTAAAGAAAATGATGATGATTATTATTATCAAAATGCTGACAAACGTATGGTAACACGTTTTATCAGGAGAGTGTTCGAGTGTCGTCTTTTCCTTCACTTTTTCTTATTCAGGTACATGTAAACATGGTTGTAATTACTGACTGGCTGGCTGGCTGGCTCGCTGGCTCGCTCGCTCACTCTTCATGTAAATTTCTGCAGTAGGCGCTTTGTCACATAGTTACTTATGAGAGATGGTCAGACGATATTCATTCATTCACTCACTCACTCTCTCACACACTCATTTCATGTAAATGTTTGCAGCAGGCACTATATCACATAGTAACTTATGAAAGACTGCCAGACGATAGAAAGGAAAATATAAAGATAGATTTTGACTTACCTCAATTGTCGTTTACGAGGTTATAATTCTTTCAACACTATTATGTTTCATTTATCACAAAAAAACGTTGAGCGTTTAGCTGAAGGAAGAATAGGATCGTCTTTATTTAGCAATTAATAATCAGACTTTCTACAACGTAGCGATGTTAAGGTTGACGTGGTTAGACCCTACTATTGCACCTTTTTATATGTTTAACTATTTTGGCAAGTTAAAGGAAATAAACACATAATTATAAGTAAGTTTCATTATTTACTTTATCGAGGAATTCGAATTAAGAACCATTTTGGAAGATAACAAACAGACACGAAGCTTTATCTTAACTCCGACAATCGTCATCAACATACTTATTTCCAGACAAATTTGCCTTCTCAGTTTACCTATATATTCAGTCTACTGTAAATATTTCTAGGAAATAAGAACGTGTGACTTATTTCTTTCAATCGGCTATCCAAGTTTTAAGACTAAAGTAAACACCTGCGCATCATTTATTCGTCTTAATATAAATCATTTTAAAAGAAAAACATATACATTTTAAAACGGAAAATAGCAAATATTTTATCAGAAGAAATATTTGGTAAATTGTAGAATATATTCGCCATAAAATACTTTATCCGACAATTATTTGTAGAAGTTAGAGTATTACTGTACGAAACCATGTTATCTCGTTGGTTACCGGAGACAGTATGTTCAGTGTTGTTTTCAAATACATTGCTTATTCAAATAAAAAAGAGAAGCCTGCAAACCATATTTGATTAAACTTTTAATAACGCCATTACAATACTTATATTTTGTAGTTTGTGCACATATGTAAAGAAATATTGTAAAAAGATTTCAAAAAAATTCACATTCTTATTCATGAGTATAAAACTAAAGGCTTGAATGAAAAAATAAGCAAAAATCTAGGTAGGAATTTGCAGAAATCGATTGAAAAGGTTGGTTACACGGCACCGCTACACTATATGTTCATATTGAAATTTCAAAAGCGTTTGCAATGCTTTTGAATTTGGTAGCGTATTTCTTTAAATTAAGAGATATCCGCGACATGAATTTATACTGGAACCTTTTAATATGGCCATATATTCTAAAATACGTTATTTACATACAGTTTGAAGAACTTTTATTTTTTACCAAAATCTAAGAGCAAGCAGCTTTAAGAAAGAAATTTAAGTTTGTGTTCATATGTGAAGAAATAATAACAAACAAGATATGATAATCTAAAACAATGTTTACTATATATTTCTTTATAACGGATTGAGGTGGACTAACAGATTGATATCGACACTGACATCTAGTCGGCTACTATAATCGAACCTATAAAAATGCTTTGAAATGTTTATGTTTGATATGATCGTGTACTACAATCTAAGACAATTGAGGACAACATATGTCTGCGTCTACTATTTTCTTGTGGGCACTTTACGCCCAGTCAATATCACAGCTGAGTTAACGTTATTTTCATAATCATTGGTGAAATACTCTTTAAGTCTAAGCCTACGGTTAAAACCAGACTGTTTATTTCTAGAGGTTGTGATTAAAGATTAGTTGTAATTGCATTAGATCTTCACTCTGCTGATAAATATGTAATTTTAAATTTTGAATCCACATAATATTAAATTTCTGTTTTGTTCAATTACATTTCGTTATTTTCAGCATCAGTCCAACAAGGAGAAGAGAAGAAAGAATACTGGTGTATAGCCAAAATGAAACAGTTATACGGTAAAACAATAACTGCTGCTCAGAAATAGATTTTCTAGACACACATCAAATTCAAACAGGCTACTTGTCACGGACGATATATATCATAAAATATGCAAAAATAAAAGAAACATATTTCCAAAAGGTATCAAGTATAAAAATACTCAAATAATCTGATAAATATAGAGGAAAGTATTTTAAATTATATGTTTAATCTTTAATTAAGTTTATAAAGCATTAAGGTACACCGCATGAGGTTCTCGAGACATTCATTGTTTGTTTTATTGTTTACAAGTTTATAAGTTTATTATATTAAACCAGAAGGTCATAAACCCATGTGGCAACATGAACATAATACAATTGTATAATATGGCGAATGTAATTATACACTATAGCTATATTTATACAATGATTTGTATTAAACGTTTTCAAACTATGATGACATTAGCAGTGCATACTGAATATAATAACGCACATGCATAAACATATCTTTACACATTATACTCATTCATATATATGTGAGTATGTACGAACAAAATATAATTTATTTCCACTACTGTTCATCTTGTTTCGAAAACGAAATAATAAGATAACAAGTGGAGGACAACCTATAACAATTACATGAAATGCAACGAAGTTATAACGGACAGAAACACTTAAAATAAACATATTGTTTTTCTAATATCAGTTAACTTGACACATTCAATAACAAAGTGGCACTCATCTTCCAGTGTTACAAAATATGCATTCATTTACTGGTGTACTAACAGGCTTGTTCCATATTCATGTTTCAATACAAAGTCTATGAGAAGATAAACGAAGTCGTGATAAACTAATTCGAACTTTAGGTATATTCAGAGTATCAAGATAAGGCTGAAACTTAAAATTTGCGATTTAAAATTGGCCGACTAGAATCATTCAGTCTACCTCTCCAATTTTGCAAACATTGGTCGCTTATTCTTTGTTTTATCAAAGATAGAAACAGTTTGGCGTCGCCAACGGTTTGATAATACCAAGCATCGGAAAACCCAAGCGTAAAAAGTAAGTTTATTAACAAAGAACACCAATTTTTACTATTAGGCTTATCTAATATATCGTGGTACAATTACGTTGATATACTTCTTGGAATCTGGTTGCAAAATTTTGATCAGGAATTTGACAATCACAAAATGCCTATGAATTTGCAGTGACATTCTACCTAATTCAACATAAATAAAAAAATTTTGAGTGGGTTTTTTTACTCGTAATTAACGTTTACAAAATTGTAAATGAACTCAATCTACTGAACTACTACAGTGAAAACCCAATGTCTCACATCCATTATTGAAAATCCATTTTTGTCGAGCCCGCTTGCGGTGAGCTCGATATAGTTGTCACTTTTGGCGGTTCGGTGTATGTGCGTGCGTCCGTCCGTGCGTCCGTCCGATTTTGTCCGGACTATATCTTTTTCATGCATGGAGGGATTTTGATACTACTTGGCACAAATGTTCACCATCATGAGACGGAGTGTCATGCGCAAGAACCAGGTCCCTAGGTCTAAGGTCAAGGTCACACTTGGAGGTTAAAGGTCAATTCAAGAATTACTTTGTCCGGAGCATACCTTTTTTACGCATGGAGGGATTTTAATTTAACTTGGCACAAATGTTCACCATCATGAGACGGAGTGTCATGCGCAAGAACCAGGTCCCTAGGTCTAAGGTCAAGGTCACACTTAGAGGTTAAAGTTCAAAGTCAAGAATATCTTTGTCTGGAGCATTTCTTCTTCATGCATGGAAGGATTTTGATGTTATTTTGTACAGATGTTCACCACCATGGGCTACCCTTGTTTTTAAAATTACTTCCCTTTGTTGTTACCATAGATAGCTTATATTGTAACTTTTTATTACTGGCCATAGAGAAAAATCGAGACCACTTTTCTGTGGTACAACATGCATGTTACATCCAATATTTAGGTGTATTTTGACCCATCTCTACTTAGTTAGGAGTTAGCCCTTTTGGCATATGGCGGGTTCGACATGTTGCACGTGGGCATCTAGTATTGAAATGGTTGGCGCACCATTTACGATCTTTAATTTATTACTATCGCATTCTTTGGTTATTTACTATATAATTTGAAGGTGATCTGATCTCTTTGTTCAGTCATTAGTATCGGCTCACTATCTTTCAAAGAGTGTTTATGCCACTGTATACATACAAACGTATAGATCTTAGTCGCGTTAATGGAAGAAATCTACTTAATTTTTCGTGTGTTTGTTTCAACAGTGTAACATATTTTGTATCATTTTTCTTCTATGACTTTAAAATGAATACTGTGATTTATTTTGTAGCATCAGGTTTGAGGAGATGGGAACGTTATCGAAAAATAAAACCAGCACCAACCAGCACTGAATCCGAAAAAATGGCGACTACAGGTATTAACTCAATTTTCGTTTTAATATACAAATTGTCCCAAAAAAAGCTGGTTTTTTGGAGTGGAGAAAAGCATAAAGGTATAAATGTACAGAAATTTTATATTTATATAATGTGAAAAGAAGAACGTATAAATCAATAATTGCAAGGATGTATTTTTGGTTATAAAGCTTCTTTGATTGACCTTGAGCATACGCGTCATGAGGAAGATTTACTAAGTCAAGGTTTTAGTAATAATTAATAATTCGAAATCAGTTTATATATGCGATGGTAAATGAACTGTAGCCGAGGGCTGTTAATACTTTAAGATTATGACCAGTCTGGTGACTTTGTATTTTTCAAGAGAAGGATAATCACACCTTCTATGCTTCAGCGTTGTTCCGCCAAAAATGAAACATGATTGTAATATAACTCGATCCCTCATTCATACGTTTGAATTTAATAGCACTCTACATGTCACTGTGTATTGATCACTTAAACAAAACAACAAGAAAATTCAAACTATTATATTTGCTATCGACACATTTTTGCCGCGTCTATATGGAATGATCATAGCTGATCTATCTAACTTTCTTCCACAACTACAAATCGTACAAGCTTATATCCGTCAGTTGAGTACAATACGTTACCCCAAATATTTTGCCGCTCGGTGTAATCGAGGATTTTACTATGTACGAGCCCTGTACATTGACAAAAATGATCGGCTCAGTGAAAGTTGTTTTTCCGAACAAATACTAAAGGGGTCATACTATGCGAATTGTTACCTAAAATGAAAGGATATATAATTTTAGTAATCGAAATAAAAAGTAAATAAATCCCGTGCAATGTGCCAAGTCAAAATAAGAAAAGTGATATTTGGAAAGTTTTCATTTCGTACTGGTAGCGGGAAGAGTTTGGTGTATTGGGTTAAAAGCTATTATTTCCTCTACCCTTTTGTACACACACCTATTTCAGCTGGATTTTTACTTGAAAAAAATGCGCATAATTCAACTTTAACCCTTTGGGATATTGCTGTGAAAGTTGGAATACTTATTTGCATCTTTCAAGACAGCCCTTGTTTACAAAAATCCCAGTTGCATATAGAATCACATTCAGTATCCTATAAACGCAGCACAAACACAAAACTCAGTGTTCAACAGTCCAAATTACCGCTAATAACCGTCGTACTGAAGATTCCATTCATCGTAAGTTATCCCCAACGTCTGAATAGAACCACAATTCGAGCCGTTGCACGGCAATGCTATACACTGCAACGTAGTGTAAGAATTGCCAAGTACTCGGGGCAAAACCAAAAACGTAATACTTATGTCCCAACAATCCTGAGGTCAAACTGTAGGATAGATACTGATCATAGGTCGGCCTAGCCTGACGAGAGCCCCGTCACAAAAACTAAGACCTCAGTCAGTGTTCAAATTTTGTAATCTGAAGAAGTCTCGGTCGATTGAATTTCATGATGTAACGAGCGAAAGTTGATACCTTAATATTTATTATTATTGAATTTCAAGTTAACCGTATTATACTATAAAATTTAGTATCGATTAGATAAGAATGGAGCTGAAATATGTCCCCTCCCTTAATTATTAGTTGCATGTAAGCTAATAAAAGCACGACTCGCTTTCTAATCACAGACGTAGTACGGAGATAAAAATGACTATAGATCGGAACTTTTTTTTACTGGCCATTTAGATAAGAATAAGAAACTTAAGTTTAATCAGGTCATCTCATTATGATGCAAAAATGTATCGAGTTATTTGGTAAAAAATTACCGGACGAGTGAGAATAAAATTGTTTGAAAAGCACCATTACACCCATGTTTTTTTCTACTTGAGATTAAGCTGATCATTTTGACAGTTCATGTACACAACAGAAAAATTAAAATCATGCTAAGTCTTATTCTTGATATTCAAGCTGTTTAAGAGATCAATCTAAGGTTAAAAATATTTGCGACAGTGTCAGATCAAGTTGAAAGTAATAACTCATAAATACCAAATTTTAAGTAACACGTATTAAGTTATAATTAAGTTATAAATGTTTAGTTATAAATTTAAAGTAACAAGTATTAATTTATAAATATTAAGTTAGAAATAATTATGTAATAAGTTAGAAATATTAAGACAAAATATTAAATAAAATTAGATATATTTCGTAAGTAATAAATAACATCTTACGAAGTCAAAAACAGACAAGACACATTATTTTCTGATCAGTTCGATTTATTTATGTTGTTCTTAAAATTAGCAGAATTGTGAAATATGTAAATGCAAACTGTTTTACTATTTATGTATAGGGCAGTAAAACTGCTAAGTAGCCGCGGCAGGGGTAAACGGGCTGAAAACAAAGTATTTGAATGGAAACATTACAGTAAAAATGCATTAGGGTTGTAACTAGGGTCGCGGAACAAGAACTATACAACACAAAGCTGTTGAAGATATAACAGTTATGGAAATTATTGAGCAGGCCAATAAAATTTTCTTCAAACTTGGGAAAAGTTATTTTGTAAAGTTAGATAATATGGCTATTGTCACATTAATTCATCAGGTAAAGTAGTGTCATAATTCATGGATACAAATGACAATATGTGTACAAACAATGATTATTTGAAAGCATTCGGAATGTATCACTTCCAGTGCCACCTGCATCTGTGATCAAAACTTGAAAGTGTAGATAATGAGTCAGAATTATCACTTTACAAGACAAATATCGTGCATGTCAATGACAGTTACGCAAATTTCGATACAGTTGAATTATTTGAAACAAATGGAAGAAAAATGTTAATGAATTGTCATTCCTTAGGGGTAGAGTTAAAATTACTTGCTCATTATGATGAGATACCAAACATGGGTATAATGGAGTTTTTCAAACTATTTTGCTGTAATTTTACTGTGAATATTTATGATAACTCGATTTATTTTATGTTTTCCAGTGTATTAAAAAGTTTTCTCAGTGGAATAAAAGTGATAAACCCACAGTTTTGAAACAGTAAATTATCATTTTTATTTTCACCGTTTTTGTAATATTAGCCCGGATTTACGTCAAAAAGTATACCAAGCGTTATTATTGCTGGAGACCATGCGACGATGACGTCGTTTAAATGACGTCATTTGTGCTGTTTCTGATGACGTTTCCCGCGATTTTCGATGTTTAATAAAAACAAACTCAATCAAAGTAGAGTTTTTACCATAAAATAAACTGAAAAATTGTTGGTATTGGTTTAATATCACGTTGATTTCACTTGTGAACACCAAAAGTAGTTATTTACACTCGTGGCTGCGCCACTCGTTAAATATCACCTTTGGTGTCCACTCGGTGATATTATAACGTGATATTACACCAAAACCAACAATTATCCTCCATATAGTTTTGCATCATAATAAGATGACATGATTAAACTTAAGCTACTTATTCTTAATTAAATGGCCAGTAAGAAAATAAAGGATCCTGCCACAGTAAGTTGTATCTCCATACTCAACTGTAATCATTAAGCGAGTCTACATGAATTGTAACTAACATTTTCATGTAAGGGAAAGAGGATACTTACAGAGATAAACTACATATTGTTAGAGTCAAATTATATTTAATTCAAATTTAAGACGGTAGAAATGTGGATAGATAGACGTTATACTTCAGAAACGAACCATTGTTTTGTTGGTATTAAGAACATATCATATTTTCTAAAGATCAATCTATGTTATTTCAAAAGTCATCATCATAAAGATATCAATATCGCATGAAACCATCGTGTGTATTACGTGGAACTTCAAGGTCTGGCTTAAGGGAATGAGCCAGCTTAATGAACTCTACCCATCTTCATTGTTTTAAAGAATCATACATTTCCTGGCAAAACTTTAAAAGTCCAGCACCAACAATTCCACAAAGGTCTTGTCCACCATACAGTTCTGTAACGTAATACAAATCTTCGGGTTGGCCATATGAGAACTCGTTACTAAACTTTTGTTTGCGTTTATTGTGTAAAGTCCAGAGCGATACTTTTCTGTTTGTAATACATCCATTAGACACAATCTAACACATTCTTTATTGATGGGATTGATTTGGCTGAGTCTACCTCAATCGTGTAAATCTTTCAATTATCTATCCATCAGTGGACATCTTGACGTTTTATGTACATTGTACATGTATCCCAACCAGGCTTCAATTCTTTGATTCGCAGTGCTCTTCGCGTAGATAAACATTTTGATTATTTGATTTTTGCGTATTTTCAGCTCTAAGAAATCGTTCAGCACAGTTTACATTACTTACTGTTTCCAGATAGTAATTTGCGATGCATTTTGGACCGTTGTTACTTGTTCCTACCTGTTATCACATTATTCGGCGGCTGTATTCGTCCATTGCTCTGTGAATGCATAGAACAAATGATTTTAGTTTGTCATACCTATCAATTAAGACCACGTGCACATTACATTCTTCTACTTAACGTATGATTTTTATGTAAATAAACACATTCTATATCAATTTCTTTTATCAACCTCACAACGTCATTTCTTTTTACATTAATTCTATAATCGTATATTAAACGCCGCCACATATTTCTGTAACCTATACATTATCCACTGAGCTCAATTTAAAAACGTATTAAGTCTTCTACATCTTTTAGTTGTGTAGATCAGTTGAAATCTCAGTAGTGCACATGTAAGTTAGATCACACTACAACTCCATAAGTCTTTATTTGCAGCATCAAAATAACCAATGAAAACATAAAACTACCCTTAGAATCATTGTTACATGTATCCGTAAATAAGAAGAATCAGTTTTACATAGAATCGTCATTGAACTTTTACAGATTAAACATTAACTAAATATTGCTACCTCTGTCTTTAACGTTCGCTTTTTAGCTCGACTATTCGAAGAATAAGGAGACTATTGCACTCGCCCCGGCGTCGGCGTCGGCGTCTGCGTTGGTTAAAGTTTTTAATAAAGTCAAATATCTAGAATACTATCAAAGGTATTGACTTGAAACTCAAAATATATCTTTACCATCAACATCTACACCTGAGGAAACAATCCCCATAACTCTGTTTTGATTTTTGACAGATTTATGCCCCTTTTTAACTTAGAATTTTTGGTTAAAGTTTTTTATAAATTCAAATATCTTGCATATTATCAAAGGTATTGGCTTGAAACTCAAAATATATCTTTACCATCAACATCTACACCTGAGGAAACAATCCTCATAACTCTGTTTTGATTTTTGACAGATTTATGCCCCTTTTTAACTTAGAATTTTCGGTTAAAGTTTTTTATAAATTCAAATATCTTGCAAATTATCAAAGGTATTGACTTGAAACTCAAAATATCTTAACCATCAGCATCTACACCTGAGGAAACAATCCTCATAACTCTGTTTTGATTTTTGACAGATTTATGCCCCTTTTTAACGTAGATTTTTTTGTTAAAGATTTTTTTAAATTCAAATATCTTGAATACAATCAAAGGTATTGACTTGAAACTCAAAGTATGTGTCTACAATCAACATCTGCACCTGAGGAAACAATCCCCATAACTCTGTTTTGATTTTTGACAGATTTATGCCCCTTTTTTACTTAGAATATTTGGTAAAAGATTTTATAAAGTCAAATGTTTTGAATACTATCAAAGGTATTGACTTGAAACTCAAAGTATGTGTCTACCATCAACATCTACATCTGAGGAAACAATCCCCATAACTCTGTTTTGATTTTTGACAGATTTATGCCCCTTTTTAACTTTGATTTTTTTTTATGGACTTAAAATGTATGTTTACTGTCAACATCTTCACCAATGTTTTTGATTTTTGACATTTATGCCCCTTTTAACTTAGAATTTTGTCACAGTTTTTACCAGACTAACATGGAAATACTCGAAATGGCTTTCTTTTGAAATATCATAGAATAATTATGCAGCATGCAGCGGTCATGCTTTTTTAATTCTACACATTTCAATTTTGAAAAGTTACAAAGTTATTCATGATCAAATTTACAAGGTTATGTATTTCTTTGAAATTATCCCCTCCTCCCTCCACTTGGCTTACAGAATCCAGAGTAAGGCTTTGAATGTAATGTACATTTACAAAGGTCTTTGAACAAGTTTCATATCTTTGACCTTAATTCTTACAGACAATTACACAATACTCCTGTTCTTTGACAAAAAACCCATTTTACCAACAACCTTTCGAATAGTCGAGCGTGCTGTCATGTGACAGCTCTTGTTAAAAATGTAATACATTATAGCGTTACCTCCTTTTCTAGATTAGACAATAACAGTATTCGACCCATTTAAATACGAAAACTCTATACTCTTATCTTTGATCCTGAACCATGAACCATGAATGTCCCTTTTCAATGCCTTCACAGTAGAATGAAGCAAAGGGCAGATTATTCAGCTCTAATTTGAACGATCTTTTTTTCTCTTTGGAATTGTCAAAAGACAAACCGTTTATCATCACAGTAAATTACAATATCTAATACGCAGTACATAAACAACGTATGGTGTAGATATTGTCCATAGATTTTTAGCTCGTCTGATTTTTGAAAAAAATGACGAACTTTTGTCGTCACTTGATTGTCGTCGTCGTCGTCGTCGTCGTCGTCGTCGGAGGCGTTGGTTAAGTTTTGCGTTTCGGTCACTTACATGGAAACTATCAAAGCTATCACTTTGAAACTTGGGGAACTTGTTCATCTAATACCCTTCTTCACATTGTATTGGACATAGCTTCTTCAATTTTTGTTAGATTGATTTCAATTTTTTTCACAGACACTAAATCGATAATGCACTTCAACATATCAAACGGGTTTTTGAGTCACACATTTGGAAGGGGAGGGGAAGGGTGGGGATATTTTAGTATTTTTGGACTTTGTAATTTTTAGCTAGTCTGATTTTTTAAGTTTAGTGCTTGAGTCACTTACATGCAATCTATCAAAGCTATCACTTTCAATCTTGGAATACCTGTTCACTATCAAATGTACAATAGTATAAATGAAGAATTTTACAAGTTACATAACCCTGTAATGTATTTGGCTGGATTATTGCCCCTTCTAAAGTTTCACACAGACAATATTCGTAGCAGTCAACATAATAATGCAACCAAACTTAGTGTATAAGAACTATTTATGAATATCTTTAATTGGATTGTATTTTAGGGCTCCTGGGATCAAGGTCACTGTTACTAAAAATAGGAAAACTGTATTATATTCAATATCTTTAGTTACAGTTGGCATAATGTAACCAACTTTTGTTTGTAGTAAGTATTTGAGAAGATAGGACTGGGTTTTAGGGCTTCTGGGGTCATTGTCAATGTCACTAACTAAAAATAGAAAAAACAGTAATATGTTCAATATCTTTAGTTACAATTGACATAATGTAACTGTAAATTATTAAAGGTGTAATTCATATGAATAAAGAATTTTTAATTAAATTGGATTGTGTTTGGGGCTCATGGGGTTAAAGTCCAGGTTTATTTTACTAAAAATAGACAAATGGGAAAAAAACGTCTTTAGTTGCAGTTGAATTATTGTGACCAAACTTAGTGTCTAGTTATTATTATTAAAACCTTTTGTTGGATTGTGTTATGGGGCCAAGGTCAAGGACACTGTTACTTAAAGTGACATTATGTGCATCTTACTGCACATAGTGTATTTTTGGTGACATTTTTATAAAAGCAGTTTTTGGTTGCTGTTCATTTAAATGTGTTAAATTAATGATTATGCCGCATTAATATTTGAAGTTGGTGCTTTAGATATAAAAAAGTCGGACTGATAAAATGATAGTTGATTGTGTCGTTGTTGATGTTGGTAGAGATTTCGGCAGTGGAAGGGAAGCAACTCCTGCATGCAGTTGTTCTTTTCTTAAATTGACTCTCCCAGTCAAATAAGAAAATCAATATTTGGAAAGTTATTATTTCATACTGGTAGCGTGAAGAGTTTGGTGTATTGGGTTAAAAGCTATTATTTCCTCTACGCTTTTGTACACACACCATATTCAGCTGGATGTTTACTTGCAAAAAATGCGCATAATGTCACTTAAAAAAATGGTGATAAATAAACTTAGAAAGTAGAAATCAAACGAGCGTCAGGCATCCGCAGGCGGTGCTCTTGTTTAAGTTATATTACCCTTCAAAACGGTCACATTGGTTTACAGTTATGAATGATGCTAAAACACAGTGGATGCTATAAAACATATATAAGAAATAAATGTTAAGATTCTTTTACAGATTTCCTCTATATTCAACGCGAATGAAACTGTTATACAGACCGTTATAACTATGGCAATGTTTATTATTCTAGGAGTATAAGTCACTGACTAATGTTTTATCAAAAAATGATGGTCACTTTGAACGGTATTATCACTTTAATGAATATCATAATAGCAAAACTGTGTAGATAGTTGTTTTATAAAGTTTCTAAAGAATGTTGTTTTCTGTTTTTATTCTCGAAAAGGGTTTGTGAAACCAATAAATCACGCTATAGTGTTTAAGTCATATTATGGAATTTCTCTCCGCGGTCACTCATGAAATACGTTTTGTAGATACAGTAAGATATAATTAGACTAAGTAAAATATTGATACTTAGATACTATGTCATGTCAATGTTATTTCCTATAACTATGTTTTCATGATTTTGAAAGGATTTTGAAATACCACATTTGTAAAATCATCCGATATCATTAGGCAAAAGTTCAAAAGACGCTGCAGTCTAAGAAAAAGTCTTTTACGTTATTGCAGTGGTAACCATAAAAGATTCGCGTTTATATTCCAGGTGAAAAGATTAAGATTTGTAGCAATGGTATTATTTACAAGTTTATATTTAAGTTGCTTAATTTAATTATCATCCCACTATCCCAAATGATTCCCACTTAATGTTATGTCGTCTAAAAATATGTTCTCAATGGTTATGTAGATATGGGCGTTCACATACTCTCTCTAGAAATACATTATATATCCCTTTATTGATCATGTCTTTAACTTAGTAAAAATCTCAACTGCGTTTTAACTTTTGCCTTAGGCGAATCATTTGATTTCAAAATTGTTTCCATGAGGCGGGAACATGTAAAACTTTTTTTCATTATGTTAATTTCAGCCATCCAGTTTTGCTTGTGATCAAGGTTACGGAATATTCTATTTGAACCAATTTCCCCGTATTCGGATAAATTATCATCTATAAAGAATAATTTTACTATCTAGGCTTTGAATATTAAACATTTTTATTTTTATTTTAAGCTCGAATTTTCGCTTTCCTACTCGCCTCGGCACCGGCGTCGACGTCAACGTCCGCGTTGGTGTCACACCTTGGTTCAATTTTTCGTACCACCTCACTTTATTTCAAAACCATTACAGGTATTGCTTTGAAACTTACCATACTTGTTTACCATCATTACCTCCATCAACGGCAAGATCACATTACTCTGTCAAGGTTTTTGTCAGAAGTTTGGCCCTTTTTCGACTTTGTGCATTGAGCTTGGTTAAGTTTTTCGTACCACTCAACTTCATTTCAAAACCTTTACAGATATTGATTTGAAACTAACCATGCGTATTGGCCATCATTACTTCCATCCACAGACAAGAGTACATAACTCTGAAAAGGTTTTGTAAGAATAATGCCCCCTTTTCTCTTAGAAAAAACATTGAATAGGGGTAAAATCCACTTATTGACTTAACCCTTTGAGATATTGCTTTGACAGTTGAAACACTTGTTTTGCATCGTAACCCCCATCTGTAGGCAAGAGAAGAAGGATCTTTTTTAGAAATTAAGGCCCTTTATCGACTTAGAATCTGGGTTAAGTTTTTGTTCTAGTGTACTTCTTGACTGAACTGTTTGAGGTACTACTTTGAAAGTTGGAATACCATCATGATTTTCAAATATAGACAGGAAATCAGTGAAAACTTTCATTCTTGTTCACTTGTTGACATAACCATATGAGAGTTTACTTTGAAAGTTGGAATGCTTATGTACCATTAATCCATTATGACCCCTGTCTGCAATCAAAAGAAGATAACCCTGTGAAAATGTTTCTTGATTTGTACTTAGAAATTCCTAGTTACAGTCTTTTGTGCAACTAGCACTGTCATACACATATATAATTAACCACTTAAAGTATAAATTTAAAACTTTGCTGTAGTATTCAGGTATATCAAACAACTAAGTTCGATAACTCTTGACTTAATATCTTGCTGCTTGTGGCCTTTGTTTATACACATCCTTGTTTTTTCTTAATGACAAAATTAAGTTTTATTGGCAAGCACTGAAAAACGTCGAGCGCGCTGTTACTGACAGCCTTTGTTTAAATATCCTTGTTGGTCAAAAATGATTATATAAGATTTCTTCGTAATCGTTTACTATAACTCTCGCTGCTTATGTAGAATCTATATTTCACAAATAAATAGGTCTCTAGTTTTCGAATTCTTTTCAGGATTACATTTTTTATAAATCAAAGATAACACGCTTTGTTTATGAGTTCTTGACATTTCACCTTAGTTTATACTAATTTATTTTAGCTCGATTGTGAAGAAAACTTGTAGCTTATCGAGTCACTCTCGAGTCCGCTACCTGAAGACCAGTAATGGTGTCATATGAAGAAGTACGGTCGTGATCCCAGTGGGGCTCGAACCCTGCAACCTCTGGGATGAGCAGCCGGTACCTTAACATAACAGCACCGCTCCCTTTACATTTCACCTTAATGTAGTAGACCCCTAATGAGCACCAATTCAAATCATTATAGCCTTGATATTTTCTTAATCTGTATCATTTCCAGGATTTAAAAGCAAATTTTAAAAGAAATTTACCGTGAGAAAACGAAGTTATAGGAATTTGAATAACCCTACCCCATTGTAGACCCCCAATGACCCCTAATGAGCACCAATTCAAATCATTATAGCCTTAACATTTTCTTAATCTGTATCATTTCCACGATTTAAAAGCAAATTTTAAAAGACATTTACCGTGAAGAAACGAAGTAAAAGGAATTGAATAACCCTACCTCCATTTTGTAATTATTTATAAAATGACATCACACGAGAGATAGTTAAATACATGTATTTCATCTATCATTCAATAATTTTGTACAGATTTGGTATAAGAGTAACAAGAACTATATATTCTTTCAGAAATTATACACCATTTACAATGTTATCAACAAGTTTTATAAAACTTTCAGACATAATCAGATATTATTACAATTTCCATGTACTTTTATTAACATGTTCAATTCTGTACATCAACGTTATTAAGAAAAATTAACATTTTGTAGAAATGGGGCATTACTTTTCACGCAGATTTTTTGAAAAAAGTAACTGCTTATTAGAATGCAATGTCGTATGTCGGGCAGGCGGGCGGGCGTCAGAAATTGATTTTCGTTCAATAACTTGAGTTAGGAGTGACCAATTGCAATGCAACTTAGTATGTTAGTAGCTTGCCTGAAGACAAAGCTTGGGATTGCATTTGGGTCACTAGGGTCAAGGTCAAGGTCACTGTTACTAAAAATAGAAAAACGGTTCCCGCTCAATAACTCCAGTTAGGAGTGACCAATTGCAATGAAACGTGGTGTGTAGGCAGCATGCGTGGGGCGCAGGTTGGATTGCATTTGGGATCACTAGGGTCAAGTCAAGGTCAATGTTACTCAAAATAGAAAAATGGTTTCCGTTTAATAACTCATGTTAGGAGTTACCAATTACAATGAAAATTGGTTTGTCAGTAGCTTGTGTGGAGACAAAGCTCGTGATTGCATTTGAAGTCACTAGGATCAAGGTCAAGGTCACTGTTACTTAAAATAAAAAAATGGTTTCCGCTCAAAAACTCAAGTTAGGAGTGATTAATTGCAATGAAACTCGGTGTGTAGGTAGCTTGTGTAGAGAGGAAGCTTGGAATATTAGGGCACTGTTCCTAAAAAAGAAAATGGTTTCCACTCAATTACTTGTGTTAGGAGTGACCATTTGTAATGAAACTTGGTATGTAGGTAGCTTGCGTGGAGAAGAAGCTTTGGGTCACGAGGGTCAGTCACTGGGGTCAAGGTCAAGTTCAGTGTTACTTAAATTATATTTTTTAGTTTTTACTTGTTTTAATCAAATAAAATTCTTGTGTCAACGTCACTTGGGTTAAGGTCAAGGTCACTGTAACTAAATATAGATTTGTATTTTTATTAGTTTTTAAATTGTTTTAATCAAAACAAATTTGGGGGTCAAGGTCACTAGGGTCAAGGTCAAGGTCAAGTTCAAGGTCACTGTTACTAAAATAGATTTTTATTTTTTAAATTTTTTAAATTATTAAAAAGTAAATTTGCCTAAGCGCAGTCACTTTTATTCCAGCCTTTCATATCTTGCACAACTACACTTTCCATCGGTGATTTTAGCCGTGTCTGCAAGTAATAAAATCTTCAAATAAGCTGATACTTATATTTGTATGTGTAAAAGATATATAAATTTGTTTAGTCATAAATCAATATTAACATATGAAGAAAAATGCAAAATAATGAAAACAAAGAAGAAAAGGAAAAAAAATGGTTCCGGATGGATTCGAACCCACGCCCGGAAAACCCCAAAAGATCTTCTGTCCAATGCTTAACAACCACAACCTCACAACCTAGACTAGGGCATTTAAACTGAAGAGTTGCAAGTGGAGGTTTTTATTAGGAGTCTCCTACCTTAAGCATATCCTCCATTTAAAGTCTCGACTACCAGTTTTCTAATGTTGCCAAATTTTTACGTAGAATTCAACCGTAAAGCCGTCAAAGCCAGGACTTTTATTGAGTTTTATATCGTTAATAGCTTGATAACATTCTTCATATGTAAACAGACCTTTGCACTTATTTAAAAGCTCGCTTGTTGATTCATTTTCTAAATCAAATGGATTGTAATTGGTTTCTGTATCTAAGATGTTTTCATCAGAGCTATATCACTGCCTATAAATTTTACTTCCTGATTTATAATTTCCTTTTTAGTCTGTTTGTTATTCGTATGTTATTGACGAGTAAAGAATTGATAACCTTTCTATTTTGTCTTGATTTTTCAAGACTATCTGGATTTGTACTGTTAATTAAAGCATTGAGCTCCTTTCCTAATTTAGATTTATTATTTATTTTGTCTTTCTAGCGAAATTATTTTGCGAACTTCATGCTTATACCCTTATTTCTGTCTTACACATTTCCCATTTAATTTGTTTGCTTTCAATGTCGGACGATGTTATTAATAGATTTGCATCTTTAAGTAAAGAGTTATTAAATTTCCGAAAGCCTGGACCTCGATTATTTGGTATTCTTAATTTGAGAGAAGTTAGCAAAGGGTTTGTATTGCTTGCTTTCAAAAATTGAACAACCTCGACTACTGGTCGAACCAAACGAATGAAAAGTATCCAATTCTCCAAATTGAAAATAAATATCTCTTCTAATTTCCGGTGAGAAATGTGTTTCCTGAAAAATACAATTTGTGCTTTTTGTTGCATTATCTGTTATTTTAACCTTGCTATTTTATTATTATCTCGTACACACTGCGGATGAACGACCACCGGATATTGGGGCAAAAGTGAGCACAGACAATTAGTTTTCGCGAGTAACGTATAACAACTGGGGTAAGTTGAAACCCGATTTTCACTCTGATGCATATCATATTGTGTCTTTTTGTGTGTTTTCAGATACTTTAATGACTGTCTAAGCCGAATGTATGCTCGTTGTGCAACATTTATATGTTGAAATGTTGAAAATGTCCAAAACAAATAGTGTGCTCACTAGAAAAATCTTGACCGTTGGCAAAGTATGCCGTTTCATTTGATAAATCGTTTACATATTAATAATCTGACTACGGCATATCATTTGCCTAACGACAACATATTAATGGTTAAAATTTCATCATTTAAGACGAAAGTATAGCGGAGATACGGTTCTCGAAACATTTTAATTACTGTACTGGGTATTGGTTAAAGGTGTACTGAGTATTGACGGAGTGAGCGAATCACTGTACTGGGTATTGCATCAAGAAATGAGTAAAAAATTAAAAAATTGAAACTGGAAATGTATTTATATGTTATCAGTTGAAGGTATGAATTCAGGAAGTGTGATGTTTTGCACAAGTCATATTAAACGTTGATAATTTATACTCTAAAAGTGTATTATAAAGTGTTTTGTCTGGCGTTTTGAGTATTAGACACACATTAGACACACATGTACAATTATATTAACATTCTTTAATTTTCACCAAATAATCAACAATATCGCGTGTAAATGGATATGCTGTGCAGTACTGCACTAACCATTCAATGACTCGGAGTTGAAGTAACTTTGAATGTTATCTACAACTACGAAACATTTGTCTAGAATACGTATAAGTTGTAACATAAAATGCAGTGTTTTGTTCTAGTTAATGCAAAATAGCGGAACTCTCTGCCACAATTCCAGTGTGTGTATGTGTGTGCGTGTGTGTGTGCGTGCGTGTGTACGTGCGTGTGTACGTGCGTGCGTGCGTGCGTGCGTGCTTGCGTGCGTGTGTGCGTGCGTGTGAGTGTGCGTGCTTGTGAGTGTGCGTGCTTGTGAGTGACACAATAAAAAAACAACATTTTTTTTACGAATAATCATAAACGCATTACTGCAACATTCGTTTTTATCGAAATGTTAATACCTATCGATAAAAATGAATTACACGATGCTTCGAAAAAATGGTCCGTTAATCCCTACTATTATCTAAACAATTACGTCAGATTTCCGATGATATGGACCATCCTTCCGCTTTGGCTTTGTTCGATGTATACAAGGGCAATCAACGTAAAGATATACTAAGCAAGTTTAAACGCTTGCCCGTGATGTGAATATTTAGTTTTCCGGGATGTGTAAATTCAAATTATTTTGTAGAAATAGAATTGATTTTGGATATGCAAGATGTCATACTGTACCTTAAATTGGTTTGATCTAAAACATTTTAAAATAAATTTAAAGAGGTATATCAACTAGCAGAATATATTGCAAAAACAAGGTTTTTTCTATGAGTTTACCCACTGACCTAGTTTTGGACCACAGATGACCCATATGCACACTCAATCTAGAGTTCACCATGACTGTACATAATTCCGCCTAAGGATCATGAAGATTCAATGAAAAATGAAACATCTATTGTATACACAAGGGTTTTCATTGATTTGATCCAGTGACCTAATTTTGACCCAACTTGACTCATATTAGTACTCGACCTAAAGTTCATAAAAGCAATCATACTAACCAAGTTTATGGAGATCGAATGAAAAATGAGACATTTATTGCCTCATGACCCATATTCGAATCGACCTTGATTACATAAAGGTAGTCATACTGATCAAGTTTCCCGAAGCTTCAGTGAAAAATGCAGTCTCATTTGCATACACAAGGTAAAATGTGCACAGGCGACACGCAGACGACAGAAAGACATAAAGACGACGGACACCATAAGATCACAATTACCAACCTTGGGTACTTCATGTTGTGTTGAGCTAATAAAACGCTTTAAAAAGCAGCAGAATATTTATATTACTCACTTTTAATGCCCAATACTCAGTACACGTAGGATCAATACTCCGGTACACCAGAAATCAAAACAAACAATACCCAGTACACTAACTTTAGTTATATATGTATCAATATTTTGGCCCTGAAATAACGTTTGTGGACAAGATCTTGGACACTTATGCCTGGTACTTGCCCAAATGAATTGCTCGATTCAGATTATTCAAATCTAAGCATATTTGCGAAATAAAACGGTAAACATTACCAACGGTCGAACTTTTCAAGTGAGCAGGCGATCTTGTTTTTGGTAATTGAACATATTAACCGACATTATTTACAGCTCGGGTATACAATGGACTAAGATAGTCATCGAAGTATCCAAAAACACAAAAAGAAACACAAGATAATGTGCATAAGATTAAATATCGGATTTTAACTTACCCCAATTGTAAAAGTTCCTCGCGAAAACTAATTATCTGTGCTCACTTTCGCCCCAATATCCGGTGGTCGTTCATCCGCAGTGGTACACACTGTGCATTTAAAGAAACAAATGATGGAAAATGTATAGACTACTTTTAGACGACCACGTTATAACATAAATAATTTACAAAGTACAAACTACGATATCTTCGTGGATTGTCAAAAGTTACAGTTACATTCATTCGATTGCTATCATACTTTTGAATATGGAGGTCACATGGCACGGCATGATTTTACTATAGTTGTCATAGTATACCTACAAAAACGGCATGCATATACAGCACATGCTAAGTAGTTTACAGTACAGAAATCTACTGTACAATATTTTTCGATATACCTTGAATGTTTATCATGTACTATTTCTATATCGACTTTAATCGTCGTACACATCATAAATTTGTGCATGACTTACAAAATTAAAGTTTTTATCAGTAACTTATGTTTCTTTTTCTTATATTTCTCTTTTTTCTGTACTTTGCCGATCATGTAACGGTGATCGCTCAGTTAGATTTATGTGTCTGTCCCTGTTTTGAGTGACGTATTTATTAATAGACTTCTACGTGGTCATTATTTTGTTGTGTACGCTACGTTTCACGGGTTTCACGCTCTGTTCACTTTGCTCGGTATTAAACGAAAATCTAAATATCCGCTAGAGGACTGAACGGGAGAGGCCTCATAAAGGATGAGGCTTTCACAATCAATATTCTGTCACCTGTCTCATAGTTTGTTAACTTATTGTTTATTCTGAGCTTCTCACGATTAGACGATATGACTTCAATATTTTTAAGTGTTAATGTTCTTATAAAGATACCATCATCCATGAAAAGTTCGCACTCTAGTAGTGCTCTCCCCGTGTACACGGTCAGGGTTAGTATTAAGTACGGGGATAATTCCCCCTTAATGGTATCCCCTCAGCCACCAACACAACTTTGTCTTCCAAATTGTCTAATAAATACGCCACACACCCTTAACACGTTGTAGCCCTGTTTTATGATTCACATCAATTATCTGTCAAATTGCATGCTAAAGATCTACATGCTTTATCCATTCTGCTTCTGTCGGCTTCTGTATGTTTCACACGCAAAGTTACTAGTCAAGCAAAACATGGCCCATTACACTCAACAATTACATACATATCTTACAAAACTTTAATAAAGAAAATTTCTGACAAGAATTAGAAAGACAACCATGGTCTATTTTAGACATATATGATGAACCTAACGATACTTTGGACACTTTTCTAAAGATCTTTCTTAAGGTTCTGAATGATCACTTACTCAAGAAGGAACGTCGGGTTAAATATAAACATCAGTCTGACTGGTTCAATTCTGATACATTGTATTAAAGAAGCCATAAATAAGAAAAACAAAGCAAAAAATCAGGAAATCAAGAACAATTCAACTCTGAACTCAAACAAGAAAAGTCAAAAAATCATTCTACTCCAAGTCAATAGATGATAACAAGAAAAATCCTAAGAAGTTATGGAAATATCTAAATGTATTATCTGGGAAAAAGAAGAACTATCAAACAACTTATATTCATGATGATAATGGTGAACCAATATTAGAGCCAAGTATTACAGCAGAAACTTTTAACTCATACTTCGCAAACATTTTTAAATCGGTACCTTATCCACCTGAATGCCTTAACACTCAAAGTCAAGAACTTATTAACAATTTTGTAAGCAGCAAAATAGATAATTCTATAATATTTTAGATTCCATCCATACATGAAGATTTCATTTCAAAAGAGTTACAATCACTTGATGAATCTAAAGCAACAGGAATAGATGAAGTTGGTCCAAGAATACTTAAGCTAAGTCACAAAATAATAACTAGTCCACTAACAAAGATATTTAATCTTAGCATAGTTACATCGAAATTCCCAAAACAAATCAAGGAAGCCAAAATAACACCAATTCATAAGAAAAACTCTAAAACAGAAAAAAGCAACTGTCGACCAATATCTTTACTTCCAGTTTTAGCAAAACTTTTAGAGAGACATGTATCCAAGCACATGAAAACTTTCCTAGAAACAAATACACAGGTAAACTACTCTTTTCTAACCAATTAGTCATTCATTCTGACCATTCATGTGACACTGCCCTCACTAATGTAATAGATTAATGGATCAATGCCATAAATGATAAATCCTATGTTGGAGATGTCTTTCTAGATTTAACTAAAGCATTTGACCTAGTAAATCACTCTCTTTTGCTACAAAAACAAACTGTACAATGTCAGTGAATCCTGTCTTAATTGGTTTAATTCATACTTAAACAACCTCTTACAAAGAGTATGCATCTCAGGTTTACTTTCCTCTGCTAAAACTTTATCAGCGGGAGTACCTCAATGTTCCATTCTCGGGCCAATCCTATTTATATTATATATTAATGATCTTCCACTGCATACAGACAAAACATCTATGGACATGTTTGCAGATAATGCAACAATGTCTGCTTCTGGGAAAACAATTATAGAAGTACACATTTCACTAAAGACTGACATAAACATCATAGATGAATGGTGCAAAGACAACTCGATGCTTCCAAACGTATCAATCTACACATGAACTAAGATCATCAGGGAACAATAAACTTAAAGTCCCAAAACCAAGAATAGATTTTTTTTTCGCAAATCTTTATACTACTCAGGATCAGTAATCTGGAATAGCATACCAAACTATATACGTTATTCAGATACACTAATAAAATTCAAAAAGTTTTATATTCAATGGCATTTTTCTGAACAACATAATTAAATCATATTTATACTGACTAACACTGTAAATAACCATTACAGATGATTCTTGTACATTGATAAAATTTGATGTTATTCTTTGTTTTGTCTCACTATCAAATCTTAATTAATTTGTATGTCTTTGTAAATGTTATAATTGTTGTCATATATATATGTTTGTCAATATGTTAAGGGTGGACCACATTGTAAATTGGATTAGCAAAATGTTGCTATCCACTATATAAATGAAGTCGTTATTATTATCATATTATTATTATTATTATTATTATTATTATTATTATTATTATTATTATTATTATTATTTCGATTGCCAAAAAGAGAGTTATCTTTCATAAACACAAAAGGTATAATGTACATGCGTTTATGTTGTGTATTCAGCTGGTGCGCTATTTTTGTTATTTCAATTTCATACACTGTCAAATTTGAATCAATGTCTACTGTCGAAGCCATTAGTTATTAACTACATGCAACTTTAAATCAATAGTTATTTCAAACTGAACTAGTTACAAATCAAAACCTTTGATATAGCTCGTTGTAAAACCACATTTAATCACTATTTACTTAACCGTAGGAAAACACTGCCTTAGCTAGTATCGCTTTCGTCAAAAAAAAAAAGAAGAGATTACTTACAGCTTCGTCTGTCTTTTTAAAGCATTTGCATGGTAGTATAATATTCCAAGATGAATTTAGCAGAGAAGACTATTACAAAATGAATTTAGCAACTGCTTATAATCAACAATATGATATTATATATATCATGTCAACGTCGACACATTTAAATATCAATATTAAAGTATAATAATGTGTAATTTGTGTAGTTGTAGGCAGAAATACATTTTTTAATGTTCAAAAATTGTCATTCCTGTTCTCTATTATTGCAAAATCTTATGTCACTTCCACATCAGTCACAAAATCACCAGTCAGTTCACAAGCGGCACAAGAGCTACAACCCGTTTTATTATTTGACGGGAGACCAAATGATGGTAAGTCGTTTACTAAGGCTACATGTCATGAGCATTACATTTCGTAAATTTGTGTAGAGATGGCAATATAAATGAAGCAGCATACCAGCAAAAATGTTGTGCATTTATGTACTGAAAGATAATTGGTGTAAAGAAACTTATATTTGCATATATGCTATCCAGTCATTTTGTGGTTTGTTATGTTATTGTGAAAGTAAAAACGCTTTTGTTGTGTTAGTGTCGATCCGTTAGGCTTATCCACTGCCATGATGTCGGCTTCTGTAATCATACCTAAACAAATTCTGGGAAATGTTGATGTTTGATCTGTTTGTATACTACACTCTAAAACAATTGGAGGACAGCATTATTATGTCAGCGTCAAATCTTTTCTTTTGGGCACTCTTCATACAACATTTTTCACCCAGTCAATATTACAGTCGACCAGACTCTTTGTCTTGACATGACTCAGGCATGCTTGATAATCGAAGATTTGAAGATAAAACCTAAGTCGCAAAGTCTAAAAAGTGAAGAAAAAAAAACTTTTGAACACTCCTGAAAACTTCTTTTTGTCTAGTCACTTAAACCTCAGCGTAGTGCTGGTCTTGATTTGTTATCGCACGAGTCATAACCTAAGGCATAGTTTAAAAGGTAAGTCTGTTGATAAGATCACAGTCACACTGTTAATATCGTATTTCATCCAGTTAAAATCAACCTTGATAAGGGGAGCGGTGGTGTAGGTGTTCAGGTGTCTGTCGCTCATCCTGGAGGTTGCGGGTTCGAGCCCCACCAAGGTCACGACCGTACCTCCTCATATGACACAAGTACCGTTTTTTCCAGGAAGCGGACTCGAGAGTGACTCGATAAGCGTAAAGCTTTCTTCAAAATTGAGCTAAAATAAATTGGTATAAACTAACCTTGATAAGAGTTATATACTTTTTATCCAAGTCTAAATGACTTAAAATTGAGCTTCATCGAACCAGAAAATAATTATACAAACAATAAAAACATCTTAGCTGCCACATCTTTGTCTACACACTATCAAACTTACTCAGAATGTTACTATGCTAAATGTGAAATGTAACTACACTTACTGTAAACACGTAACTCTAACTGTCATAAGTAGTTTAGTTTCAAATAGGAAAGGAAAATATAAAAACCTTTTTTGTGACAGCTTAAAAAATCTAATAATTATAAAGTCTATGTTTGGAATCGAAATTCTAACTGTACATCAGAGTTTGTGAATAAAGATTTGCCGAAAAGGCATTAAATCATTCATATGCTACTAGTAAGTTTTTATTTTCAATGTGTTACATATTTAAAATCCTGTTTTCATTATTACATTTCGTTTTTTTTTTCAGGATCAGTTTCAAAAGCTGACAGTTCACAAGGAGAACACCAGCTACAGGAAAAAGAAATGAACTCACCAAAAAGAAAAAAGAAGAAAGGTAAGATATTTACTATTTGCTCAGCAATCGTGTTTCTAGACACATATCAAATTAAAACAGTATACTTTTCAACGAATATAACAGAGAACACTAAAATCCAAAGTTATCTTAACTGAAGATATATCTAGATTCACATTATATACTACACGTAAAGACAATTGACAGCGTCCACCCTTTACTTGGCACTCTAAAGACTGAATTGTTCACCTAGTCAATATCACATTTGCCAGAATAATTGTCTTGACTTA
>JAFMSR010000016.1:12398475-12432476 GCA_022818135.1 Saxidomus purpurata
GGTATATACACTGTATAATACAGAATGTTCATATGCACAAAAGACCGTCAAAAAGCTGATGTAATATTATCTTTTGTTGCATTGAGATATTTTATCCATTACTTGTCAACTTAGTATTAATAGACTTCCACTATCACTCAACATAGCAGACGCAATATTTGTCACTTTTGAAAAGCAGAAAACTTGTCAGTTGCTGTTTTTAAAAGAACATTTAACATTTTTTGTACAAGAATATTGTATCGATGTATTAACCAACTTATAGTATAATTTGAATGAAAAAAAAATGTTCAAAATGATTCTATAATTTTTTTGACTAAATTTCATTAAAATAAGTATACAATTGTATGAGTGAACTTAGGGATTGTATTAGTGAAATTTACCTAAAACGTTGTGTATTATTTTAGATTTAACTGCATTTTTAAAGACCTATGTCTGTTCGAGAGTTTAATCTGGAGTCCCATTGTTGTAACAATGTATACAACATAAATCCCTGGCTGAAACACTAATATGCATGGTAATGAATTGATAATCCTTTGGGGAATGCATAGGATTGTGTTTTAGAAATTCAGCAGATTAGGGGATGTGGCTTCTTAGGGGTTTATTTGATTACAAAAAGATTGTATATGGATTCTTAAAAAAAATGTTTAGTGGGAAGAATCTATACCAAGGCCTGAACTGCCATATAAAAAAAAATGAAATAAAAAATAAATTTTAGTTTACTTTTGGTTAACATATGCAGAATTGTACATGACAATCATTATTGCTATGCATTTAGATTCAGGCACACCCAAAAATGCAAAAGGCAAGACTAGGTCTTCCATAATGGTGTGGTAGAAGAAAATATTTTGATAACAGTACTATCTGATATTTCACTTACATGGAAATGATGCTTGCAAATAAACATGGTTGTTAAATTCTAATTTATTTCCCCATTGGGAGATGAATATTGTTGGGGAATGCAGTTTTTGCTTTCGAGATTTGTTTATTTGGTGGGAAGTATTAATTCAATCAGTGATTTATACAATTGCCGAAGTGTAAATAATACATTACATTAATTTGATTGTGTGGGAGCGTTTTGTGGATAGGTAATGTTTGAATCCATATCGTGTATACTTACAAATTCATACATTTGTTGTAATTATTACTCAGTGTGTAGAACTGGGCTGTTAACTGTTTTGGTTTGTGTTTTGTTGTTTATTGTTTTGTGAGCTATTGGGATCGCCCACTGTCTGTCCGTACTTACCTTGTGAACACTCTAGAGGCCACATTTATAGTTCAATCATCTTGAAAGTTGGTCAGAATGTTTTTCATCAGGATTTCAAGGTTAAGTGTGAAACTAGGTCAACTGGGATTAAAAGCTAGGTCATCTGGTGATGTCATAGAAAAGACTTGTGAACACTCCAGAAGCCACAGCTGGTACCCAGTTATCAGTAAACTTGTCTTGAAAATTAGTTAGACTGTATGTCTTAATGATCTCTAGGACAAGTTTGAAACTGGGTCACATTAGGTTTAAAACTGGGTCACCAGGTCAAATCATATAAAAAGCTTGTAAACACTATAGAAGCCACATTTAGTACTCGGTCATCATGAAGATTTGTCAGAATGTTTGTCTTAGGTCATGTTCGAAACTGGGTCATGCGGGGTAACAATCTAGGTCAAATAATTGAAAAATCCTCTGAACACTCTAGTCAGGTGAGCGATACAGGGTCATTTTGGCCCACTTGTTAATACTTTATATAGTGATCTCGAGGGCTGTATATGATCATGTTATAAGTTGATATTATATAAGTCCATGTATCTCTGTCATGTGACCTCTCCCTTTTACATTTTGACAGCTTACTTTTTACTCTTGTCCAGTAAAGATTTCTGCAGTTGATATTCCCATTCTTGAGTTAGAAGAACACCCTTTTATTGTTAAGGCCAAATTAATTGATATTGTGCTTCTGCCAAGTATTCGACCAAACTTATTTTTCCCCCATACTCTTGGTTGTGACTTGACACATGCTGAATCAGTCAGTGTGTCTTTGCATGGCTGGAGAAAGCAGATGCCCACTTTTATTTAAGTAAGATCATTTTGAGAAATAAAATATTTTCCTAGCCTTCCCAAATTTGTTTTCCAACATGTTTCCAGCACTACAAGACTTTATAAGTGGCCTAACAGATGTCTAGGAGAGAACAGGATAAAGGGCTAAGATTTGGTCATAGCTGCTATGAGCAAAATGTGCAAGTGTGTCAAACTTGTCCCTTTGAAATGTGCAAATTGGCAGGGAGTTCTATGTTTCCAAGGATGGATCTCTATTTCCCCCCTTCTCCAAAGACAGTCAAGGTTGAAAGCTAAATCTAATTAAAAATGACAATTTTGTCATATGGCCGAAAATTCTTTTGGAAAAGGATGTGAAATACACTTGAAGAAATAAGAGATGGTAAAGAATTACTATAAATTGCAATTTCATAGTTACACAGTGCATAATTTTCACCTTTAAAATTTTGAAAATATGCGGCTTTTGACCATTTGCTCATTTTCCTGCATTTTTTGACACATATTCCTTGAATCAGTGATGTTTTAACAGGGCTATCTATTCCTTCAATAGATCTGTACAAATTTTGATTAGGTTATTCATCTAATATTATGAACACATTCATTAATGCCCTCATCATAATAATCATCATTTTCATCATCACCCATCATCATCTTCATTTTCATCATCATCCTAAATTACCACCATGACCAACAGTAATCCATTAAATTCATTCTCATTATTTTGGCGGCTAAGCTGCGCAGATTTGAGTAATACAGATTTGTTTCACAATCAAGAATTTATTAATTAGTTTGAATAAATGACGTACAGATTTGTAGAATTTAGGCAACAATATAATATGTAAATCTTCACATTTTCTCATCAGTAATTTTCAAGCACATTTTTAGTGTGATCTGTAGAATATAGCATTTTTTTACGAATTCAAATCAAAATAATTGACGTGTGTGTTCAGGGACATCAATCTCATTCTGTAAAACAATATGTACATGTACAGTGTGATGTGCTAACTATTTTATATATCATGGTGTAAAAAAACATTGTATATCTTAAGACTTCAGGGTGTTAAACAATTAGTGAATACCGTTTCCCTCTCAAATGTAATTAGAACAGTTTAGTGCCCGGCCTTGATTGTGTAATTAACTAGTGATGTTAATAGTAAGTGAATGTTGTACTGAAATGAGTGATATTGTTTAAAATACTGGTTGTGCCTTCCTTACATTTTGATCATGTTGATTAATTTATGTGTATTCATTTTTTCTAAAAATGCAAATTCAAATATTTGTGAGTCAGTCCGACATCAGCAAAAAGCTAAAATCAGGTTTCTGTTTGGTTTGATTTTCTGTTTAACATCAAACTATTGGAAAACGAAGTGCATTTCCAACATTGTCTGCAATGTTTATTAGATTTATACTTCTATGTTTTCTCTTATCTTTATTAGATTAATTCTCTTTATAAATTGCGTTTTAATGCTGTGGAACATGTTTTGAACGGCTAACCATGAAACGTAACAAGTGTGGCCATTTCCACTGTTACCCTGCTAGCAGCTGTCTTTGTGATCAGTGCAGATCATGATTGGCCTGCTAATCGTAATAAGGGTAAGGGTTAAGCAGAATGGTCTCTGTTTAGAGGTATATATAACAATTGCTCCCTAAGGCAACTGGATGCTTTATTCATGACAGCTTATGGGTTGACTGTACTGTACAAGTTGATTATTGTTTTAATTCCATTATTTCCATCTGTGATTAGTTGTAAATAGAATAAAACTGTCTTCTTTTTTTTTTTTTAAGTGTGCTACACTGTTATATCTATGCATTAGTTTCCAGCTCACCTGAGCACAGTCATGTTTTAATTGTATTGTTTATTGTGCTACTAGATGTGGTCCTTTCTAGCATTCCAATCTTGCTTTTGACAACATATTGTTTAATTGATACATGAGAATGATATTAACCTCAAACTACATTCTTCATCAATATTAGTACATTGTATCAGATTCTCTCAGGGGAATATCACTGGATATTGACCTTTTTAGTCCGAATATTTAACATTTGTTAGGATATTGTCTGTAAGTATTTACCTGGTACTCCTTCATCTTCACCAACATTTTCGGCTTTTTGATGCTATTGGTAAATGTTATACAATGTTGATTTAGTTATTCTGTACTGGTCTATCAAAAATACCGTAGCTCTGGTATTTATGGTACTCTCAGACTCAGAAAATCAAATTTACCATGAGTTTTGGAATAATTAATAGTGCCAGTGATACTGTCACACAATACATGTAAATAAATAGCCTTATAGTAAAAACCCTGTTTTTCAAACCCACATTGACTGTGCATCCATTGTACATTATACATGTATGTTCATCCACGTCAGACTCTACATATGTGTGTCCCTATAGGAGAGTTTACATTTCTAGTATATGTTATTGTGTGATAAATACCTTGTTATTGGATAGTGTATTGCCTTTATGTTGAATGATTATATATCATTCATTTGTTGATTTTACAAATATTTTTTTGAACTGTTAGATGTAGGAACCAACTATCATGGACAATGTATTCTGAAATGAATATGCATTGACAAAATGAGACCATTTACATGAACCCACATATAATAATCATAACATCTAAAAGTACATGGTGAAGTATAGATGTGTTCTATTTAACGTAACTTGTGCCACCTGTCATCATCTTCATCATCTTCATCATCATCATCATCATCATCATACATTTCATTTGTAAAAATTTCATTCCATTATTGTCGTTCATGACAGTGTAAGACCAGATTCTTACCATCACCTTTCAGAACTGATAATTTTTAGAAGGGATTATTGTATATTTGATGAAAAAAAGTAAATGTGGATTTTTAGAACTGAAGTTTGTTATTACTTACAAGGATAAACCCTAAGTGTGTTCACTGACACGATTAAAGATGAACACCATGGAAGTCCAAACAGGTTTTGGTGCAATCAAACAAAATTTGTGCATGTGAAATAAAAAAGACAGTCAAAGACATTGGTAGAGGTCCCTGGCCAGTAAAATATGCGTTGGGCCAGTGAAAAATGTCTTTGGGCAAATGGGAACTTAATTAATGTATGATATAAAGAGTAAAGTTGCTGTATTAAGGTCACCCTTTAGATCATTATTAAATGGTCTTGTGACTGAGTCGGTCTTATCATTGAGACCTGTATACATTTAGGCCCTTCTGGACAAGATCAAACTGCTTATACCATGGTGGTTTGTCTGTCTGTCCGTAAACCTTTTCTTTATAACCAGAAACTTGTTCATAAGGTTGCCTGCAACATGTAGAAGATCCCTATTGTTTTTTGGGTCAGTGGGTCAATATCTTGAGATTATCACCTACAGTATTTAAACTTCATAGGATGATTGGTCTTACCCAGTAGAGGATCCCTACCAGTGTTTGGGGTCAGCCTGTCAAAGTTAGTGACGCAAACTTTTAAAATCGTTTCAGCTCAATATCTTGCGATCTATGTCACCCACAGTCTTCAAACTTCATAGGATGATTGGTCTGACTACACAGTCGATCCCTACTGTTTTCTGGGTCAAAGGTCAAGGTCACAGTGACCTCCATTAGCATGTCATTAACACCCGACAGATCACAATTTTCATTTGACTTTCATGAAACTTGCTCGGGTTTCATGCAACCTGTAGAGTGGGGGAACCTATGCTGGAGGTATTTTGAATGTATATCAGCAGTTCAGAAAGCAGGAAATCCTAACCATTTTGATTTGCCTCAGCGAAAACATAATGTTATCCTTGCTAAATCGAAACAAGACGTCGATGTGCTTCATCACTTGACTATGTCGTTCTGGGAGCTATTGACACGACACATGTCAAAACTTGAAATTTCACCTCGAAGGGAACCAATGCTGGTGGTATGTGATATTTGACAACCAACAGGTGGGAAACAGTTTTTAGAGCCTAAATATTAATTAACAAGATATAACAGTTTCCATAGAATATATATTTTTATACAAAAGAAATAAGTTTTATCAAAAATGCTAACGTTAACTGGGTGATTTTGATGTCAATATTTAAGAAATTTTCTAGCGAAATGGATCAAGTACAATTTTATCGGCTGCTGTGTCGTCACAGAGCTGCACGCGCGGCTATCACTACGTTTGCTGTATAAACATTTCATCGACTGTCACTGCTTAATGTACCCTGAAAATTTTTCTTCAACTGTTTTTCTGTTAATAGCCGTTTTTCGGAGATACCACCAGCATAGGGATACCTCCAGCATAGGTTCCACCACTCTAGATGATCCTTATTGTTTGAAGTCAAGTGAACCGAAGTTGATAAATCATTCTCTCAATATTTTATAATTATAAGGATGATTGATCTTACTGATTAGATGATCCCTAGTGTTTTGGGGTCAGTTGGGCAAGGTCACCGTGACCTCTGTTAGCTTTTCCTTTATAACATTCTAAAAGATTTTCACAAAACTTACTCCGAACTGACAAGTAGAGTGATACTGGTCTTTTTCGGCCTCTTGTACTATGGTCGTGATATTGAGAGTGGTCTTAATACAGAATGGTCTTAAATAGCAGAACTTTGCTGCAGTATAATTAAAGATGCACATCTTTTGGTTCACGAATTTCAAAAGGTAATTTTATTGACTGAGCAGGCAATAAATGGATAAACTACATATTGTGACTTTTTGACTTGTTTAATGGCCTGATGCATTTCATTTCTACAAATACCAGGAACCTATATACACAAAATCAAGGTCAAAGGGGCCTAAAACATGAAAAATATTGTCTGCTCTTCATCTCCAAAAAGTCTCTTGTTGGATTTTCATCGAACTTGATTGGAAGCATCAGCATATAGTCTAGTTGTACATATTACAATTTAGGGTTAAATAGTCAAAGGTCACATGCGCTTGCAATGTTAATAAATCTTTTCCGCTCTTCATCTCCAAAATGGTCACAGTGACATGTGACTGAAACTTGAAAATCTTGTCCACTAATCTCTAAAAAAATACCTAATTGGATTTTCATCAAACTTAGAAAACATCAGTATGAACTATTGTAGTGCATATTGTAATTTACGGTTACATGTCAGGGTCACAGGGGCCTGAAACTTGAAAATCTTGTCTGCTCTTCATCCCCATTATCTCTTGTTGGAATTTCATCAAATTTTGTTGGAAGCATCAATAGGATGTGAAGTTGTCCATATTACAGTTTGGGGTCATAAAACACAGGGACTTATTCTCCTCTGCTCATTGTGGATTTTCATCAAACTTGGTTTGAAGCAGTAGTACGCCTTTACATATATTGCAGTGAAAATTGCAGATCTTGTACCAAGACACTTGAGGATCTGTCCCAGGTGAACGTGTAAGCTATGTATCGAAATATCGGTATAATGTACATTTTGCTTTGAAACTTGCATAACTTCTTGACATTCATTTCCTCTACCTATAGGATAGAAACATGACTCTGTCCAGGATTTTGACTGAACTATGGCCCTTTCTCAACATCTTTATTTCGGTAGTTTTTCATACCAGTCGTTATGAATCTACTGTTTCACATATTGCTTTGAAATGTGTATATCACTCCCTTACCATCATTTCATCTATCTGTAGGCAAGAGAAAGATAATTATGTCGACGTTATTTTATTGAATTATGGCCCTTTCCACACTTGACACAAACATGCATGCTCTGGTTATTTTGCTGTACCAGTTCATGATATGTCTAAAACATTTCACATATTGCTTTGAAATTTACTTCACTTTCTTACCATCATTTTTTCCATCTGTAAGCAGGAGTACATAACAAAGGATTTTGCCTGAAATATGGTCCTTTTGAACAAAAGGGTTTCAAGCCGTACCATGGAAGATGCTGCCCCTATGGAAACACTTCTTTGACACTTTATGAAGTTTTTGTGGATCTTATGTCAAGGTCATTTGGCAGTATTAGATTTCTGAAAATGGTCACAAATGAGAAATAATTTTACCCCATGTGCAAAAACTTTCGACAAATGTGAACACGAGTACTGTATGGACTATTCTGGGTAAGTTTTATGAAAATCTTTAAAATGTTATCAAGATAAAGCTAACCGTTAGAGGTAACTGTGACCTTGACCCACTGACCCGAAAAATGAAACGAGATCTAGGTTTGTGGAAATTCCCTTAGAAGCGGCGATTGAATGGCCAGAGAAAAAGGAAATGACGGCTTCAAACATCTAGATCTATATAGGAAGCAAATTACTAAAAGCCTTTCGCTGCGGTATTCCATAGAAATAATGAATTAATGATCTGGGGACCAGAGTATCGAATTGATGTTTATGAAAACTTATGCGCACTTGGCAGAAAATGGCACTGGTAAATTTATATTTTGTTCTTCTGCACTGACAAGCGGAATGAAATCTATCGATGCAGACGATATAGATAGATTTATAAGAGTGCTACAGTATTTGTTCTCCATATAATGAAGAAATCTGAGTTCTAAAGTTTTCTTTCAGAATAATTTTAATAAAGCTATGTAGACGAGAACGCATTTTGAAAGTCTCGCGTAAACAGGACACATCATGTACCAGTTTTGCAAGTTATGACACTGTCGGCAAAATTGATCACTGTACACCATTACAGCCTTACGCTGTTGGGAAATTCGATTCGATAGAAATATGGATGTCGGGCCGACTCTAGGAAAATGGCATTTGCTATTCCCTGCATCACATTTTGCTTATTAATATTTGATACCAAATGGTGATGAAAATCGTTCTACTCCCCTGAATGACTCCTTCAAAGGTTTTAGGCTTCACGTCCGCAGTCTTTGAGCAAGCACATTGAGATCCAATCTTTTATCAATTTTCATCAATTAAGAGATCTCATCAAGCTAAGTGATGAAATGTAAAGGTCATGATATAACTTCTATGGCTGATAGCGGCCAAGACTTGAATATTATGTTCATCAACATTATTAAATAGTTGACTGTCTTTAACGCTAAATACTTGACACTGGGAAAGCTTAGACACTACAAAATGTCAAGGTCATGGGTGAACATTAACGGGTGCACTATACTCAGATATTGGTTCATAGTAACCCATAATTTTGCAATTATGACCCTAAAGAACTAATACTATCCGCTGAAAAAGACAGAAGTTCGATAAAGGAGAAAGGAGTCAGTGGGAGGTGACAACTGAGATACATCAAAGAGGTGTTCATGCAACAGCAAAATGACACGCAACTTGAAGTAAAGAACTTTTTCTCACCTATGGGATACATATTTCCGCGCATTTACCCATGTGAGATAAACTTATCTCACATCGCTTATCTCACATCGCTGCCGGACTATTTTTACGTTAATTGTAAGCAGACATAAAAATCGAAAAATGGCTGTAAAATTGTTATTTTTGAAATAAACATAGGGTTGTTGGTATTCATTTTCTTAGTTAGATCATTTTCTATCCATCTATAGCAGTTTTGAAGTAAAATTCGAGAAAAAGTTGATTTTCATTTTTTCATCCCCATCCTGTATTAGCACTAATTTCTTCTTACTTGTGTGAAAATGCGATTTAAACGGTGAGAAAATAAATCTACCATGTCCATTGAGTTGTGGATAAGGAAATCCCACCCTCGGGTTGAGATACATCAAAAAAACTCGGCACAGCCTCGTTTTTGGACGTATCTCAACCCTCGGGTGGGATTTCCTTATCCACAACTCATGAACATGTTAGATTCACTTTATCTACGTAACAGACGTACACGTACAAAGGAGAAATAAAACCGCAATTAATCTACACCGCAGACGTATCCATGAATTAGAGAAATAACGTAAAATTGATCTACTTCATAGACGTATCTGTGCATCAAAGAAATGACACAACAACTGATCTACGTCACAGATGTATCCTCGCAACGGAGAAATGATGCAACATTTTATCTCACAGACGTATCTGTGCAACGTTTTATAGCGCAACAATACTTCTACGTCACAGAAGTTACCGTGCTACGGAAAAATAACGCAACATCTGATCAACGTCACAGACGTATCCGTGTAACGGAGAAAAGTCGCAACAATTGATCTACGTCAAAGACGTATTTTTTAACTGAGTAATTAACAATTGATCTACGTCAAAGACGTATCCGTACAACGGAGAAATGACACAACTATAAATCTACGTCGAAGGCGTATCCGTACAACGGAGAAATGACGCAACAATTTATGTAGCCTTTGTCACAGACGTATGCCTGCACCGGAAAGATAACAAAAAACAGTTACACATCACAGTATATTTATGAGACGTAACGAAATAAATCAATAATTGAGCTACGTCACAGAGGTATCCATACAACGACGCAATGGGACGACAATTTTTTGAGCTACGTCACACAGGTATCCGTGCATACAACGACAAATTGAGACGACGAAGGATCTACGTCACTAATATATCCATGCAACGACAAAACTACGTCACAGAAGTATCCATGCATCGACTTAATAAGAAGAAAATTGAGCTACGTCAAGCAGGTTTCACAACAAAAGCGAACTAAGACGTCAGTTGAGATACGGATAACATTATCCATACCACGACGAAATGTGACAGCAGATGGGCTGCCGCTACGAAACAGAAACCATGTTACCACCATAACGAGGGTTGACCGCAAAACTGTCGTAAATCCTTATTTATTTCATATAAGTTACGACAGTTTTACGGTCAACCCTTTATAATATGATGATAATCGAGCTACGTTACAGAGGTATCCATACAACAACGAAATGAGTGAACGTTAGAAGTACGCAACAGAGGTGTCTATGAAACGAAACGACGAAAAAAAGAGGACAGCTTTACTACGTCATAGACTGGCATCTATGCAAATGCAAAGTAGGACACAAAAATATGGACAACTGAGCCTTATCACAGAAATATCCATGCGACGACAAAATGTTACAAGATTTAACTATATATATTAAAAGATAAAAACACAGTCCATGAGATAATTAAATTATTATTTGCCAACCGTTTTCGCTTTCCTGCTCATCAGGGCAAATATGGCGTCAAAATAAATATAGATATTTTGACGCCATATTTGCCCTGATGATAAGGAAAGCGAAACCGGTTGGCAAATAATAATTTAATTATGTCATGGACTGTGTTTTTATCTTTTAATATATTTAACTTTTTTCCGGCACATGTTTTTGAATTTTTCACGTATATATATATGAAAAATGTTATACGATATGCCGGAATAAGTAAATTATAAAAAAATGAAAATAATGACGTATTCTGGCACCAGAGAAATGAGAATACAATTAAAATATGTCACAGGCGTCTCTATGCTACGAAGAAATGGAGTATCAATAAGGCAGTCATTACATATAAAAATATAAAAAGAAAATATCGATATCGAAACGAATCCGTGCTACGGAGAAATGAGATACATGTACCACAGACGTGCAGCAAGGTAAGAAGACAACAATATAAACTCGTCACTCACAGAAGTATCCGCGCAACGGAGAAACAAAAGACAATTTAGCTACGTCACATACGTATCCGTACAACGGAGAAACACGTAAAAAGTATGCTACGTCACAGACGTATCCGTGCACCGGGAAAACGGAAGAACAATTAAGCCACGTCACAGACGTTTCCGTACAACAGAAAAATGAGAGAACAGAAGATCTAGCAACAGAGAAATGGGGCAACACTAAAACCTCGTCACAGGCGTATTCGTGCTATAGAGAAAAAAGACAACTTTAAACTATGTCAAACACGTTTCCGTGAAACGGAGAACTGAGAGGACAGTTGTCACAGACGTATCCGTGCAAAATGAGACAAAAACTGAGACCACATACCGCTAATACACTGAGCGGCTTGTCAGTATAGGGTTAACTGTAGATGTTTTTTTGATATTTGAAACTGTGTATGTGGTTTTAATTATCGCAAGTATTTTTTAATGGCGACTGTCTTAGCCGGAGCCGTTAACTCTTTTTGCGACCAATGAAAACCTTTTCTAAAGCCCAAGGTTCTAATATACGATCAATTCTGGTGGTTTAATTTTTTCGACAGTAAATATTGCGACAGTAAATACATAATTCAAACGTTGCAAATCTAAATAATGTAACCAATCAGCAACGACGTTACAACGGTAATGTAACCAACAAATGACGGCAACTTTTTACCAAGTCATTTTACCACAAAATACAAATCATCTGTCATCAGACAATTCTTTATCACTGTAGACCTAGATTGTATGTTATTACTTCAATAATATATTAAAATTAAGGCAAGAGTGCCGACAAATTCTGTCAAAGGCAAGACAAATACTGTCTCCCTCTTATGGGCTGTAACGACATTTTGCCTGTTGAAATCGATTTGTCAGAGGAATATTTCCTTGGCAGTCTACCAGCAAGTGTCAGTTACGACTTGGCTTAAATGTGTCTTCTGCTGCGAGTCTTACATTGAAACTGATTTCCACTGCATTGGTGGAAAAAAATTTAAATGTCGACTAGCTGCTTCGTGGAAACATAGACCGGAATTTTGTGTACAAAAGGAGAACGATTTCATAAAAGGTACATCTATATTAATTAATTGTGATTTTGTTTTAGTATGTTAGCAATCATTCGGTGATATATTGGCTATTTATTTTTTAATTCATTATTCATTTATTAATTTATCTATGTACCAATTTACCGGTATTTATTTACCGGTATTTTCTTATATTCTATACCGATATTTTTTTAATTTATTTAAAATAACTAGCACTTTTTATTAAAATTCTATAGCACATACATATTTATGTATAAAATATTTATGTTTCAACCATAGGAGTAACAACAAAACTGCGACGTACCCGGAAACTGGGCATTACAAAGTACATTAAAATCCGGAGAAAAAATGCTTCTTTTTGAACAATTTTATAATGTTGCAGTCTTTGCTGAAATCTCATATGGGGTCTTATTTTAAATGATCTTATCCATCGGTCTAATATTTTTAGTTTTTCCGCACTTGCCTGTTACTTTTTTATTTGTGTAGACAAACTGACCCTATAGGTTAACATATTCCTACTGAAGTTATAAGAAAACATATTACTCTTTAAATAGTTTGACGGATAAGATTTTAGCAAAGGTCTGCGGCCATCTTAAAAATTAGTATTTTCAGAAAAAGAACAAAAAGTTCACTTCTCCGTACGCTTTAAGATCGTTGCCATGATATTTTAAAACGAAGCACACGTTACTCCACCAACGATTGCAAAAAAATACAAAAATGTTAGATAAACAATCTTATATATAAGATCCATTTTGACAGCAATGGGAAAAAATACGCCAGCTTTAACGGAGATGAAATATTTTTAACGGAGATGATTTAATTTTTTTGAGCGGAGATGAAAGACCTTTTAGCGGAGATGACGTGCCAATTCGAAACGACGAAATAGGCCGGTAACTTAGATTCAAAGTAGGCTGTGCGAGTGTGTACTTCATGCAAAAGCGAAACTAATGTATTCAACATCATGCGCATCGTATTGCACAACGTGTATTTTTGGTGACAGTTTTATAAAACCAATTTTTGTTTGCTGTGTATTTAAATGTTTTAAATTAAATATAATATCGCATTAGTATTTGAAGTTGGTGCTTTAGAAATAAAAAGATTGGACTAATAAGATAATAGTTCCTTTCTTCGCAGTGATCTCCCTTGTGTTGTTGTTGGTAGAGATTTCGGCAGTGGAAGGGAAGCAACTCCTGCATGCAGTTGTTCTTTTTTTAAAAGACTGCCCCAGTCAAAATAGGAATATTAATATTTGGAAAGCTATTATTTCCTCTACCCCTTTTTACACACACCTATTTCAGCTGGATTTTTACTTGAAAAGAAAGCGCATAATTCAAAAAACTGAAAATGAAAGTGATTTGATAATGAATTTTCAGCAATAGAAGACGCATTTTTCAATATATAGGCCTTGTGGGATATGGAGGTGTATATTAGAAAGAGTGATCATTAAATCATATGAGGCAATTACAATTAAATTTTGATAACCGGTTTCAGAGATATAGAATTTTGAAATATTCATATCTGGCCCCACCCAGGGATGGGTTTTTGTGGTGTAGGGGTGGATAGCAGAAAGAGGGATAATAAATTTGAGAGCCACCAATTACAATTTAATTTTGATAACCGGTTTCTGAGACAAAGAATTTTAGAATTGTTATATAGAATATTTAAGAAATAAACAATTAAAAGGCAATAACTCTGGAGAACTTAGACAATCTTGACGAATGGTGCGCATGCACCGCGGCATTATGCTGCTGTATACTTATTCTAAGTTTCATGAATTCATTAGTCATGAATCCGATAGGAAGGAAGGACAGACGGACAACGCCAAAACAATATCCCTTCGCCTTGATGGGGGATAAAATGTTTGGGGACAAAACCGTGAAACGGTGCAAATCAGATACATTGTACATTGTAGTTCTACATGTTTACATATTCCTTCTGGAATAAATTTCGTAATTTTATAACATACAGTTTACATGTATGAAGTATTCTGACTGATAATAATACGATAGGCATCACGACAAGATTTATCTAAAATAGTCTACCGGTATATTTTAATTACGTTTAATTTTCTCTTATGTTTCGGATAAATAGCTTCATAAGGGATAAATTTTTATAATACTTCCAGCCTCCAGGGATTATTTCTCTTATAACACACAGGAATGTTCAGTCTTTCACCACAGAGCTTAATGACAACTATGTACGTTCTTTTCCTATTGCGATATGAGATGCAATTATTCTTCAAAGGAAACTGCCCGCCTGTAAAAATGGCCGAGAGCGTTATACCCCTATAACAACAATGATCAATAAAGACTAAAATCTGTATCAAAACCATTCATGTTGTCATGAATTTTTTATTTTCATTTATTCATTTTTCGTTCATTTAGATGTACTTATGTTTGTTGCCTATTTGTTTTGATATTTAGAAGAACATACTGCTATTATCATTTCGAAGGACTACGTGGAACTGTTAAAAATTGCTGATTGCTTTGAATAGATCTGTCACATAACATCAAAGTGAGCTGAACATTAACATATACCCTAGCTTACCACAAATGATGTATACATTTTAACAACAACATTTTACTTAAACTGGAACTTCTTAACTCTTGCTCTGCTTGCGAAACTCTTGCCCAGCTTGTGGGAATGTTTTCTGTCTGTCTTTGCGACCAATGCCGACACTGATCATTGATGCAGTCAGTTATATTTTAGTCGGTACCCCTTTCCAACAATTACTGGAATGTCTGATCTAAAAGATGAACGCTCTAGCAGAGAGGGTAAGGGTTAATCTTTGAATACACTGCAGAAGAAAATGCAGAATTGTTTTTTAATGATATCCCATGATGCACCAAACGGATTTCGCCGTCAAAGTAGTGTGATAAGAATCCATTGAATATTTTGCATATTGGCAAATTCTCGTCCAGGGTCTGACAGTCGGAAATTATGTAACAGTAATTATAGAGACAGGGTTACACGTTTTGGCAAAACTTCAGAAACCATGGAAACAGTTTTGTTCTGAGAATTATTCAACAAATACGAAACTGATATTGATTTTACAGCAATAAGTCACGCAATCAGAAAACTGCATCAAGGCCGAAATTCTCCCAACAAAACAAGTCACTATCTCTTTGAATCTATAAAGTCGATGAATAGCGTTAATGTCTTGCTAAAGATCTATAATATAACATACTTACAACTGCGCTAATGGGCAAATAAGTATGTATGCAATCAAATCACTGTTCTAATGTCATTTACAGGAAATGAGCATTGATCTAACGACTCTGGGACATTAGATAAGTATTGTTCTAAGACATAAGCGGTTCACCGTGGTTCTGAGATAAAACATATAGCCGTTCTTAGAAAATTCACCATCTTTCTATTCTTAGAAAAAACACCACCGTTCTTAGAAATTTCACCACCGTTCTTAGAAACTTTTACACCGTTCTTAGAAAATACACCGTACTTCTGCCTTTTACGTCCAACTGCATCACTTTTGACTTTTTTTTCTGTTGTTTTCAAACTTCATTGATTAAAACTTCAAACTTTCACCGTCCTTACTTTTAATGTCTGTCTTTCAACTGCTGTTATTCTTACTTCCATTTTGAATCTGGAAATTATAACAAACAAAAGCTGTCCCTCATAAGTGACGGAAGCCCCCAAAAGCGTTTCCGGCATTCTGTAACCTTGACCTTCAAGTTGCGGACCCGGTTCTTGCGCACAACACCTATATCTCCATGTGCTGTACATTTTTTCCAACAATGCATTTAGAAATCCTTCAATGTATAACAGACAATCTGGACTTAAAAATGATAATATTCAGGTTTCAAAAACTGACGTCTAAGTGTGACCTTGACATTCAAGGTAAGGACGTAGGACTTGCTCGTGATATGTTATCTCCATGTGCTCAACAATTGTGCCAGATGATTTTAAAATCTTTCTATGCATGACAGAGTTATCATGTACACAGTTTTTCATGACCTTTAATCTTGAAGTATGACCTTGACCTTTGAGGTAGGGTCGGGTTTTGCACGCTGCACATGGTCTTGATGGGCTGAAACTTTGCGCCAAGTCATTTTAAAATCTTTTAAAGCATGAAAGAGGTTCAATCCGGGCACAAAAGTGTTCACATACAGGATTCCATTACCTTTTAACTCTAAATATGACCTTGACCTTTGAGGTAGGGACATGGGTCTTGCATGTGACACGTCGTCATCATAAGTTGCACGTTTGTGCAACTTAATTTGAAAATCCCTGCACGTATGACAAAGTTACAGCCCGGACACGAATGTGTGCATATATTATAGGATTTTGTAACTTATAAAACATAAGTATGACATTGACTACAGACGTGGGCTTTGCACGAGACACGTCATATTCGTGTGCTGAACATTTAAGCCATATGATTTGAAAATCCCTGCATGCATGGCAGCCCGGAAAATAAAAAAATGGAATGCCAGACCCACGGATTCATGCGGACGGTTCGATTTTAATATGCCCTTTGGTAGAATAAACGATTAAAGAAGAAAAAGATGTGCTGTTTTGAAGTGGAATTTGAAAGTTATATCAGACGTATTGAAATTAAATGTCCTTTGAGGGCTTCCACGTGGCAATGCCATATGCCAAGTGTTAGTTGGAGTATTGTGGTTTCAGAGAAAATTTTTAAGTTTCTCCTATAGAAACCTATGTAAAATCAAGTGCCCCCTAGGGCGTAGGCAATTTTGACCTGGGTTCATGATTTGAATTCTCTTTGTAGGGGTCCACTAGACAATGCTACATACAAATATCTCAGCTTTCGGCCTGTTTTGAGAAGATTATTAAGATATTTTCTTCCGGTTGCCATGGACAATTATGTTCTGTATGTAATACATTACTTTGAAAAGTTTTGATAGAACTTCATGCTAGGAAAATTCCTGCCAAGTTCCATCAACATTTCCCTAGTGGTTTCAGAGAAGATGCCATTTGAAACAAAATGTGAACGACATACGAACGGACGGACATCCAGTGACAAAATAAAGGTTTACCATAAACATTACGTGCATATGTGAGCTAATAAAAAAGATCAGTGAATGTAAAATTTCCATATGCTTCAAGAATAAAGATACGGCTGTACAGATTATGTCGATCCTGTCCCACTTTTACATTATCTTCTTTGTTTTAAGCGGCTTTTAAGATAATGTTCCTACTCTGTCATGCTTAGGCCTTTGTTTTTTGCTCATTTTGTTATCATTCCCTGATTAAATCTCTTGCGAACTTCGATCGCATTTTCATGGCTCATATTGATTATATTACCATTCTGCTTCTACGTCATTTACTATTTAACCCTTATCCTGCTAAAGATGGACCCGACCTTTCAATTCCGGCCGTTCCACTATCTATTTTAAAGGGACATTCAATGATTTTTACTGACTGAATGGCGAACGTTGCAGGCTGATCATTATCTGCACTGATCGCAAAGACAGAATAGTTTGCAATCAGCGGAGTTAGAGTTAAAAAAAAGATCGTCATTTCCGCCTGTATGGATTCTTTAGCTTCCTCTTCTTCTAAGCGTTTTCGCACCATTCGTTTATATTTTCCGCACGTCCTGTTCACGCAGGTCTTGGTCCATGTGATTCACCTTCGTTCCTTACGCAGTCTTTTGTCTTAAGTTTAGTTTTTCAATACCGTTTCAACTAAATACTTTTCTCTACTATCTAATTATTCTGTTTACTTGTATTTGTGATAGATATTTGCCTTGCTTCTTTGCTATGATTTATTCTCCGTAGCATGAAAATTACCGGTATTTGAAAGACTTCCTTGCCACAATTCTGTCCTTAAGAACAATTGTTTAACTAATATCTTAAAGTTGTAGTTCTTCTAATTCACTATTTCGTGCTTTGAATTTTCTGCTGAATATCGCTTTCTTGTAAATATTGTTTCTTTTTTTATTGATATTTTTTGTCGGTTTCCTCTACAATATTGCAGCATTTATTTCTTCTGGCGATTTGATGTATGGTTTTGATGCGTGAGCTGAACTTTAGACAGTGAATACTATTCAGTCATTTTTGGACGGTTGTCGAAAGACATTCGTATCACAGGGAACAGAACAGAAGAGAATATAGCAGAACAATATATAAACGGATTTTAGCGTTACTACGTTCCTAAAAACACAGGCAGCTCCGCTGAAAGAAATAGTTCGAAGCGGAGTAATATCTGCAGTATATCTGCCTATGAAATCCCAAATTAAATTGCATGTTTGCAGAAATGAAATGGGTTTCCGCCATAAAACTTGCATGCCCCTCTTGAAGTGTTCAATTTTCTGCTTCAGACTGCGTATATTTTACATAAATTAGCATGCCAAAAGTTATTAACCTTTATCCATTATCGGAAAAAAAGTACTTGGAGCACTGTATAGAACGTGTACTACGCGCGCGCATTTACTGCTGTTAAATTGCTTTGCGTAGTAGTATGCATCGTGTTTGTCTCTTTTGGTTTTCTTTGTTTTGTTCGTGCTTTTTCTTCGACAAAATTTTACCTAAAGGAACTAAAAAGACTATAGATACGTTTCTTCGATAGCGTTTTGTGCTCCAAACGTAATCTGAATGTAAAACAGTTGTCACTGTTCACTTAGATCAAGGTCTTTCAAATAGTACTATTTGAAAGACCTTGCTTAGATCTGAAGTTATCCGTATTTGGTCAATGTTTATTCTCCATTTGGCATTTACACTCGCAGCAGATGTGAACAAATATGGCTTATCATAAAGGATGACAAAATAGGGAATGATAACTGTCAAATTTTAGTGATTGTACAAATCAAGAAAAAAATTAAATAAGTGAAATAATTTAAAAAGTACTCGTGAGTTGACTTGAATATACAGAGTTGTATGCAACCATCCTCATACATCAGTGTTTTGCCGAGCTTTCAACAGACATGAAATTATATAATGAATGCTCTTGATGACGAAAATACAAAATGTATGTGAAACAAGTAGGCTATGTTCTTCTTGTTGACATGCATTAAACCAAAAATGCGTAAATACAATACTGTATGGAGTTAAAGCCCATATGTTTAGTTGCATTTGAAGTCTTGCAGTTCGTATCACTACATATTCTAGGATTAACTAGCTGTTAATGTATTCAATAGTTTCAATATTGTATTTGTCAGACTAGCGTGACAAAATCACTTGAACGCAATTTGAGACATAAGCTACTGTTACGGGCTGCATTTTGTAAAATAATTTATACTGTTTATGTCATGATTAGATGCAGATATACATTATTAACATTTGTTTTGTCAGGCTGCGTTTTTACTGCTGTGGCAGATTTTAATTTTGTTGTAAGAAGCTTAAAATTTTTGGAAATATGCTTTCAACCTGTTTTTCCTAAAAGCGGGAGATGTGTGCATACGCTGAGCGCAAGATACGATTTTCATCTAAGTCGTAAAATATTAAATTGTTCTTAAACTAAAGACCTTGATACAAGTCGGCCCAAGCTATAACTTTTCAGTTGTTAATTGCTGGTAAGAACCGGACGAAACAGAGACCAAAAGTATGACAATGACCACTTCCGATTTGAAATTAATATAAGCACAGGCAAATTTCTATCCGAAGAATTTTAAGAATTTTCTTTTTATGAGTTAGCATACTCATTGAGTGTTTGTGTACCGTCTTTGTTCATGGGTTGCACGCCTGATTTAAGTTTTGAAGTTATAACTGACACTAGTTTCAACAAACTCAACTCTATAGCTATCTAGTACTACATTCTGAGCGCTGTATTATAGCAAGTTCATTTACAAATTTGCAATCCGAAACACAAGTTTGCGAGAATTGCAATCAGTTTTGATTTCCTTGACACTGACCTCCATATTTTGTTCACATTTGAACGTCTTGGATTTTAGCAGTTAAGTCTCTTTTAATTGGGTATTTCAAATCCTTTTTAAAGAGGAATTATGCTCATTTTTTCAAATAAAATTCCAGCTGAAATAGGTGTGTGTAAAAAAGGGTAAAGGAATTAATAGCGTTTAACCCAATACATCAAACTCTTCCTGCTACCAGTACGAAATAATAACTTTCCAAATATTACTTTTCCTATTATGAATGGGGCAGTCTTAAAAAAACTGCATGCAGGAGTTGCTTCCCTTCCACTGCCGAAATCTCTACCAACAACACAAGGGAGATCACTGCGAAGAAAGGAACTATTATTTTATTAGTCCGATTTTTTTATTTCTAAAGCACCAACTTCAAATACTAATGTGGCATTGTCTTTAATTTAACACATTTAAATGCACAGCAACCGAAAATTGCTTTTATAAAACTGTCACCAAAAGTACACTAGGTATTTGCAGTAAGATGAGCATAATGTCACTTAAATAGTTGAACAGAATTTCGCAGAAAAATTGAGTGAACATTTTCACGTCTTGGAGTGAACATTTCAGTGTATCAATAGGAGTTGAACATTTCATGCAGTATTGCTTGCCTAAACATAATGTACATGTACACACATACCAACACAACCGTCCCACCAGTACTTTCAGTGCTTTGATTCAATGAGTACTTATCCTGTGGCAATGTAACCTTAGACTGAGTATTGCTCTGGTCAGTACATTATGTGAGCTTTGATGAATGGGTAGTACGAAAGAACTGAATAGAACCCCAATAATTTTCTAAAACAGACATGCTTAACTTTAAAATCTGAACTATACCATCAATTGTTTATAAAATTCTAACTGAAACTTTATTAACTGAAAACAAACAGTGGAGATAATAACCTTATCCGACCAAAGAGGCAAAATAGCATGGCAACGTTAACATCGTACTAAATTGCCCTTCAAGTTTTGTATTGATTATCCCGTTCATTTAAACTTATTGTATAAATTAGGCAAAACAAATCTCTATTGAATGTGGAATGCGGCGTTAAAAGTGGAAGCACGAACTCATACATGCGATCATAAGTGGACTCCCACTTTCGAACGAAAATGGGGAGACACTTGTAAACTATGTGAGCCAGACATTAGTCCATATGCTATTTAACTATTTGATACCAGCTTAAAAGGTTCGGCTGTCTCGGGGTGTATCCCATTGACCACGTTTTAAAAAAATGTTTTAGTTTTTTTGCAGTTGTTTTTGACGAAAGTGTCAAAATTTACTGCGACTGTAATTCATTTATTTCTTACTTATCTTTAATATGGTAATATGTCAATATGATACTTTTTTAGCCTCTAAATTTTCTTAAATTTTAAACGGATTAAATCAATATAGTTTACATATTTCTTTTCCAAAGTTTATCTTAAATTAAAGTCTCAGACTGCGTATGATTTTAGAAGAGACATCGCAGTAACTAAGGCTGACTCTATAAAAACACACAAACTTGTAAATTGTTTCTCTCCTTTTTTCTGCCTGATCAATTTTATTGAGACAGAGAATTATTCCCTGTAGGTACAGACTGTTCCAGTAGATTACAAGGAAGAGAAAAAGCTTCGAATTGCCTGATGTGAAACTGATTTATTTCGTCCAGTAAGCACTATAAAGGACCGTCCCCGGAGATCGTAAATACAAATCATCTAATTGTGCAACTAGACAATACGGAAATAAGGTAAGTGAGGAAATAAATTTGATACTTCAGTGAGTTATCTCCCATTGGTACTCTCTGAAAGTAAAAAAGGCCCTTCATTTGGATTACTCCGCTTGTATCGCTTATTTAGAGGACAAATTTAGTTTGTTTTGTCTGTGCGATGTATTTAATAGGGTGATGCATTCGTGAACCTAGACAAGATGTAATCGTGGCTCATGATATTTCACATTGTGACATAGGCTCATTGAATATGCTATAAACAAAAAAACATTGACGTTTGTTCTTGTGTATCCCACAGGTACTTGGCGCGTGATCAAGATCCCCGCCCCGCCCCAGCTCTCTGCTACAACCCACTGACCTCGAACATTTTCTGAAGTCATAGGGTTTTTTCCGGAACATGTTTCAGGCTTGTAGCAGAGGGCCGTGGGTCTTGGCCACACGCAATGAACTGAGGTATATCGATCTATGTCTGGTTTAATGTCAATTCCTCTTTTATGACTTCGTGGTATAGACTTCCCAGTGTGAGTCTGAAATATACCACATATAAATGGTATTGTCTTATTTTAAGCACTCATTTGACTCTATTATTGAGGACACGTGTAAATATCGTGCTATAGTATACACAAATCGTGGAATTACTTAAAACTTTTGTTACCAAACTTAAACGTTCAGGATCACAGGTGCAAGACACATTTTTTGCATATATATAGAATCTATAATAGAAGAGATTATAATTATTTATTTTATGTTTTTCAGTGAATTATAGAGTTTTCTCAGTGAAATAAAAGTGATAATCCACAGTTTTGAAACAGTGGATTACCATTTTTATTTTTCACTGTTTTGCAATCTTTAACCCGGATTTACGTCAAAAAGTATACCGAGCGTAATTAATGCTGGAAACCATGCGACGATGACGTCGTTTAAATGACGTCATTTGCGCTATGTTTCTTGTGACGTTTCCCGCGATTTTCGATATTTTGTAGAAACAAACTCAATAAAAATAGAGTTTTAACCATAAAATAAACAGAAAAATTGTTGGTATCGGTGTAATATCACGTTAATTTCACTCGTGAACACCAAAAGTTGTTATTTTCACTCGTGGCTGCGCCACTCGTGAAAATATCACTTTTGGTGCTCACTCGGTGAAATTATAACGTGATCTTACACCGAAACCAACAATTATCCTCTATATATACATGCCAAAAAAAAAATAGTGTGGCTTGCACCTGTGTTCAAGATTTGGGTGGTTATCTATAATTGGTGCACAGTATGGAGAAGCACTGAAGCTTAAAGCCCCAGGATCACTTTAAATTTACGGATATAGACAGATAAATTTACTGTAAGGGAAATGGTGGAACCATGGACATATGACTTTCTTTCGTATTCAAGTCATTTATCGGAGAAAAGGAGTTACCAGAAAGCTTTTTTGTATATTGTGCAATATCATTGAAAAAATACTGTGCCGTATATTACTATATTTCTAACATGTACTTATTATTTTAAAAAGCAAAGGAATGTTTTGGTACAAAAAAGGTCATTTCGGCTAGTAAGACATCATTCTTTGTAAAATAAGAGCGACTTGTAATTGTGCTCCTGCGGGACTTTAAGCTGCAAGCCAACAGTTTCTGGAAAAAAATCTTTCTACTGAATGATATATTAAATTGTTTATGAAATAACATCCGTTCCAGCGCTGTTTATCGTCTAATAAACACTAATTTGGAGTCTGATGCGCAGTAAAAACCACGACGGAAGGACGACACAATTGTTTATTAGACGATAACAACGCTGAAAAGGATGTTATTTGGATTCTAAATCGGAAAGATATTACGAAGAATGCCGAAAAGAGACAGACACACAGACAGACACAGACAGACACAGACGGACACAGATTCACCGACTGGGCGTGAGGTCTATTCTTGTTATTGAGTTTACAAGCACCTGCTTGTATCTGAAATTGAAATGAAACTATCTAGTTGTAACTAAGACCATTTTAGACTTAGAAATTTTTCTCTTTTAATTATCTCAGTACAAGAGAAATTTAAAAAATATATAATGAAAAACATAATTCTGTTAGAAACGTAGATGCCAATGGCAGTTTTATTCATCAAGTTTAATCGTGAGAGAACACGTAATGAGAAGAAAAAGTGGCTAGAAAGAAGTTACTTGAATGAAAGACCTTCAGGCTTGATGGAATCTACATAGAAAATGCATCTTAAATTTAATTAATTAAAGGCTTATATTTTTGGTGAGCAAAGAAATGAGAAATGCATAGCAATAAATTTGTAAGCACAGACAGATATGAATAAATAATCATATAGTTGCATATCAGCACAATACATAGAACTTGTGTCTGAAATTTGTCAAGATTTGTAATCTGACCGATTATTATCATCGTGACAGACTCGTTGTAAGGGGAATTGAACTGCGACGATTTCTTAGATTTTATGCATTCTTTGTGCACAGTTCAACGCTTGATTACTTAAAAACTACGAGTGGATTCATATAATTTAAATTGAAAAAAAAAATGCAGAGATCATACACATTGTAGCTGGTAAAATTTGCCGAATAAGGCGTGTTGGGGTGCCGTTCAACTACAGTAGTTCAGATAAGCGATTTATTAAAGAAAATCGCTTTACAGTGAACTCCACATATAACGAACTCATTGGGACCATTTAAACTTGTTCCTTATATCCGGAGTACGGTATAGCCATATAGCATTTTTTTATTTTATAAAGCAGATAAAATTCAGGTGCAGAATAATTTGTTCGTTATATATGGAATTTCGCTATATCCGGGTTCGATATATACGGAGTTTACTGTTTGGGCATTCAAGTTTGAGAACAAAAGAGGCATTTTTCGATACACCCCAGCAAACACGCGACGTCGGTACAACGTTGGATCAACGTTGGATTTTGGTCGCGACGTCGGCGACGTCAATCCGACGTCGATCCAACGTCAAAACCCCGACATCTATATAACGTCGGTGTCCGACGTTGGAACGACGTCGGATTGAGGTCGTAATTCTAAAAGCTTGTAATCTCCGGAAACTATTTTATTAAATCGTGTGATCAAATTGATAACTGCAACTTCGTTGAAGTTTTTGTGATTTTTTATTATAAAATCCTAGAAACTATTGCCCTTTGTCAGATAGGTGGCGCTGCAATATGCGGGAAATATATTTGTAGGTGGCGCATTTCAACGGATGTAAACATTTTACTTTTAAATCTATAGCGTTGGCGGAAAGTGAAAGACAGCAAACCGGCGAAGGAGTTTCGATCTCAGTTGAACATAGAAGCTATACAGCAGTTTGAAAAGGTAAGATGAAAATGGATTTGATTTCTTTATAGTTTATCTACATTAGTACAAACGATACCTGTTTGCTTGACCATGCATTATTGACGTAACGATCGATTAAACAGAATTGTCCATACCCACCAACTACATAATCGCAATGCGCGGGTATAAGCTTTAATATTGTTTAGATAATGCTTTTTCATATTTTTTATCAATTATTTCTATCTTTTTGATAAGTATATGATATGTAAACGTTTCGCATGAAGTACGTAGCATAAATTCCAACTTAATCTACACCGGCATATAAAATGTGTACATGACATAATTAATCATTAATGTAGTGGGGAAATTCGACCTGTATTCCCGGCTTCGCACATCTGGGTTAATGGTATAATAAATGCTATTCGGGAAACGTGATTACTCAGCTTTCATCTTTGATCTTTAAGTATTTTAACTTTTAAAAAGTACAGAATCCAAATGTTTATTAAAATGTAAAGAATCGTTTTTTATGCTTAACCATATCATTCTGTACTGATGTACTATGATGATTCTAATAAGTGATCATATATCTTGTTTAAATTCTATTGAACTCTATTTACATTTTATTATATTTTCAGATTATTGTCCAATGAACTTATGGCAAAGTTCTACTTGAAGAGCATTACACAGAAGCTCACCTTCGCATCAATCTCTGCATATGGACATGAATCGGTAAATATACATTTTGATACATTGATTATGATGGTGCACACAATCTCTGTCGCAAGTAACTGAAACATTTAATACATTGAAAAGCAGTTGCTAGTGAGTACTCATAAATAACTAATCAAACAATTGTTGTATTAACAATTACTTTCCTTGGGTATAACTTTCAGCCAATAGATTTATTCGATTCAGTGACAAATAACAACTTGAGAGGGAATGATGTTCAAGTATTAAGATTTTTAATTTTTTTTATTATGTTTGCTTTTAGGGTTAACATGTGTTATAAGATATGTTTCTAATCACCTTTGATTTTTATTTTAGCCAATGCAATGAAGAGAAAAGTAAAGGAAAAGTTGACAAAACATGACATAACGTCTTCGATCCAAATTTGTTTGAAATATGCACCAGATCGGACGGTGGAGGACGAAAAAAATCAAACTGAAGAAAACAGATAATTTTGAAAAAAATCAAACTGACTGTCTTGTTGCAATGTGTAATTCTATAAGATCTCTTCTGTGATTGATTACGGTTTTGATTCCAGCAATACTTTATTGTTACAGTGATTTAATGTTGTTTGAAAGTGTGATATAGACCTACTAGCTAAAATTTAATCCATTTCTTGCTTGAGAACATGCTTTTAGTTGCTTGTACTTTAAAGTACCGTAATTTATTGCTTATATTTGACTGACTTAAAATATTATTTAAATATACTTAAATCTACCTATATTTCTTACCATTTGTAAATTTAAATAAACATTTTTAGAAAGACATTTTACTTTATTTTGAGTTTTTGTTTTGTTTTGTTCTTTTTACCCAAAAGTTTATTTGTTTTGATATGCATGGTTTTGTTTATGTCTCTGCCTAATAATGATTATTACTATGACTAATAAAATATATTTAATACTGAACTGACACTTTCGTTGCTCATTTTAATCCGAGATGTCTGCAATCGGGGGAATGTTGTTTATTTAGGATATTGGATGGCTGGCAAAACCTGTTACTTGTTGAATTTGAACTAGGAATGGTTTGATTTAAGTCATAATAAAGTTGAATTTTAGTTGGAAAATGGTTGGATTCAGGTCGTAATACAGTTGGATTTAAGTTGGAAAATGGTTGGATTCAGGTCGTAATACGGTTGGTTTAGGTTGGAAAATGGTTGGATTCAGGTCGTAATACAGTTGGGTTAAGGTTGGAAAATGGTTGGATTCAGGTCGTATTACGGTTGGGTTTAAGTTGGAAAATGGTTGGATTTACGTTGGGAAATGGTTAGACCACGACGTTGTATCGACGTCAGAATCCGACGTCTAAAAAACTTTCAAATCCAACCAAAATCCGACGTTGATCCAACGTCGGGGTCCAACGTCTAACCAACGTCTATACGACGTCATTTGTTTGCTGGGACATGATTGTTCTTCCCGGAAAATGGATTCATATACTGGATATTGTTTTGCATGCATTAAGTCAATTAAATATCTTTGGAGAAAATAATCTGCAAGTTCGTACAATAAGGCCTTCAAAGCGAGAGATAAGTTTGTATCCGTCAAAGCTATCAAGAAATATTGATCACAGTGGTTCAGTTGCTTCAGTTTTGAAATAGAATGGCGTCTGTCAGCTTGAAGCAAAGTGCAGTTATTTCACTAAAGATCTGTTACTCTCTTCAATCTTATTAGCCTTCCCAGATAATGTTTCTACGTCTTGGCACTAACCATTGTCTTCTTCAGAAATGCTGACAGTGTTAAGAAGCTATTCTACCATAATTTGGAATTTAACGCAAGTTTGCATGCCTTAACCTTGGAACAGAGATTCTGATCATCCTCAGTTGATAGAAGTTCATCAAATTCCTATCCACCAGATCCCGTCTTTACCTGTTTAGAACTATTGCTAATTCAATATTTTCCTGGTAACTAGAACGGCAAACTCTCAACCTTGTCTTAATTAGACAAGTATCCTCATTACCTGATTATAAATGCAAATAGTGCTACGCAAATTCCTTAGTTGCTTACAAATACATGTCACACAGCGTCCAATTCCTAACTTTGTTAACAAAGCAGCAAATTCATTTACCTTGTTACAAGTTCCTGGTCAAAAGCAGTGCAATGTACAGCTGTTTTACATCTCCTCCTTGACCTGGCTACACGTACATTTAGGTCCTCGCCTGATAACAAGTATAAACAGCCCCTTCCTTGTATTAAGTTCAACAAAGTCTTTACCTGGTCCTATGTACAACAAAGCCTTAAATCAATTACAAGTAGAACAAAATTCTACCTGGTCACAAGTACAACGAAGTTCTTACCTGGTCACAAATACAACAAATTCCTTACCTGGTCACAAGTTCAACGAAGTCCTTGTCTGGTTACAAGTTCCACAAAGTCTTTAAATGGTTATAAGTACAGCAAGTTTTTACCTGGTTACAAAAAGAAGCAAAGTCCTTCTTTAAACAGTTACAAGCAATGATCAGTTCTAACATGTTTACTACAAGTACATCGACGTCCTTACCTCCTTGCAAGCAGAGCGAATTCCCTATTGACAAGTACATGTACATGGAATTGTTTACCTGGTTACAAATACAACAGATTTTCCTAGCAAACATATCTTATGAGATTATATTTAATCTGATCTAGTGAAAGAAATTACCTATCGCCCTCGTTTCATTTCCGTCACTACAGTATCTGAACTTATTTATTTTTATTTTGTATTCAGGCTGTACTTAACTGCAACTTGGAAAGACAAGTTACGAGTTAAACAAATTTAACCAAACGTCGGTGATAAAGGCACAAAATGGCATTTTTTTTCTGAAACGTTAGACATAAAGTTTGTGGTGATGTGCACTCTCGATTGTCTAAGTTATGCATCATTAGTTTGCTTTATGTCTTCGTAAAAGGGAATTATGAATCTGATGTTTAAATTTCAAACTTGATAAAGGAAAAGTCACGCAATAGTGCAGTAACTGTCTCAACTGAAGTCGATCAACTACATCAATTATTCTCCCAAAATTAAATGATTGCTGAATAATGAAATATGGAAAATTTAATTATGAGCCATGAACAGCATGGCGGATGTTTTAAAGCCCAACTTTCAGCGAAACACGAAAACATGAACATCTTTTAAAAAAGATGGTCGACCTGATTTTGAGTTATATATATGAAACAGATAGGTAGTTCGACACCAGAGTAACTTCTGAGAAAACGAGCTTAAAACGGCTGCGTGGAACAACCAACGCGGTATACACGTACAAAAGGCGGTATCCAGTATATTTGTCAGAAGTATATTTAGAATAAATGCTTTCATACTCTGCAGGAATGTATCGTATTGAATGCCAGACAATTGATCAAATGTGGATTATGCAGTACTGAAAATAGTGGTGTATTCATTGCGTTATACTGTAGCAGATGTTTGTCCGAAAACTGTATTTAGAGTTTGGAAGAGCTTTCTTGTTTTCATTAAAAATACAAAGAGTGAAATGCAAACGTCAATGTAAATTCAAAACCCTGAAAATAGATGATGAATTATCTCCCCTTCTCACTCTCCATTATTGGTATACCGTACTGCTATATTACACATTAATCTTTTTGTAGATGCGATTTTATCTGGTTGCCTTATTGGCCACGGGACTGGTGCTACTTTTAACCGTAAATAAAGCATCCACAGAAGAATCGGACCAGAAAACCACTACAGAACCGGGAACAAACCCGGAAGCGAACGGGGAAGCAAAGGGTGAAGAGGAAGGAGAATCTGAGACTGAACCGAAAGAAGGTATGACGGTTATGAATAATTTCCAGTAAAATGCTTTAGTGGTTGGCAGCGTTTGAAATTTGGTTTAGAAAACCATGTAATTTTCAACCATATACAAGTAATTATATATTCGTTTACATATATCAAATGTTACAACAGCCTCGATACAAATTAGGAATAACTGATGATACAGATTAATCATTCGGACTCCAAAAAATAAACAATACGGGGACTGAAAAGCCAAAACCTGTTTTACCCGTCAAGAAGGGGATAACGGTAACTGATGTACACATTTCTTGCAAACATCTCGTCCATGAATATAGGCTGGTCAGTTTCAAAGTTACGGCAATTTTGTCTTGCCCCAGGAAAACATATGAAGTATTTTTCATGTTACCTAATTTGGCAATAGATCTAGAGTAAGCATTTCTTAGAGGCAAGATATCTTTGTACAGTTTGATTTGTTTGCTTTTTGGTGGTATTTTAGAGTACATGTGCAAACAAAGACAGTATCTGGCTCAAGGAGGAAGGACATTCATCCATTTTGAACATCCATGTATAGACCTGCGTGTTCTTTTTCAGAAATAACGACCACATTTAAGTTTCTGTGACTGGTCAACTTTTATTGGACATACTGATGATATCAGCCTTTACGTCATGGTGACTGCCTTCATTATTCATGATATCAAGCTAAGTTTAACTTTTTTTATTTTTTAGAAAATGAAGGAACTACGAAGCCGGCGGAAAATGGATGTGACATGTCTCTCCTGTCTGCACTTACACTTACACAAACCGTTGTGATAGCCAGATATTTGATGTGATTGTCGTTGCGATAGCCAGATATTTTATGTGATTGTAGTTGTTGTGTCATTCTGGGTGCAAGTAACCGTTGTACGTATATTTGGTGATGGACAATGAATTTTTAAATGTAAACTATGCGTCGTCAGGAATGTATCCAATGTCTGTGAAAAAATACGTAACTACTTTTCTTTACATGTATCTATATTTTTGTGTCATGATTGAAAGTATTTTCAAAACCTACCAACTTCAAAAACCACGATATTTCAAACACCAACTGCCATTTTTAAAGTATACATCATCGAAATGTGTTCATTTTGAAAGTATCACTGTACAATATACAAATGTACAGCGTAAATTAAAAAAAGGGGTTAAAAGTTGTTGACGGAAAATGCCGCCTAATGAGAGCATATTCTTCCAGTTTTGGAAGCAGAGATAGTTCTATGGCTGCCTTTTATTTCTATCAAAGTGTATATATTAGCATACCGTCCTTATTATAGCACACGCTTTTTGAAAATTCTTTCTCTCATGAATGGGAGCACTGCATTTTTTTTCTTTCAAATTGCCTTTTGGTCGAGGGTAATGCAGACGATAGTTTATGCAGACGACAAATTGTGCGGACCAAAGTGGATGCGAACACATTAAGACTCATGAACAAGGCAAGCAAACAGTGACGCTTCTACGTGACGCTGCCCTCGTATGACGCTTACGAAGCAGAAGGAGGGGCGTGCCTTGTTCAGTTTCAATGTGATTGGTTCTTCACAGAAACTTCTATATAATAACTATCGTTTGTAGAACGAAGATTTTAACCAAAGCTGTATCTACGGAGGAAGATTAGTATTTGACTTTCATAGCCTTATGAACATGTGTCTGTTTTAGCTTATACGATAGTTGCTTGTATGCAGTGTCACGTGTCTATGCTTCAGTTGGTTTCATTTTAGGTCAGGTGAGATCCTGGTTAAATTTTAAATCTACGACAAAACACAAATTCTCTTTTAAGACTTTTAAAAAAGAAAAGTCAACATTGTGGGTTCGGACAAATCATTCTTTTTGTTCAGTGAGAGGCTAGAAAACTTTATAAATCCTATCCTATTTCTTCAAATAGGGGTGGTTCAAACTGTGTTCCAAAATGATAAAATTTAAATTCTGATACAGCAGACACTTTACTTAAGTGCTTGAAAATGTATATATTTTATTCTAATACTAATGAAAAGTTCCCCTATGTACGCAAAGAAGGATTTAAGCGTGATGTACCTTACAGAGTATAGCACAGTAGACGTCCGGAACTATTTTTGGCTGCTGAAATTACCTCCCGCGTACTTTTCATACAACATGCGTTAATACGCCTGGACTGGCATTGTAATGAATGAAGTCACATGCTTTAAAACAAATGGTACTAAATTTTACTAAACTCCCGGTATCGCCTGTAATATCAGCAACAACAAAATAATGAATAATATTGTTTTAACGGAGGAGTGAAAAACAACAGCAAAATTCCACGGGGTGCACGAGTTCAAAGCAGCAACTTCATGTAAGCGCACTAAATAGTACCCCTTCGAACTTAGATATTAGTTTTGAGTGATATACCTGATCATATACCACTATTTGTTGTTCAGATGCTTCGTATTTAATCACTCAGACCTTCAGCCTTCGTAATTAGATAACTACACATCTGAACTCCAAATCGTGATATATGACACGGTATATCACTCAAAACTAAAATACATTTCATAAATAGACACTAGGCATATATATGTTAAGTACTGATTTTTACTTGCTGCACTTTCTTCGATTACTTAGATATTTTCTTAAAGCACCATCGCCGCTTGTGTACTCTGTAAGAACGGCTTATGGATATAACTATTTTTTACCGCGGAGTAAGAGCAATGTTGTCAAGCAACTACATGTATTATTTTTCTGTATCACTACGCCAGTTATTGTGTGGGTTCGTGGTATTTAGCCTCGTTCTGGATCTAAAAAACATGCGCTGGGGGAAAATATAATAATAATAAAATGAAAGTTCTTTTTACAAACACTGGAACTAATATCGCTATATCATATATATTTAATAGAGATTAATAGAACAGCTAACTTCAAACTTAAACATAAGTAACTAAATATAGGGGCTTATTTTTAGTGTGCAATGTACCTTGACTATATTTTACATGCTACTATTGTGTTATGTAAAAGCGACTCATCTTTATGCCATACTTATAATAAAATTTAAAACAACTTGTTTTCATTGATTGTGAGTAAAATAATAAGTGTACGTCGTATTATGGATCACCGACGAAAATCCGTTAAAAGTCTTAGGATCACTTTGAATTTACTGATATAGAAAAATTAATTTACTGATAGGATAATGATAGAACCATGTTCTATTCACTCTAAATCATTGTTGACATATGCTTTGCTTCCGTATTCAAGTCGTTTCTTCTCGAAGAAGTGTTGCCAGAAAGCCTTTCTTATTTTTTTTGTGCAAAATACTTCACTATATTTCTAACATGTACTTATCGATTCAAGCAGCTAAGTAAGATATATTTTGCTGCAAATAAAGGTCATTTCCGCCGGTAAGACAGTTTTCTTGGTGAAATAAGAGCTACCTGATATTGTGCTACGGGGACTTTGAATGTATAACTGTAAACTAAAGCAAACAGTTCCCCTTTAACCTTTGCTTGTAGTCAAACGTATTACGTATTTCATACCATGATATTGAAACTTCCATTATACAGATGTAAGACAGAAATCGATAATCAAAGTTCCGAGATGATTTTTACCCGCAACACGTTTTAGTGCCCTCGAATTAAGATGTTCGGTAAACGCATAGTCCATCCGAAAGCCCGTTCGGATATTGTTTCCTCTATAACATTCGTATAGCCTGTGCGAAAACTTTTTGTCAATAGTTTTCAAGATACAGTCCAAACAAAAATTAACAATAGGAAATGATTTATCAATTAAGTAACATTAATGAACCTTGCAATCTGTAGTTCCTGTCAATCTACATTCTAAAAGTGAACGCTCAGGCAATTTGAGTCAGTATAATATGTTAAAGGGTAACGTTAAAACGAGAAATTATTCAAAACGAGGCACACCTGACTTCTCCCTTCGTTGAAAGACCATGTACCTCGAAACGTAAGTACAAAGTTCGCTAGAACGTTATCTATAGCTGGAAAATTGAACTTTTTGTACTGTACTGTGACGGGACTTGAGGTGGTTGCTACTTTAACAAAATACGCTGTATAATAAAACGAGATGGTACACAGACTTTTCCCGTGAAGGCTGATTGGGTGTTTGTGGACTGGTAAATGAAAATACACACAAACACTGACACGCAAACTTTATACACGCGAATTTCTCAAATTCATGACAAACCACTGAGGAG
>JAFMSR010000016.1:12432976-12443403 GCA_022818135.1 Saxidomus purpurata
CAACACTCATTCCAGGACCCCTGTATCATGATAGCGCGCGATTAGTATTTATGAAAGGTAATGAAAACGTGTCTGATGTGTGTAAAACGTGTGCTTTAAAAATCTTAAAGCACAGCTTAAAAGAAATAATTGTGTGCTGACAAGTTTCTATGTGTTCATACTTAACAATATATTTCTAACAGGAGCGGTTACTTGCCACTTTGGGGAGGCACAGTTCATTTGTATTTAAAACTGGACTAGCAAGGTTATACTTAAGACGAAGCGGACGTTGTTATCAAAGTATAAATCTGTCATTTCTTTGTTACCTTATAGTAATGCGACATATATGACCAATAGGGGTCACTAGAATTAAGATATGGGTCGTCCCCAAAGAACAACACAGCGGAATGCTTGCAGACCAGAGAGACACAGTCGCCGAGGAATGGTAGGTGGACGCCGCCTAGGTGAACATGCTGATTGCAGAAGACCACACTTAGGAAGCCGAAACCTACACTTCCAACACCGAAGACCACATTATAGTATGAATAGGGGGCAAGGACGATTTTACCGAAATGAACGCCCTTATGACGCCAGGAGATCTGCCATAGCTGAAAGTAGGAGGTCAGTGTTCGTTGTGTTTTTCTGATTACATGCTTGATAGTTGTTCTACTATTACCAGCATTTCAAAAAAGTAATTTATAAATTACTATTAAATGAGACAAATTGTGTTTAATGTAGCTCATTAGGGCTCAAAGTGTTGATATAAGCTTTTTATGTCGGTCATTGTCTACCGTCCATCGTGAACAAGTATGAGGTGAACGCGATAGTCAAATGCATTCCATGCATGAATGCAGATTAGTGTTGAAGTTTTTACAGGTAGAACTGTTTCGCATAGGAACTAACAGTGGACTTAAGACTAAATCGAAACCCTATGAATATTAAAGAGAAGATATTTTTACATATTTTTCAAGAAAATAAGGTTACCTGCTTCTAAAGTAACTATATGGACTTGGTTATTTAATCAAAAGCTATTTATAGACGCTTGATAAACACAGCGCGTACTGTCATTTCTCGCCAAGGTCGAGGCTGAAATTGCCTCTAGACACAAAAAATACAGACAAAAAGAGAAAATCCCTTTTGTCAAGCGTTAACAAATTGAATACGAACATTGTCCGTTGTTTTCCCTGTGTTTTAGCTCACATGAGCACAAATTGCTTATGATGAGTTTTTGTGCGCATGTCTTCCGTCTGCGTTTGTTCAAACATCTCCTCTGAAAATACGTTGCTGATTTAACCAAACTTCACAGTGATTCTTAGTAATTAGAAAACTTCCTTCCAAAATTGCTTTACAATTCTCCGCTTCGGTCATTTTTCTCCAAATATTTGCCGAATAATCCTAGGATCTGTTTTTGTAGTGATTCTATTCCAATGTATGTAATGGCCAAACACTTGACAATTGTTTAACGATATCTAAATTGCTAAGACTTTCTGCACCAACATTCTCAGAAATGTTCTTTGGATGCTATCTTTATGCTTCCGCTCCACTGTGCTTGACCAAAATAGCTCAAAATAGAAACATCTTGAAACGTCACCTTCTAAATTGCTTTGAAATGTTGCTCAAAATTTTATGAGATCTGCATTTGACGGTCGTCTTTTAAATGCCTTTTAAATGACCTCACTTACAAATGATTCCACTCTTCATCAAATTATGAAAGTACTTAAAACTTTGAATAGCATCTCCTAAACCGTTTTCATGATTTAAGATAGATTTACACTTTTGCTATTTAGATGACCAGCAGTGTTTAGCTTATTCGGAATATTAAAGAAAGTAGCCACCACCCAGCAGTGACGGGACCAAAGAAAATCTAATTAACCTGTCAGTCGTTTTCTTTTTTTTAAATTCCGTTCTTTATGCCCTACGTGAATCCTGCCAATTCGAGCATGTGTTACAGATTAAATACTTGTGTTAACTTAAATGAGCTATGTATTGGGCCCTTTATAGCACACTTGTTGTGATTCAAACTAAATTAAAATTACATATGAGCGACAGACAATTTTGTCCCTTATATTAAGATATGCAAAATATATCAACAAGTAAAGACATTGTTCTCTACTACCGGTATTATTTAACTATCGTACTCTTCTCGAAATCTACATGCAAGGGATTTCCAACTTTGAATCGATTTATCGGTTACATGTATGAACACAAAAATTGCAGTAATATTTTGAAACTTCAGTTTTCGACATTCTGCATACGAAATATAGTTTTAAGCAACAGTATGATTTTTACGGATAAAACAGTACATTATACTGCTTTTTCAGGCAAAATCCTATCGACTTAGTACGAGAAGAGTTAGATACAATTGAGAAAAAAGATCCGGCTGAAATAATTTTAATGTTAGATGGAAACTTAGAATCTTTCAAAAACTACCTTAGACTTTCTGGCACCAACGAAAGCATAAACAAAAAGCTGTTGACGGTACTTGATAAGGGGTTTAAGAGCAAGTCGACTCCAGCATTAATGATGAATGTTATGAATACTATGGTTGAGACAAAAATTGTTCCGTGTACCATACAATTTCTTAAAATACACTTTGAAGGAAGAGTGGATGATAAGGCGGTTGCAAGTCATCTACACGCAGCATCAGCAGTTCTCCGTATCTTGATTAAAATGTACACAAAAATTCCAAGCGCAATACCATTCATTCGTGACAGTTTTAGCTACATATCAGATCTCGTGGAAACAATAAGAGATGCATTTAAAGATGATGATTCGAATCATGCATATAAAAGTGATGACCATACAGAAAATTCGAAACCCCCAGAAAAAGATGTAAACACTCTTTATACGAATTCTGACCGAGGACAAAATACCATTGAGGAAAGTGAACAGACTTCTTGCACTGAAGATGGCAAAATACAGCTGTCTTGTGATATTCATTCAGTGTACCTTGCATCTGTAGAGAAATTGTTCGCGATACTAGAATGTAATTCTCGAGGTTCAAAAAAAGAGTAGATGATACAGAAAATTGTATAGAGAATCCGATGGAAGATTTCCGTGAAATACCAATATTTCCCTGTCCTGGGGACTTGAATGGTGATATAAAGCCAAATCTACGAAAGAATAAAACTAAAGGTGGATACAGTAGTGTTGATGATTACCTAGACGTACAGTTTAGATTGCTGCGTGAAGATTTTTTTGAACCTCTGCGGGATGGTATTTTATCGTTTACTGGACAGACATTCGACAAAAACAAGAAAAAACTACAAGGAATTAAAATATGTGAAAATGTACGGATTGAATCTGTCGTCTGTGACTCTGAAGTTGGCTTAAATCATGTTCTTCTCTTCAACAACAGTATGCCGACCAATAGTTTGAAATACGGTTCTCTAGTTTGTTTATTAGCAGATAATTTCGAAACATGCTTTTCAGCAACAGTTGTAAATAACGACGTAGAATTAAGAAAACAAGGACGCGTACACGTAAAATTCGCACTTGATTATCAGCAGATTAGGTCGTTGATTGGATCAACATTTACGATGATTGAATCCACTGCCTATTTTGAAGCGTACAGGCCGGTACTTTCCAGTCTTCAAACCATCACAGACAATGATCTTCCTTTTCAAGAATACATTGTCAAATGTAATCGTGATGTTTTGCCACCAAAATACCTGCGGCGACGTAATGCAGATGTATCTTTTGATTTAAGAAGTTTGTTAAAGCCAGATGTTGAAAAACGTAGCACTTGGCCAACCTTAAGAATAGATGAGAGGGTAATCGGGCGGAAACATGCGTTAAGCGATGAGTCAAAGGACTTCAAACGAATCAATATTCTTGAAAAAAGCAAATGGCCAAAGGAAGACATTGTGCATATTGATCGTTCACAACTAGAAGCTCTCAAAACATCACTTACTAGGGAATTCTCTATCATTCAAGGACCACCTGGTTGTGGAAAGACCCATATAGGTCTAGAAATAGCAAAGGTTTTGCTTCGTAACAAATCCTTGTGGAGGCACGAGGACGGAACCCGAGCTCAGATACTGGTTGTTAGCGTCACAAATCATGCTATCGATCAATTCATGGAAGGAATTTGTTCATTCTTTAATGGAAATATTTTAAGGGTTGGCAGTCGTAGTTCAAATGAGAATTTGGAACAACACAATCTTAAAGCGATTAAAAGTCATATGAGAAAAGAAAAAAAATTTCCACTCTATCTTTATCGAAGTCGAGGTTCCGCCAAACAAAAGCTGGAAACCCTTCAATATGACATAGACTTAGAATTGGAGAACATTAAGAGTATGAGAGAAAATATATTACACGAAAAGTCACTTTATTTGGAAATGGGGAGACTTTACAATCAGTTTTTTCGGTTGAAAAACAGCCCGGGACAAATTCCCCCATGGCTAAACTTTCTAGGTGATTCTGCAATTGTTCAATGGTTAGGTATTATTGATATGGCAACGCACATACAGAGAGACATTTTTGTTACCAACAAAAAAAGACATACATGTACTCGTGATGTTGAAGAGGACGTTGATGAAACAAATGATTTTGAAAACAGGGAAACAATGATAGATGTAAACCTAGATAATGAACAGAAGAGAAAACTTAGAGTCTTCAATATGGATCATTTTTCTCTTGATTTTGATGACATTAACAATTTGGATGGGCTTTTCTTTCAGGACTCAAAGAAGGAAATAGTGAAAAAAGAACGAAAAGCACTTACAGAGCAGATACAAATCCTTCTACGGGAAACTAGGCCCATGTCAGAATATGAAGCACTTTCAGTTGAAGATATTCTAAGTAAACGTTTAGCAAAAAGAAAAAGATGGTCACTTTACTTATACTGGGTTCAAAAGAAATGCAACAAAATGTACTTAGACATAGAAAAAAAAATCGACGAGTTTGAAGTAGCACATCAGCGTTTCAAAGAAATTGCCATGATGGAAGACAGACACATCTTTCGTGAAGCAGATATTATTGGTATGACAGTTACTGGGGCAGCAATACATAAAACTATTCTTAGAGAAATCAAACCGACCATAATGATAGTCGAAGAAGCAGCAGAAGTATTTGAATCACATCTTATCTCAAATCTAACATCAGGATGCGAACATCTTATACTGATTGGTGACCACAAACAGCTTAAGCCTAAACCCAACGTTTATAGATTAGAAAGAAAGTACAATCTTGATATATCCCTTTTTGAGAGGATGGTAAGGAATGGCATTAGATGCAATTCTCTACAAATACAGCATAGAATGAGACCTTCTATAGCAGATAACGTGCGTCACATTTACAAAGATCTGATCGACCATGATAGCGTGAAAAGGTATGAATCCATCAGGGGTATTTCACATAACACGTTTTTCATCGATCACAGAGTTGAAGAGAAGAAAGACGAAGATCACACCAATTATACAAATGAACATGAAATAAAGTATCTTATTGCATTATGTAAATATCTGCTCTTACAGGGATACAATGCGTCAGAAATAACTATCCTTACAACTTACAAGAAACAACTTATCATGCTAAAGAGGGAGCGGCAAGGAAAAAGCGACATCTTGAATGACGTAAGAATGACAACTGTTGACGATTATCAAGGCGAGGAAAATGACATTATTTTATTGTCTCTTGTAAGAAGCAATAACGAGGGCCGGGTTGGCTTCCTTGCCAGTGACAACCGGGTGTGTGTTGCATTATCAAGAGCAAAGAAAGGATTTTACGTGATTGGGAATTTCAAAATACTTGCAACAGCGTCAGATTTATGGAAATCGATCATCAACAGCATAAATAAAAAAGGTCTGCTAGGCAAAGCTTTATCTTTATGCTGTCAAAATCATCCAAATGATGATGGATTAAAGGTAGAAAATCCAATCGATTTTCAAAAGGCACCAGAGGGAGGCTGCGGAAAACTTTGTGACATACGTTTAGATTGTGACCATACCTGTGAGAAGTATTGTCACATACAGAATAGGGAGCATAAAAATATTAAATGCGAAAAACCTTGTTCTAGAAAGTGCATAAATGGGCATCAGTGCAGGATGATTTGTTGGAGACAATGTGTTTGTGAAGAAAACATATTCGTCACATTACCTGGATGCGGGCATATTGTTCTATGCAAATGTTCCACTGATATAATAAACTATGTATGTAAACATATTTGCAAAAAGAAGTTAGACTGTGGCCATGAATGTAACAGAAAATGCAAGGATCCTTGTATTTGCATGAAACCAGTGAAAGCGATTTTACCCGAATGTGGACATGAAACAACTATACCTTGCTCAGTGAGGCCAGATACGCACAAATGCAATGAAGATATTAAAATACGTCGGACTGGTTGTGGACATAACGATACAATCATGTGTCGTGATGCCTCAAAAACGACTTATTGTAAACGCACATGTAACCTTGCAATGGATTGTGGTCATGTGTGCAAGGATATATGTGGTAAAAAAGGTTATCTTCAACTGATAAATCAGAATGAATACAAATCTTCAAGATGCCCTAGAGGCCATATGACATTTTGTGAAGTGGAATGTGAGGAAAAAATGAAATGTGGTCATACTTGTAAAGGAAACTGCCTCAGATGCTTCCAAGGGCGTTGGCATGAGTCATGTGATAAAGACTGCAATTGTGATCTTATTTGTGGCCATAAGTGTAAAGGGAAATGTGGACATTGTTTACCGTGCACAAAAATATGTAAAAGAAGATGTCGTCACCTGGTTTGTAAAAGAAAATGCATAGAAGCTTGTGTGCAATGCACAGAACCATGTATTTGGCAGTGTGATCATTTCAAATGTACCAAGCTTTGTGGAGAAATCTGCGACAGACCTCGCTGTAATAAGCCCTGCAGAAAACTACTTTCATGTAAACATGAATGCATTGGAATGTGTGGTGACCCATGTCCCATTCAATGTCGTAAATGTTACCAAGAATATGGTAAATTAGGTACACTAATATTTGGAAATGTAAATCTTCCGGATGCAAGGTTTGTAAAATTACAAGACTGTGGCCATCTCATAGAATGCGACATTATGGACAAATACATGGATACTGATGAGGGTGTTTGTCTAAAAAGGTGCCCTTTATGCAAAGATCCAATCAGAACAACTAAAGGTAATCGTTATGAGGACATTGTTAATAGGATATACAACGAATTGAATGACGTAAAAAAACACATTTTACAGGATACTGAATTGTATGACACGCTAAAGACGTGCGTTTTACGACAAAGTAATGACACAACAGAAGTTAAACGATCACGCTACGATCCGATGTATCGTTTAAGAACAGTTTTTGATTGCCGGGGAGCTCTTAATTCACTTAATTTAATGGCGGTTCAACACTTTATTAAATCAGTTTTGACAGAAAACGAGTATCCGTTGCATAAAGAGACACCATCGTTTCCTCATGCACGCATTTGTATGTCACCTCAACATTTACATGAAACTGAGAGAGAACTCAAGAAATATTTTGATAAATGTCATTTAGAAAACGTAGCTACCATCTTAAGAGCACGTTGGGATTATGACTTGAAGATGCTGGTGATTCTTGAAAATGCAAATGACATTTTGTGTAATGAACAGGTATACACGGAAGATGATAGGGAAAAAGTACAGACATGTATCAACAAATTGCCAAATACACCAATCATTAATAAAAGGTTATTGAAGTTATCCGTAACAGCATCTAATTTAGACAGAAACAATATCATCAGAGACGGAGGAATAAAATTAGAGTCTTTTTACGAGAAGATGAAATTGACGAAACATGAGTCTTTAAATGAAACATTGTCTGAAATAGAAATATTAGACGGTCATGTTGTACAACAAAACATAAAGGAAAGTTGTATCCTTACTAAAGAAACAACTGAATCCGACCAGCTGCCGTGTCAGACTCATGCCTTTCTAGGAAAGCATTTAGAAAGTCGTGATTTCTCAAAAGCCGTTTCATTATCAGAAGATAATGAAAAGAGAAAAACGACACAAGAAGAGCTCTTACAGGTGACAGATTCTTCAAATGACAATAAAATTGAACGTCCAGATTCCTGTCAGTTAAACGAGTCAGCACTTGAAGACTTTGGATTAACTGGAACTGAACACATAATGTGTGAGATAGACACGAAGTCAAGACAATTGAACGACATAGTTCTGTGTAAGGAGAATAAAACAGCTGAATGTGAAACTAGTTTGGACGAGCATGACATATCAACGGTTGACAGAAAAGAAATCCTGTGCGGAGAAAACGACTGTCTGAAGAAAAACGCATGTTACAAAGAGTGTCTCCCGACTTACAATAATGAAGAATCAGCCTATATTCTAAAACTTTTGACATGGTCTGGCTACCCTTACTACCATTGCAGTAAGTATTGGTTTGCTTTTAGTTCAAATTGATGTTTTTGAAACGTTAGGCTGTTTTTAAAAAATATTAAGACATTTATATACAGTGAAATATAGCACCTTCAAACTAGTTAATATAACATAATACGATTGCCTTTAATACATATTTTGTATGCATTCAGGTAGTGTAAGAAAGTAACAATTGCCATGCTCGAGGGTTTTTAGCAACTATATATCATATGTCGACATTTTATGATAGTATAATCTTAAAGACGATGCATTTTTGAAACCACAATTTTAGCAGTAAATAGTAGACATGTAGACCTACATATGAACAATAAAATTTAATTTCAATTAATTAATTGGAGAAAATGTAACAACCATACCACTGATTCAAATTATAAGTAGAACGCTCGTATGTAACACCTACATGTATACATAATAGTTATGTCATGTAAATTGGTACTCTACTTTCAGAGCAATCGCAGTTTCCTGTCAGACAGACACAGAGCTCAAATTCAAGCCACTCAAACAAAAATAGTTTGTAGTTATTTTTTGGTCAATTTTGACTTTGTTCAAGCTAAATAAGTCACGTCTGATGCTAATGTAATGCTGAGTTCTCATGCGCTATTTGTAAAAGGCTAATTTCAGTTGCTAAATCAGTTTAGAAACTTGTTATCTCTAGAAAAAAAATCTTGAACCTGATTTGAAACCGCCCTGGTCTTTATGAGATATAGTTATTGATTAATTAAGATGTATGTGATACAGTTAAGATTTAAGAAGTATATAAGGAATCATTTGTACAATTGAAAAAGCTTCAGGCGATATAATAAAATTAGCAAACACAGGCAAAACGTTAGAAAACAAACGTAATATCGTTTCCACATGGCGAGTAGTAAGGTAAGGTGCAGATGACACCTTTACACTTTCATAAGAATGATCCAATTGTTTTCCATATTTTCAGAAGTAGGACACAAAAGGAGATCTATTGGAAAATATGACAAAGAACCAGTCCAAAAGAAAAGTAAATCAGGTATACTTTCTTCATTATGTCTCCTTTGTCGTATGTCTCTCCGTCTGTCTGTCCACATAGTATGTTCTTCATCTCCAAAACCCCTAGTTAGATGTCAACCAAACTTGCTGGGAAGCATCAGAATAAAGTATATATATTAATATAATCATAGGTTAAGGTCACAGGGGGCATGCAATGTGAAAAATTAGTCCGCTCTCCATCTACAAAACTCCTTGTTAGATTTTAAACTTGGCGCGAAGCATCACTATGAAGTATAGTTGTGCGTATTGTAATTTTGGTCATCAAATGGTCAACGATCAAAATCACATAGAATTGAAGATAGAAAATATTGTCTGATCTTCATCTCCAAAACCTTAATAGGGTTTTTATCAAACATGGTCGTCAGAGGCATCAGTTGGAAGTGTAGTTGTGCATATTATGATTATGAGTCACTTTGGGGTGTCTTACCCCAGTGATTCAACTTTTTGGTAGGGACGGTCTTACCCAAGTGAGATCTTTTCTTCAACTCCCCCCCAAACAATTCTAGTTTATATTTAATTTTTTATTTAAAGAGCGGAGGTTTGAAATTTTTCTGGCGCTATACAGATTTTTTCTTCTAGTCAACTTAGTTTTAATTTAACAGAAACATTAAGAAGTTAAAAACTAGGAGCAACTGAATTCAATTTGTTTGATTCATAAGATTTATCAGAGAGCTATTTAAAAATCTCTTGTCATTACTTAGCTGTGTAGCTTTGTTTAATTTCTTAAACAATTATCATAACTGTTGTAAAGAAGCATTTTGTCATTAACTATGTCTCACAGCATACGGAAATACTTCACAAATACAAGCCATGGAAAATAAAAGGCGTCAGTGCAAAGAAAAAGACGACGGCGGACCACAAAGTAAGAAACGAAAATATGGAGAAACTAGGTTAAAAACTGACACCAAATCGCAGCTTAAAAGAAACGATACCATTAGTGAAATCGAACAGACAGAACAACACAAACACGGTGTTCACGATGCTGTTTCTGTTTCCAAGGAAACTGATACCCGTAAGGTCCAGATAAAAAGCAATCAGTTATCAAGTAAA
>JAFMSR010000016.1:12443903-12458681 GCA_022818135.1 Saxidomus purpurata
TAAATTTGTATTTAACTGATTAAAAATCAATACGATACGTGGTCTTTTTTTCCTACTTTCGCTTTATTGTATGTTGTAAACAGTCATTGCACATCATTGGAAGTAAAGTTCTTTCAACTATTCGAATTCGAAATAGGCATGCTTATTCATGTACAACCTATTTACGTCCTCTTTCTGGGAGACTTGCAGAAATTACAAATATATTTGTTAACTGGTAAACCTACTTTCATTTCTAAAAAGGCTAAATATAATCTATCAATTCTTTTGTTAAACTCAAATTTTCAACACAATATGGTCACATTCGATGTCACAAAAAACAGCAGCTTTAAAACATTTAACATGGCGTTAACGGTCTAGGGAAAATAGTGCCTCTGTTTAAGATATTATTGAATTTTTGAATGAAATAGATGCGATAAATGGTATTTTTGGTCAGGGTAGACCTGAAATAGCTGGTAAATGTGCATTTTGTTTCAGCTTTTATCTCTGAATGGATTCAGTGACTTCTTGTTAACATCAGTGGTTCCGACTATTTTTAGGTATTTATATACACATGAACTTTGCCCTCAAATGGTGAAAAATGCATGTCATCCCCTAGTTTTCTGCTGTTGGAATTTTTTCTCTTGGATGATACTATTCAGAAAAGCTTGTTTTTTGGGGGTTTGGAATTTCACAGAATTACCACTAGGCTTACATTTTATAAAGAACATATAGTAACAATAACTGTAGTCTGAGGCCTAGCATACAGAATAGGTGAGGAGCGGAAGCAGGCTATTGTGTCTAGGTAACATGCGGACTTACACTATGCATTTGATTGCTGATTGGCTAAAAATAAGTTGATGCATACGGGAATAGTTCTGTAGAATTAATCGCTGGATGATTGATCACGAATGAAGCGGGGAGAGAAAAATCTGGAAATAAAATACAACTGAAGTATTTGATATTTGAAAATACTGAATTTTTTGGTCGGTGACCACTAAAAGTATTCCGAAACCGGGGTGGTGTCATATTGCTCCAAATTAATGGCACAAAGTATTGGATGACATGTTTACATTTTGTTATTTCTATGTGGAAATTAGATGATTCTGCAAAATAAAATGCATTTCAGAAGTCTTTGAGAGTTTTGTAGTGGCATTGTCGAAAATCTTATAATGTAAGTCTATGGAAATGTATTATTAAGCATACTTACACCTATGTTACTTCGGTTGGTTCTCCACATTACTAGCTTGAGTCATGCTTCAAAAACATACGTGGCGTCTTTAATGATTTGTTTTATGGCGTTGTCTTCCAAACAGATCAATGTCTAAATATAGACCAAATTGGAAAATTCTGTTTCTATTTTTGACCTTGTAGCTGATTTTCCGAAATACCCATCATATCTACATTGAGCGCACTAAGTGTAAGGCACATTTTGGCATTTTCCCTAGATAACGCCTCCGATTGGTTGAAATGCAGCACTATTTGTAATTTAAGTTCTTGGACAAATAGCAAACAGTATTACATTAAACCGATTGTACGTGAAAAGAGAGTTAGGTAGAGTTTACTTTATTTTTATCGCACTATATTGATTAGAGTATGAAAAAGTTCCAATGGTTCTTGAAGGGCACAATCTAATTATGGTGCAAACCCTAGGGAAGTTTATTATAACAAAATAATCACCTTCCAATAATTGGATATAGCAAATGACAAGAGGCAAAAAAGGCCAAAATCGCTCTACTGGTCTTACTGGACTGTACTGAGTAAGTTTTGTGAAAATCTTCAATGTTATCAAGAAAAAGCTATTAGAGTTCACTATAACCTTGACCACTGACCCCAAAACACACAAGGGATTTTTTACTCAGAAAAACCAGTCATCCTATGACGTTTGAAGACTGTGGATGAGGTAGATCTCAAGATATTGAATGGAAACGATTTTCAAAGTTCGGCTCACTGTGACCTTGACCTTTGACCCACAGACTCCAAAAACGATAGGGATCATCTACTGTAAGACCAATCATACTATGAAATTTGAAGACTGTGGGTCAAATAGATCTCAAGATATTGAGCGGAAAAGATTTTCAAAGTTCAGGTCACTGTGGCCTTGACCTATGACGACCTACTAACCCCAAAATCGATAAGGAGCATCCACATGTTACAGGAAACCTTCTGAGTAAGTTGATGAAAGTTGAATGAAAACCTCGACCCGTAGAGCGTTTTCAAGGAAAATCTTTCTGAGGAAATTGTGGCGTTGACCTTTGCTCCACTGACCCCTAAGACGATAGGGATCATTTATGTGTTGCAGAAAACTTTTTGAGCAAGTCTGATGAAATTTCAATGAAAACTGTGACCTTTAGAGAGTTATCAAAGAAAAACTAACGGATGTCATTGTGTGACCCACTGAACCAAATATTCTATAAGAATCATCTCAGTGCTACAGGAAACAAGTTTGATGAAAGTGTAATGAAAACTGTGACCCGTAAAGCGTTATCAAGGAAAAGCTATCGGAGGTCACTGTGACCTTGACCCTTGATCCAATGATCCCAAAGACGAGAGGGACCATCTACATATTGCAGGGAATCTTCCGAGTAAGTTTGACGAAAGTTAAATGAAAAATGTGACCTGTAAAGCGTTATCAAGGAAACACTTTCGGAGGTCACTGTGACCTTGACCTTTGACCCACTGAGCGCAAAAATATAGGGATTATCAACATGGGAACCTTCCGAGCAAGTTTGATGACAGTTGAAAGAAAACTCTTACCTGTAGATCGTTATCAAGGAAAACCTAAAGGAGGTCACTATGACCTTGACCTACTGACCTTTAAAACAATAGGGATCATTAACATGCTATAAGAAACCTTCTGAGCAAGTTTGCTAAAGGTTGAATGAAAACTGTGACCTGTAGATCATTATCAAGGAAACTTTAAAGGACGTCACTGTGACCTTGACCTTTGACCAAATGAAATCAAAGGAATAGGGATCATCTACATGATACAGGCAACATTCTGAGCAAACTTGATGAAAGTTGAAAGAAAACTGTGAACTGTAGAGAGTTATCAAAAAAACCTCACGGAGGTCACTGTGACATTGACCTTTGACCCACTGAACCCAAAATAAATAGGGATCTTCTATATGCTACAGGAAAGCTTCTGAGCAAGCTTTATTAAAGTTAAAAAAGAAAATTGTGACCTGTAAAAACGCTTTCGGAGGTCACTGTGACGTTTGACTCACTGACCCTAGCATAAACAGGGATCATTTAAATGTTACAGAAAACCTTCTGGGCAAGTTCGATAAAAGTTGAATGAAAACTTTGGTCTGAAGAGACATATCAGAAAAATCTAACGGATGTCACTGTGACCTTGACCCTCGACATACTGAGCCTAAAAACGATAGAGATCATAAACATGGGACCTGTAGAGAGTTATTGAGGAAACGCTATCAGAGGTCATTGTGACCTTGACCTTTGACCAACTGAACCCAAAAATCGTAGGTATAATGTACATGTGGCAGGAAACCTTCTGAGCAAGTCTGATGAAAGTTGAATGACAATTGTGACCTTTAGATCGTTATCAAGGAAAATCTAACAGAGGTCACTGGAACCTTGACCTTCGACCCACTGACCCCAACAGCAAAAGAGATCATTTCTAGGTTACAGGAAACCTTATGAGCAAGTTTGATGACAGTTGAAAGAAAACTGTGACCTATAGATCGTTATCAAGGAAAATCAAACGGAAGTCACTTTGACCTTGACGTTTGATGAATAAAAAATAAAAGGGTTTTTGTACATGTTACAGGAAACTTTCTGAGCAAGTTTGATAAAGGTTGAAAGAAAAATGTTGTTTGTAGAGTATTATCAAAGAAAAGTTATTGCAGGTAACTGTGACCTTGACGTTTGAACTATTGACCCCAAAACCAATAGAGATCGTCTAAATGTTACAGGGGACCTTCTGAGCAAGTTTGATAAAAGTTGAATAAAAACTGTGACCTATAGAGAATTAGCAGGAATGGCTATCGGAGGCCATTGTGACCTTGATCTTTGACTCAATAACCCCCACAAGAATAGGGATCATCTAAATGTTACAGGGATCCTTATCAGCAAGTTTCATCAAAGTCAAATTAAGAGTGCGACATGTAGATCGATATCAGGGAGAAGATTACTGACAGACGGACGAACGGGCAGACGGACGACAGACAAAGCAACGTGGCATAAACTCTGCTGGACTTCGTCCATTAGAGCTAAAAATTAAAAATTGCCATAGAACGAAACATCTTTGTAGTCATGTTTAACATTAATGTCTCTTAGTTTCAGAAAAGTTTGGGTGGAGTTGTTGTAATTATGGTGTCAATGTCCCTTATTGGCCCAACACGTGTCAAGGATACCTAAACGTGTGATATATAAGCATGTGGGATTACGTGAGCATGCCATTAGAAGGGATGCATTCACCATTTTATTGAAGATTTGATATAATTTAAGCTCAGAAAACTTAGAACCACGCTTTTTCCTAAATTTATGTAAAAATGTCCGCCAATGAACAAGAGCTGACAAAAGGAAAGCGCGCTCGACTTTTTTCAGTGCTAGCCAATAAAACAAAACTTTGGCAGGAAAAGGCAAAACAAGGATATGTGTAGGTAAGTGCCGTAAGTAGCAATGTATTATGTTAACAGTTATCTAACTTAAATGTTTGATATCCTGAATACTACAGCAAAGTTTTAAATCCTTTCCATAGGATAATAAAGCTGAAAGTGTCAAAATGTATCATTTTCCCCACATTTATTCATATTAGTTACCAATATCCTTAGTTTTAAGGACTGATCTTATTACATTAAACTCCGCTTATAACGAACTCCGCGGGACCTATCAAATTTGTTCCTCATATCCGGATTTCCTTATAACCGTATATCGAACAAGTTCCTTATATACGATGTATATGTATCGAACTAAAATATATATCGAATAAGTGTTTTTATAGTCAAATGTAATAAAATCCGAACCATCAACCTTTGATTTTCCTACCTCTATTTGAAGAGTTATAAAGACCTATATACTGTTATCATTTTCCGTAAATCTATGTAAGATAATTGGAAGGATTTAAAAAACATAAAAAAACGGTTCATGTTTTCATTGGCAATACAAATACACAATTGAAGAAAGATGATTTTCGCTCACTTGCCAAAACTTGAAATATTTAACAAGGTATTTTTTTCCTAAAATGGGATTTCATTCGGACGCGTAAAATATTATCACTTGAATATCGTACTTAGCAATTATGTTTGTACTCTCATTTAACTAGTTTACCAAAACGTTACACATTTGTAATGGTTTACCTTTATGAATAACAGCTACAAGTGCACTTTAAAAATACAATGCAGACGGCAAAAGAAAAATGCAAAATCAACATATTTCTTTTAACTCTTCGAAACATATTTGAGTTCGATATAAACGATAACTTTACTGTACATTTTGCATTGTTGGGCCAGAAAATATTGTTCCTTATATCCGAAGTTTCCTTATAACCGGAGTACGATATGACCGTATATTTTTACATTTAACAAAGAAGGGAAAAAAACGGGCCAAAAAAAACTGTTCGTTATATCCTAAGTTACGTTATATCCGGAGTCCATATAATAAAATAAATTATACGCAGTTAACTGTACCATTAAAAACTAGTTCATTTGTTAACAAGAATATACCTGTCTTAAAATCTCCCCAAAATGCAAAAATATGTGTCATACTTACCATAAACATCCCTTCATAAATCACATGTATTTTGGTATTGTTCAACCGTGTTGGTCACCGAATATGGGAGACACTCCGGGACATGGGGCAGAGTGGAACAATAAGACTTTTAAGGTTTTCCGTAACTTTGATTTCAATCTCTATCTTACTGACGACTGGTTTTTATCAAGCTTCTTCCTCAATGAAAGTGTAATGACGGGAAGATCTGCAAAATTTCTTTTGGCATAAAACATGTGTGTTTTAGCCTCAAAAGTGAAATTCTAAAACATGACTACTGTTGTCATTTTTTTCAGCTATCAGAGTATCCAATATGATATCAGATATATAAAATGTGTTAAACGTTAACTTAAATTTTTGATAGAAAGAATTGCAAGGTTGTTTTTTTTTTTTTTTAATTTTGAAAATATTGTCAAATAGGATAAGTAGGGCCTTGGGAAACTGCTACTAAGGGTGCTATATGACACTGCTTCTGGGACTCTCTGGGACACTGCTATAGAGTACCTAATAGTATCCAGCAGTTACCCAACCAAACCTTATGAAGTTTTACTGAGTAAATGCAAATACAGTCATTGGTGTTAGATCCAGCTCGTTCAATTTTATGTTGTCAAATGCTAGCCATATGCTTCACCAACTTTTGTCTAAGGAAAATGGGGCATAACTCAAAATTGTCTTAAGCTATGGTTCTTGTACACTGATACACTCTTGTCGCCACCTACCTATCACCAAAGTCTAAAATCAGTCCCTTGAATAGATTTTTGTTTGACCCTGGTTAAAGATATATAAACAAGAGGACGATGTTTACCCTGTATCGCTCACCTGAGAACCATACAAGGTCAACAACAACATTGCAGAAACTGACCAAAGTACAGCGATTTTTAAGTTCTCAAGTCTATGTGAAAGTTTTGTGTTGTTTGGATGATGGCAAAACGCATCAAATTCTAAGACAGTACCTTCATTAACAAGCAACAGACTGTAGCTTCCATTAACAAGCAATAAGGTTAAAAAGGTCAAGCTTCAAGATCATCCGAGTAAATATTGAACTTTGTTTGAGAAAATTTAGACATTGCCCAAATTTTGTTGCTGTAGCCTGAAAAGCAGGAAGTCGGTCAATGGCAAGGTCAACCCGGGTAAGCGATGAAATCTATTTGCCAAACTTAACACGTAGTCCAAATTTACCACTGTAGCTTTAACAACAAGAGAATATGTCAATTGTGACCCAATGGGCACAAACGGATGGAAGGGGACCATTAAACAATGCTACATATCAAATATAAATGTATCTAAGTTCAATACATTTCATTCAATGAAAAAAGAATCTAAAAAATTTCTATGTAAGTCTATGTAAAATAATATCCACAAGACAGGGCCAATTATGACCCCAGTATTCTTGGTAAAAGACAACTAGACGATGCTACATATTAAATATCTTAGCCCTACGCCTGACGGTTTTGGACAAGCTCCTTATTTTAGTCTTTACAAGTAACCTCTGGGGCTGGAACAATTTTGACGGGGCATGATCTTAACAAACTTGGTAGAGGACCATTAGACGATGCTATCTACAAAATACCTTAGATTAATTAAAAACAAGAGCTGTCCCTCACAAGTGACAAATGTCCCCGCAAGAGGTGTCTCAGTCTGTGTCCTCTCCATGTGCTCAATAATTGTGCCATGTAATTTCAAAATCCTTCCATGCATGACAAAGTGACCATGCATACAGTATTCCATTACTTTTAAACACTAAGTGTGACCTTGACCTTTGAGGTAGGGACGTGGTTCTTGCGCACAACTCATTGTGACAGTCTTGATGTGCTGAACAATAATTGTGCCAAGTTATTTTAAAATCAATCAATGCATGACACAGTTACAGTCCGGACACAAATGTATGCATATATACAGGATTCCATTACCTATAAACTCTAAGTGTGACCTTGACCTTTGAGGTAGGGACGTGGGTCTTGCACGCGACACATAGGCTTGATGTGCTGCACATTTGTGCCAAGTTATTTTAAAATCATTCAATGCATGACAAAGTTACAGTCCGGACACGAATGTGTGCAATATATAGAGGATACTCAAAGTATGACCTTGACCTTCAGGGGCATAAAACATCAACGTTACTCCTATACAAATCTATACAAAACAAGTGACCATACGGATTGGGAATGATAGTGGACCACTAGAAGACGATATGTGAATGAACAAATGGTGTTTTATGGCGCATCGACTTCCAATGTCATACTGACGACAGACACTCATCGAGCTTAAAAGTCAACCCTGAACTAGTGGCTCAGACGAGCTAAAAAGTCAGAAAAAACGCTCTAATTGCGGCTCTTGGATGCTGTATTTTAGCTTGCAAACATCTACCTAATACAAAAATGTATAGAATAGATGGAAGTCAGCTTTCTTTGAAAAGTTATAACATTATGTTTCGGACAAAGTTGCCTATAGACGGACAGATGGACAGACAGACAAACGGAAGGTTCGACCACTTTGGGGACTAATTATATGCACAAATAAGCAGGACTTATCATCTTCTTTGCTATGTACAGTCAAACCTGTGTTAAAGACCACATCCGAATAGAGACCACCCTAGAAATAAAGACCAGCAGGGAGATCACCGTGCACTACTAATATATAGTAGACACATCTGTGAATAAAGACCACATGCAAGGAAAAACCACATTTGTAGCTTCCCAAAACTGGTCCGTTTGCTCACAAGTTTGACTGTATTTGTTGGGAAGAGGGCCGCAGTGAAGATGCGAGAAAAAGAATTATAGTTTCTTTGTTTAATTTAATCCATTACATTGTCATGAAGTCAAATTCAAAAAGTTAATTCAAAATAGTAATTTCAATACAATTGTTTACATACCGTCACGTGACAATTTCCATCATCACGTGGCATCTTGCGATGAATTTTATACACATTGCTCCCATGAAAGCATTGTTATGTTGTTATAGTAAATAAGAGACTAGAAGTGTAAAACATGATTCATGATAGAAACTGAGAAAATGAAATAAGACATCCATACAAACTTATCATTGGTCAATCATTGTTTAATATGAACATAATCACCTCAACAACATAAAGAATATGCACTGTGTACGCTGTTTCGCTAGAATGGTTTCCTCCATTTTGTTTCATAATAATGTCGTAATTATAAATTTTAAAAGGTGAACTCTCCAACAGGCGACAATTACAAATAATTTTAGCTAAATATAATGTAACAATTAAAAAATGATAATATTTAACAATAATGCCAAAAACATAAAATATCATTATTAACAGAAACAAAAACTTTATCTCTGTTTATCAAAATATACATGTACAGTTAGATGTAGTATCTTGACCATCGGTACGGAGTCACATAATAGTGATTGTCTATGTTCCATTAATGCAAACAGGTGGACAATTTCTTAATAATATCTGCACTCTTGTAATTGTCGGTCTTATACAGAATTTGCAAGCCTACATTCCGATTTTGAATAACAAACCGTTCGTTAACTTACTTCTGCATTTTTTTGGTAATTCATTCACACATATAGGAACCTCAGTTCCTTATGCACAACATTTCTCTAGTTGTACCCGTCTCCAATTATTAAAATTATTGATTAAAATATATCTATATATAGAAAACATCGTGATGTCCATCATATATAATGGCATGTTTCGTCAGATACTGTAAAACCAATCATACTCGCGGGCCACTTATTTTCTTCGATTTTCGCGGCAGGGTCGATTCACGAGTTTAAGATCCAAAACGAAAAACTATCAAACAGCACCATTCTCTTTTTAAAACGACATCCACAACTTAAAATGCCCAAAAAATTGCAATTCATCAAAAATTTACAAAATTGTAAGTCAACTTTATATGCATTCACAGCAAACAGAATTTTTTTGTTTACTTATACTTATAATGGGTTTGGTCATTTACACAAATTTACTAAAGATAATTGTTTTCTATGATCTCTAACGCCTGACAAGTGTTTTGAGCAAACAAAATTGCAGAAGCGAAAAAAGAAATCTCTTCAAAAAACAAGTAATAACTTCTAAAAACAGAGTGAACCTAATATAACTACAGGTTATGTGAAAGTGTTGAAAGTAAGAATGTATGTATCACAGACTCTCTACCGACAACATTTAAAAGATTGTAAAATTATCATACATGTTTTTGTACTTGGTGGCATTTGTTAGGGTCATCATATCAAAGGGCGATATAACGATAACGATGAGTAAATCGGGATACGAAGGGACGATGGAAAAACATCGCTTACTGTCATTGGTTTTTTGGCGTATCGCGATGTTGTCGAGTAATATACAAAATACTAAATACAGTAACAGTTTTATACATAGAAAAAATGTAGGTTTACTAGCTTTAACTCACTAGAGAACATATTATGTTAAAAACAGGTGTTCATACCCTGTTGTCACTTTTTTGAAAAAGAAAGTTCGAAACCAGTAAAAATTAACCAGTAACAATATTGCATTTAAATCGAGTATCAAGAATGATATGTGCACAGTTAATAAAACGCAAAAGTTGGCATGGCCATGTATTGCTATCTATATTAAAAGAATGTGTGACGGGCGGAGATCATTACCATACCCCTATCCCCCCCCTCCCCCTCCCCGGCTAATAGCTTAAGCATGATATTTTGTTGTACTGGTATTACGTTTCTTAAAGATGTAAAAATATTTACAGCTTTACTTGTTCTTTACAATTTTTAACTGTTCCCCATAATTCCACTATTTCTTTTCCATTTTGTATGCTTATACCTTCAATATAAGCAGACCTATAATTTAAAATATCACCATTATGTTATCACTGCACATAAACCATGTTGTTTTTCTTTAATTTTCCAATTCTTTCGAAAAGTATTGCTAGGCCCTCTTTTTGGAATTAAAGCTGCCATTTTGATGACAGTGGCCGTTCACTTTTGTTGAGTTTTCCAGTTCCTCCACCGCTTTCATCGGTCCTTCACCGTCGAAGGCACTCGGCCGCCTAAACGATCCCCCAATCCTATCCCATAGCGTGAAGAACTGTCCGTAGTTGTAATTATAAAACAAGTGATGGTCTGTATGGTGAGCGGAACCATTTACAAATGGCTTGAGAGTGTCTGGTACCCGGTAATCAGCATCATGTATTGACACAGTCCAAATGTTCACAAACACGAAAAGACACAAGTAAAGCACTTTATGAAGCGGAAATAAGAATGGATAAATATGGTACGGGACACTCTGTAGAAACCCGTCCAGCGGGTGGAATGCGTGGCTTGCAAAAGGCGTTGGCACGAGCCACTTGTGATGTGGCTTGTGCACGTGCTTGTAGACGAGCTTGTGGTGCAAGAAACGGTGTATCCAGTAAATACAGGCGTCCGTAAATAAAATGAATGTGAATGCAGAAAAGAGAATTCCAGCATAACCTGAAATATCAAAATTTCAAAGTAGTAGTTACAATTCCCCATAAAGTAGATCTGATAGCAAGTTCGTTCTTATTTTGTCTAGTTTTATTATAATTTTATAGCGAAATTTTAGACGTGTAAGCTTAATTAAAGGTCATATGAAAGTATAATTAAAATCTTAAAAAATAAGCTGCTTTCAAGGACCATAGTCATAAGGGTGAAATGGTAATAAATGGGACTATAGTGTTTATTGATGAGTAAACAGCATATACCGATACGATAGCCTTGTCTTATAGTGCTAATTGTTGAATGAATAACATACATGTACAAATGTACCACGATACGATTATCTTGGCATGTAGTGCTTATTAATCACGATACGATAGCCTTCTCATACAGTGATTTTATATGAATAAATAACATATCTCGATACGATCACCTTACCCTATAGTGTTTATTGATGAATAAATAACATATCCCGACGAAAGCATTGTCCTTATATATAGAGGTACAAATAACATATGCCGAAACGATAGCCTTGCCCTATGTTGTTATTGGTGAAAAATAGCATATCCCGGTACGATAGCCTTGTCCTTGAATTGGGGTTTTAGTGCTTATTTATAAATAAATAATATATCCATATAAGATAGCCTAGCCCTATGGTGCTTTTTGGTGAATAAATAGCAAATCCCGTTACGATAGCCTTGTTGACTAAATAACATATCCCGATACGATAGCCTTATTAGACGTGGCAACGGTTTAATTAGAACCATATGGTGAACACAGGGAGATACTTGCCTAATTTACTGTCGACTTTGTCATACAGTTTACTGTAACCTCGAACTTCCAACAAGAACAAAGCAGCCGTCGGCACCGCCATCAGAGGAACGGATTTACACGTGTATATTATTTCCAACTTCACCTGATTCTGAAAACAAACACAAAATGATAGCATTAAACTAGCTAAACAAACTAAATTGTTTCTAAGACCGTGTCTAGATTTAAGGTAAATTTGACGCTTTAAAACAATGCAAGCATTTATATGTATCTAAAATGTAACATAGAGCGTTTGGTGGCCATACATGAAAAATAGTTTGGCGTACCTTCAGCATTTTTGGATGTTTCATCAGTCTGCGATCAAATATAAAGAAATAACTGAATGTCGCTAGTGAAAGATACATAATGTATCCACCAATGACCACGATCGCAAACAAGTTAATCATCTGACGTGTGACGTCATCTTCCTTCCACCACGTGGGATACACGTAAGGCGTCAAGACGTGGTGGTCTGCGTAATTAAGAACGATGTCCATGCTTGAATGTGGTCGTCGCAAATCTGTAAAAAAAACGGACACATGACTTGTATAAAAATTTACAGTATAAAGTCGTGTTGTTGATAAAAATTACATTGAGTGCGTCTGTAATACTCGTAAGTCCAGTCTTTTCCAGACTTTCTGAAAATAAGTTTTTCTAATCGAACTTGTTTAGCCATTGACTATCAATTGCCTCTGTGTTAGCACTCACTAATCTTACCGATACCTCAAACCCTTGGAAAGTATCTGGAGTTGGTATTTTGTCTGCCACAATTGCTAGAACACTTAATAACTTGGATGACTAACTTTAATAAAATCTAAACAGCCAACCAATGATGCACCTAAAATTGACCACTCAAAAAAGATGGATGTCTTGTACGGATATAATTCAAATTGAACCGAAATTTAGGGGAATTGACAATATTTTCAACCCGATAAATAAACAAATCTTTCGAAACCTGTCCAGAACGATTTTAAGAAGAAGTAGTGACCAAACAGAACTAGCAGAAATCGGACAGATTGCGATACGAATTTTAAAGTAAATGCAGGCTTCAAAGATCTCCGGCTAAACTGGTGTTTGGAAAAGTATCGACAGTCTTGTCACCTTTTTGTAAACGTTTCTGCAGTCAATAACAAGCAGTTTTGCAAGATATATCACGGATTGAAACTCTAGGATGCCAGACTAAACCTTATTAAGTTATTATACGTCATATCGCTGTACAGAGTTACAGAAATCAATGACTGAAAGTTATATCAAAGGTACAAAGTAAAAGGTAAAGTGTTTGTTTATTATAGTGTCACCCCTATTTAAAGGGCCAGTCATTTCTGACTCATGAGACACCTTCTTTTTGAGCACATGTACTTCCCGAATCCTATCATTTTAACCATCATTTAACTAGCTGGCGGCTCACCGACCGGCCATATCAGAAAGGACCCCCCTTGGGTTTTCGAACCCCCCCTTCGACCTCCCGCTCCCAAGGCGGATGCTTAAACCACTAGACCAAGGGACGCTAGATCTACTACAGCTCTCTGTCACCAACTCACTGCCAGTCAACAGACACGGTAACCGGAAATTAATGTGAGGTTCGTACCGGGTTGAAAAGCAACGCCTAAGAAACAGGGAATTTCACTATGAATAAATACCGTTTGAAAGGTGTCGCAGTGGTAGCCCGTTCGCTTCTTGATCAGAGGGTCCCAGCAGGTTCGATACCTGATATATGTAGATCTATATATAGTTTCTTTAGGCAAGTCGAACACAAGGCATTTATTTATTAATAAATAGTCTAGCCACATTTCTTATGTAACTTCTTCATAAAATACACTGAATACACGTACATTAAAAGCGTCGTACCTATAACAAAACATTAAGCTTAAGGAAATTTAGTTAGTTAAACCATCCCTCATTCAACATAACATTTTAGACTAGCCTAATACGTAATTATATATATAAATATCATTCTACAATGTAAAAGATCAAACTTACCTCAAATTGTTAACGTATTTCCAAATATAAATTACACTTTGGTCGATATCACCATGTTTCATACAGGTATGTAAGTTAACCATATCATATCAATATTTCAAACAATATCGTGTCAATTTATAGCACAATATTTCCAACCTTGACCTAGTAAGTTGCTAAGATATAAATAAACAGTAGTAAAAGGGGAGTAACTGGTTTATAGACAGCGTATTCATTAACCACAAATACTTTCCCTTTATGTTGAAGTGTAAACTTGCCATTTTGCTTTACATTATGCAAATTTATACCAATCCATATTGCTTTTGACTAAATAAATATGTAACTTTTCCTTATAATATATACAGGTACGATGTATATTCTATTCTTTGGACATCAATTAATCACGGAAGTAAACACTACAGTAGTGTATACTTCCGTGGATAAATCCTTACCCTTTTGTTGGTTAATCTCTCAGCCACAAAAACTGGATGGAGTAAACTCTGACGAAGTTTCAAATGGACTGGCTTTGTATTAATTCAACACATAATTATATTAAGTACACGTAATACTGATATAATTTTTTGTAGTTCCCTAGATTTTGAACCCACTTGTCCAAGTTCAAACTAAGACTTCATAAAGACAACCAATTTGTTTGAAAGCCTTTTAACCTCCCTCCCCTCAATCATTCATGAAACTTCATCAAGAGAAACATCAATATTATACCCGTTTCATGAAGATCAGACTTAACTGTCATGATCATGTGACCTAGCTTTTGACCCCAGATGATTCATTGCGATTACACCGATACAAATACATGTAGGCATGTCCCAAGTTTGGACCATAACTTTTAACATGAATCAGTGTATCTTGTGAAATGATGCATATTAAATGTGACAC
>JAFMSR010000016.1:12459181-12846681 GCA_022818135.1 Saxidomus purpurata
ATCTCCTTCAGATAAATTCCTCCGAGGATTAAGACTTTAAACCGAAACCCCGTTTGAGTCTTCCACGATTTCTTGCACAACACTAGGATCCAGGACCCGTGTGTCATGATAGCGCGCGATTAGTATTTATGAAAGGTAATGAAAACGTGTCTGCTGTGTGTAAAACGTGTGCTTTCAAAATCTTAAAGCACAGCTTAAAAGAAATAATTGTGTGCTGACAAGTTTCTATGTGTTCATACTTAACAATATATTTCCAACACTTGGCACTTTGGGGAGGCACAGTTAATTTGTATTTAAAACTGGACTAGCAAGGTTATACGTAAGACGAAGCGGACGTTGTTATCAAAGTATAAATCTGTCATTTCTATGTCACTAAAATTAAGATATGGGTCGTCCCCAAAGAACAACACAGCGGAATGCTTGCAGACCAGAGAGACACAGTCGCCTAGGAATGGTAGGCGAACGCCTGCTTGATAAACATGCTGATAGCAGAAGACCACACTTAGGAAGCAGAAGCTTACAAATACAACACAGAAGACCACATTGTAGTAGGAATAGGTGGCAAGGACGATTTTACCAAAATGAACGCCCTTACAACTCTAGGAGGTTTGCCATAGCTGAAAGTAGGAGGTCAGTGTTCGGTGTGTTTTTCTGATTATATGCTCGATTGTTGTTTTACTATTACCAGCATTTCAAAATAGTAATTTATGAATTACCGTTAAATGAGATAAATTGTGTTTAATGTAGCTCATTAGGGCTCAAAGTGTTGATATAAGCTTCTTTTGTCAGTCATTGTCTACCGTCCATGTGGTGATGTCTTCCGTCTGCGTTTGTTAAACATCTTCTCCTCTGAAAGTACGTTGCTGATTTAACCAAACTTCACAGTGATTCTTAGTAATTAGAAAACTTCCTCACGAAATTGCTTTACAATTCTCCGCTTCGGTCATTTTTCTCCAAATGTTTGCCGAATAATCCTAGGATCTGTTTTTGTAGTGATTCTATTCCAATGTATGTAATGGCCAACAATTGACAATTGTTTAACGATATCTAAATTGCTAAGACTTTCTGCACCAACATTCTCAGAAATGTTCTTTGGATGCTATCTTTATGCTTCCACTCCACTGTGCTTGACCAAAATAGCTCAAAATAGAAACATCTTGAAACGTCACCTTCTAAATTGCTATGAAATGTTGCTCAGAATTTTATGAGATCTGCATTTGACGGTTGTCTTTTAAATGCCTTTTAAATGACCTCACTTACAAATGTTTCCACTCTTCATCAAATCATGACAGTAGTTAAAACTTTGAATGGCATCTCCTTAACCGTTTTCATGATTTAAAATAGATTTACACTTTTGCTATTTAGATGACCAACAGTGTTTAGCTTATTCGGAATATTAAAGAAAGTAGCGTCCACACAGCAGTGACGGGACCAAAGAAAATCTAATTAACCTGTCAGTCCCATATATTAAGATATGCAAGATATATCAACAAGAAAAGAAATCGTTCTCTACTTTTGAATACATATTGCACTCTTCATGAAATCTATATGCAAGGGATTTCCAACTTTGAATCAATATATATCGGTTACATTTATGAGCACAAAATTGCATACGAAGGTATAGTTTTAAGAAACAATATGATTGTATGCTGATAAAACAGTACATTGTACACTTAACCGATTTAGAAACGCAAAAAAATCCCCTGTTGAACATTTTTATTTGAATGACGCTATTGTTTTTATTTCTATTTAAGTCATTTTTTGCGATGAATTATTGAAACTTTTACAAGAACTTAGTTTTATATTGTTTTTGTTGTGTATGAAATTTGAATAAATTTGAAACACGATAACATTGTTAAAAAAAATATTTTGCCACTTTTGCGTTTATAAACCGGTTGAGTGTACTGCTTTTTCAGACTAGGACCTATGGACTTTGTACGAAGAGAGTTAGATACAATTGAGACAAAAGATCCTTGTGAAATAATATTAACCTTAGGTGGAAACGTAGAGCCTTTCAAAAAATACCTTAGACTTTCTGACACCAGCGAAAGCATAAACAAAAAGCTGTTGACGGTAATAGATAAAGGATTTAAGAGCGTGTCAACTCCAGCATTACTACTGAATGTTATGAATACTATAATTGAGACAGAATTTATTCTGCGTACTATAGCAATTATTAAAAGAGACTTTGAACGGAGAGTTGATGATAAAAAGGTTGCAAGACATCTACATGCAGCATCAGCAGTTCTCCGTATCTTGATTAAAATGTACATAAGAAATCCAAGCGCAATACCATTTATTCATGACAGTTTTAATTACATGTCAGATCTCATGGACACAATTAGAAATTCATTTAAAGCCTATGATGATCCGAATCATGCATATAGAAGTGATCACCAGACAGAAACTTTGAGCACCCAACAAAAATATGTTAACACTCTTTACACGAATTCTGATCGAGGACAGAATAACATTGAGGAATGTGAACAGACAGCTGGCACTGAAGATGGCATAATACAATTATATTGTGATATTAATCCATTGTGCCTTGCGCCAGTAGAGGAATTGTTTGTTATACTGGATGAACACAGACGGAAATGTATTTCTTTATGTTCAAAAAGAGAAGTACAGGATACAGAAAATTGTATAGAGGATCAAATAGAAGATTTCCGTGATATACCAATAGTTCCCCGTGTTGGGGACTTGAATGGTGATATACAGCCAACTCTACGAGTAAATAAAGCTGAGGGTGGATACATCAGTGTTGATGATTACTTAGACGTACAGTTTAGATTGCTGCGTGAAGATTTTGTAGAACCTCTGAGAAAGGGCATTTTAGCGTTCACTAGAAAAGCATACGACAAAGACAAGAAAAAAATACAAGAAATTAAAGTATATGAAAATGTACGGATTGATGCTGTCGTCTTAGGCTGTGAAGGTAGCTTAAATCATATTCTGCTCTTCGACTACAGGAAGATGAAAAACATTCGACGGAACATGACTACAAGTCTAAAATATGGTTCTCTAGTTTGTTTATCGGCAGACAATTTCGAGACATGCTTTTTTGCAACAGTTGTAAATAACGACGTAAAACGAAAACGGGTACACGTAAAATTTGCACATCACTATCAGCAGATTAAACCGTTCATTGGTTCATCATTTACTATGATTGAACCCTGTGCCTATTTTGAAGCGTGTCGGCCGGTACTTTCCAGTCTTCAAACCATTACAGAGAATGATCTTCCTTTTCAAGAGTACATTGTCAAATGTAATCGTGATGTTTTGCCACCTAAATACCTGCAGCGACTTGCATATGCAGATATATCTTTTGATTTAAGAAGTTTGTTAGAGCCTGATGTTGAAATACGTAGCACTTGGCAAAATTTTGGAATAGATGAAACGGTAATGACGACGGAAAATGCGTTTAGCGATGAGTGTAAAGATTTTGAACGAATCAATATTTTTGAAGAAAGCAAATGGCCAGATGAAGACATGGCGCACCTTGATCTTTCACAACTCAATGCTCTCAAAACAGCACTTACTACGGAATTTTCTATCATCCAAGGACCACCTGGTTGTGGAAAGACCCATATAGGTTTGGAAATAGCAAAGGTTTTGCTTAATAACAAATCACTGTGGAGGCACGAAAACGGAACACAATCTCAAATACTAATTGTTTGTTATACAAATCATGCTATCGATCAATTCATGGAAGGAATTTGTTCATTTTTTAAAGGAAATATCTTAAGGGTTGGCACTCGTAGTTCTAATAAAAGTTTGGAACAACACAACCTTAAGGTAATTAAAAAACGTTTGAGAACAGAAAAGAAATTTCCACGTTATCTTTATCGGAGTCGAGTTTCCGCCCAACAAAAGCTGAAAACTCTTCAATGTGACATCAGCTTAGAATTGGAGAAAATTAAGTGTTTGAGAGAAAATATTTTACACGAAAAGTCACTTTATTCGGAAATGGGGAGTCTTTACAATCAGTTTTATAGCGAAATAATCCCGGAACGCATTCCTCCATGGCTCAAGTTTCTAGACGGTTCTACAATTGTTGAATGGTTAGGTATTATTGATATGGCAGCGCACATACAGAAAGAAATTTATGTTGCCGGCAACGTAAGACATTTTCGTGATATTGAAGAGGAAGTTGATTATAAAATTGATATTGAAAACAGGGAAACAATGCAGTCAGATGATGAACAAAATGAAAAACTGTTGCAGTTCAAAAAGGATAATATTTCTGTTGATTTTGATGACATTAACAATTTGGATACGCATTTCTTTACAGAATCAAAGAAGGAAAAAGTTAAAAGAGAACGAAGAGCCCTTACAGAAAAGCTACAGATCCTTCTACGGGACACTAAGCCCATGTCAGAATTAGAAGCCCTTTCAGTTAAAGACAGTTCACGTTTAGCAAAACGGTAAAAGATGGTCACTTTATTTATTCTGGGTGCAAAAGAAATGCGACAAGATGTACTTAGACATAGAAAACATAATCAGTGAGTCTGAAGCAGCTTATCAGAGTTTCAAAGAAATTGCCATGATGGAAGACAGACACATCTTTTGTCAAGCAGATATTATTGGTATGACAGTTACGGGGGCAGCAATAAATAAAACTATTCTTAGAGAAATCAAACCGACCATAATGATAGTCGAAGAAGCAGCAGAAGTATTAGAATCACATCTTATCTCAAATCTTACACCAGGATGCGATCATCTTATACTGATTGGTGACCACAAACAGCTTAAGCCTAAACCCAACGTTTATAGATTAGCAAGAGAATACAATCTTGATATGTCCTTTTTTGAGAGGATGCTCAGAAATGGCATTAGATGCAATTGTTTACAAACACAACATAGAATGAGACCTGATATAGCAGATAACGTTCGCTACATTTACGAAGATTTGATCGACCATGATAACGTGTTAAAGTATGAACCAATCAGGGGTATTTTACATGACACGTTTTTCATCGATCACAAAGTTGAAGAGAAGACAGATGAAGATCACAAAAATTATACAAATGAACATGAAATCAAATATCTTATTGCTTTATGTAAATATCTGCTCTTACAGGGATACAATGCCTCAGAAATAACTATCCTAACAACTTACAAGAGACAGCTAGGCATGCTGAATAGGGAGAGAAAAGGAAAAGACGACATCTTAAATGACGTAAGAATGACAACTGTTGACGACTATCAAGGCGAAGAAAATGACATTATTTTATTGTCTCTTGTAAGAAGCAATAACGAGGGTTGTATTGGCTTCCTTGCCAGTGACAACCGGGTGTGTGTTGCATTATCAAGAGCAAAGAAAGGTTTTTATGTGATTGGGAATTTCGAAAAACTTGCAACAGGGTCATGTTTGTGGAAATCAATCGTCAATAGCATGAACCAAAAAGGTCTGGTAGGCAAAGCTTTACCTTTATGCTGTCAAAATCATCCAAATGATGATGGATTGAAGGTAGAAAATCCAATGGATTTTCAAAAAGCTCCAGAGGGAGGCTGCGGAAAACTTTGTGACGTACCTTTAGAATGTGGCCATATCTGTGAGAGGTACTGTCACATACAGAATAGGGAGCACACAGATGTAATATGCATGCAAGTTTGCAATAGAAAATGTGTAAATGGGCATCCGTGTAGGATGCTTTGTTGGAAACAATGTGTTTGTGAAAAGATGTACAAAAAGAAATTAGACTGTGGCCATGAATCTATCAGAAAGTGCAAGGATCCTTTTATTTGCAAGATACCAATGAAAGCGGTTTTGCCTAAATGTGGGCATGAAGCATATATAAATTGCTCAGTGAGGCCAGATACGCACACATGTAATGAAGATATTCAAATACGTCGGACTGATTGCGGCCATTACGAAACAATCATGTGTCGTGATGCCTTCAAAACGACTTACTGTAAAAGCACATGTAACCTTACCATGGATTGTGGTCATGCGTGCAAGAAAAGATGTAGTGAAAAAGGTCAATTTCAACTGAAAAAACAGAATGAATACAAATCTTCAAGATGCCCTAGAGGCCATATGACATATTGTAAAGTGGAATGTAAGGAAAAAATGAAATGTGGTCATACTTGCAAAGGAAACTGCAACACATGCTTCCAAGGGCGTTGGCATGAGTCATGTGATAAAGACTGCACTTGTAATCTTATTTGTGGTCATAAGTGTAAAGGGAAGTGTGGATATTGTTTACCGTGCACCAAAAAATGTGAAAGAAGATGTCGTCACAAAGTTTGTAAAAGCAAATGCATAGAAACGTGTAAGCAATGCACAGAACCGTGTAGTTGGCAATGTAATCACTTCAAGTGCACTAAGCTTTGTGGAGAAATCTGCGACAGACCTCGCTGCAATAAACCCTGCAAAAAAATATTTCCATGTAAGCATGAATGCATTGGAATGTGTGGTGACCCATGTCCAAATAAATGCCGTAAATGTAACCAAGAATATGTCTGTAAACTAAGATTTGGAAATGCAAAGGATGCAAGGTTTGTACAATTAAAAGACTGTGGCCATCTCATAGAATGCAACATTATGGACAAATACATGGATACTGATGAGGGTGTTTGTCTAAAAAGGTGCCCTTCATGCAAAGACCCAATCAGAACAACTAAAGGTAATCGTTATGAGGACATTGTTAATAGGATATACAACGAATTGAATGATGTAAAGAAACACATTTTACAGGATACTAAGTTGTATGACACGATAAACACGTGCGTTTTACGACAAAGTAATGCTACAACAGAAGTCAAACGATCACGCTACGATCCCATGTGTCGTTTTAGAACAGATTACCGGGAAGCTCTTAATTCACTTAATCTTATGGCGGTTCAACACTTTATTAAATCAGTTTCGACAGAAAACGAGTATCCGTTGCAAAAAGAAACATTATCGTTTCCCCATGCAATCATTTGTATGTCACCTCAACATTTACATGAAATTGAGAGAGAACTCAAAAGATATTTTGATAAATGTCATTTAGAAAAAGTAGCGACCATCTTAAAAGCACGAAGGGATTATAGCTTAAAGATGCTGGTGATTCTTGAAAATGCAAATAATATTTTGTGTAATGAACGTGTATACACGGACAATGATAGGGAAACAGTACAGAAATATATCAATAAATTGCCAAACACACCAATCATTAGTAAACGATTACTGAAGTTATCCGTAACAGCATCTGATATAGACAGAAACGATATTATCAGAGATGGGGGAATAAAATTAGTCTTTGTACGAGAAGATTCCATTAACGAAAGATGAGTCTTTAAATGAAACATTGTCTGAAAAGGAAATATTAAACGGTGATGTAGTACAACAAAACATAAAGAAAAGTTGTATCCTTACTAAAGAAACATCTGAATCCAACCGGCTGCCGTGTCAGATCCATGTCTTTCTAGGAAAGCATTTAGACAGTCGTGATTTCTCAGAAGCAGCTTCATCATCAGAGGATAATGAAAAGAGAAAAACAACACGAGAAGAGCTTTTACATGTGACCGATTATTCAAAAGACAATAAAATTAAAAGTCCAGATTCCTGTCAGTTAAACGGTTCGGAACCTGAAGACTTTAGATTAACCGGAACTGAAAATATGATGTGTGAGATATACGAAGACTCGAAGTCAAGACAATTGAACGACATGGTTCTGTGTAAAGAGAATAAAACAGCTGAATGTGAAACTAGTTTCGAGGAGCATGACATATCAACGGTTGACAGAAAAGAAACCCTGGGCGGAGAAAACGACTGTCTGAAGAATAACGCATGCTACGAAGAGTGTCTCCCGACTTACAATAATGAAGAATCAGCCTATATTCTAAAACTTTTGACATGGTCTGGCTACCCTTACTACCATTGCAGTAAGTATTGGTTTGCTTTTGGTTCAAATTAATGCATTTGAAACGCTAGGCTCTTTTAAAAAATAAATTATATTCTAACATGACTCACGATTTTGTCTCTATATACAAAGAGTAGTAAAATTATGTTATATTAAACCATAAACAACGCGGGAACCGATGTGCTGTAAACATGACGTCATATAGTGCCGCATGACGTTAACTGAGCGTTCGCGTAGAAAATAACGCTTTGCATTTATTCACTTTTTGTAGTATCTGGTCATGTTAGAATCGAAATAACACCCTTTACAGCGTTGTTATCGTCTAATAAACAATGATTTGTCGTACTGATGCGCAGTTATTAACCACTCAGGCCTTCGGCCTTCGTGGCTAATTACTGCGTATCAGTACTCCAAATCATTGTTTATTAAACGACTAACACCGCTGGAACGGATGTTATTTCATAAATAATACATGTGGACATTTTATGATAGTATAATCTTGAAGACGCTGCATTTGTGAAACCACAGTTTTAGCAGTGAATACTAGTACATGTATACCTACATTTGTACATATGAACAATAAAGGTTAATTTCAATTAATTAATTGGAGAAAATGTAACAACCATACCACTGATTCAAATTAAAGTGACATTATGCGCATTTTACTGCACCTAGTGTATTTTTGGCGACAGTTTAATAAAAGCAAATTTTGGTTGCTGTTCATTTAAATGTGTTAAATTAATGATTATGCCGCATTAGTATTTGAAGTTGGTGCTTTAGATATAAAAAAAATCGGACTGATTAAATGATAGTTGATTGTGTCGTTGTTGATGTTGGTAGAGATTTCGGCAGTGGAAGGGAAGCAACTCCTGCATGCAGTTGTTCTTTTCTTAAATTGACTCTCCCAGTCAAATAAGAAAATCAATATTTGGAAAGTTATTATTCCATACTGGTAGCGTGACGAGTTTGGTGTATTGGGTTAAAAGCTATTATTTCCTCTACGCTTTTGTACACACACCATATTCAGCTGGATTTTTACTTGAAAAAAATGCGCATAATGTCACTTTAAAGGTAGAACGCTTGTATGTAACACCTACATGTATACATACTAGTTATGTCATGTAAATTGATACTTTATTTTCAGAGCAATCGCAGATTCCTGTCAGACAGATACAGAGCTCAAATTCAAGCCGCTCGAACAAAAATGGTTTGTAGTTATTTTTTGGTCAATTTTGACTTAGTTCAAGCTAAATAAGTCACGTCTGATGCTAATGCAATACTGACAGAGTTCTCATGCACTATTTTTAAATGGCTCATTTCAGTAACTAAATCAGTTTATGAAACGTATTCTATCTAGAATAAAAAATCTTGAACCTGATTTGAAACCGACCTGGTCATTATGAGATATAGTTATTAATTAATCAAAATGAAAGTGATACAGTAAATCTTCAAGAAGTATATAAGGAATCATTTGTACAACTGAAAAAGCTCCAAGCGGTATTAATAAAATTCGCCTAAATCAATCAGCAAACACAGGCAAAACGTTAGAAAACTAACGTAATATCGTTTCCACATGGCGAGTACTAAGGCAATGTGCAGATAATAGCTTTACACTTTCAAAAATAATGATCCAGTTGTTTTCTATGTTTTCAGAAGTAGGACACAAAAGGAGATCTATTGGAAAATATAACGAAGAACCAGTCCAAAAGAAAAGTAAATCAGGTATACTGTCGTATGTCTCTCCGTCTGTCTGTCCAATTTTAAATAGTCCGTTCTTCATCTCGAAAACCCCTAGTTAGATGTCAACAAAACTTGCTGGGAAGCATCAGTATAAAGTGTATATTCATATAATCAAAGGTCAAGGTCACAGGGGGCATGAAATGTGAAAAATTAGTCCGCTCTGCATCTACAAAACTCCTTGTTGGATTTTAAACTTGGCGCGAAGCATCACTTTGAAGCATAGTTGTGCGTTATGTAATTGTGGTCATCATATGGTCAAAGATCAAAATCACAGAGAATTGAAAATAGAAATATTATCTGATCTTCATCCCAAAAACCTTCATAGGATTTTCATCAAACATGGTCGTCTGAGGCATCAGTAGGAAGCGTTGTTGTGCATATAATGATTACGAGTCACTTTGGAGTTTCTTACCCCAGTGATTAAAATCTTTGGTAGGGGCGGTCTTACCAAGTCAAAAAACCTTTATTACGCTCATTTCATAAACGAGTCAGCACCTGAAGACTTTATTACCCAAGTGAGATCTTTTCTTCACCCGCCTAACAGTTCTAGTTTATATTTAATTTTTGATTTAAAGAGCTGATGTTTGGAATTTTTCTGGCGCTATACAGATTTTCTCTTCTAGTCAACTTAGTTTTAACTTAACAGAAACATTAAGAAGTTAAAAACAAGGAGCAACTGAATTGTTTGATTCATAAGATTTATCAAAGAGCTATTTAAAAAGCCCTTGTCATCACTAAGCTGTGCAGCTTTGTTTTATTTCTTAAACAATTATCATAACTGTTGTAAAGAAGCATTTTGTCATTAACTATGTTTTACAGAATACGGAAATACTTCATAAATACAAGCCATGGAAAATAATAAAAGGCGTCAGCGCAAAGAAAAAGACGACTGCGGACCACAAAGTAAGAAACGAAAATATGGAGAAACCAGCTTAAAAACTGACACCAAATCGCAGCCAAAAAGAAACGATGCCATTAGTGAAATCGAACAGACAGAAAAACACAAACACGGTGTTCACAATGCTGCTTCTGTTTCTACGGAAACTGATACCCGTAAGGTCCAGATAAAAAACAATCAGTCTTCAAGTCAATTGATTACAGCTGGAAAAGAATCCGTTGAGTCGAACTTTGATAAACGCAAGACTGAGACTTCAAAGAAAGTGTCTATATGGCAACGGATTAAGGCGCCTGTAAATACTACATCGAATAGAGCAATAGTGGACTATGACGACATTGCAGATAAATATGCGGACGATAGTCCTGAACAGAAGGCAAACTTCTCGCAAAGCTCCATTGAAACACTTAGAACAGTTGAGCAGTTTCCTTCAGACAGGAAAACATCGACTCGTTATACCGAAATGACGGACAAAAAGCAAAGAAAACAACGAGAAGACATTAAAATAACAGACTTGCGAGATTTAATACACAGTTCAGTTCAATGTGATACTGGATGCGATGAAAAGGCAAAGGATGCTACTGAAAAACATTACATCGAAGTGATAGATTACAAAAGTAAAGAGCCCGAGGGTAACAAAGATACAGGTGCAAAAATGAAAGCCGAAAGTAGCATTTCTAAAGGCGAAGAGAATCTGGCAAAGCTTAATGCAACAAGATTAAAAGGCATACAAGGAAATGATCTGCGTCATTTATTAAACAGGAAAAAGAGCGATTGTAAAAGTAATAAAACAGGCGAGAAGACTGAGGCACGTGAATCTTGCGATGATGTCTGAAAAGTTAACTGAGGCACGTGAAACTTGCGATGATGTGTGGAAAGTTTTTGATAAGTTGCCGGATAGCGACTAAGCTTTTGGTAAATATATAAAATTCCTATTCAGTACATTAAAAATCATTCAGTCTAAGGAATTTATGTCGTAGCGATTTATGTGTGGTTGACAGGGTCATTGTGATTATTATGTGTATATATTCTAAAAACAAGAAATTTTACTGTGATACACATGGATTGTTATATAACTAAGCTATGTGAAACTGAATCTTATTGAGTTTTGTTCAGATTATGTAACATTTATCTTGTTATTCATATATGAGCTTCATTGTGCATGGCACTTTATGTTATTTTATTTATGTAATGCTTTGATGTGCAATGAAGAGGCTTAAAGAGAAAGTGGAAAACACATAAGGAAAAAGTTTTATATTTGTTTAACTAGGTGCTTCTGTTTTGCAGTAAAGCAAACAGACATGGCAATTGAGTGAAACTCGGTTATAATGAACTCCTCGGGACCATAGAACATTGCTCAGTATATCCGAGGTTCGCTGTATCTATATATGAAACTTAATTCCTTATAAACAAATTGTATAACGATTTTAGACGTATAGAGTACAAGTGTTCTTACCATCTTTTGATACGATTAAATACACATGTATAACCAGTTATGACGATATATAAATATGTATCGTATTTTGCCCGTGGTCTAGTTAATTTAAATCCACCTGTAGTCTGGGAAATATAATAAGTCTAAATAATTAAGTAATTCAAGTGACGATTGAAGGATGAAATGCCTGTCTATCGTTTATGACCGTGTGTTTATATAAACAAGTTACCCGAAAGTGTAATAAAACTGATTTCCTCTCAGGAAAGATTATGGGCTACCATGTTCACGAGGAGTTTTACAGTTGGAGTCGCGTACATGTATCAAGCAAATGTTGGAGTAATTAAGTACCCAAATGTTTTTAAATTTTGTACATGTATAATTTGTATGCCAACTACTTGTTTATAAAATTTATTCGAAATTACAAAGTAGTGTTAGTAAATAACCACAAAATAATAATATATATATAGACATACATTGTATAATATTATGTAAAAAAGTAAAAAAATGTGCCGGAATAAGTAAATTATTAGAAAATAAAAATAAACGACATTATATAGGTTTTCACGGTATCCTTTTGCCAACCGGTTTCAATATAAGCTCATCAGGGCAAATACAATATAAATTACTAAACTTTATATATACATATTTACAAATGTATATAGACATAAAATTTGATCACATGAAAATATTAATTGCCTGAAACTGTCTTTAACAGATGATAATATTGGATACAAAATGTTCCAAATTGAACGTTGAAAGTTGACAAAGTATAGCATAACATACTAGCATGTTGTTACTGGTACAGTTATCTACCTCTATAGGGATCACATTTAAAATGTAAAATGCCTGCAATCTTTCTTTAAATAGACGATAGTGCTGAATACATAATGTTCTAAATGGAACATTGAAAATGTTCTAATTCTAGTATTGAAACCGTTATACATGTATGACAAGACCTAACACTGAAAGTTACTATTCTTTGTTTTTAAAGGTTTATCTAATACAGGTGAAATTGTACTCTATAAAATCAGATATAGATATAGCACATATTGTAATGCCTACGTTGAATAGTACAGAGAGTGTACAAAATATCAGAAAAATTACTGTATAAATTTGTCATAACTATAATGATAGTGCCTATTACAGCTATTTGCCACATAATGTTGTGATTGGCTGTAAACGTATTTTTTAAGAACTAAAAGACAATTTAGAAATACATGTTTCTAGGTATGTTTTCATGGATGAACCATATACCTATTAATAAGATTTGCTTGTTGTTACTAAGTTAGTTGTTGTTAATGTTATTATTACTTGTTATATTCAGAGAGTTCACACACATGAACACCATCTATAGTTTGATACATTAAATGTGATATCATATTTTTTGTATTGTGTTATAGTTCCTAGACATCAAGGAATAATATATCATATTTCACTGTTATTGAATTGATGTTATTTTGTGCATCAGATTATGTAAAGGTGTAAAGGTGCATGATATATAATGGATTGAATATGACTCCTGTAGTTGAGAAATAATGATGGAACAAAAGTTAAGGGTATTTTGTTGTTAAAGAGTATACTTCATGTTGATATCTATGTTAGTTAGATGGATTTAAAGTGCCAGGATCACAATTACAAGTAGCTCTTATTTTACCAAGAAAGATGTCTTACAAGCGGAGATGATTTGTACCATACCATACTCATTCCTAACTTTGCTTTTTAAATCAATGAACATGCTAGAAATATAGTGCAATATTTTTTCAGTGATATTGCAAAAACTAACTATATTAGTAAAGTCAATTTGACCCTGGGACTTTAAGCAATTTTAAGGCTTGGTACATCACAGCGTGATACCATGCTATTAATCTTAATAGAACTGTTGTAAAATTGTTCTAGTTATTTCATTATATAGTCGTATTATTTTAACTTAATAATGAATTGTTATTTTTATGAAATTACATTGTTATTATGCTATGTTTACCCTTAGCTTGATACAATACAATTACCGTACTTACTAGTTTATGGCTGCATTTAGATAGAGTATTTTGTAAGGATACAACAGTTTTAAAAAGGGATGAAATGTAAGCCTACATTTCTGAATCTCTAAACGTAGTAATGTTGCCACTTTGTTACACATGCGGGTGAGGTATTTTTGAAAACATCTAATGATTTTGATAGTTTTAGGCATCGATTTATGTTGTCACCTCTGACAGAGAGTAGTACATTGTATTATAAAGCCTAAGTAAGAAATAAAATGTAAATTTACCTAATATTTGTTAAATCTAGTTATTTTAGATATGAGGTATGTTTCACATGTTTAGCGTTTTCAACATGTATGTTGTATATTGAGTAATAATACCTTGTAAATTACGTCAGTACACATGTCATCTGAAGTTTACATTACCATGTTCGTTTGGTTACATTTTCACCATTTATGGAAAGTTGTTTTAAGATCTAGGTGTTTTTACAAGTTGAATATTTACTATACGTTTGTTAATGATTAATTTCGGTATTTTCCAATCTGTAAGAGGTAAAATCTGATTAACTTTCATTAAAAAATACGGCCTGCCAGATAGAGGTTTTCTCGGAGGCGTTTGTGTGTAAAAGCTCAGACTAGAACAGTCCGAAACTTTCTTGTGATACACTTGATTTATTCTCCACACTTATTTAGAATGTTGGCTTAGTTTTATTGTAGATATTTAAATACTTAAATTTAATAATACTCCATTGAAATCAGTTTATTTGTACACTATTGAATTTATACAGTATCTGTTTCTTTTTAATTTTATAATGAATTTAATAACTGAACATTAAATAAATATAAAAAAGTTACAAGATGATGAAACATGAAACATGTGTTGTTATATGTCAGTTTATATACATTAAACTTGTGTTGTTATATGTCAGTTTGTTATTTACTTGGAAAACATTAGTATTGCGCCACCTAAATCAATCAATCACCACAGTAAGAAGGGTGAGGTGGCGTAGAGGTTAAGGTTTCTGCCGCTCATCCCGGAGGTTGCGGGTTCGAGCCCCACCAAGGTCACGACCGTACCTCCTCATATGACACCAGTACTGGTTTTTCCAGGAAGCGGACTCGAGAGTTACTCGATAAGCTCAAAGCTTTCTTCACAATCGAACTAAAATAAATAAGTATCAACCATCACCACAGAATTACCTCAACATGTATCACTTACTTTAGCTTTTCAATTAGGGTCACTCTTCATTTTCCTAATTTTACAGAGGTATCATTGTGTTGGTTTCTTACTTATATAACTGCAAAAATACATGTTTTATGTTTATCTGTATACGGATTTTCCATTTCATTAACAACCCTTTGATTCAGTATTTTTTTGTATAAGCTACATTTTCTTTATGATATAAATCAAAACAGTATTATAACGTGATACTTTTATAAACGATTTTTGTATACAAATGTTGTCAATTATTTTAGTTTATCACAAACCATGACTATTGACATGGGATTCTTGCATATTGGATCGGCATAATCGGTGATTTTGCCCATGCCGGAAAAACCGGTCTGGCATCCCTCCTATGCCAGACGACTCTCGTGAATTACTTATGACGAGACGTTATAAACATTGTGACGTCACTTACCTAAACACAACGTCAGAAAATCGTTTGTTTTTCGTGATAATTCATCATTTTGATAAGTTTGCATTTAGAAATCTACTTTAAAGTGCAGGACAGTATGCAAGAAAAAGTTTCCACCATGAGACACTTGGCTCAGATGGCTCAGATGGAAATATCCGTCACCTCGGGTAACTGTTTAGCGGAAACTCGGCAGAGCCTCGTTCCTGCCAAAACAGTTACCCTCGGTGACGGATTTTTCGGTCTGAACCTCGTGCTCATGACAGAAAAAATTGATAGAAATTATATTATTTTTAACTTCTTTTCTTTTACATGTAATTCACTCATTTATTGTTTTATACAATGTACCACGTATGTTATTCTTGTTCGAATACAATTCAAATCGACATACCCCCATTGTATTAGATCTATTAGTGCTGGCATACCTTATGTTGTACCGTACACAGTGTACCGGGTTTTGTCTTGCAAATTGCTTAGGTTGTTCCCTTTGTTTTGTGTTCTCCATTTGCTCTCGATAGAAGTTGCTAGTTGTCAGTCTTTTCTCCTTACTGGCGTGGTGGCAGTGATGTTAAAGAATCTACGACGTCTGTTTTGTATTAACTACATTTTTTCTTTATGATATAAATTAAAACAGTATTTTACGATCATATGACACTGTATTTTTTTTTAGATCATCGAATGCCATGACTATTGACATAGGATGATGAAATGTGATTAATTCCTATATGGAAAAAAATTGTTATTGTTTTACTTCTTTTCTTTTACATGTAGATCTAATTCCCGCGCTAAGGCAAATTTACTTAAAGACAGGTGCGATTTGGTGCTTCTAGAATTAGAATGTCATGTAACAGAACTGATTCTGAATCGAACGATTCTTGTTTAGGCATAGGCAAAGCTCTTCACTAAGCTTAATCAAAACGGTCAAAACTGTATTTAAGGATTACAGCACTAGTGATAAAATGTATCAGTCTAATAGTATAAAAGTATTCACCCATTTTCGTTTCCACATGCCTACACGACGTGACTACAGAAATTCTGTTTGAAATCCAGAATTAAGGGAATTAATTCCGACATGTAAACAGGCTTTATCGAACGCACCAGAATAGCTTCTAGGAATCAATTCTCAATTCAGAACTACCAAATCGAGCCGTCTTTTTGGAATAGAAGGAATTAATTCCGAGAAGCAAAAAAGCTTAATCGAACGCTCCACAAGTGCTTCTATGAATCAATTCCTAATTCAGAACTACCAAATCGTACCCGTCTTTAGACAACAGTAGAAACTGCATTTACAGTATTCGAACCTGCATATTTCTATAAGTTATAACCTAATACCTGTTCATACAATGAACTTTCTTGCTGTCCGTTTGTCCGCTACTTTATTTGGATCGTGTCTCGGTGGACCGACATACCACCCGACCGACAGGGTGATTCCATTAACCGCTTTCATCACCGCCCCCTAACCCCCCTCAAAATTTCTTTCTCCTTTGTTCTGTTTTAAGTTTGTCAATATTCAGTAACTTTCTTGGTCCTGAATGTTTTGTAGTAATTCGTATATAGAGGATTTCGAACTCTAGATATTTCAGGGATGCATATGACGTTGTCACAGATATAATGATGATCAGAGATAGTAACATTTATTAATGGTTTTGTTTGTAATGTTAAGTTTCAGTATAACATAACATGCTATGAAATGTACAAATGAGATCAACTTCTTCCTTCGCAGATTTATTTGTTTAAAATCTGAATAATTAAACTGCCGACAGCTGCTACCAGACAGGCCATTCATTTCTTGGTTCCTCTGTTTAGTTCTGATGGCTTGCTTTACCGTTGAGTGCAGGACTAACCGGTGTTATGATCACACGTCGCTCGGTCAGGTAACCTCATTGACCCTCGCCGCCATCTTCAATCTGTTAAAGAATAGAAAACTCACGCTCTTTAAAGGATTAGTGTATTTTTTGAACATTACCACGCCATTGGATGACATAAGTGTTACATAATTTGGAGAATCACAACTCTGTAAAATCTCTGTTTCTTGCCTGGTCAAAACTAACCAATTGTAACCACTGTTTTGCCACCTACTTTATATTGAAATATTATATTTTATGTCTGTCATCGTTTCTACATTTTTGATGTTATCTGTATACTAGTATGCATCGTACGATAGTTTTACTCATATTGCGCTGTTCATACGTTGTTCTTTTAATTTGTTTAAAAAATTGTTTAAGAAGGCCTCATTGTAAATAAGGTGTACCACCTATTTATGTATTGTACTTAATATATGTGTTGTTTTAATGAGCCACCTTCTAAAAATAAAGAGATTATTATTATTATTATAAGTTGCCTATAAAGTTGTTAAAAAATAAAGCACTCATCCGACCAAAACGAGTTTATAGCATTGTGTTTCTGGTGACCGAACTTACCCTACATATATTTTATCCCCCATATTAAAATCATTTTTGGAAGTAACAAGTCGGCATCACTTCCCCGACGAAATGTTGTGCTTAGTATAGTTTAAAGATACGATACTATAGCGTTAATTATTATTTCTTTCTAAATATTCCATGATTTTTTTAGTATGTTATTAGAAACTATACTTAATTTTTCCTTTGTCTTTTTCTGCTTTTTTAGCTCACCTGGCACAAAGGTTATTCGGATCGCATTCCGTCCGGCGTCCGTCGTACGTCCGTTAACATTTTTTCTTCAAACGACTTCTCCTCTGAAACCAAAACGCCAATGATAATATAACTTGGCAGGGATGTTCGTTGCATAAATCCCTCTCAGTTGTTCAAATAATTCTATTCCATCTAGAACTCATGTTGCTATGGAAAGGAAAAACTTTAAAAATATTATTCTCGAGAACAGGAAGGCTTATAATTTAGATATTTGCATGTGGCATTACCTAGTAGACCTCTACCAAGATTGTTCAAATTATGACCCCCGGGTCAAAATTGACTCTGCCCGTGTGTCACCTGTTTTTCCATAGGCTTATATAGGAAAAACTTTACAAATCTTCCTCTCTGAAACCACAAGGCCTAGAGCTTAGATATTTAGCATGTGGCATAACCTGGTAGACTTCTACCAAGAATGTTCAAATTATGACCCCTGAGTCAAAACTGACCCCACGCGGGGGTCACACTCACTTGTTTTTACATACGCTTAATGTAGGAAAACTTTATAAATCTTCCTCTCTGAAACCACAAGGCTTAGAGCTTAGATATTCAGCATGTGGCACAACCTGGTAGACCTCTACCAAGAATTTTCAAATTATGACCCCTGGGTCAAAATTGACCCCACGCAGGGGTCACTTGTTTTTTTCTCATACGCTTAATGTAGGAAAAAATCCTCTTCTCTGAAACCACAAGGCATAGATCTTAGATATTTAGCATGTGGCATTACCAAGTGGAATTCTACCAAGTTTGTTCAAATTATGACCCCTGGTTCAAAATTGACCCTGCCCAAGGGTCTCTTGATTTTACATAGGCTTATATAGAGGAATATCATGAGCCCAAGGTCACAATTGACCTTTTCTGCTTTTGATGATCTTCTATTATAGCCAATGGTAGCCGGTGAGCGATATAGGGCCATCTTGGTTCTTGTTTCAAACTTGATTTGTCCTTACCAGTGGATGACCCTTACTCATGTACAGGTTATTAGGTCTAATGCCAATTTCACAGTGACTTTGACTTTAAAAACGGTTCCTTACATAGTTCGACTTTTTCCACATTACTGATTGCACCAAGGGGGGCTATCGTGTTTTACAAACAGTTCTTTATTATCGGGAATTGTGCAGATCAGATCATGTATTGCAGATGTTCTATGTTGCTCACTCAGGTGAGCGATTTAGGACCACCATATCCCTCTTGTTTCCCTGTTAGTTCGTCTGAGCCACTAGCTCAGGGTGAGCAAAAATGATCGATGATTGTTCTTCGTCCGCCCGTCGTCCACAATTACTTCTAGTCACTTCTTCTGGCAAGCAAGTTTATGGTATATTATCAAACCTTGCCAGAAACATCCCTGTAATAAAAAAGCATGGCCGCCAGAGATGAAAATATAAATTCTTTTAAAATCTTATTCTCCAAAACCAAAAATGCTCAGAGCTTAGATATTCGGTTTATAGTGGTCCTCTATCAAATTTGTTCAAATCATGGCCATGGGGTCAAAATTGGCGCCACTTTGGGTAGTCACTTGTTTTGTGTAGAATTGTTTAGGACAAACTTTTTCTCCAAAATCTAAGATACTTAGTAGATATCATCGTCTAGTGATCCTCTACCAGGTTTGTTCAAATCATGCCTTTGGTGTCTAATATGTCACCCATGTAGTCACTTGTATTGACTTGAATAAGGAACTTGTCCAAAACCGTATAGGGCTTAAATATTGAAGATGTATTATTGCCTAGTTGTCGTCTAATAAGATTTTATCACTGGGGTCATTAAATGAAAGGTCCAGAGCTTAGATATTTGATATGTAGCAATGTCTGGTAGTCCTGTTAAAGGGCCGCTTGGGCCAAAAATGGTCTTTTTACTTATTCCCTTCTTATTTGGAACACGAGTAAAGTTTTGCAAACAGATATCAACGCTTACGTGCGATGACCTTAATATTGACCAACTTCCTGCTTTTTGCAGCTACATCAACCAAATGTAGACCTTGTGCCCGGTGAATAGTCCACTTTGGTGATTTTAATTTTGACCTTTTTAACCGTCTTTATTGTTTCAGAAGCTACAGCCATGAAATTTAAACTAGTGTACAGTTTTGTAAACAAGTTTCAATATATGGTTTTCGCTTCTTCTTCAGCGGTGACTTTGAATTTGATGCGTTATGCCACCATTCAAGCAAACTGTTACATTGTACCATTACATATATTTGAAAATGTAACAATCACTGTGCGTTTACTTTAGTTTCTGCAATGTTTTTGTTGACTTTTTATTGTACTCAATTGAGCGATATAGGGTCATCATTGTCTTCTTGCTTATATTTGCTTGTCCAGGGTCAAACTATTCAAGGGACAGGCTATTCAGACTTTAAAGACTAAATTTAAGTTATAATACGGACAAACCACACGATACTTGTTTTAACATTGTTTAAACTGTATCGATTGAATGTCGCCACTTAACTATTTATAACAACGAGGTTATCCAGTTTTCAGAAAAAAAACCCTCAGATATTAACTAGCCACATAACTATTTATATCTACGAGGTTATTAAGTTTTCAGAAAACAACCTCAGATATTTACTCGAAAAATAACTATTTATAACTACGAGGTTATCCAGTTATGAGAAAACAACCCTACACAGGGCACAATTACATTTTGGATCTGATCGTGCAGACCAACGGGAAGAGAAAATGTAAGTTATTATTTAAGTACAATAATCGATTTTACAGTACAGTGTTCTTCAAATTGAAACGTTTGTGCATGTGGATACTGTGTGATACGTAATAATGGTACGTATCATTCTTATCATTTAAGGAAGGGATATCATTACAAGTGTATATTTTTGTACCAGTAATAAAAAACTACTTTCGGTCAAATCAAACATCTGAGATCTTTGGTCTAAATCAAAATTGTATTAAAATAACTGGTTTCTGTCGACCTTCGTGACAACCAAGTATTTTTGTCTTATAACAACCAAAAAGAAACGAACGCCTAAGAGACTAAATTCGTAAAAGATGAACGTTCGGCAGTCGCTGAATCATGTAGTCAAACTTTCCCCTGCAGAGAGCACTGAGAGGACAGACGTAGCTTAATTTAGTTTAAACTTGGGTAGATTAATATATTATTTCAAAATACTTTTATTATATTTATGTTATACAGGTTGCCTATTGGTAAAGCACAATTTTTCTTTTCAAGTTTTCTATTTGTTTCAATCGGTTGGATCTAAAGCCCTTATTCAGAGTCCATATTCTCAGACATTTCCTGACCAAAAAATAAAAAGAAGCTATATGCGTTTTCAAATGTTTAATAAACATGCATGATAAATGTTTCCTTTGCGAAAAGCTAACAAATTTCTTGACCTAATTTATTCGGCCCTCTGTTTTTTATAGTTGTCAAACCTTGAAATCAAATGTATAAAATGACGAAAAATATTTTGAAACTCAATATTTAACTTGACTTTTTTACCCTGAGAGGTGCGGGCTATTTAACTGCTTAAAATACTGCCTTATTCTACCGAAATCTTTCTTCTGAAATCACCTTCCATCGGTAATCTAATATTTTGATCGATTTAGTACATGTAACCAGTTTTTACCTCGAATGATAACGAAGTACTTAAAAGTTAGTTATTGCGATTGCCGGTTGTCTGTGGCCTGTCTGCTTACACTTGCATTGTTTACACTACATTGGTCACATTTGACATCCACACTTCATGTACATTGGTCAGAATCCTTATCTTAATGATTTCTAGGTCACGTCTAAATCTTGGATAAATGGGGTCAAAGACTAGTTCACACGGTCAAACCCTAGAACATTCTTGTTAACACTCTAGATGCCTCATTTATTAGCCAATAGAATTTCTATATCTAAATGTTTGTCTGAAAGACTTCTAGGTCAATTTATTAACAAGGTCGTTTGTCTTGATGATTGAATGTGGATCACATGGGATTAAAAGCTAGGTCTCCTAAGTTCATTTTCTAGAAACATCTTATGTGAAATGTAAATTGGCCAGAATGTTTGTCTTCCCAAGGTCAAACAGAAAATCTGTGCTTCTGATATATTAGTTTAATATTGAATTTATGTTCATTAGGTCATAATTAGGTAATGTACACTTGTTTTATTATCAGTTGAAAAATTATTTTTTAAGAAATCGTCAATGTATAAATACGAATAATGCTTAATTCGTTAACACGAAACCAAAAGTAAAACGGGTACAATAAAACCATTTTCGGAATATTTAATTGTAAACGTAGGTAATAGTTAGGTAAAATTTTATAACTGTTAGGTTTAAATGAGATCAAAATGTAGCTCACGATAGATTGAATGTATGAGGTGGGACTTATAATTGGCGCCGCCGATGACGGCGGCGACCTATTATGGAATAGTTTTTCCAGAAGTACATGCTAGGAGCGGTTATTAGAATGCGAAGAAAAATGGTTTTAACTGTATGCTAAAATAATACGAAATAGACATTAAAATATTGATTATACACATTTCCTTCATTAAAACGTAATTGTTTAATTGTAATGTTCCTTTTCATATCTTTTAGAAAAAATACGAAAACGTAAAACAACTTCTCCCTTATCGGTTTTGCAAAATTATAATATCAGCTTATTTTTTACCACGTGCTTTAAAGTCAGTCTCCGTGGTGTAGTGGGTAAGCTGATGACCGCCTAATTTTACGAGTGGAGTTCAAATCCCGGTCAAACCCAATTTTTTATAAAATATTTTTTCTTCCGGTTTTTTTTTTCCAGCTTTAAAACCACCATGATTTTAAATGTTTTCTGCAAATATTCATAAATTTTTTTCATTCAAATCAAACTAATAATGATTGCTTATCAAAAAGCTAATTTTAGCTATTTAACGCCACACATGTACAAAACTATTTTCGGCGCCCTTTAATGCTTTGCATCAATGGTATTCTTGTATAATAATTTGAATGCATAAATATTTATGTAAGTGTTGGCGATAATACCAGATGAGGTTTTATACGTTGAATAAAAGTACGATCAGGTTGATATGTTTTATTATTTGCACATTAAAGCTCGTATTTACTTGAACATCGTTGTATATATTTGAAAGCGAGTAGACCACTATTATTATTCTACCTAACAGTTCACTATTTATATTATAGGAGTATATAAATTGACAGTGCAACTTATTAAGATAAAAATTATCCGAAGCGGTAACTCTCTTTTACGGATCTCATCCAGTTAAATTACTCTATTGATTCAGATTGCGAATCCAAACCCCGTTCGAGTCTTCTACGACTTTTGTTCACAACACTCGGATTCAGTACCCCTGTATCATTATGGCTTATACAAGGTAAATTTAAACGCGTCTGCTGTGTGTAAAACTTGTGCTGGCACAGTGAAAAAGGAATGATTGTATCCCATGCATAATGTGCTTAGTATTTACTACGTATGCCTTCTTCCATCAGGAGCGGTTACTTACCACTGTGGGGAGGCACAGTTCATTTGTATTTCTAACTGGACTAGCAAGGCTATACTTAAGGTAACTTGTCCAAAACAAAATGGCCACCAGTAAAAAACTGATGCTATTCCTAAAATGTAGTCTGGTGGTCTTTTGACATAATACACAAACAAATTACTGTTATATAAGCTTTTAGAACCTGTATTGGTGTGTTTTGTTACAAATATTGTTAAAACATGTCATTTCAGTTCTTACTTACATGAAAAATATCCAATTTTTGTGCAAGTTTCCTGACAAAGTCAAATGATGAAATTATTCAAACTGGCACTTATTTACTAGTTCAATGTCTCCTCCAGATGCTCGACCATAGAAATAGTTGAACAGTTCTTTCAATCTTACACATCAACCGTTTATAACACATCACTAAATTTTGAATTCCACGTGCTTGAGTTATGGTTAAGCACTATCGTCTGTAGTGGCCGGGTGGGGTGCATGGTTATTTTCATTTTTTTATTCTTTCCAAAATGTAAACTGTGTTTCTTTTGGTATGGATGTCATGATAATGTAGTATATTGACACTAATAATTCATGTAAAGAGAACTATAAATCAGTGAATTATTATAAAGAACGGATACACTTTCAAACATATTCTTGCTAGTTGACAAAAAAAAAGACTCAAGAGTGACATATTCAGTGGAATAAAGAAACTAAAACATAGGTTATAAAAAGAAAATGTTTACTCACCCATATAAAATACTGCAAGACGCTCTTATACTTTTTACAGATATTTTTCAAATTATACATTTGATACAGAAAAGTCAACCAAAATTACGTTGATAATGGTGTTAACTATGTTTTAGTGTTATTATTTTTACTGAATCTGTCACTTTAAGTCTTTGTTTGTCAACTAGCAAGACTATGTATGAAAGTGTATCCGTTCTTTATAATAATTCACTGATTTATAGTTCTCTTTACATGAGTTATAAGTGTCAGTATACTATAAGATTATGATATCCCAACTAAAGAAATACAGTTTACATGAAAGGAAAAACGAATGAAAAAAATCATGCACCCCACCCACTCAAGACAATAGCTCTCTACCTTAAACCATAACTCAATCATGTGGACTTCACAATTTAGTGATGTGTTATAAACTGTTGATGTGTAAGATTGAAAGAACTGTTCAACTATTTCTATGGGCGATCATCTGGAGGAGACACTGAACTAGTAAATAAGTGCCAGTTTGTATAATTTCATCATTTGACTTTGTCAGGAAACTTGCACAAAAATTGGATATCTTCATGTAAGTAACCCAAGAACTGAAATGACATGATTTAACAAATTTTGCAACAAAACACACTAAAACAGGTTCTGAAAGCTTTTATAACAGTAATTTGATTGTGAATTATGTCAAAAACCACCAGACTACATTTTAGTAATAGCATCATTTTTTCACTGGTGGCCATTTTGTTTTGGACAAGTTACCTTAAAACTAAGCAGACGTTGTTATCAAACTATAAATCTGTCATTTCTTTTGTTACCTTATAGCAAAGCGACATCTATGACCAGTAGGGGTTACTAGCAGTGAGATATGGGTCGTCCCCAAAAAACAACACAACGGCATTCTAGCAGACGAGAGAGAAACAACCGCCGAAGATTGGTAGGCAGACGCCGCCTAGGGGAACATACCGATAGCAGGAGACCACACTTAGGAAGCCGAAACCTACACTTACAGCACCGAAGACCATATTATGACAGGCATAGGGGACAAGGACGAAATAACCGAAATGAACGCCCTCGTACCAATAACAGGTGGGAGAATTAGCTTCTTATGTCGGCCATTGTCGTCCGTCGTGAACAAGTAAGAAGTGTATGCGATAGTAAATTACAAACCATGAATGAATGCATTTAACAAAATTAAGATTAGGTCTAATTTTACATGTCGCACTGTTTAACATATGGACAAAAGATGGACATAAGACTAAAAAAACCTAGGAATAATAAAGCGGCGATATTTTTTAAGAAACTAGGTTACCTGCTTCTAAAGTAACAAAGGAGTTTGTTATTTGATCAAAAGGCTTTTTATAGACACTTGATTAACACGATGCGTACTGTCATTTGATCGGATCTTGTACCCGCTAAGGTCGAGGCTGAAATTGCCACAAAACACAAAAAAGACAAGAGAAAAACCCGTTGATCAAGTGTGAACAAATTGAATACACGCATTGTTCGTTGTTGTCTCAGTGTTTTAGCTCACCTCAGCACAAACTACTTATGATGAGTTTAAGTGCACATGTCGTCCGTCTATGTTTGTTCAAACAACATATCATCAGAAAGAACTTTGTCAATTTTAACAAAACTTCACAAGAATGTTCATTGATTAAATAGAATAGTTCTCTTCTAAAATCGCTGAACAATTTTCCCCAGTCATTTTTCTCCAAAGCTTACCCGAATGTTTCTTGGATCTTTTTCTAGTGATTCTACTCAAATGCATGTACTTGCAAACAGAGTAGTTCATTGGGTGCTATCTTTCAAACTTCTGCTCCACTGCACATTACTAATATAGCTAAAAATAGGAAACATCACCTCTTAATTTGCTTCAGGATTTCATGGCATCTGCATTTGATGGTCGTCTATTAAAAATGCTTAAATGGTTCTGCTCTGCATCAAGTTATGATAGTGGTGAAAACTTTAAATGACATCTCCTTCGATTTGAAATGGATTTACACAGTTGCTATTTAGATGAAAAACATTGTTTAGCTTATTCGGAATATTAAAGATATTTAAGAATATTAAGATAATCTAATTAACCTGTCTGTCGTTTTTTTTGTCAAATTCTATTCTTTATGCTCTACGTGAATCATTCCAATTCGAACAGGTGTTACAAATTAAGCATTTGTGTTAACTTAAGTGAGCTATGTGTAGGGCACATTATAGGCCTCTTGCTGTGATTCATATTGATTTCAAATCACATTAGCGACATACCATCTTGTCCCTTATAATAAGATATGCAAGATATAAAGATATTGTTCTCTGCTATAAGATTAATATAATTTAAATATCGTAAATTCTACGCAAAATCTCTATGCAAGGAAGTTTCAAATTTGAATCGATATCTCGGTTACATGTCTGAACAAAAAAATGCCATAACATTTTGAAACTTAAGTTATGGACAATACGCATATGAAATTATAGTTATAAGCAGCAGTATGATTTTATATTGATAACACAGTACGCTGTACTGCATTTTCAGGCGAGGACCTATCGACTTACGAAGAGATTTAGATACAATTGAGACAAAAGATCCTTGTGAAATAATATTAACCCTGGGCGGAAATGTAAAATCTTTAAAAAACTTACTTTCTGACACGAGCGAAAGCGTAAACAAAAAGCTGTTGACAGTACTTGATAAGGGGTTTAAGAGCGAGTCGACTCCAGCATTACTGCTGAATGTTATGAATACAATGGTTGGGACAGAATTTATTCTGTGTACCATAAAAAGTCTTAAAAAACACTTTGAGGGTAGGGTGGATTATAAGGACGATGAAAGTCACCTACATGCAGCATCAGCAGTTCTCCGTATCTTGATTAAAATGTACACAAGAAATCCAAGCGCAATAACATTCATTCTTGGTAGTTTTAGTCACATGTCAGATCTCATGGACACAATGAGAAATTCATTGAAAGTTGATGATCCCAACCATGCATATAGAAGTGACCAGACAGAAAATTCGAAACACCATGGAAAAGATGTTAATAATTGTGTCACAATTTATCAAAGACAAAATACTATTGAGGAATGTGAACAGACTTCTGTCACTGAAGATGAAAAAATACAACTGCCCTGTAAAATTCATCCATTTGCACCAGTAGAGGAATTGTTCACAAAACTGGATGACCACAGACGGGAATGTATTTCTCGACGTTCAAAAAGAAAAGTAGAGGATACAGAAAATTGTATAGAGAATCCGATAGAAGATTTCCATGAAATACCAATATTTCCCCGTCTTGGGGACTTGAATGGTGATATAAAGCCAAATTTACGAGTAAATAAAGCTAAGGGTGGATACAGCAGTGTTGATGATTACTTAGACGTACAGTTTAGATTGCTGCGTGAAGATTTTGTGGAACCTCTAAGGGAGGGTATTTTATCGTTTACTGGACAGACATTCGGCAAAAACAAAAAGAAAATTCAAGAAATTAAAGTGTATGAAAATGTTCGGATTGAGTCTTTCGTCTGTGGCTGTGGTGATGGCTTAAATCATGTTCTTCTCTTCGACAACAGGAAGATGAAAAACATTCGATGGAGCATTACCAAACGTTTGAAATATGGTTCTCTAGTTTGTTTATCGGCAGATGATTTCGTGACATGCTTTTTTGCAACAGTTGTAAATAACGACGTAAAGTTTAGAAAGCAAGGGCGTGTACACGTAAAATTCGCACTTGACTTTAAACAGATTAAACCGTTGATTGGATCAACATTTACAATGATTGAATCCACTGCCTACTTTGAAGCGTACCGGCCGGTCCTTTCTAGTCTTCAAACCATCAAAGAAAACGATCTTCCTTTTCAAGAGTACATTGTGAAATGTAATCGTGATGTTTTGCCACCAAAATACCTGCGGAGACTTAATAATGCAGATATATCTTTTGATTTAAGAAGTTTGTTAGAGCCAGATGTTGAAATACATAGCACTTATAAAGCTTTTAGTATAGATGAGAGGGTAATCGGGCGGGAAAAAGCGTTTAGCAATGAGTCAAAGGAATTGAAACGAATCAATATTCTTAAAGAAAGCAAATGGCCGAAGGAAGACATGATGCCTCTTGATCGTTCACAACTAGATGCTCTCAAAACAGCACTTACTAGGGAGTTCTCTATTATTCAAGGTCCACCTGGTTGTGGAAAGACCCATATAGGTCTGGAAATAGCAAAGGTTTTGCTTCATAACAGATCATTGTGGAGACATGAGGACGGAACCCGATCTCAAATGCTGATTGTTTGCTACACAAATCATGCTATTGACCAGTTCATGGAAGGAATTAGTTCATTCTTTAATGGAGATATTTTAAGGGTTGGCAGTCGTAGTTCAAATAAGAATTTGGAACAACACAATCTTAAAGCGATAAAAAGTCATTTCAGAAAAGAAAAACAATTTCCATTCGATCTTTATCTGAATCGAGTTTTAGCCAAACAAGATCTAAAAACTCTTCAGTGTGACCTCAGCTTAGAATCGGAGAAAATTAAGAGTTTGAGAGAAAATATTGTTCACCAAAACTCACTTTATTCGGAAATGGGGAGTCTTTACAATCAGTTTTTGTGGTTGGAAAACGAAAGAAGCCGGGAACGCATTCCTCCATGGCTCAAGTTTCTAGACGGTTCTGTAATAATTGAATGGTTAGGTATTATTGATATGGCAAAACACATACAGGACGACATTTATTTTGCCACCAAAGTAAGAAAGACTCGTGACATTGAAGAGGACGTTGATGAAAAAATTGAAATTGAAAACAGGGAAACAATGATAGATATAGAGCTTGATTTCCAAGTGCAGCTAGAAGATGAACATAAGGAAAACCTCAAGAAGTTCAAGAGGGATAATATTTCTCTAGATTTTGATGACATTAACGATTTGAATGCACACTACATTAAGGAATCAAAGAAAGAAACAGTGAAAAGGGAACGAAGAGCACTTACAGAAAAGATACAGATCCTTTTACGGGAAACTGAGCCCATGCCAGAATCTGAAGCACTTTCAGTTAAAGATATTCTGAGTACACGTTTAACAAAAGAAAAAAGATGGTCACTTTACTTATTTTGGGTTCAAAAGAAATGCAACAAGATGCACTTAGACATAGAAAAAATAATCGGTGAGTTTGAAGCAACACATGAGAGTTTCAAAGAAATTGCCATGATGGAAGACAGGCACATATTTCGTGAAGCCCATATTATTGGCATGACAGTTACTGGGGCAGCAAAATATAAAACTATTCTTAGAGAAATCAAACCGACCATAATGATAGTCGAAGAAGCAGCAGAAGTATTAGAATCACATCTTATCTCAAATCTAACATCGGGATGCGAACATCTTATACTGATTGGCGACCACAAACAACTTAAGCCTAAACCAAACGTTTATAGATTAGAAAGAGAGTACAATCTTGATATTTCCCTTTTTGAGAGGATGGTAAGGAATGGCATTAGATGCGATTCTCTACAAATACAGCATAGAATGAGACCTGATATAGCAGATAACGTGCGCCACATCTACGAAGTTCTGATCGACCATGATAGCGTGAAAAAGTATGAACCAATCAGGGGCATTTCTCATGACATGTTTTTCATCGATCACAGAGTTGAAGAGAAGAAAGACGAAGAGCTGAAAAGTTATACAAATGTACATGAAATAAAATATCTTATTGCCTTATGCAAATATCTGCTCTTACAGGGATACAATGCGTCAGAAATAACTATCCTCACAACTTACAAGGGACAGCTATTTATGCTGAAGAGGGAGCTGCTAGAACAAGGCGACATCTTAAATGGTGTTAAAATGACAATTGTTGACAATTATCAAGGCGAGGAAAATGACATTATTTTATTGTCTCTTGTAAGAAGCAATAACGAGGGCCGTGTTGGCTTCATTGCCCGTGACAACCGGGTGTGTGTTGCATTATCAAGAGCAAAGAAAGGATTTTATGTGATTGGGAATTTCGAAATACTTGCAACAGCGTCATGTTTGTGGAAATCAATCGTCAACAGCGTAAACCAAAAAGGTCTGGTAGGCAAAGCTTTACCTTTATGCTGTCAAAATCATCCAAATGATGACGGATTAAAGGCAGAAAGTCCAATGGATTTTCAAAAAGCACCTGAAGGAGGCTGCGGAAAACTTTGTGACATACGTTTAGATTGTGGCCATACCTGTGAGAGGCATTGTCACATAGATAATAGGGAGCACAAAGATATAATATGCATGAAACCTTGCGCTAAAAAATGTATAAATGGGCATCAATGCAGGATGATTTGTTTCAGACAATGTTTTTGTGAAGAAGAAGTAATCGTCACATTACCTGGATGCGGTCATATTGTGCAATGCGTGTGTTCCATTGATTTAATAAACTATGAATGTGAACAGATTTGCAAAAAGAAGTTAGACTGTGGCCATGAGTGTATCAGAAAGTGCAAGGATCCTTGTATTTGCATGAAACCAGTGAAAGCGATTTTACCTAAATGTGGACATGAAACAACTATACCTTGCTCAGTGAGGCCAGATCAGCACAAATGTAATGAAGATATTCAAATACTTCGGACTGATTGTGGCCATTTCGAAAAAATCATGTGTCGTGATGCCTCAAAAACGACTAACTGTAAAAATACCTGTAACCTTGTCATGGATTGTGGTCACGTGTGCAAGGATAGATGTGGTAACACATTTTCTCCACTACTGAAAAATGATGATAATTGCAAATCTTCAATGTGCCCTAGAGGCCATTTGACATATTGTAAAGCGGAGTGTGAGGAAAAAATGAAATGTGGTCATACTTGCAAAGGAAACTGCAGCACATGCTTCCAAGGGCGTTGGCATGAGCCATGTGATAAAGGCTGCAATTGTGACCTTATTTGTGGTCATAAGTGTAATGGGAAGTGTGGATATTGTTTACCGTGCACAGAAATATGTACAAGAAGATGTCGTCACCTGGTTTGTGAAAGACAATGCATAGAAACTTGTATGAAATGCACAAAACCATGTATTTGGCGGTGTGATCATTTCAAGTGTACCAAGCTCTGTGGAGAAATCTGCGACAGACCGCGCTGCAATGAACCTTGCAAAAAACTACTTTCTTGTAAGCATGAATGCATTGGAATGTGTGGTGACCCATGTCCCATTCAATGTCGTATATGTAATCAAGAAAATGTCGGCAAACTACGATTTGAAAATGAAAATCTTCCAGATGCAAGGTTTGTACAACTACAAGACTGTGGACATCTCATAGAACACGATATTATGGACAAATACATGGATTCTGATGAGGGTGTTTGTCTGAAAAGGTGCCCTATATGCAAGGAACCAATAAGAACAACTATGGGTAACCGTTATGAGGACATTGTTAATAGGATATTCAATGAATTGAACGATGTTAAGAAACACGTTTTACAGGATTACAAGTTGTTTAATGCGTGTGTTTTGCAACAAAATAACGACACGACACAAGTCAAACGATCACGCTACGATACCTTGCATTGTTTAAGAACAGGTTTATCTTGTGAGCTTTTCACAGTTTTAGATTGTCGGGGAGCTCTAAATTCACTGAATCTAATGGCGGTTCAACACTTTATCCAAACAGTTTCGACAGAAATTGAGTATCCGTTGCAGAAAGAAACATTATCGCTTCCACATGCAGGCATGTGTATGTCACCTCAACAATTACATGAAACTGAGAGGGAACTCAAGAGATATTTTGATAAATGCCATTTAGAAAACGTAGTTACCATCTTAAGAGCGCACGGGGATTATGACTTGAAGATGCAGGCGATTCTTGAAAATGCAAATGCTATTTTGTGTAAGGAACGGGTGTACACGGAATATGATAGGAAAAATGTACAAACCTTTATCAACAAATTGCCCAAAATACCAAGCATTAGTAAACAGTTATTGAAGTTATCCGTAACAGCAACTAATATAGACAGAAACGCTATTGTCAGAGACAGGGGAATACAATTAGAGTCTTTGTACGAGAAGATCCCATTGATGAAAAGTGAGTCTTTAACTGAAACATTGTCTGAAATGGAAATATTACATGGTCATGTGGTGCAGCAAAACATAAAGGAAAATTGTATCCTTACTAATGAAGCAGCTGAATCTGACCAGCTTCCGTGTCAGACTCGTGTCTTTCCAGGAAAGTATTTAGAAAGTCGTGATTTCTCAGAAGAAGTTTCATTATCAGAAGATAATGAAAAGAGAAAAACAACACAAGAAGAGCTCTTACAGGTGACCGATTGTTCAAATGACAATGAAATCGAATGTCCAGATTCCTGTCATTTAAATGCGTCAGCACTTGAAGATTTGAGAGTAAGCGGAACCGAACATATAATTTACAAAAGAACGGAATCAAGACAATTGACAGACATGGCACTGTGTAAAGAGAATAAAAATACAAAAGATATCACAGCTGAATGTGAAACTAGTTTTGAGGAGCATGACGTATCAATGGTTGACAGAAAAGAAACCCTGTGCGGAGAAAACGACTGTCCGCGGAAAAACGCATGTTACAAAGAGTGTCTCCCGACTAACGATAATAAAGAATCAGCCTATATTCTAAAACTTTTGACATGGTCTGGCTACCCTTACTACCAGTGCAGTAAGTATTTGTTTGCTTTTGGTTCGAATTGATGCATTGAAAACGTTAGTCTCATTTGAAAAAATATAAAATACATTTATATACATGATCACTGAAATAAAGCACCTTCAAACTAGCCGATTGAGTTTAAAACATACTCTGTATGCATTCAGGTATGATTAAATAGTTTCGATGCTCGAATGTTTGAACAACTATTTCCATATATTATCTTATACCAATCAGTTTTCTATCGACATTTTGTAATATTACTATGTTAAAAACAAAATGCATTTTGAAGCCACAGTTTTAGCAGTAAATACTAAGTATACCTTCATATGATAAAAAGGTCAATTTCAAGTAATTAATTGGAGAACATGTAATTAGCATACCACTGATTCAAATGATAGGTTGTACGCTCGTATGGAGCATCTTCATGCATACATTCTAGTTATGTCATATAAATTGATACTTTTTCAGAGCAATCGCAGTTTCCTTTCAGACAGAAACAGAGCTCAAATTCAAGCAACAATAACAAAAATGGTTTGTTCTCATTCACTATTTTAAAATGGCTCATTTCAGTAACTTAATCAGCTCGTGTAACTTATTATCTTTAGAAAATATTAAATCTTACACCTGATTTAAAAACGATCTGGTCTTTATGAGATATAATTATTAATTAATAATTTATTAAATTCTAAGTGATACAGAATTTAGTTTTCTTGTTCATCTGAAGAACTATATCAAATATGTATGCAATTGTTTGAACAATTGAAAAAGCTCTAAGCGTTAATAATACAATAGCCTAAAATTAATCAGAAAACACAGGCAAAACGGTAATAAAACAAACGTTATATCGTTTCCAAGTGACAAGTACTAACGCAATGTGTAGATAACAGCTGTACACTTTCAAAAAGAATGATCCGAATTCTTTTCCATAGTTTCAGAAGTAGGACAAAAAAGGAGATATATAGGAAACTATATGGAAGAACCAGTTGAAAAGAAAACTAAACCAGGTAGACTTTCTTCATTATGTCTGCTTTGTCGTATGTCTGTCCGTCTGTCTGTCCACTTTACCTAGTCCGCTATTCATCTCCAAACCCCTTGTTAGATGTCAATCAAACTTGCTGGGAAGCATCAGCATGAAGTGTAGATTCGCCATTACAAAGAAGGATCATATAATCAAAGGCCAAGGCCACAGGGCTTGAAATGTGAAAACTTCCGTCCGCTCTGTTATCTACAGAACCCTGTGTTGGATTGCGAAGCATCGCTATGAAGTATAGGTGTTCATATTGTAATTTTAGGTCATCATATGGTCATGCATGTTGTTCAAAATCACAGGGGCTTGAAGATAGAAAACCTTGTCTACTTTTATTTCAAAATTCTCTATAGGAATTTCATCAAACATGGTCGGAAGCAACAGTAGGAAGTGTAGTTGTGCATATTATGATTACGAGTCACTTTGGGGTTTCTCATCCAAGTGAGTTAAATTTTTGGGAGGGGCGGTCTTACTTAAGTGAGTTTTACCTTCGGGAAGGTCTGAGGGCAGGGGGGACGTGCTTTTTTCTTAAAAAAAAAGTAATTCTAGTTTTTATTTAATTTTTGATTTAAAGAGCTAAGGTTTGAATTTTTTCTGACGCTATACAGCATTTTTCTTCTCGTCAACTTAGTTTTAATTAAACAGAAACATTAAGAAGTTAAAAAATAGGCGCAACTGAATTGTTTGATTAATTCGAATTATCAGCTATTTAAAAACTCTTTTGTCGTCGCTAAGATGTTTAGCTTTGTAATATTTCTGAAACAATTATCATAACTCTTGTAAAGAACGTTTTGTCATTAACTATGTTTCACAGCATACGGTAATACTTCACAAATACCAGCTATAGGAAATAAAAGGCGTCAACGCAAAGAAAAAGTCGACGGCGAACCACAAGGTAAGAAACGAAAATATGGAGGAGCCAGCCTAAAAACTGACACAAAATCGCAGCCAAAAAGAAACGATACAATTTGTGAAATCGAACAGACAGAAAAACACAGACACAGTGTTCACGATGCTGCGTCTGTTTCTAATGAAACTGATACGCGTAATGTCCTGATTAAAAGCAATCAGTCTTCAAGTAAATTGATTTCAACTGAAAAAGAATCTGTTAAGTTGAACTTTGACAAACCAAAAAGAGAGACTTCAAAGAAAGTGTCTCTATGGCAACGGGCTCAGTCGCCTGTAAACGCTACATCGAGCAGAGCAATAGTGGACTATGACGATATTGATACATGTATATACGTTGACGATAGACCTCAACAGCAGGCAAACTTCTCGCAAAGCTCCATTGAAACACTTAGGGAGCAGCTGCCTTCAGACAGGAAAACGTCTACACGTTATACCGTAATGCCGGACAGAAAGCAAAGAAAACAACGAGAAGACATTAAAATAACAGACTTGCGAGGTTTAATACACAGGTCAGTTCGATCTGATACTGGATGCAATAAAAAAGCAAAGGATGCTACGGAAAGACATTACATTGACGTGACAGATTACAAAAGTAAAGAACCCGAGGGTAACAAAGATAGAGGTGCACTTCAAACAGAAATGAAAGACGAAAGTAGCATTTCTAAAGGCGAAGAGAATCTGGCAAAGCAAAATGCAACAAGATTAACAGGCATACAACGTAACGACCTGCGTCATTTATTAAATATGAAAAAGAGCGATTGTAAAAGTAATAAAACAGGCGAGAAGACTGAGGCATGTGAAACTTGCGATGATGTCTGAAAAGTTAGCTGAGGCACCTGAATTCTCGATGATGTCTTGAAAATTGTTGACAAGTTGCCGGATAGCGACTGAGGTTGTGGTAAATAGATAAAAAACCAGAAGTTAATTATATTTGCGACCTTATATTCAAAACATTAAATTGTGCTGATGGTGTTTTTTTATATGTAAACATAAACTGGCAATAGTACGAATGGGTTTTGTTTATAGTCTTTCGTATTTTTCGTTTGTAATCTTTTTTGAAAAGAAATAGAAAGTAGTTAAAGTTTATGTTTTTCAGTGGTTTATGGAAATATAAAGGTTGCTATATTCTAATAAACTCACTGTCCACCCAATGAAAGTATCAAACGCTTTAATCAGGATAAAATTTAAAAAGTATACTGAGGGTTATGTATACAGGAAACCATACAACGCTGACGTCATTTGTGCTATGCTTTATGAAGACGGTTCCGGCAATTTTTTTATATTTTCTTGAAAAAAAATCACTCAACAATAGTAGAGTTTTAACCATAAAATAAACAGAAAAAAATGCTGGAATCCATGTAATAGCATGTTCATTTCACCCGGGAACACCAAAGTAGTTATTTCACTCATGAATACGCGACCCATAAAAATCACTTTCGGTGCCAATTCGATGAAATTATGACATGACAAATTGTATTAAAGCGAAACCAACAACTATTTTCTATTTAATTGTTACATTGTTTATTAAATCCCTTTTCGATACATTAAAAAATGATAAAGTCAAAGGCGATATACGTGTAGTTCACCGGGACATTGTGACTATTAATAATTAAATGTGTAAAATTACATGCTAAAACAGGATAGTTTTACTGTGATACACGTAGGTTGTAATATAATTCAGATAATGTGAAAACTGAATCTTATTGAATTTTATTCAGATTATTTTACTATTTATCTTGTTATATTCATATATGAACTTTAACGTGCATGCCACTTTATGATATTTTATTGATGTTATGTTTATATGTGCAATGAAGAGGCTTAAAGAGATGAGTAAAAAGTTTTATATTTAATAAATGTTAAAGTGACATTATGCGCATCTTACTGCACATAGTGTATTTTGGTGACAGTTTTATAAAAGCAATTTTTGGTTGCTGTTCATTTAAATGTGTTAAATTAATGATTAAGCCGCATTAATATTTGAAGTTGGTGCTTTAGATATAAAAAATCGAACTGATAAAATGATAGTTGATTGTGTCGTTGTTGATGTTGGTAGAGATTTCGGCAGTGGAAGGGAAGCAACTCCTGCATGCAGTTGTTCTTTTCTTAAATTGACTCTCCCAGTCAAATAAGAAAATCAATATTTGGAAAGTTATTATTTCATACTGGTAGCGTGAAGAGTTTGGTGTATTGGGTTAAAAGCTATTATTTCCTCTACCCTTTTGTACACACACCATATTCAGCTGGATTTTTACTTGAAAACAATGCGCATAATGTCACTTTAAAGACTCCCCTCGATATTAAAGATTGCCCTCGATATTAAAGACTGCCCTCGAAAGTAAAACCAGACATTTCAGAACCAATTTGTATGCTAACTAGTGTAATCTTACTTTCAAAGCTGTGATACTTGCAAAAGGGCTAGTGTACTTGTGTCTTTCTTTTACTTTATATAAATAAGTTATTACATGTATAGTATTAGTATAAGTTGTACATACTGGTACAAATATAGCTACTGTTTAAGTATTATAAACAGTAAGGGTAATGTTTATAAAATGTATTAGAAAATTTCAAAGTATTTGTAAATAACCATAACTAATTATATATAGACATATTTGTATATACATGTATACATAAAACTGGATCACATGAAAAATGTGAAATGCCTAAAAAAGTGTCTATAAAAGACAATAGTATTTATAATATAGTATTATATAACTTTCTTTAAATAGACAATAGTGTTAAGTACATGTTCCAAACGGAAAAGTGGAAATGAATGAATTCTAGTATTGAATACCGGTAAAACATGTATGACATTAATTACGAAATGTTAAAGAGTATAATAATATACACTATGTAGATCATGTACAGCATGTGTAATGTCATGAAAAGATAAAAGTGTTGGAAACGTCAGTACCTATTACAGCTATTGCCACATAATGTTTTGAATGGCTGTATTAAAAACTTATTTATTAAAAAGTGAAAGACAGTTCGAGATACATGTATCTAGGTGTGTTTTCATGAAAGCATCATGTGGGATGTTGAAACAATTTTTGAACAGTATATCTATTAATTGGATTTGCTTGTTGTTACTAAGTTAATTGTTGTTAATGTTATTATTACTTGTTATATTTAGAGAGTTCACACACATGAACATGCGAGGAGATATAGTGTTGTATTGTGTTATAGTTCCGAAACATCAAGGAATAGTATATCATATTTAACTGTTATTGAATTATTGTCGTTTAGATGCTTCGTAATTAATCAGATTAGATTACTACGTATCAAAACTCCACACAGTGATATACTAACCGGTATATCACTCAAAGGTATAATATTTTCCATTCTAACAAGTTAATTTAAAAAAAAAATGTTCGTAGCATTCTGTGCATTCCTTGCATTCCGTGGATAATAGAAGTGGAGCAACGTATACTACAATTTGCTTAAATCACGTTAATTCATTCGTAACAATGCCAATCCAAGCGTATCAACGCATGCACACTCATAGACGTTGTGTGACAATTACTCGGGAGGGAATTTCAGCAGCCAAAAATTGAGTGATATAATTTGTAAGGGATATAACCCTCAAATCCTTCTTTGTGTTTATAGGAGAAATTTCAATAGTGTTAGAACAGATATTATTGAAAACATGTTTGATATATTATGGATTGAATATGATTCCTGTAGTTGAGATACAATGATAGAACAAAAGTTTAGTGTATTTTGTTGTTAAAGAGTATACTTGATTTTGATATCAATGTTTGTTAGATGGATTTAAAATCCCGGAATCGAAATTACAAGTAGCTCTTATTTTACCAAGAAAGATGTCTTACCAGCGGAAGCGATCGTTATTTGTACCAAAATCATTCCTAACTATTTTTTCAATGATAAAAATAAGAAAGGCTTTCCGGCAACTCTTTTTCATGAATAAACGACTTGAATACGAAAGGGGGGGTTTTTTTTTTGGGTTTTTGGGGCCCCCCCTCCTCTTTGGGGGTATAGTCGGTACGACCCGACGAAAGAAAGGCATTTGTCAACATTGTTTTTAAAGTAAGTAGAACATGGTTCTGACATGCTCTTATCGTCATTATTCTACATTATTAAAGTCAATGTGATCCTAGGACTTTAAGCAATTTTAAGGATAATGTTTATGGTACTTGGGTTTGGTACAGCACAGCATGATACTATGCTTTTAGTCTTAAAAGAACTGTTGTAAAATTGTCCTAGTTATTTTATTATATAGTCGTATTTCTTTATAAATTAATAAATTTTTTTTTTTTTTTTTTTTGGGTTTTGGGGTGGGGGTCAGGTGGGGGGGGGGGGGGGGGGGGAAAAAAAAAGGGAGGAAAAATTGTTTGTTTTTTTTTTTTTTTTGGGGGGGTTTTGGGGGGGGGGGGGGGGCAACTCCTGCATGCAATTGTTATTTTCTTACATTGCTCTCCCGTCAAATAGGAATCAATATTTGGAAAGTTATTATTTCATACTACTGGTAGTGAAGTTGTTTGGGTAGCTATGTTTTCCCCCTTTGTACACACACCATATTCAGCTAGTGATTTTTACTTAAAACAATTACCGTATAATGTCACTAGTTAAAAGACTGTAGATTTTATTATATAGTCGTATTTCTTTAACTTTACAAATGTTTTTTGAAGTTCATGTTATTTCTGCTATGTTTTCTCAGCGTGATACAATACAATTAGCGTACTCACTAGTTAAGGCAGTTATATAAAGTATTTTGTAAGAAGAACGAAAGAGGGATGAAATGTTAGCCTACATTTCTGAATCTTTAAGCTTAGTAACGTTGCCACTTTGTTACACATGCGGGTGAGGTATGTTTGAAAACATAAAATGATTTTGATAGTTTTAGGCATCGATTTATGTTGTCACCTCTGGCAGAGAGTAGTATATTGTATTATAAAGCTTAAGTAAGAAAAACAATGTAAATTTTACCTAATATTTGTTAAATCCAGTCATTTTAGATATAAAGTATGTTTCACATGTTTAGCGCTTTTCAACATTTACATGTATTTTGAGTAATAATACCTTGAAAATTACGTCAGTATACAGATCATCTGTAGTAAACATTACCACGTTTGTTTCTTTACATTTTTAGAAGAAAGTGAAGATCTAGTAATTTTACAAGTTGTATGTTAACTTAAGTTAACTCTTTGTCAGGTATTTTCCAATCTGTAAGAGGTTGGAGAGATGAAATATCATAAGTTTTCATTAAACAATACGGTCTGCCAGATCACAGTATATCGGCGTATGTATACAAAAGCTAAGACTTCTGCAAAACAGGCAGAATAGTCCAAAACGTTCATTTGATATACTTGATTTACTCTTTATACTGTTTAAGAATTTTGGCTTAGTTTTGTTGTAGATACACTGTGAAACATTTCTGCATACGTTTAAAAGCAACACATGTACTATGTTTTAAAACAAAGCGGCAGTATTACAAAGCACCTGTGTTGGTTCTGAACATTTTAAACATGTTTAAAAAGTAAACACCTGACATGTTCTAAATGTTGAACATATTTAAAAAAAAACACCAGACATGTTCTAAATATAAACACATTTTTGTTACAATTTTTGCAAACCTGAACACATCCTTTTAACACATTAACTTGAAAATCTAAACATGTGGCATGTGTTACAAATCTCGTATCTATAGGACAATGAAGACATACTTGAAATACATGTATATGCTAAAAATAGTGTGAAACTTTTTTCTAAAAAAGTACATAAAAGAGAATATCATTCTTCATGATCCTTGCAAACTAATTTTATCACCGTTTTCTCGGACAAGTGCGTCAAAATAGATTAGACGTAAAAAGTAGGTCACAGAGGGGTCACAAGGGGGGGGGGGGGGGAGAAAGGGAGGCAGTTCGGGGGGGGGGGGGGGGGGGGTCAAAATTGAGAGTAGGTCACAGAGGGGTCAAATGTAAAAATAGACCAAAGTATTATACATTTCCGTGACCTACTCATCAAGACAAAAAGAATGATGTATCACTTGACCCGATTCTAGACAAAAGTTGTTTCACCCCGAAAAAAACGCAAAGGGTATAGCCTTTGGAAAAATGCCATTTTCGCGAAAAAAAAAGTTGTCTCCGATTTGGTTCATTTTTGCAGGAGAGGCACTTTTATGGACAGAAATGCATTTAAAATGAAGATAGTGTCTTGCAAACTAATTTTATCACCGTTTTCTCGGACAAGTGCGTCAAAATAGATTAGACGTAAAAAGTAGGTCACAGAGGGGTCAAATGTAAAAATAGACCAAAGTATTATACATTTCCGTGACCTACTCATCAAGACAAAAAGAATGATGTATCACTTGACCCGATTCTAGACAAAAGTTGTTTCACCCCGAAAAAAACGCAAAGGGTATAGCCTTTGGAAAAATGCCATTTTCGCGAAAAAAAAGTTGTCTCCGATTTGGTTCATTTTTGCAGGAGAGGCACTTTTATGGACAGAAATGCATTTAAAATGAAGATAGTGTCTTGCAAACTAATTTTATCACCGTTTTCTCGGACAAGTGCGTCAAAATAGATTAGACGTAAAAAGTAGGTCACAGAGGGGTCAAATGTAAAAATAGACCAAAGTATTATACATTTCCGTGACCTACTCATCAAGACAAAAAGAATGATGTATCACTTGACCCGATTCTAGACAAAAGTTGTTTCACCCCGAAAAAAACGCAAAGGGTATAGCCTTTGGAAAAATGCCATTTTCGCGAAAAAAAAAGTTGTCTCCGATTTGGTTCATTTTTGCAGGAGAGGCACTTTTATGGACAGAAATGCATTTAAAATGAAGATAGTGTCTTGCAAACTAATTTTATCACCGTTTTCTCGGACAAGTGCGTCAAAATAGATTAGACGTAAAAAGTAGGTCACAGAGGGGTCAAATGTAAAAATAGACCAAAGTATTATACATTTCCGTGACCTACTCATCAAGACAAAAAGAATGATGTATCACTTGACCCGATTCTAGACAAAAGTTGTTTCACCCCGAAAAAAACGCAAAGGGTATAGCCTTTGGAAAAATGCCATTTTCGCGAAAAAAAAGTTGTCTCCGATTTGGTTCATTTTTGCAGGAGAGGCACTTTTATGGACAGAAATGCATTTAAAATGAAGATAGTGTCTTGCAAACTAATTTTATCACCGTTTTCTCGGACAAGTGCGTCAAAATAGATTAGACGTAAAAAGTAGGTCACAGAGGGGTCAAATGTAAAAATAGACCAAAGTATTATACATTTCCGTGACCTACTCATCAAGACAAAAAGAATGATGTATCACTTGACCCGATTCTAGACAAAAGTTGTTTCACCCCGAAAAAAACGCAAAGGGTATAGCCTTTGGAAAAATGCCATTTTCGCGAAAAAAAAGTTGTCTCCGATTTGGTTCATTTTTGCAGGAGAGGCACTTTTATGGACAGAAATGCATTTAAAATGAAGATAGTGTCTTGCAAACTAATTTTATCACCGTTTTCTCGGACAAGTGCGTCAAAATAGATTAGACGTAAAAAGTAGGTCACAGAGGGGTCAAATGTAAAAATAGACCAAAGTATTATACATTTCCGTGACCTACTCATCAAGACAAAAAGAATGATGTATCACTTGACCCGATTCTAGACAAAAGTTGTTTCACCCCGAAAAAAACGCAAAGGGTATAGCCTTTGGAAAAATGCCATTTTCGCGAAAAAAAAGTTGTCTCCGATTTGGTTCATTTTTGCAGGAGAGGCACTTTTATGGACAGAAATGCATTTAAAATGAAGATAGTGTCTTGCAAACTAATTTTATCACCGTTTTCTCGGACAAGTGCGTCAAAATAGATTAGACGTAAAAAGTAGGTCACAGAGGGGTCAAATGTAAAAATAGACCAAAGTATTATACATTTCCGTGACCTACTCATCAAGACAAAAAGAATGATGTATCACTTGACCCGATTCTAGACAAAAGTTGTTTCACCCCGAAAAAAACGCAAAGGGTATAGCCTTTGGAAAAATGCCATTTTCGCGAAAAAAAAAGTTGTCTCCGATTTGGTTCATTTTTGCAGGAGAGGCACTTTTATGGACAGAAATGCATTTAAAATGAAGATAGTGTCTTGCAAACTAATTTTATCACCGTTTTCTCGGACAAGTGCGTCAAAATAGATTAGACGTAAAAAGTAGGTCACAGAGGGGTCAAATGTAAAAATAGACCAAAGTATTATACATTTCCGTGACCTACTCATCAAGACAAAAAGAATGATGTATCACTTGACCCGATTCTAGACAAAAGTTGTTTCACCCCGAAAAAAACGCAAAGGGTATAGCCTTTGGAAAAATGCCATTTTCGCGAAAAAAAAGTTGTCTCCGATTTGGTTCATTTTTGCAGGAGAGGCACTTTTATGGACAGAAATGCATTTAAAATGAAGATAGTGTCTTGCAAACTAATTTTATCACCGTTTTCTCGGACAAGTGCGTCAAAATAGATTAGACGTAAAAAGTAGGTCACAGAGGGGTCAAATGTAAAAATAGACCAAAGTATTATACATTTCCGTGACCTACTCATCAAGACAAAAAGAATGATGTATCACTTGACCCGATTCTAGACAAAAGTTGTTTCACCCCGAAAAAAAGGACAAGGGTATAGCCTTTGGAAAAATGCCATTTTCGCGAAAAAAAAGTTGTCTCCGATTTGGTTCATTTTTGCAGGAGAGGCACTTTTATGGACAGAAATGCATTTAAAATGAAGATAGTGTCTTGCAAACTAATTTTATCACCGTTTTCTCGGACAAGTGCGTCAAAATAGATTAGACGTAAAAAGTAGGTCACAGAGGGGTCAAATGTAAAAATAGACCAAAGTATTATACATTTCCGTGACCTACTCATCAAGACAAAAAAGAATGATGTATCACTTGACCCGATTCTAGACAAAAGTTGTTTCACCCCGAAAAAAACGCAAAGGGTATAGCCTTTGGAAAAATGCCATTTTCGCGAAAAAAAAGTTGTCTCCGATTTGGTTCATTTTTGCAGGAGAGGCACTTTTATGGACAGAAATGCATTTAAAATGAAGATAGTGTCTTGCAAACTAATTTTATCACCGTTTTCTCGGACAAGTGCGTCAAAATAGATTAGACGTAAAAAGTAGGTCACAGAGGGGTCAAATGTAAAAATAGACCAAAGTATTATACATTTCCGTGACCTACTCATCAAGACAAAAAGAATGATGTATCACTTGACCCGATTCTAGACAAAAGTTGTTTCACCCCGAAAAAAACGCAAAGGGTATAGCCTTTGGAAAAATGCCATTTTCGCGAAAAAAAAAGTTGTCTCCGATTTGGTTCATTTTTGCAGGAGAGGCACTTTTATGGACAGAAATGCATTTAAAATGAAGATAGTGTCTTGCAAACTAATTTTATCACCGTTTTCTCGGACAAGTGCGTCAAAATAGATTAGACGTAAAAAGTAGGTCACAGAGGGGTCAAATGTAAAAATAGACCAAAGTATTATACATTTCCGTGACCTACTCATCAAGACAAAAAGAATGATGTATCACTTGACCCGATTCTAGACAAAAGTTGTTTCACCCCGAAAAAAACGCAAAGGGTATAGCCTTTGGAAAAATGCCATTTTCGCGAAAAAAAAGTTGTCTCCGATTTGGTTCATTTTTGCAGGAGAGGCACTTTTATGGACAGAAATGCATTTAAAATGAAGATAGTGTCTTGCAAACTAATTTTATCACCGTTTTCTCGGACAAGTGCGTCAAAATAGATTAGACGTAAAAAGTAGGTCACAGAGGGGTCAAATGTAAAAATAGACCAAAGTATTATACATTTCCGTGACCTACTCATCAAGACAAAAAGAATGATGTATCACTTGACCCGATTCTAGACAAAAGTTGTTTCACCCCGAAAAAAACGCAAAGGGTATAGCCTTTGGAAAAATGCCATTTTCGCGAAAAAAAAAGTTGTCTCCGATTTGGTTCATTTTTGCAGGAGAGGCACTTTTATGGACAGAAATGCATTTAAAATGAAGATAGTGTCTTGCAAACTAATTTTATCACCGTTTTCTCGGACAAGTGCGTCAAAATAGATTAGACGTAAAAAGTAGGTCACAGAGGGGTCAAATGTAAAAATAGACCAAAGTATTATACATTTCCGTGACCTACTCATCAAGACAAAAAGAATGATGTATCACTTGACCCGATTCTAGACAAAAGTTGTTTCACCCCGAAAAAAACGCAAAGGGTATAGCCTTTGGAAAAATGCCATTTTCGCGAAAAAAAAAGTTGTCTCCGATTTGGTTCATTTTTGCAGGAGAGGCACTTTTATGGACAGAAATGCATTTAAAATGAAGATAGTGTCTTGCAAACTAATTTTATCACCGTTTTCTCGGACAAGTGCGTCAAAATAGATTAGACGTAAAAAGTAGGTCACAGAGGGGTCAAATGTAAAAATAGACCAAAGTATTATACATTTCCGTGACCTACTCATCAAGACAAAAAGAATGATGTATCACTTGACCCGATTCTAGACAAAAGTTGTTTCACCCCGAAAAAAACGCAAAGGGTATAGCCTTTGGAAAAATGCCATTTTCGCGAAAAAAAAGTTGTCTCCGATTTGGTTCATTTTTGCAGGAGAGGCACTTTTATGGACAGAAATGCATTTAAAATGAAGATAGTGTCTTGCAAACTAATTTTATCACCGTTTTCTCGGACAAGTGCGTCAAAATAGATTAGACGTAAAAAGTAGGTCACAGAGGGGTCAAATGTAAAAATAGACCAAAGTATTATACATTTCCGTGACCTACTCATCAAGACAAAAAGAATGATGTATCACTTGACCCGATTCTAGACAAAAGTTGTTTCACCCCGAAAAAAACGCAAAGGGTATAGCCTTTGGAAAAATGCCATTTTCGCGAAAAAAAAGTTGTCTCCGATTTGGTTCATTTTTGCAGGAGAGGCACTTTTATGGACAGAAATGCATTTAAAATGAAGATAGTGTCTTGCAAACTAATTTTATCACCGTTTTCTCGGACAAGTGCGTCAAAATAGATTAGACGTAAAAAGTAGGTCACAGAGGGGTCAAATGTAAAAATAGACCAAAGTATTATACATTTCCGTGACCTACTCATCAAGACAAAAAGAATGATGTATCACTTGACCCGATTCTAGACAAAAGTTGTTTCACCCCGAAAAAAACGCAAAGGGTATAGCCTTTGGAAAAATGCCATTTTCGCGAAAAAAAAGTTGTCTCCGATTTGGTTCATTTTTGCAGGAGAGGCACTTTTATGGACAGAAATGCATTTAAAATGAAGATAGTGTCTTGCAAACTAATTTTATCACCGTTTTCTCGGACAAGTGCGTCAAAATAGATTAGACGTAAAAAGTAGGTCACAGAGGGGTCAAATGTAAAAATAGACCAAAGTATTATACATTTCCGTGACCTACTCATCAAGACAAAAAGAATGATGTATCACTTGACCCGATTCTAGACAAAAGTTGTTTCACCCCAAAAAAAACGCAAAGGGTATAGCCTTTGGAAAAATGCCATTTTCGCGAAAAAAAAAGTTGTCTCCGATTTGGTTCATTTTTGCAGGAGAGGCACTTTTATGGACAGAAATGCATTTAAAATGAAGATAGTGTCTTGCAAACTAATTTTATCACCGTTTTCTCGGACAAGTGCGTCAAAATAGATTAGACGTAAAAAGTAGGTCACAGAGGGGTCAAATGTAAAAATAGACCAAAGTATTATACATTTCCGTGACCTACTCATCAAGACAAAAAGAATGATGTATCACTTGACCCGATTCTAGACAAAAGTTGTTTCACCCCGAAAAAAACGCAAAGGGTATAGCCTTTGGAAAAATGCCATTTTCGCGAAAAAAAAGTTGTCTCCGATTTGGTTCATTTTTGCAGGAGAGGCACTTTTATGGACAGAAATGCATTTAAAATGAAGATAGTGTCTTGCAAACTAATTTTATCACCGTTTTCTCGGACAAGTGCGTCAAAATAGATTAGACGTAAAAAGTAGGTCACAGAGGGGTCAAATGTAAAAATAGACCAAAGTATTATACATTTCCGTGACCTACTCATCAAGACAAAAAGAATGATGTATCACTTGACCCGATTCTAGACAAAAGTTGTTTCACCCCGAAAAAAACGCAAAGGGTATAGCCTTTGGAAAAATGCCATTTTCGCGAAAAAAAAGTTGTCTCCGATTTGGTTCATTTTTGCAGGAGAGGCACTTTTATGGACAGAAATGCATTTAAAATGAAGATAGTGTCTTGCAAACTAATTTTATCACCGTTTTCTCGGACAAGTGCGTCAAAATAGATTAGACGTAAAAGTAGGTCACAGAGGGGTCAAATGTAAAAATAGACCAAAGTATTATACATTTCCGTGACCTACTCATCAAGACAAAAAGAATGATGTCTCACTTGACCTGATTCTAGACAAAAGTTGTTTCACCCCAAAAAAGCGCAAAGGGTATAGCCTTTGGAAAAATGCCATTTTCGCGAAAAAAAAAGTTGTCTCCGATTTGGTTCATTTTTGCAGGAGAGGCACTTTTATGGACAGAAATGCATTTAAAATGAAGATAGTGTCTTGCAAACTAATTTTATCACCGTTTTCTCGGACAAGTGCGTCAAAATAGATTAGACGTAAAAAGTAGGTCACAGAGGGGTCAAATGTAAAAATAGACCAAAGTATTATACATTTCCGTGACCTACTCATCAAGACAAAAAGAATGATGTATCACTTGACCCGATTCTAGACAAAAGTTGTTTCACCCCGAAAAAAACGCAAAGGGTATAGCCTTTGGAAAAATGCCATTTTCGCGAAAAAAAAAGTTGTCTCCGATTTGGTTCATTTTTGCAGGAGAGGCACTTTTATGGACAGAAATGCATTTAAAATGAAGATAGTGTCTTGCAAACTAATTTTATCACCGTTTTCTCGGACAAGTGCGTCAAAATAGATTAGACGTAAAAAGTAGGTCACAGAGGGGTCAAATGTAAAAATAGACCAAAGTATTATACATTTCCGTGACCTACTCATCAAGACAAAAAGAATGATGTATCACTTGACCCGATTCTAGACAAAAGTTGTTTCACCCCGAAAAAAACCGCAAAGGGTATAGCCTTTGGAAAAATGCCATTTTCGCGAAAAAAAAAGTTGTCTCCGATTTGGTTCATTTTTGCAGGAGAGAGCACTTTTATGGACAGAAATGCATTTAAAATGAAGATAGTGTCTTGCAAACTAATTTTATCACCGTTTTCTCGGACAAGTGCGTCAAAATAGATTAGACGTAAAAAGTAGGTCACAGAGGGGTCAAATGTAAAAATAGACCAAAGTATTATACATTTCCGTGACCTACTCATCAAGACAAAAAGAATGATGTATCACTTGACCCGATTCTAGACAAAAGTTGTTTCACCCCGAAAAAAACGCAAAGGGTATAGCCTTTGGAAAAATGCCATTTTCGCGAAAAAAAAGTTGTCTCCGATTTGGTTCATTTTTGCAGGAGAGGCACTTTTATGGACAGAAATGCATTTAAAATGAAGATAGTGTCTTGCAAACTAATTTTATCACCGTTTTCTCGGACAAGTGCGTCAAAATAGATTAGACGTAAAAAGTAGGTCACAGAGGGGTCAAATGTAAAAATAGACCAAAGTATTATACATTTCCGTGACCTACTCATCAAGACAAAAAGAATGATGTATCACTTGACCCGATTCTAGACAAAAGTTGTTTCACAAAAAAACCGCAAAGGGTATAGCCTTTGGAAAAATGCCATTTTCGCGAAAAAAAAGTTGTCTCCGATTTGGTTCATTTTTGCAGGAGAGGCACTTTTATGGACAGGAATGCATTTAAAATGAAGATAGTGTCTTGCAAACTAATTTTATCACCGTTTTCTCGGACAAGTGCGTCAAAATAGATTAGACGTAAAAAGTAGGTCACAGAGGGGTCAAATGTAAAAATAGACCAAAGTATTATACATTTCCGTGACCTACTCATCAAGACAAAAAGAATGATGTATCACTTGACCCGATTCTAGACAAAAGTTGTTTCACCCCGAAAAAAACGCAAAGGGTATAGCCTTTGGAAAAATGCCATTTTCGCGAAAAAAAAAGTTGTCTCCGATTTGGTTCATTTTTGCAGGAGAGGCACTTTTATGGACAGAAATGCATTTAAAATGAAGATAGTGTCTTGCAAACTAATTTTATCACCGTTTTCTCGGACAAGTGCGTCAAAATAGATTAGACGTAAAAAGTAGGTCACAGAGGGGTCAAATGTAAAAATAGACCAAAGTATTATACATTTCCGTGACCTACTCATCAAGACAAAAAGAATGATGTATCACTTGACCCGATTCTAGACAAAAGTTGTTTCACCCCGAAAAAAACGCAAAGGGTATAGCCTTTGGAAAAATGCCATTTTCGCGAAAAAAAAGTTGTCTCCGATTTGGTTCATTTTTGCAGGAGAGGCACTTTTATGGACAGAAATGCATTTAAAATGAAGATAGTGTCTTGCAAACTAATTTTATCACCGTTTTCTCGGACAAGTGCGTCAAAATAGATTAGACGTAAAAAGTAGGTCACAGAGGGGTCAAATGTAAAAATAGACCAAAGTATTATACATTTCCGTGACCTACTCATCAAGACAAAAAGAATGATGTATCACTTGACCCGATTCTAGACAAAAGTTGTTTCACCCCAAAAAAAACGCAAAGGGTATAGCCTTTGGAAAAATGCCATTTTCGCGAAAAAAAAAGTTGTCTCCGATTTGGTTCATTTTTGCAGGAGAGGCACTTTTATGGACAGAAATGCATTTAAAATGAAGATAGTGTCTTGCAAACTAATTTTATCACCGTTTTCTCGGACAAGTGCGTCAAAATAGATTAGACGTAAAAAGTAGGTCACAGAGGGGTCAAATGTAAAAATAGACCAAAGTATTATACATTTCCGTGACCTACTCATCAAGACAAAAAGAATGATGTATCACATGACCCGATTCTAGACAAAAGTTGTTTCACCCCAAAAAAACGCAAAGGGTATAGCCTTTGGAAAAATGCCATTTTCGCGAAAAAAAAGTTGTCTCCGATTTGGTTCATTTTTGCAGGAGAGGCACTTTTATGGACAGAAATGCATTTAAAATGAAGATAGTGGCTTGCAAACTAATTTTATCACCGTTTTCTCGGACAAGTGCGTCAAAATAGATTAGACGTAAAAAGTAGGTCACAGAGGGGTCAAATGTAAAAATAGACCAAAGTATTATACATTTCCGTGACCTACTCATCAAGACAAAAAGAATGATGTATCACATGACCCGATTCTAGACAAAAGTTGTTTCACCCCAAAAAAACGCAAAGGGTATAGCCTTTGGAAAAATGCCATTTTCGCAAAAAAAAAGTTGTCTCCGATTTGGTTCATTTTTGCAGGAGAGGCACTTTTATGGACAGAAATGCATTTAAAATGAAGATAGTGTCTTGCAAACTAATTTTATCACCGTTTTCTCGGACAAGTGCGTCAAAATAGATTAGACGTAAAAAGTAGGTCACAGAGGGGTCAAATGTAAAAATAGACCAAAGTATTATACATTTCCGTGACCTACTCATCAAGACAAAAAGAATGATGTATCACATGACCCGATTCTAGACAAAAGTTGTTTCACCCCAAAAAAACGCAAAGGGTATAGCCTTTGGAAAAATGCCATTTTCGCGAAAAAAAATGTCTCCGATTTGGTTCATTTTTGCAGGAGAGGCACTTTTATGGACAGAAATGCATTTAAAATGAAGATAGTGGCTTGCAAACTAATTTTATCACCGTTTTCTCGGACAAGTGCGTCAAAATAGATTAGACGTAAAAAGTAGGTCACAGAGGGGTCAAATGTAAAAATAGACCAAAGTATTATACATTTCCGTGACCTACTCATCAAGACAAAAAGAATGATGTATCACATGACCCGATTCTAGACAAAAGTTGTTTCACCCCAAAAAAACCGCAAAGGGTATAGCCTTTGGAAAAATGCCATTTTCGCGAAAAAAAATTGTCTCCGATTTGGTTTATTTTTGCAGGAGAGGCACTTTTATGGACAGAAATGCATTTAAAATGAAGATAGTGTCTTGCAAACTAATTTTATCACCGTTTTCTCGGACAAGTGCGTCAAAATAGATTAGACGTAAAAAGTAGGTCACAGAGGGGTCAAATGTAAAAATAGACCAAAGTATTATACATTTCCGTGACCTACTCATCAAGACAAAAAGAATGATGTATCACATGACCCGATTCTAGACAAAAGTTGTTTCACCCCGAAAAAACGCAAAGGGTATAGCCTTTGGAAAAATGCCATTTTCGCGAAAAAAAAGTTGTCTCCGATTTGGTTCATTTTTGCAGGAGAGGCACTTTTATGGACGAAATGCATTTAAAATGAAGATAGTGGCTTGCAAACTAATTTTATCGCCGTTTTCTCGGACAAGTGCGTCAAAATAGATTAGACGTAAAAAGTAGGTCACAGAGGGGTCAAATGTAAAAATAGACCAAAGTATTATACATTTCCGTGACCTACTCATCAAGACAAAAAGAATGATGTATCACATGACCCGATTCTAGACAAAAGTTGTTTCACCCCAAAAAAACGCAAAGGGTATAGCCTTTGGAAAAATGCCATTTTCGCGAAAAAAAAGTTGTCTCCGATTTGGTTCATTTTTGCAGGAGAGGCACTTTTATGGACAGAAATGCATTTAAAATGAAGATAGTGGCTTGCAAACTAATTTTATCGCCGTTTTCTCGGCCAAGTGCGTGAAAATAGATTAGACGTAAAAGTAGGTCACAGAGGGGTCAAATGTAAAAATAGACCAAAGTAGTATACATTTCCGTGACCTACTCATCAAGACAAAAAGAATGATGTATCACATGACCCGATTCTAGACAAAAGTTGTTTCACCCCAAAAAAACGCAAAGGGTATAGCCTTTGGAAAAATGCCATTTTCGCGAAAAAAAAGTTGTCTCCGATTTGGTTTATTTTTGCAGGAGAGGCACTTTTATGGACAGAAATGCATTTAAAATGAAGATAGTGGCTTGCAAACTAATTTTATCACCGTTTTCTCGGCCAAGTGCGTCAAAATAGATTAGACGTAAAAAGTAGGTCACAGAGGGGTCAAATGTAAAAATAGACCAAAGTATTATACATTTCCGTGACCTACTCATCAAGACAAAAAGAATGATGTATCACATGACCCGATTCTAGACAAAAGTTGTTTCACCCCAAAAAAACGCAAAGGGTATAGCCTTTGGAAAAATGCCATTTTCGCGAAAAAAAAGTTGTCTCCGATTTGGTTTATTTTTGCAGGAGAGGCACTTTTATGGACAGAAATGCATTTAAAATGAAGATAGTGGCTTGCAAACTAATTTTATCGCCGTTTTCTCGGACAAGTGCGTGAAAATAGATTAGACGTAAAAAGTAGGTCACAGAGGGGTCAAATGTAAAAATAGACCAAAGTAGTCTATACATTTCCGTGACCTACTCATCAAGACAAAAAGAATGATGTATCACATGACCCGATTCTAGACAAAAGTTGTTTCACCCCAAAAAAACCGCAAAGGGTATAGCCTTTGGAAAAATGCCATTTTCGCGAAAAAAAAGTTGTCTCCGATTTGGTTTATTTTTGCAGGAGAGGCACTTTTATGGACAGAAATGCATTTAAAATGAAGATAGTGGCTTGCAAACTAATTTTATCACCGTTTTCTCGGCCAAGTGCGTGAAAATAGATTAGACGTAAAAAGTAGGTCACAGAGGGGTCAAATGTAAAAATAGACCCAAGAATTATACATTTCCGTGACCTACTCATCAAGACGAAAAGAAATGACGTATCACATGACCCGATTCTAGACAAAAGTTGTTTCACCCCAAAAAAACGGCAAAGGGTATAGCCTTTGGAAAAGTGCCATTTTCGCGAAAAAAAAGTCGTCTCCGATTTGGTTTATTTTTGCAGGAGAGGCACTCTTATCGTAGAGAAATGCATTTAAAATGAAGATAGTGGCTGGCAAACTAATTTTATCGCCGTTTTCTCGGCCAAGTGCGTGAAAATAGATTAGACGTAAAAAGTAGGTCACAGAGGGGTCAAATGTAAAGATAGACCCAAGTAGTATACATTTCCGTGACCTACTCATCAAGACAAAAAGAATGATGTATCACATGACCCGATTCTAGACAAAAGTTGTTTCACCCCAAAAAAACCGCAAAGGGTATAGCCTTTGGAAAAGTGCCATTTTCGCGAAAAAAACTCGTCTCCGATTTGGTTTATTTTTGCAGGAGAGGCACTCTTTATGGTAGGAAATGCATTTAAAATGAAGATAGTGGCTGGCAAACTAATTTTATCGCCGTTTTCTCGGCCAAGTGCGTGAAAATAGATTAGACGTAAAAGTAGGTCACAGAGGGGTCAAATGTAAAGATAGACCCAAGTAGTCATACATTTCCGTGACCTACTCATCAAGACAAAAAGAATGACGTATCACATGACCCGATTCTAGACAAAAGTTGTTTCACCCCAAAAAAACCGCAAAGGGTATAGCCTTTGGAAAAATGCCATTTTCGCGAAAAAAATTGTCTCCGATTTGGTTTATTTTTGCAGGAGAGGCACTCTTATGGAAGGAAATGCATTTAAAATGAAGATAGTGGCTGGCAAACTAATTTTATCGCCGTTTTCTCAGGCCAAGTGCGTGAAAATAGATTAGACGTAAAAAGTAGGTCACAGAGGGGTCAAATGTAAAGATAGACCCAAGTATTATACATTTCCGTGACCTACTCATCAAGACAAAAAGAATGATGTATCACATGACCCGATTCTAGACAAAAGTTGTTTCACCCCAAAAAAACCGCAAAGGGTATAGCCTTTGGAAAAATGCCATTTTCGCGAAAAAAAAGTCGTCTCCGATTTGGTTTATTTTTGCAGGAGAGGCACTTTTATGGACAGAAATGCATTTAAAATGAAGATAGTGGCTTGCAAACTAATTTTATCGCCGTTTTCTCGGCCAAGTGCGTGAAAATAGATTAGACGTAAAAAGTAGGTCACAGAGGGGTCAAATGTAAAAATAGACCCAAGTAGTCTACATTTCCGTGACCTACTCATCAAGACAAAAAGAATGACGTATCACATGACCCGATTCTAGACAAAAGTTGTTTCACCCCAAAAAAAACGCAAAGGGTATAGCCTTTGGAAAAATGCCATTTTCGCGAAAAAAAAGTCGTCTCCGATTTGGTTTATTTTTGCAGGAGAGACACTCTTATGGACAGGAAATGCATTTAAAATGAAGATAGTGGCTGGCAAACTAATTTTATCGCCGTTTTCTAGGCCAAGTGCGTGAAAATAGATTAGACGTAAAAAGTAGGTCACAGAGGGGTCAAATGTAAAAATAGACCAAAGTAGTATACATTTCCGTGACCTACTCATCAAGACAAAAAGAATGACGTATCACATGACCCGATTCTAGACAAAAGTTGTTTCACCCCAAAAAAACCGCAAAGGGTATAGCCTTTGGAAAAGTGCCATTTTCGCGAAAAAAAAGTCGTCTCCGATTTGGTTTATTTTTGCAGGAGAGACACTCTTATCGAAGAAATGCATTTAAAATGAAGATAGTGGCTGGCAAACTAATTTTATCGCCGTTTTCTAGGCCAAGTGCGTGAAAATAGATTAGACGTAAAAAGTAGGTCACAGAGGGGTCAAATGTAAAGATAGACCCAAGTAGTCTACATTTCCGTGACCTACTCATCAAGACGAAAAGAATGACGTATCACATGACCCGATTCTAGACAAAAGTTGTTTCACCCCAAAAAAACCGCAAAGGGTATAGCCTTTGGAAAAGTGCCATTTTCGCGAAAAAAAAGTCGTCTCCGATTTGGTTTATTTTTGCAGGAGAGGCACTTTTATGGTAGGAAATGCATTTAAAATGAAGATAGTGGCTGGCAAACTAATTTTATCGCCGTTTTCTCGGCCAAGTGCGTGAAAATAGATTAGACGTAAAAAGTAGGTCACAGAGGGGTCAAATGTAAAGAATAGACCCAAGTAGTCTACATTTCCGTGACCTACTCATCAAGACAAAAAGAATGACGTATCACATGACCCGATTCTAGACAAAAGTTGTTTCACCCCAAAAAAACCGCAAAGGGTATAGCCTTTGGAAAAATGCCATTTTCGCGAAAAAAAATCGTCTCCGATTTGGTTTATTTTTGCAGGAGAGACACTCTTATCGTAGGAAATGCATTTAAAATGAAGATAGTGGCTGGCAAACTAATTTTATCGCCGTTTTCTCGGCCAAGTGCGTGAAAATAGATTAGACGTAAAAAGTAGGTCACAGAGGGGTCAAATGTAAAGATAGACCCAAGTAGTCATACATTTCCGTGACCTACTCATCAAGACGAAAAGAATGACGTATCACATGACCCGATTCTAGACAAAAGTTGTTTCACCCCAAAAAAACCGCAAAGGGTATAGCCTTTGGAAAAGTGCCATTTTCGCGAAAAAAAAGTCGTCTCCGATTTGGTTTATTTTTGCAGGAGAGACACTCTTATGGTAGGAAATGCATTTAAAATGAAGATAGTGGCTGGCAAACTAATTTTATCGCCGTTTTCTAGGCCAAGTGCGTGAAAATAGATTAGACGTAAAAAGTAGGTCACAGAGGGGTCAAATGTAAAAATAGACCCAAGTAGTCTACATTTCCGTGACCTACTCATCAAGACAAAAAGAATGACGTATCACATGACCCGATTCTAGACAAAAGTTGTTTCACCCCAAAAAAACCGCAAAGGGTATAGCCTTTGGAAAAGTGCCATTTTCGCGAAAAAAAAGTCGTCTCCGATTTGGTTTATTTTTGCAGGAGAGACACTCTTATGGTAGGAAATGCATTTAAAATGAAGATAGTGGCTGGCAAACTAATTTTATCGCCGTTTTCTACAAGTGCGTGAAAATAGATTAGACGTAAAAAGTAGGTCACAGAGGGGTCAAATGTAAAGATAGACCCAAGTGGTCTACATTTCCGTGACCTACTCATCAAGACGAAAAGAATGACGTATCACATGACCCGATTCTAGACAAAAGTTGTTTCACCCCAAAAAAACCGCAAAGGGTATAGCCTTTGGAAAAGTGCCATTTTCGCGAAAAAAAAGTCGTCTCCGATTTGGTTTATTTTTGCAGGAGAGACACTCTTATCGTAGGAAATGCATTTAAAATGAAGATAGTGGCTGGCAAACTAATTTTATCGCCGTTTTCTAGGCCAAGTGCGTGAAAATAGATTAGACGTAAAAAGTAGGTCACAGACGGGTCAAATGTAAAGATAGACCCAAGTGGTCTACATTTCCGTGACCTACTCATCAAGACGAAAAGAATGACGTATCACATGACCCGATTCTAGACAAAAGTTGTTTCACCCCAAAAAAACCGCAAAGGGTATAGCCTTTGGAAAAGTGCCATTTTCGCGAAAAAAAATCGTCTCCGATTTCGTTTATTTTTGCAGGAGAGACACTCTTATGGTAGGAAATGCATTTAAAATGAAGATAGTGGCTGGCAAACTAATTTTATCGCCGTTTTCTAGGCCAAGTGCGTGAAAATAGATTAGACGTAAAAAGTAGGTCACAGAGGGGTCAAATGTAAAGATAGACCCAAGTGGTCTACATTTCCTTGACCTACTCATCAAGACGAAAAGAATGACGTATCACATGACCCGATTCTAGACAAAAGTTGTTTCACCCCAAAAAAACCGCAAAGGGTATAGCCTTTGGAAAAGTGCCATTTTCGCGAAAAAAAAACTCGTCTCCGATTTCGTTTATTTTTGCAGGAGAGACACTCTTATGGTAGGAAATGCATTTAAAATGAAGATAGTGGCTGGCAAACTAATTTTATCGCCGTTTTCTAGGCCAAGTGCGTGAAAATAGATTAGACGTAAAAAGTAGGTCACAGAGGGGTCAAATGTAAAGATAGACCCAAGTGGTCTACATTTCCTTGACCTACTCATCAAGACGAAAAGAATGACGTATCACATGACCCGATTCTAGACAAAAGTTGTTTCACCCCAAAAAAAACCGCAAAGGGTATAGCCTTTGGAAAAATGCCATTTTCGCGAAAAAAAGTCGTCTCCGATTTCGTTTATTTTTGCAGGAGAGACACTCTTATGGTAGGAAATGCATTTAAAATGAAGATAGTGGCTGGCAAACTAATTTTATCGCCGTTTTCTAGGCCAAGTGCGTGAAAATAGATTAGACGTAAAAAGTAGGTCACAGACGGGTCAAATGTAAAGATAGACCCAAGTAGTCTACATTTCCGTGACCTACTCATCAAGACGAAAAGAATGACGTATCACATGACCCGATTCTAGACAAAAGTTGTTTCACCCCAAAAAAACCGCAAAGGGTATAGCCTTTGGAAAAGTGCCATTTTCGCGAAAAAAAGTCGTCTCCGATTTCGTTTATTTTTGCAGGAGAGACACTCTTATCGTAGGAAATGCATTTAAAATGAAGATAGTGGCTGGCAAACTAATTTTATCGCCGTTTTCTCGGCCAAGTGCGTGAAAATAGATTAGACGTAAAAAGTAGGTCACAGACGGGTCAAATGTAAAGATAGACCCAAGTGTCTACATTTCCGTGACCTACTCATCAAGACGAAAAGAATGACGTATCACATGACCCGATTCTAGACAAAAGTTGTTTCACCCCAAAAAAACCGCAAAGGGTATAGCCTTTGGAAAAGTGCCATTTTCGCGAAAAAAAACTCGTCTCCGATTTCGTTTATTTTTGCAGGAGAGACACTCTTATGGTAGGAAATGCATTTAAAAATGAAGATAGTGGCTGGCAAACTAATTTTATCGCCGTTTTCTAGGCCAAGTGCGTGAAAATAGATTAGACGTAAAAAGTAGGTCACAGACGGGTCAAATGTAAAGATAGACCCAAGTAGTCTACATTTCCGTGACCTACTCATCAAGACGAAAAGAATGACGTATCACATGACCCGATTCTAGACAAAAGTTGTTTCACCCCAAAAAAACCGCAAAGGGTATAGCCTTTGGAAAAGTGCCATTTTCGCGAAAAAAATCGTCTCCGATTTCGTTTATTTTTGCAGGAGAGACACTCTTATCGTAGGAAATGCATTTAAAATGAAGATAGTGGCTGGCAAACTAATTTTATCGCCGTTTTCTAGGCCAAGTGCGTGAAAATAGATTAGACGTAAAAAGTAGGTCACAGACGGGTCAAATGTAAAGATAGACCCAAGTAGTCTACATTTCCGTGACCTACTCATCAAGACGAAAAGAATGACGTATCACATGACCCGATTCTAGACAAAAGTTGTTTCACCCCAAAAAAACCGCAAAGGGTATAGCCTTTGGAAAAGTGCCATTTTCGCGAAAAAAACTCGTCTCCGATTTCGTTTATTTTTGCAGGAGAGACACTCTTATCGTAGGAAATGCATTTAAAATGAAGATAGTGGCTGGCAAACTAATTTTATCGCCGTTTTCTAGGCCAAGTGCGTGAAAATAGATTAGACGTAAAAAGTAGGTCACAGACGGGTCAAATGTAAAGATAGACCCAAGTAGTCTACATTTCCGTGACCTACTCATCAAGACGAAAAGAATGACGTATCACATGACCCGATTCTAGACAAAAGTTGTTTCACCCCAAAAAAACCGCAAAGGGTATAGCCTTTGGAAAAGTGCCATTTTCGCGAAAAAAAAACTCGTCTCCGATTTCGTTTATTTTTGCAGGAGAGACACTCTTATCGTAGGAAATGCATTTAAAATGAAGATAGTGGCTGGCAAACTAATTTTTCGCCGTTTTCTAGGCCAAGTGCGTGAAAATAGATTAGACGTAAAAAGTAGGTCACAGAGGGGTCAAATGTAAAGATAGACCCAAGTGGTCTACATTTCCTTGACCTACTCATCAAGACGAAAAGAATGACGTATCACATGACCCGATTCTAGACAAAAGTTGTTTCACCCCAAAAAAACCGCAAAGGGTATAGCCTTTGGAAAAGTGCCATTTTCGCGAAAAAAAAACTCGTCTCCGATTTCGTTTATTTTTGCAGGAGAGACACTCTTATCGTAGGAAATGCATTTAAAATGAAGATAGTGGCTGGCAAACTAATTTTATCGCCGTTTTCTAGGCCAAGTGCGTGAAAATAGATTAGACGTAAAAAGTAGGTCACAGAGGGGTCAAATGTAAAGATAGACCCAAGTGGTCTACATTTCCTTGACCTACTCATCAAGACGAAAAGAATGACGTATCACATGACCCGATTCTAGACAAAAGTTGTTTCACCCCAAAAAAACCGCAAAGGGTATAGCCTTTGGAAAAGTGCCATTTTCGCGAAAAAAATCGTCTCCGATTTCGTTTATTTTTGCAGGAGAGACACTCTTATCGTAGGAAATGCATTTAAAATGAAGATAGTGGCTGGCAAACTAATTTTATCGCCGTTTTCTAGGCCAAGTGCGTGAAAATAGATTAGACGTAAAAAGTAGGTCACAGACGGGTCAAATGTAAAGATAGACCCAAGTAGTCTACATTTCCGTGACCTACTCATCAAGACGAAAAGAATGACGTATCACATGACCCGATTCTAGACAAAAGTTGTTTCACCCCAAAAAAACCGCAAAGGGTATAGCCTTTGGAAAAGTGCCATTTTCGCGAAAAAAAGTCGTCTCCGATTTCGTTTATTTTTGCAGGAGAGACACTCTTATCGTAGGAAATGCATTTAAAATGAAGATAGTGGCTGGCAAACTAATTTTTCGCCGTTTTCTAGGCCAAGTGCGTGAAAATAGATTAGACGTAAAAAGTAGGTCACAGACGGGTCAAATGTAAAGATAGACCCAAGTAGTCTACATTTCCGTGACCTACTCATCAAGACGAAAAGAATGACGTATCACATGACCCGATTCTAGACAAAAGTTGTTTCACCCCAAAAAAACCGCAAAGGGTATAGCCTTTGGAAAAGTGCCATTTTCGCGAAAAAAACTCGTCTCCGATTTCGTTTATTTTTGCAGGAGAGACACTCTTATCGTAGGAAATGCATTTAAAATGAAGATAGTGGCTGGCAAACTAATTTTTCGCCGTTTTCTAGGCCAAGTGCGTGGAAATAGATTAGACGTAAAAAGTAGGTCACAGACGGGTCAAATGTAAAGATAGACCCAAGTAGTCTACATTTCCGTGACCTACTCATCAAGACGAAAAGAATGACGTATCACATGACCCGATTCTAGACAAAAGTTGTTTCACCCCAAAAAAACCGCAAAGGGTATAGCCTTTGGAAAAGTGCCATTTTCGCGAAAAAAGCTCGTCTCCGATTTCGTTTATTTTTGCAGGAGAGACACTCTTATCGTAGGAAATGCATTTAAAATGAAGATAGTGGCTGGCAAACTAATTTTATCGCCGTTTTCTAGGCCAAGTGCGTGAAAATAGATTAGACGTAAAAAGTAGGTCACAGACGGGTCAAATGTAAAGATAGACCCAAGTAGTCTACATTTCCGTGACCTACTCATCAAGACGAAAAGAATGACGTATCACATGACCCGATTCTAGACAAAAGTTGTTTCACCCCAAAAAAACCGCAAAGGGTATAGCCTTTGGAAAAGTGCCATTTTCGCGAAAAAAAAGTCGTCTCCGATTTCGTTTATTTTTGCAGGAGAGACACTCTTATCGTAGGAAATGCATTTAAAATGAAGATAGTGGCTGGCAAACTAATTTTATCGCCGTTTTCTAGGCCAAGTGCGTGAAAATAGATTAGACGTAAAAAGTAGGTCACAGACGGGTCAAATGTAAAGATAGACCCAAGTAGTCTACATTTCCGTGACCTACTCATCAAGACGAAAAGAATGACGTATCACATGACCCGATTCTAGACAAAAGTTGTTTCACCCCAAAAAAACCGCAAAGGGTATAGCCTTTGGAAAAGTGCCATTTTCGCGAAAAAAAAGTCGTCTCCGATTTCGTTTATTTTTGCAGGAGAGACACTCTTATCGTAGGAAATGCATTTAAAATGAAGATAGTGGCTGGCAAACTAATTTTATCGCCGTTTTCTAGGCCAAGTGCGTGAAAATAGATTAGACGTAAAAAGTAGGTCACAGACGGGTCAAATGTAAAGATAGACCCAAGTAGTCTACATTTCCGTGACCTACTCATCAAGACGAAAAGAATGACGTATCACATGACCCGATTCTAGACAAAAGTTGTTTCACCCCAAAAAAACCGCAAAGGGTATAGCCTTTGGAAAAGTGCCATTTTCGCGAAAAAAAAGCTGTCTCCGATTTCGTTTATTTTTGCAGGAGAGACACTCTTATCGTAGGAAATGCATTTAAAATGAAGATAGTGGCTGGCAAACTAATTTTATCGCCGTTTTCTAGGCCAAGTGCGTGAAAATAGATTAGACGTAAAAGTAGGTCACAGACGGGTCAAATGTAAAGATAGACCCAAGTAGTCTACATTTCCTTGACCTACTCATCAAGACGAAAAGAATGACGTATCACATGACCCGATTCTAGACAAAAGTTGTTTCACCCCAAAAAAACCGCAAAGGGTATAGCCTTTGGAAAAGTGCCATTTTCGCGAAAAAAAAACTCGTCTCCGATTTCGTTTATTTTTGCAGGAGAGACACTCTTATCGTAGGAAATGCATTTAAAATGAAGATAGTGGCTGGCAAACTAATTTTATCGCCGTTTTCTAGGCCAAGTGCGTGAAAATAGATTAGACGTAAAAAGTAGGTCACAGACGGGTCAAATGTAAAGATAGACCCAAGTAGTCTACATTTCCGTGACCTACTCATCAAGACGAAAAGAATGACGTATCACATGACCCGATTCTAGACAAAAGTTGTTTCACCCCAAAAAAACCGCAAAGGGTATAGCCTTTGGAAAAGTGCCATTTTCGCGAAAAAAAAGTCGTCTCCGATTTCGTTTATTTTTGCAGGAGAGACACTCTTATCGTAGGAAATGCATTTAAAATGAAGATAGTGGCTGGCAAACTAATTTTATCGCCGTTTTCTAGGCCAAGTGCGTGAAAATAGATTAGACGTAAAAAGTAGGTCACAGAGGGGTCAAATGTAAAGATAGACCCAAGTAGTCTACATTTCCGTGACCTACTCATCAAGACGAAAAGAATGACGTATCACATGACCCGATTCTAGACAAAAGTTGTTTCACCCCAAAAAAACCGCAAAGGGTATAGCCTTTGGAAAAGTGCCATTTTCGCGAAAAAAAAGTCGTCTCCGATTTCGTTTATTTTTGCAGGAGAGACACTCTTATCGTAGGAAATGCATTTAAAATGAAGATAGTGGCTGGCAAACTAATTTTATCGCCGTTTTCTAGGCCAAGTGCGTGAAAATAGATTAGACGTAAAAAGTAGGTCACAGACGGGTCAAATGTAAAGATAGACCCAAGTAGTCTACATTTCCGTGACCTACTCATCAAGACGAAAAGAATGACGTATCACATGACCCGATTCTAGACAAAAGTTGTTTCACCCCAAAAAAACGCAAAGGGTATAGCCTTTGGAAAAGTGCCATTTTCGCGAAAAAAAACTCGTCTCCGATTTCGTTTATTTTTGCAGGAGAGACACTCTTATCGTAGGAAATGCATTTAAAATGAAGATAGTGGCTGGCAAACTAATTTTATCGCCGTTTTCTAGGCCAAGTGCGTGAAAATAGATTAGACGTAAAAAGTAGGTCACAGACGGGTCAAATGTAAAGATAGACCCAAGTAGTCTACATTTCCGTGACCTACTCATCAAGACGAAAAGAATGACGTATCACATGACCCGATTCTAGACAAAAGTTGTTTCACCCCAAAAAAACCGCAAAGGGTATAGCCTTTGGAAAAGTGCCATTTTCGCGAAAAAAAGTCGTCTCCGATTTCGTTTATTTTTGCAGGAGAGACACTCTTATCGTAGGAAATGCATTTAAAATGAAGATAGTGGCTGGCAAACTAATTTTTCGCCGTTTTCTAGGCCAAGTGCGTGGAAATAGATTAGACGTAAAAAGTAGGTCACAGACGGGTCAAATGTAAAGATAGACCCAAGTAGTCTACATTTCCGTGACCTACTCATCAAGACGAAAAGAATGACGTATCACATGACCCGATTCTAGACAAAAGTTGTTTCACCCCAAAAAAACCGCAAAGGGTATAGCCTTTGGAAAAGTGCCATTTTCGCGAAAAAAACTCGTCTCCGATTTCGTTTATTTTTGCAGGAGAGACACTCTTATCGTAGGAAATGCATTTAAAATGAAGATAGTGGCTGGCAAACTAATTTTTCGCCGTTTTCTAGGCCAAGTGCGTGGAAATAGATTAGACGTAAAAAGTAGGTCACAGACGGGTCAAATGTAAAGATAGACCCAAGTAGTCTACATTTCCGTGACCTACTCATCAAGACGAAAAGAATGACGTATCACATGACCCGATTCTAGACAAAAGTTGTTTCACCCCAAAAAAACCGCAAAGGGTATAGCCTTTGGAAAAGTGCCATTTTCGCGAAAAAAAAGTCGTCTCCGATTTCGTTTATTTTTGCAGGAGAGACACTCTTATCGTAGGAAATGCATTTAAAATGAAGATAGTGGCTGGCAAACTAATTTTTCGCCGTTTTCTCGGCCAAGTGCGTGAAAATAGATTAGACGTAAAAAGTAGGTCACAGACGGGTCAAATGTAAAGATAGACCCAAGTAGTCTACATTTCCGTGACCTACTCATCAAGACGAAAAGAATGACGTATCACATGACCCGATTCTAGACAAAAGTTGTTTCACCCCAAAAAAACCGCAAAGGGTATAGCCTTTGGAAAAGTGCCATTTTCGCGAAAAAAAGTCGTCTCCGATTTCGTTTATTTTTGCAGGAGAGACACTCTTATCGTAGGAAATGCATTTAAAAATGAAGATAGTGGCTGGCAAACTAATTTTATCGCCGTTTTCTCGGCCAAGTGCGTGAAAATAGATTAGACGTAAAAAGTAGGTCACAGACGGGTCAAATGTAAAGATAGACCCAAGTGGTCTACATTTCCGTGACCTACTCATCAAGACGAAAAGAATGACGTATCACATGACCCGATTCTAGACAAAAGTTGTTTCACCCCAAAAAAACCGCAAAGGGTATAGCCTTTGGAAAAGTGCCATTTTCGCGAAAAAAAAGTCGTCTCCGATTTCGTTTATTTTTGCAGGAGAGACACTCTTATCGTAGGAAATGCATTTAAAATGAAGATAGTGGCTGGCAAACTAATTTTATCGCCGTTTTCTAGGCCAAGTGCGTGAAAATAGATTAGACGTAAAAAGTAGGTCACAGACGGGTCAAATGTAAAGATAGACCCAAGTAGTCTAACATTTCCGTGACCTACTCATCAAGACGAAAAGAATGACGTATCACATGACCCGATTCTAGACAAAAGTTGTTTCACCCCAAAAAAAACCGCAAAGGGTATAGCCTTTGGAAAAGTGCCATTTTCGCGAAAAAAAAGTCGTCTCCGATTTGGTTTATTTTTGCAGGAGAGACACTCTTATGGTAGGAAATGCATTTAAAATGAAGATAGTGGCTGGCAAACTAATTTTATCGCCGTTTTCTAGGCCAAGTGCGTGAAAATAGATTAGACGTAAAAAGTAGGTCACAGACGGGTCAAATGTAAAGATAGACCCAAGTAGTCTACATTTCCGTGACCTACTCATCAAGACGAAAAGAATGACGTATCACATGACCCGATTCTAGACAAAAGTTGTTTCACCCCAAAAAAACCGCAAAGGGTATAGCCTTTGGAAAAGTGCCATTTTCGCGAAAAAAAAGTCGTCTCCGATTTGGTTTATTTTTGCAGGAGAGACACTCTTATCGTGGAAATGCATTTAAAATGAAGATAGTGGCTGGCAAACTAATTTTATCGCCGTTTTCTCGGCCAAGTGCGTGAAAATAGATTAGACGTAAAAAGTAGGTCACAGAGGGGTCAAATGTAAAGATAGACCCAAGTAGTCTACATTTCCGTGACCTACTCATCAAGACAAAAAGAATGACGTATCACATGACCCGATTCTAGACAAAAGTTGTTTCACCCCAAAAAAACCGCAAAGGGTATAGCCTTTGGAAAAATGCCATTTTCGCGAAAAAAAAGTCGTCTCCGATTTGGTTTATTTTTGCAGGAGAGGCACTCTTATGGTCAGGAAATGCATTTAAAATGAAGATAGTGGCTGGCAAACTAATTTTATCGCCGTTTTCTAGGCCAAGTGCGTGAAAATAGATTAGACGTAAAAAGTAGGTCACAGAGGGGTCAAATGTAAAAATAGACCAAAGTAGTATACATTTCCGTGACCTACTCATCAAGACAAAAAGAATGATGTATCACATGACCCGATTCTAGACAAAAGTTGTTTCACCCCAAAAAAACCGCAAAGGGTATAGCCTTTGGAAAAATGCCATTTTCGCGAAAAAAAAGTCGTCTCCGATTTGGTTTATTTTTGCAGGAGAGGCACTCTTATGGACAGAAATGCATTTAAAATGAAGATAGTGGCTTGCAAACTAATTTTATCGCCGTTTTCTCGGCCAAGTGCGTGAAAATAGATTAGACGTAAAAAGTAGGTCACAGAGGGGTCAAATGTAAAAATAGACCAAAGTATTATACATTTCCGTGACCTACTCATCAAGACAAAAAGAATGATGTATCACATGACCCGATTCTAGACAAAAGTTGTTTCACCCCAAAAAAACCGCAAAGGGTATAGCCTTTGGAAAAATGCCATTTTCGCGAAAAAAAAAGTTGTCTCCGATTTGGTTTATTTTTGCAGGAGAGGCACTCTTATGGACAGAAATGCATTTAAAATGAAGATAGTGGCTTGGCAAACTAATTTTATCACCGTTTTCTCGGACAAGTGCGTCAAAATAGATTAGACGTAAAAAGTAGGTCACAGAGGGGTCAAATGTAAAAATAGACCAAAGTAGTATACATTTCCGTGACCTACTCATCAAGACAAAAAGAATGATGTATCACATGACCCGATTCTAGACAAAAGTTGTTTCACCCCAAAAAAACCGCAAAGGGTATAGCCTTTGGAAAAATGCCATTTTCGCGAAAAAAAAAGTTGTCTCCGATTTGGTTTATTTTTGCAGGAGAGGCACTTTTATGGACAGAAATGCATTTAAAATGAAGATAGTGGCTTGCAAACTAATTTTATCACCGTTTTCTCGGACAAGTGCGTCAAAATAGATTAGACGTAAAAAGTAGGTCACAGAGGGGTCAAATGTAAAAATAGACCAAAGTATTATACATTTCCGTGACCTACTCATCAAGACAAAAAGAATGATGTATCACATGACCCGATTCTAGACAAAAGTTGTTTCACCCCAAAAAAACGCAAAGGGTATAGCCTTTGGAAAAATGCCATTTTCGCGAAAAAAAAGTTGTCTCCGATTTGGTTTATTTTTGCAGGAGAGGCACTTTTATGGACAGAAATGCATTTAAAATGAAGATAGTGGCTTGCAAACTAATTTTATCACCGTTTTCTCGGACAAGTGCGTCAAAATAGATTAGACGTAAAAAGTAGGTCACAGAGGGGTCAAATGTAAAAATAGACCAAAGTATTATACATTTCCGTGACCTACTCATCAAGACAAAAAGAATGATGTATCACTTGACCCGATTCTAGACAAAAGTTGTTTCACCCCAAAAAAACGCAAAGGGTATAGCCTTTGGAAAAATGCCATTTTCGCGAAAAAAAAGTTGTCTCCGATTTGGTTTATTTTTGCAGGAGAGGCACTTTTATGGACAGAAATGCATTTAAAATGAAGATAGTGTCTTGCAAACTAATTTTATCACCGTTTTCTCGGACAAGTGCGTCAAAATAGATTAGACGTAAAAAGTAGGTCACAGAGGGGTCAAATGTAAAAATAGACCAAAGTATTATACATTTCCGTGACCTACTCATCAAGACAAAAAGAATGATGTATCACTTGACCCGATTCTAGACAAAAGTTGTTTCACCCCAAAAAAAACCGCAAAGGGTATAGCCTTTGGAAAAATGCCATTTTCGCGAAAAAAAAGTTGTCTCCGATTTGGTTCATTTTTGCAGGAGAGGCACTTTTATGGACAGAAATGCATTTAAAATGAAGATAGTGTCTTGCAAACTAATTTTATCACCGTTTTCTCGGACAAGTGCGTCAAAATAGATTAGACGTAAAAAGTAGGTCACAGAGGGGTCAAATGTAAAAATAGACCAAAGTATTATACATTTCCGTGACCTACTCATCAAGACAAAAAGAATGATGTATCACTTGACCCGATTCTAGACAAAAGTTGTTTCACCCCGAAAAAAACGCAAAGGGTATAGCCTTTGGAAAAATGCCATTTTCGCGAAAAAAAAGTTGTCTCCGATTTGGTTCATTTTTGCAGGAGAGGCACTTTTATGGACAGAAATGCATTTAAAATGAAGATAGTGTCTTGCAAACTAATTTTATCACCGTTTTCTCGGACAAGTGCGTCAAAATAGATTAGACGTAAAAAGTAGGTCACAGAGGGGTCAAATGTAAAAATAGACCAAAGTATTATACATTTCCGTGACCTACTCATCAAGACAAAAAGAATGATGTATCACTTGACCCGATTCTAGACAAAAGTTGTTTCACCCCGAAAAAAACGCAAAGGGTATAGCCTTTGGAAAAATGCCATTTTCGCGAAAAAAAAGTTGTCTCCGATTTGGTTCATTTTTGCAGGAGAGGCACTTTTATGGACAGAAATGCATTTAAAATGAAGATAGTGTCTTGCAAACTAATTTTATCACCGTTTTCTCGGACAAGTGCGTCAAAATAGATTAGACGTAAAAAGTAGGTCACAGAGGGGTCAAATGTAAAAATAGACCAAAGTATTATACATTTCCGTGACCTACTCATCAAGACAAAAAGAATGATGTATCACTTGACCCGATTCTAGACAAAAGTTGTTTCACCCCGAAAAAAACGCAAAGGGTATAGCCTTTGGAAAAATGCCATTTTCGCGAAAAAAAATGTCTCCGATTTGGTTCATTTTTGCAGGAGAGGCACTTTTATGGACAGAAATGCATTTAAAATGAAGATAGTGTCTTGCAAACTAATTTTATCACCGTTTTCTCGGACAAGTGCGTCAAAATAGATTAGACGTAAAAAGTAGGTCACAGAGGGGTCAAATGTAAAAATAGACCAAAGTATTATACATTTCCGTGACCTACTCATCAAGACAAAAAGAATGATGTATCACTTGACCCGATTCTAGACAAAAGTTGTTTCACCCCGAAAAAAACGCAAAGGGTATAGCCTTTGGAAAAATGCCATTTTCGCGAAAAAAAAGTTGTCTCCGATTTGGTTCATTTTTGCAGGAGAGGCACTTTTATGGACAGAAATGCATTTAAAATGAAGATAGTGTCTTGCAAACTAATTTTATCACCGTTTTCTCGGACAAGTGCGTCAAAATAGATTAGACGTAAAAAGTAGGTCACAGAGGGGTCAAATGTAAAAATAGACCAAAGTATTATACATTTCCGTGACCTACTCATCAAGACAAAAAGAATGATGTATCACTTGACCCGATTCTAGACAAAAGTTGTTTCACCCCGAAAAAAACGCAAAGGGTATAGCCTTTGGAAAAATGCCATTTTCGCGAAAAAAAAGTTGTCTCCGATTTGGTTCATTTTTGCAGGAGAGGCACTTTTATGGACAGAAATGCATTTAAAATGAAGATAGTGTCTTGCAAACTAATTTTATCACCGTTTTCTCGGACAAGTGCGTCAAAATAGATTAGACGTAAAAAGTAGGTCACAGAGGGGTCAAATGTAAAAATAGACCAAAGTATTATACATTTCCGTGACCTACTCATCAAGACAAAAAGAATGATGTATCACTTGACCCGATTCTAGACAAAAGTTGTTTCACCCCGAAAAAAACGCAAAGGGTATAGCCTTTGGAAAAATGCCATTTTCGCGAAAAAAAAGTTGTCTCCGATTTGGTTCATTTTTGCAGGAGAGGCACTTTTATGGACAGAAATGCATTTAAAATGAAGATAGTGTCTTGCAAACTAATTTTATCACCGTTTTCTCGGACAAGTGCGTCAAAATAGATTAGACGTAAAAAGTAGGTCACAGAGGGGTCAAATGTAAAAATAGACCAAAGTATTATACATTTCCGTGACCTACTCATCAAGACAAAAAGAATGATGTATCACTTGACCCGATTCTAGACAAAAGTTGTTTCACCCCGAAAAAAACGCAAAGGGTATAGCCTTTGGAAAAATGCCATTTTCGCGAAAAAAAAGTTGTCTCCGATTTGGTTCATTTTTGCAGGAGAGGCACTTTTATGGACAGAAATGCATTTAAAATGAAGATAGTGTCTTGCAAACTAATTTTATCACCGTTTTCTCGGACAAGTGCGTCAAAATAGATTAGACGTAAAAAGTAGGTCACAGAGGGGTCAAATGTAAAAATAGACCAAAGTATTATACATTTCCGTGACCTACTCATCAAGACAAAAAGAATGATGTATCACTTGACCCGATTCTAGACAAAAGTTGTTTCACCCCGAAAAAAACGCAAAGGGTATAGCCTTTGGAAAAATGCCATTTTCGCGAAAAAAAAGGAAAAAGTTGTCTCCGATTTGGTTCATTTTTGCAGGAGAGGCACTTTTATGGACAGAAATGCATTTAAAATGAAGATAGTGTCTTGCAAACTAATTTTATCACCGTTTTCTCGGACAAGTGCGTCAAAATAGATTAGACGTAAAAAGTAGGTCACAGAGGGGTCAAATGTAAAAATAGACCAAAGTATTATACATTTCCGTGACCTACTCATCAAGACAAAAAGAATGATGTATCACTTGACCCGATTCTAGACAAAAGTTGTTTCACCCCGAAAAAAACGCAAAGGGTATAGCCTTTGGAAAAATGCCATTTTCGCGAAAAAAAAGTTGTCTCCGATTTGGTTCATTTTTGCAGGAGAGGCACTTTTATGGACAGAAATGCATTTAAAATGAAGATAGTGTCTTGCAAACTAATTTTATCACCGTTTTCTCGGACAAGTGCGTCAAAATAGATTAGACGTAAAAAGTAGGTCACAGAGGGGTCAAATGTAAAAATAGACCAAAGTATTATACATTTCCGTGACCTACTCATCAAGACAAAAAGAATGATGTATCACTTGACCCGATTCTAGACAAAAGTTGTTTCACCCCGAAAAAAAGGCAAAGGGTATAGCCTTTGGAAAAATGCCATTTTCGCGAAAAAAAAGTTGTCTCCGATTTGGTTCATTTTTGCAGGAGAGGCACTTTTATGGACAGAAATGCATTTAAAATGAAGATAGTGTCTTGCAAACTAATTTTATCACCGTTTTCTCGGACAAGTGCGTCAAAATAGATTAGACGTAAAAAGTAGGTCACAGAGGGGTCAAATGTAAAAATAGACCAAAGTATTATACATTTCCGTGACCTACTCATCAAGACAAAAAGAATGATGTATCACTTGACCCGATTCTAGACAAAAGTTGTTTCACCCCGAAAAAAACGCAAAGGGTATAGCCTTTGGAAAAATGCCATTTTCGCGAAAAAAAAAGTTGTCTCCGATTTGGTTCATTTTTGCAGGAGAGGCACTTTTATGGACAGAAATGCATTTAAAATGAAGATAGTGTCTTGCAAACTAATTTTATCACCGTTTTCTCGGACAAGTGCGTCAAAATAGATTAGACGTAAAAGTGGAAAAATGCTTATTCTGGTATACCATTATACAATATATACGTTTACCTCGTTGAAAAGTCATCAATGTATGGTAAATCACTTCATATTCTTCTGACTATTTATCCTTTAGAGATCCGTATCGTAAACATGCGTATAAACTGGTTGATTCATGTTCGGCTTTCCATAGAATAAATACATGCTAATAGCTCCAAAATAGTGAAAAATGCGACATTTGACGTAATGCTGACATTTTTATACAACATTGACAACGATTTTACCAGGTTTGAAAAAGTATTTGTGTTTTGACTGCATGTAAATATTTATTCATAGACAAGAAGCAGACATGTGTTCAAACTCAAAAATATTATATTCTCATTTTCTTTAAATCGGCATATCGTAACCAAAAAAAAAAAAAAAAAAAAAAAAAAGTCCATGCGCAAGTTTTCACACAGGGTGACCCCTGCGCGTGACCCCTATCGATGGACAGTGAATCGTGTGTGCATTGCGAGTTTGTCGTTATTGAGGAGAACGTTTCAGACACGTGTCATAGTTCGAAATAGAATGGTACATTAAACTGCGGTGCTATGTTGACAAAAAGAGTAGCAGTTTAAAAAAGCACCTTCTTTTCCATTTTTTCTCCATCACTCTTGGATCTACATGTCATACATTTAGTGGGCCTCTTGAGTGTACCCCAAAAGCAGTACATATCATCGGTCACTCCCGTGGCAGTTATTGCAAACAGTAATAGAGTTAAGTTACAAATGGCAATATATAGCGGTTTATTATTTTCGGAATTAAGTTTTTAATGCAATAATCATTTACTGTATTTTATATTAAAATCGCATCGCCGTCCATGTGTGCGTCCGTGCTTCCGTCCTCGCATTTTGTCGTGGGTCAAGGTCACACTTAGAGTTTGAAAATAATAGAATCCTGAATATAAGCAGACATTCGTGTCCGGACTGTAACTTTATCATGCATCGAAGGATTTATGATAACTTGGTTTAAATGTTCAGACATCAAGGCGACATATCGCGTGCAAGACCTACACCCCTACCTCCAAGATCAATGTCACACTCAGTGTTTATAAGTAATGGAATCTTGTACATTGTATATATGCACACATTCGTGTACGGGCTGTAACTTTGTTGTGCATTGATTGATTTTAAAATGACTCGGCACAATGTTCAGCACATCATGAGGATGGGTCGCATACAATACCCATGACACTACCTCAAAGACCAAGGTCACACTTTGAGTTTAAAGGCAATGGAATGCTGTATGCATGGTAACTCTGTGATGCATGCAAGGATTTTCAAATTACATGGCACAGTTGTTGAGCATATGGAGAGGACATAGACTGTGAGACACCTCTTTCGGGGACATTCGTCACTTATAAGGGACAGCTCTTGTGTCAATATTACATGCGTACAACTAGTAGATACCGAAAGATATATAATTCTCTTTATAATATATATGTATTGTTTGCCTATTATGTTGATGATGATAAAATTTTCATACATGGTGTATATAAATACATTGTATACATTTTTAAGTAATTTGTAATTTATTAAAATGACATAATAAATGACATATTTCACTTCAGTTGATTTTTCTGTTTCCTGTATCCCTTGAAATAAAACACACACAAAAAACCTCCCAACAAGTAATCGGCAGGCACAGAAGGTTTTACAGGTGCAAGAAGTAAAACATAAACGCCCATTCAAACCCTGTTTACACATAATACTCCTTCAAAAGGCTGCCCAGTAACATCATATAAGAAGTATGCCCGCCCTCGTTCTACAACAACGGATGTTTATTCTCTCTAAACAGTTTGCTGTTTCGTAAGACACTAATTGCTACTGCAGAACTGGGTCACAAAGCAATAACACATAACTGGTGAGTTTATCAGAAAGCCTTTGATTATCTATTCATAACGGTGGAGGTCATTTTATTAAACAGAACTGTCTTTAAAAATAGTTTGTACCTGCATGTATAGCGCTTCTTTTAGGAAGTAAATATACATGTATTTTGCTTTATCACTTATCAAGTTCACAAAGTAAACTTAAGACCACCAGCATTTCTGTATTCCGTGGTTAGGTTTTGTTCACCGTCTTAGCTGTAATGTGTGAAAGCACATTAAAACAAATGAATCTTACTGTTTAATATTTAACGGCGAATGTAACAAACCAGACACAGAATGATTTGATGAGAACTTCAAAAAGATTTCATAAACTGATAGGCTAACCACAAAACTGTCGTAAGTCTTTCATCATTTCATACATACAGTAAAGTCCGCTTATAACGAACTCTTTGAGACCATTTAACTATGTTCCTTATATCCGGATTTGTTATATCCATATATCATTTACATATAAAATAAATAAGGAAAAAATAACTCGGGTAGAGAAATTTTGTTCCTTATATCCGGAATTTCGCTATATCCAGAGTCGTTATATATGGAGTTTACTGTATTTCGATAAACAAGCATAAAATATAGAGATTTTGTTGTCGATCTTTGAATACTATATCTTATAATAATATTATTATTCATTTAATGAAAGTGACTCACAAATTCACGCAAAACAAACATCAAAATGAAATTAGTATTCAGTAGAATAAAATGAAGAAAAAAGAAAAAAAAAAAAAAAAAATATTATATTAAATAAATAATAAATGATATTAGTATTAAAGTAGAATAAAATCAAATGAATCATCATTTAACAATAATTATAGTGATGTGTGTACGAACGATAACATCAGTTAACTTTAAGTGAAGTATTGACATCATTTTCTATAAACTAGATAGAAGCGCAATCTAACAAGGAATGTTCGCTTACTAAGGATATATGTATTCGATTCAAAACAAAATAATTGCGTTAAATTATCAACACCACATACATTGTATTTCAAATGGTATGCTCAACGTATTGAAAAATGACCTTTGGTAAATCACGACTTCACAAGATGTCGAGCTTTATCAGTTTTACACGAAAATCTTGTAGATAAAATTATATGCATCCACAAAAGTTTAAAACAATTAATATACGAAAAGGTATATCATACATACAAGAAATGATTTAATCCTAAAAACATCCAATTGAATATAATACGAATATTGGACTCTGGTGCTCCGTCACTGTCAGATTATCCTAAATGAATTGTACTATAACAGATGTAAATCAGACCAAACATAACGTCACTGCTGTATGTTTTCGTGTCCGGTAAACAAAAAGCGACGTCACTTCAAACGTCATCTCTCGAAATAGCGTCATTCATCCAATTCTGGTTATAATAATAATAATAATAAAAAAACTTTATTTTATGAAGGTAACATATAAGACATATAAAGAATTACAAGTAAATCAAACATATCTTTTTCCATATGGCCTTCAAAAAAAAAAAAAAAAAAAACAACAAAAAAACAAGAACAACAACAACAAACAACAAGAATTTAAAATCTCTCTCTTTCTCTCTCTCTCTCTCTCTCTCTCCCCCTCTCTCTCTCTCTCTCAATCAGTCTTCTCATACACACAGCATGATCTCAATCTCAGTCACACAAACGCAAAAGTATGTAATATTTTCATTAAACGGTATTTTAACAGTCACTCTGTTTACATATAAATATCATAAATAATTTAATCTTTTTAATTATTAGAGCAATTGCGTAAGCTGCAATATAATATACGTATTAATTAGTCAGTCATGCATTCAGTAGTTAAAATATCAACATGTATATAATAATGATTATCCAATATCAATTACATTAATCATCAGTATTTCATACTTATATAAAGAAAAATTACAAAAGTCCTAAAGAACACAAATATTTAAAATTTCTCCTCTTTTGTAAACATTCAGTTAAACATGAAGAATAAAGTTATGCAACAAGAATTTTTTGTAATTTTCTTTAAATATTTTTATGTTTGTTGAAAATTTTATATCTAAAGGTATTTCATTCCATATGTTTTTACTGTAAAAAGAAAATTATCTTTGTAATATTTTGACTTAGGTGTTGATTGTAAAACAAGATCCATGTTAGTGATCGATCTGAGTTTATGCGTATTTCGCTAACTGATAGAGATTCCACTCGCGCCCAAGTCCTTCGGACCGTGGATTTGTATGTGAGTAGTGAGATATTCTTATCTGATGGCATCTAATAGGCGAGGTTTACGACCTACTTGTAATACATAGCTTTAATTGTTTCCTTATTTTTAATTTGAAAAAAAAAATTTGAAGACTCGCCATTTTTGTTCTTTCTCCTTTCTTGTTTTAAATGCTACCGTAATATTAATGGTGGAAGTTGGTCAATATCTAAGAACATTCTGTGTCCTGAATGTTTTGTAGTAAGTCGTAGATTGAGGATTTCGATGACGCTTTCACAAATAAAATGGCGATCAGCTATAGTAACAGTTATTAATGGTTTTGCTATGAAATGTACAAATGTCATCAACTTCTTCCTTCGCAGATTTATTTCTTTAAAATCTGAATGATTAAATTGTCCACATCTGCTACCACACAGGCGATTCATTTCTTGTTTCATCAGTTTCGTTGTCGCTTGCTTCAGCGTTGGGTGCAGGACTAACCGGTGTTATTATCACACGTCGCTCGGCCAGATCGCCCCACTGACCTTCGCCTCCATCTTCAACCTGTTATAGAACAGAAACTCACGCTCTTTAAAGGCTTAGTGTATTTTTAAAGAAAAAAAAGAAAAGAATCAAGAAGCACAAGTAGTCTAGGCTTCCCAAATGGTTACATGTATGTTAAAGAAATAAACGGTCTGAAACAATACCATTCTCTTATAAAATAACGTTATTTATACTCTACTTATATGGTTGATTTATTGGTTTCTAACTAATAGTATATTTTGATGTTGTAGAAACACTTCTTTTTAAAACAACTCGCTACTTACCTCATCGTACATTACTTCGCCATTGGATGACATAAGTGTTGCATATTTTGGAGAATCACTGCTCTGCAAAATTAATAACAATATTTGTTATAATAACATAATATTAACAGTCATTTACCCATATCAGTTTCCTACCATAAAAGTTGCATATAAAGTTGAAAATTACTGTGCAAAATAAAGCACTCATCTGACAAAAAGGGAGTTTATATCATTGTGTTTCTGGTGACCGAACTTACCCTACATATATTTTGTCCCCCATCCTTAAATCATTTGAAAATAAGTCCTAGCATCACTTCCCATGCGAAATGTTGTGCCTTGTATAGATTAATGATACGTTACCGAAGCGTTAAATATTCTTTCTACATAATCCATGATTTTTTTCACCATGTTAACATAAGAAACTACTAAATTTTTGCCTTAATGAGTTCGTTTATTTCTTCTAAAACAAAGAACATGCTACTTGTCAATGTGCAAAATAACAGAATTATCTTCGGCTGTGGTTTGTTTCTTTCACGGTATCCATTGAAGTCCAAAATAAGTTTTGAAAATGTAGATCGAACACGAATTCGACAATAGACACAGCTTAGCTTCGTAGTGATCATTCGTAAAGTTTCGTTAAATACAGCCCGAGGCTTTGGAAATGAAACGCAGCGTGCTTAAAGGGATGGATGGAGGGACAGATTCTCAAATTCATCTGTTTCATCAAAAGTATCAGATATGTTCAGACTGATATTATAACTTAAACAAAAATACTCTGTGTAATGTTTATAAAGATCTACATAACGAATACCCCTTATTCACTAGTCTTCTGACGTATGTAACGTGCTTTCAAATGTTATATCTGCGAGACGTCAGACCGCAAGCACTGCAGTAACTTAAATAAAATAAAGAAAGATTAACAACAGTTTTGCGGTCAACCCTCGTTATGTTAATACTTTAAAGATCGGTAACACACAAGTAAATCACTAAGTCTTATCTAAAATAATTTTAACCATATTCGTTCCATACCTGTCTGCTAGATCCACTTGCTGATGAATGTACTGTTGCTCTTCCGGAATCTGGCCGAGCCCCTTTTCCTTTTTCAAACACAGGAAGTCCGACGAAATTCTTATAATCACGATCTTTTCTCTCTATTCGTTTTTCTATGACTTCTTGAACCTCATTCATCTCGGGAACATCGTTGTCTTTCGCGAGAAGTTCCCAAGGTAGCGCGTTGTCGGGATCGTTCTCTAAGTCTTTCTTGTTTATAGTCACTCGCAACTTTCCAACCGTTCTTTTAGGTTCCTTTGGTTTAGGCGTCTTTCTGCACCATTCACACAGCCTGATAGTAAATAAACAAACGTCATATGTTTTAACTATATGGTACGTATGAATTTTTGTACATCAAAATTGCGTTTTATACGGATAAACGTACAAAAGCACACAATGCTTTAGACGATTACTGAGATGTATGTTGTCGGTTAGGTGATGTTGGAGTTGTTTAGTTAGAAATCTGCTGTTACGTACGTAACACCTAAGAGCAATTCAAAGTTTACTGAAAATGACAATCCATTTAACTACTGTTTTTCTACGTTTTCACTGAAACGGGCAGATCTAAATGCATTCAGTTATTAGTGAATTAAGTATTGGTGCACATACTGGCCAATCACGTCTTGCTTATTCCATATTGACTGTGGACTTAAATTCTTGAAATTTATATGCAACTTATATAAGCTACTCTCAATGACTGGTTTCCGGAGTTCTGACCAGTAATCGCACCGAAAGAAGACACTTCTATGGATACTGTATGGTCCAACCGGTATTCGTTTGTCTTCCAAACAATGAAGATCATGTAGACATATTTAATGAACAAATTAAATGCAATATCATACTCTTACCTGAACATTAAGTAAAATGTTGCGCTTATTTGAAACGTTTTACTTACTTTAACATTCATATAACAAGAGGGCAAAAAAATGGCCCTACATTGCTCACCTGACTACCATTGACTATACTACTAGGTCAACAACAGCGAAAAGGGTCACTTTTGAGTAGGGGTCCTGATTTTAAAACTCTTCGTAGAGGTCCACTACATAATGCTACATTCCAGATATCTTAGCTCTGTGCCTTGTGGTTTTAGACAAAATTTTTTTTGAAGTGTTGCCTATATACGACTATGTTAAATCAATTGACCCCCGATATCATTTTTCACCCGGGGGTCATGATTTGGCCAATATTGGTAGAGATCCACTAGGTAATGCTACATGCTTAATATCGAAACTCTAGGCCTTCTGGTTTCAGAGAAGAAGATTTTTAAAGTATTTCCAATAGAAGCCTATGTAAAATCAAGTGACCCCCGTGCAGGGTCATTTTTGACCCGGGGTCATAATTTGAAAAAAAAATAAAGAGGTCCACTGGATAATGCTACATGCTAAATATCTAAGCTTTAGGTCTGTCTTCAGAGAGGAAGATTATTCAATTTCTGCATTGAATGGAATGCTTTGAACAATTTCGACAGAGCTTTATGTAAGGAACATCCCTGTAAAGTTTCATCAACATTGGTCCAGTGGTTTACAAGGAGATATCGTTTGAAGGTAATGGTGGACGGACGGACGACGTACGACAGACGGTGAGTGGTCCTTTGTGCCAGGTGAGCTAAAGATGATATACTTACTTGAACATTTTGAATGAAATGTATTCATTGACGATAGGGTCTTTCCACACCATCAATGTAATTACAACCAAGGTGGCAAAAATGCCGGCACCACACAACATTAACCAGAAATAATTTTTGTAGTCGTCCGTGAAGACTAACGACCGCTCTGTCGAAGTCGTCGTCGTGACCGCCACCTACAACGTCAAAAAAAAGTATAAACATCATTCAGCATTTCCTCAGAAAGTATTGTTTTCGCAATTTCGATTTCATTATACCTAAACAAACCGGTACCACAATAACTCGGTGATTATTTGGGGCAAAACAAGAACGAAATATGGCATCCAATTCAAATACAATGAATTTGAAAAAAAAGTCCTTTCCCTAACCTCCACTCATCAGTTGTCTGGTGAACGTGATTAATTCTCATGCAATGTCATATGTTAGCCAATAATGATGCGGGTACCTGACGCCATGACCTACCTTCCTCTACAGTGTATTGGTAATATAAATTTACTATAATTTCGATGATTTCCGCAGTTATTTCATATTCTAGGGTACGTTTCAATATCATATGCATCTGTTTGAGAGGTCCTGGCAAGTGTACCAGAGGAGAAATCACAGAGTCGACCTGATAAACAATCTAAATGAAGAAACATCTCTTTGAAGAAATTAATTTATAGGGTTTACTGAACAAAACCACTGCTATATATAGCAGAAGTATATATACTATCAACTCTTAGTTTATACTAATTTATTTTACCTCGATTGTGAAGAAAGCTTTCAGCTTATCGAGTCACACTCGAGTCTACTTCCTGGAAAAACCAGTACTGGTGTCTTATGAGTAGCTACGGTCGTGACCCCAGTGTGGCTCGTACCCGCAATCTCCTGGATGAGCAGCAGACACCTTAACCTTTACACCACCGCTCCCCTTTTCTTGTTAGAATGAGACAAAAATGCTTAAATAAAGCATAAAATAACAAAAACAAAGTCTGAATAAAACCTAAACTAATACCAAGCAGCACAAACCAAAACCGGTAAAAAAAACAAACAAGTGACAGGAAATTGTCACAAAACCAGGTTTTCATTTTCCAGTCTGCTGGCCGAGCGCAAATGTTTAAATATCTTGAGAAATGTAGGAGGAAGTGGGCACGTGACAGTATTCTTCTATATATAACATATGTGGAAAAAAAGCAAAGGGCCATAATTCAGGCAAAAAATATTTTTAAAAAAAGAAAGAAAAAAAAAACAAAACAAAAAAAACAACTTGCTCTGTGTGGGGTTTTGAACCGCTGGTCTCATGAGAAATTTTGTCATCTTACTGTAACAGAATACTCCAAAGTATACAGGACTGGTAATCTATTCTAAAAATAGACAGTAATAACAGAGTATTCTCCCTTTTATAATAACAGAGTATTCTCCCTTTTATATATACTTAAATAAGGAGACACAAAATTGCTAACGGACGGACGGGCAGAACATTATATATTCAAAATTCTTTAGTTCACAATTATAGTTCTGTGAAAGTTTGGTTGAAATCCCTTGAGAAATGTAGGAGTTGCACACAGAAGAGTATTTCTCTATATATATTACATTATGTGGAAAAAAACAAAGGCCCATAATTCTGTCAAAAATGATCAAATCACAAAACCCCGACAATATGCGCCAGGGCACTTGGTGACAATAATTCTGTGAAAGTTTGGTTGAAATCCCTTGAGAAGTGTAGAAGGAGTTGCGCACAGAAGAATTACATATGTGAAAAAAAACAAAGGGCCATAATTCTGTCAAAAATGACCAAATCACAAAACCCCGACAATATGCGCCAGGGCACTTCATGACAATACTTCTGTGAAAGTTTGGTTGAAATCCGTTGAGAAATGTAGGAGATGTTGCGCACAGAAGAAATTGTTTACGGCCGCCATACCTCAATCTAATAACCAGGATTTTTCCTTCGGAAAACCTGGTTAAAAATGTATAGCGACCAAGAAGGAAACACTACACGACGACATGACAAATCTTAAACACGGATAAATACACGTTGTGGATAAGGAAATCCCACCCGAGGGTTGAGATACGTCCAAAAAAGAGGCTGTGCCGAGTTTTTGGACGTATCTCAACCCGAGGTGGATTTCCTTCCACAACTCAATGGACATGGTAGATTTATTTTCCACCGTTTAAATCGCATTTTCACACAAGTAAGAAGAAATTAGTGCAAATACAGGATGGGGATGAAAAATGAAAATCAACTTTTTCTCGAATTTTACTTCAAAACTGCTATAGATGGATAGAAAATGATCTAACTAAGAAAAGAATACCAACAACCCTATGTTTATTTCAAAAATAACAATTTTACAGCCATTTTTCGATTTTTATGTCGCTTACAATTAACGTAAAAATAGTCCGGCAGCGATGTGAGATAAGCGATGTGAGATAAGTTTATCTCACATGGGTAAATGCGCGGAAATATGTATCCCATAGGTGAGAAAAAATCGTGCAAGAGTACTTACACCGCTGAATATAACAGTAACTGTACACGTTCCTTGAAGCCCTCCCGAATCTGTAGTGATTACTTCGAACACGTAGTTATTTGCTGTGAAGGTGGTCACGTTACGAACATACAGTTTCCCAGTTTCGTCAATCTATAATGAAGATAAACTATGAAAATTGGTTTGCGAAACTCCTGGTTTAATTATGGCATCCCCTGAGATACTGGTCTCTTTTCGCGGTTAACGCCATTTTCAGCACTATTTCAGTTATTTTCAGGCAGTCAGTTTACCTAACCATCGTGTGAGACTCCTATCCTCCGTAGTAAAATTGCCAACTTCCTAACATAGAAGAGAGTAAGTTTGAAGCACTGCTTGTAGCCAAGAGCCTTCATAACTCATAGGTGTAGTGAATGCAAGTGAGTGCCCTTGACCTCTGCTAGTGCCCTTGATCTGTAAACGAGGGCGTCCTTTGTCGCTTGAGTAACTGTATCTTTACCCTTCACAATAAATTGTCTGAATCGAGGTTTAGAATCTGTTATGGATTGTATTTGTCGATGCAAAAAGCAATTGTAGGTCTTTGCAACGAGTACAAATTCAGATCAGCCTGGACATCTTTTAATTTCTTTTATGTACCTCAAGGGATGATATGATAAAGTCTGTTTTTGCACGAAAATATCATGATTAAAATTAGTTTTACCTGAAAATAGGATTCGGTTGGATTAGCTGGACTAAAGGCATATGTCAAAACTCCATTGGTAGAACCAAAAGCATTACTGTCTTTATCACTGGCCGCTAGATCAGCTAGCAATGTGAAGAAGGGTGTCGACGTGGAGACTACGAAAACGTAGAAATGGTGTGGAAACTTTGGATTGTGGTCATTTATGTTATTCACTGTCAAAGTCAGCTCCTCTGGAAAAGGTACACTACCATATTTAAATATAAATACTTATTACCTTCCATGAACTTTCAAGTTTCTTGATTGGTCATTGGTAATAAAATTCTTTTGACGTGGTACATGATGTGGATAGTTTTTGTTTATTTTATAGTTTATTATCATAAGCAGTACACCATATGGCCATGAGCATACATGTAAATATAAATGTATAAACAGTAAGTGACATAATGTCAAGTGTCAACATGTACATTATACTACAAATATACAGCGTGAGGTACATGAGGTATACATTAATTATAATAGAAACAATATTGGTTTCTAATCTCAAAAGCTTTATGTACGAACATAGCTAAATTCTTGTTGATACCAATTTTATCAGATTTCATTAATTCAGTAAATTTCGGTATATTCGGTCTTGACCAATAATATTTTTTAATATACATTTTTCTCAGATCATTGTAAAGTGGACATTCTAGTAAAAAATGGAATTCATCCTCTAAAACATTACAATTTTGACATTTTCTTTCTTCATGTGGTATTGCGACAGGTTTATGCCACCTGCCTGCTTCAATTTCTAATCTACGTGAAGATACTCTTAATCTACATAGTGCAGCTCTAAACTTCTCTATATTTACTAAATACAAATAGGGTTGAAACTGAAAACTTGAAAACAAAGTATAACCTTTAGCTCTTGATGAATCGTTCAAATCAGACATCCATTTTTGTATAAATACATCATTTAATCTAGTTTTCAGTATATTTATAAAAACATTATTATCACCAACGCCTTGAGATAACCATACGTCATTAAATCCGAGTGACTGTAACAAATATTTTACAGAATATGCCGAAGAAGTATTGCTATTTGGTCTTATTTCTAAATCTCTGTACATCATATCATAAACACATTTAACATACACATGATTGTCCATTTGTACTACCTTTAACCAATACTTTACAACCCCTACAGCTCTTTTTGTCACTAACGAAGTTACCAAGTTCACCGTATATAAAGTTATTTTGTGTTTGTATCTTCACACTAAGTAATCTTTTACAAAAATTTAAATGTACTCTCTCCAAAACTACAGACTCGTTTAGTCCCCAGACTTCAGAACCATATAAAACCCGCTTAACACAATTAAACCCTCGCATAACCGTTAATATATAATTATTATGTAATATTCTAGACGTGTAATATACCCGCATATACCACGTCAAAAACGGTCGTAACATTTGATGATGTTCACAAATGCGACGTTAAAAATGTAATTCTCAGGCTTTCGGCACAAGTTATGTTGACTAATGGATTTTGCATAGTAAGAAGTAACGTAATACATGTACTGTAAGTAAAATTATTCATTCAAAAGACAATGAAGATTGGACGTTTTTATGTTTTGACTATGGAGACAGACAAGGTAGAGACTCAAAGTCAGACAGAATCCCCAACGCCATTTCGTACCTCAGCCGAACCGGTTGTAAAACTATAAATGTTAACTGCCAGCTGTGTCTATGGTACATGATTGTTTTGAGCACGGGATGCTGTCTGGAGAGAGACTATTACAAGTTGAGAGAACTTAAATCGAAGTTGAACCAAAATATGTAATAAGTAGCAGAGTATTGATTGCGATAATTATCGTTATAGCCTCCGAGAAAAGACGTCATAATTCGAAAGTAGCCTACTCAGTTGTAGGCTGTTTTTGGTTGTTGCTATGGTAACTGTTCCTATTGTATATATACAGTAATCAATAATAATAGATCACAGGTTTACTGGCTCCGTCCCCATACACTTAAACAATTATTGTAGATGCACCAAAAGGGGGAATTAAACCTTATCGAGCGTATTTAAATGACAAAGCAACCTTACTTGTGTCTGACAGGCCTTTTACATCACGCACTGTGACATTGCAGGTGGCAGTGCCCGATAAACCAGAATCCATGTCGTACTCACGGGCAAAATGCACCTAGAATGTTATATTTATAACCATGATTTGAATCTGTTTAACTGAAATTTTGGTTCAGATTATAAAAATCAAGGTCTGGTGTATTTCTAAATTTTATTGATTTAATGTTTTGTTAAAAGAAAAAAGCACATCTCAAAGACTGTTCGTTAAACTTTACTTCTTTAAGTATATCCATTCGCGCTCAATTTACGATTACAAGCATACGTATTGTAAATAATCAGCGACAGGGGAAAGCGACTTTCAGACACGTAATACATGTACTAAAACAATAAGAAAATAAAATGGTATATAATGAATTATGTCATTGTTTTAAATTTTCAGGGTAAGTTAAAAATGATTCGGAGTTCGTATTCAAATAAGATGTTAAAGTATAAGTTTTTCTCCGTGTTACCTGTAGTGTTGATGTATCTAGATAGAAGTACTTGGAGTCATCCCCACAGTCCATTGTGAAGTGCTCTGTATCCCCCGAGTCAATGTCAACGGCTGTAATCCCTGGATCCGTGAACGGAGATGCTCCTGATGTTCTTGCTGAAGACTGTCATTTATAAAAAAAACCCACACAATATTAAAAAAACAATGTCCCCCGGAAAATTAAAAAAATGTAAGTTAACTGTACTGTCATATTCTATATTTTATTGTGAAATGGTATTTGTTATTTGTAAGCATCACGCAATATTTTTTGTCATGTGGCACGAGAAACGGCATGCATTTGAATACAATTATATATCCTGAAAAAAACAGAAACGCAACCTAAAAAATAACTTATGAATAATTTTTAGTAACATAAATATGCTTGACATATGCGAATATCAAAGTTTAAAACAAACGTTTGCCGTTTGAAGTTCCCATAAGTGTTCATCCGTTCAGAATCCACATTTTTGATGGACTTTTATACGCAATGACGTCGCATGTTTCGTCATTTATTACGGAACACAATATTTATCGATCTTGATATTCACATTGCTTTGCACATGAATGTACGCATTTATACACTATCGCCTCGGCAAAAATAACATCCTCATTACAATTTCAATTGATATACAGTGATGTATCCCAGTTTGTCTATATGGAGGCGTTGGAAATCGGGGATCGAATCAACCAAGAGTAACACTGTGAGTAGTATATAGCGTGCTGTATCTCCATTGGCATCATTGCCCTATATCAAGGACATTTCCAATGACCTAGTCCTTGAAAATCAAGATGGCGGCCATATTGGATGAGTTTAACATTTACGTCTAGGTCAACAAACTCATCAATTATATTAAACGCCACAATAATAAAAACGTAAGTGAAATCATTTCTTTCATCAAAGACGCATAGTTTGGCACCGTCTCCTGAAAGTTTGAGAGTGTTCCTGAAATTGTTGCGGACCAATGAAAAGCGAAAATTACCTGCTAAGGTCAATGAAGAACGTTTTGACATCGCTCCTGAAAGTCTGCTATTCCTCCTGGAAGTATCACAGGCCAGCTGAAACAAAACATTACCTCAGACTCGTTTAATACCGCCTCCTGAAAATCTGCAAGTCTTCCTGAAGTGTCATAGACAGGTCGAAATAACGTAGAATGGAATTATTGCGTACATAGTTATTCAAAATCGTTTTACTGTAAGCAATTTATTTCAGGAATCGATGCCAATGTAGATAGAAGTCGTTAACATTATTTTCATTCCAGCCAAAATCCTTTGGACCGGACAGCTTCACTTTCAGGAAGTCTCGTAGACCTTCTGGAATCGGTGGCAATGGAGGAAAAGTCGTTCATATCGTCTTGGTTGCAGTCTACGTCAATTGGACCAGTCTGTGAGACTTTCAGGAAGACCTGCAGACTATCAGGATGCGGTGCCTAACGAGTTCTTCATCCAAAGACATCCCGAGCAGGTAATTATCTTTTTCCAGATGCCTAGGAAACGTTCAGGAAAACTCACGCTTTCAGGAGGCGGTGCCAATCCTCCAAAAGACATCCCTAGCAGGTAATTATTCTCCTTTCCATTGGTTTGCTCAAGACTTTCAGGAATACTCGTAGACTTTCAGGAGGCTTTTCCAAACGTCTTTTGGCTCCCATAGACATTTATAGTAGGTAGTTATCCCTTTCCGCTGGTGTTCGGGATTTTCAGGAGGTGGTGCATCTGATAGACGTCCCAAGCAGGTAATTATCAACTTTTAACTGATCTGCGACACTCGCAGACTTTCAGAAGACGTCCTCATTGAAACAAATTAGTTCACTCACGTTATCTTTCTTATGTAAATAATTTGGGTTTATATATCGTTGGCCTAATGTTCATGTTCAAGCCATTCGATATCATTTCAAGTACAAGGTCACTGGTTATTTCATTGATCTTAAGACATAAAAGATGGACGGTGTTGCCAATGGAGATACAGCACATTATATACTAATCATGTGTTAATTAAATCTATGTTTCTGCCACCTGAAAATTCGCAGACTTCCGGTTTATTTACCGAGTGTCGCACTTTCAGGGCGATCAGTGTTTTCCCTTGATATTAAAGCCAATAGACCAAAATTTTGTAACAAACTGTGATGATTTGGTAGGAACTAAGAAATTGAGTGTTTACACTTCAGCGTATCGTTCATAAATAAACACGCTTTCGCTGTTTTTTTATTTTTGTAAATTACTAAGCTGTCTAAAAAGTCTAAGCTTCAGACATGCTTTTTTTTTTAAATATGAAGTAAAATTTCTTTTTTAGACCATGATTTACTTTATGCGTCCCTATGTGACACGCATGAGCATAAAAGTAAACAGGAGTTACCTCCCGTTCTCTGATGTAGACATACAGGGACAGTTTATGTGAATTTTGAAAACAGTATCTACTTAGCTTCTTTCACAGATAGCCATCTTTAGGAGTGGCTTTAACAACAGAGACTGATAAAGTACTAGGAGATTATTCTGCAGGTTTCGATGTATGAATTACTTGATTTTTCACATAAAGTGTATGATTTTGGACAAACTCCTAAATTCCAATAGAAGCAGGTAAAAATGGAAGGATTGATTTAATGATAAGCAAGTTTCTTTATCTCATGTTTTAAATTCGCTTGTATTAAAAACAGCTTTTGACTGGCTGCTGAATACATAATGCATGTTTACCTCATCGGCAGTAATAGTACTGGTTGGGATGGATAGAGTTATCCCTTCATTGATATTATAAATTCTAAAAGTAACCGTTCCAGTAACTGTCTCATGCTGTGGCTCACTTCCGTCGTTTACTGTGATTTTCATTTGATAGAACCCACCGCCGGTTACCTCGAAGTCTACATCTGCCTTCACTGATATAATTCCGGCTGGAACAATGAAAGAGTACATATTTTGACGAAGAAATGTTAATTAATAATTAAGGTAACTTGCCCCGGAAAAAAAATGGCCACGTGCAGGTTTGAATAATTTCATCATTTGACTTTGTCAGGAAACTTGCACAAAAATTGGATATTTTTCATGTAAGTAAACCCAAGAACTGAAATGACATGTTTTAACAATATTTGCAACAAAACACACTAATACAGGTTCTAAAAGCTAATAACAGTAATTTGATTGTGTATTTGTCAAAAGACCACCAGACTACATTTTAGTGATATCATCATGTTTTCACTGGTGGCCATTTTGTTCCGGGGCAAGTTACCTTAATGTTGAAATCACTTTTTGTTTGCTTAACGTCCATTTCAATAGTATTGCACTTATCTAAGGTCGACAGTTCATCTAACAATCTTCCCTTGGAAGAATCAGTACTTAGACTCCCCAAGAAAATGCCAACTTTCTTACATAAAAGAGTCAGAGTCAGAATCTCGACCTCATGATCCTCAGTCGGTACCACTCGACCATGGCGCCGGACCTAATTATCAAATCTGCAGTTCTGCCTTGTCCTTACTATTATTTATTGATAACATATCGCTTTTGCAAAAACGAAACATCGTTGCAGTTGTATTTAGCCATTTGTATTACTGTATACTAATATCAAAACCAGCATATATTTTTAACAGAAAATATACAAAGATAAATAAGAATTGTATCATAATACGAACTTGAAAACGCTTAAAACATATCAACAAACACGAACGCTGTGCAAAACCCGACGTTATAATACTGGAAATCTGCTTGTAATAGTGGTAATACTGCCATATAATATTTGTAATTGCAAATACTCAAAACCAAAGTGTAACATGCAATACGTTTTAATTCTCCGGGTCATGATGCAAGTATTTTCAGTTTTATGCCTATAGATACTGTAAATAATGATATGGAAAGGCTATTACAGTATACTTTTTGGATACATAAACTTTGTACAAAAGCTCCAGGTGGTCTTAACACCAGCATTTTGTATCCAGTTTAGAAATTATTGCCCCCCTGTTTTTTTTTTTTTTTTTTTATTAAAAAAAATTAAGTTTTTTATTTTTTTGGTTTTTTTTTTTAAAAAATATTTTTTTTTTTTTGGGGGGTTTTTGGGTTGTTTAAAAAAAATTTTTAATTTTTTTTTAAAAAAAAAAAGTTTTTTTTTTTTTTTTTTTTTTTAAAAAAGTTGTTAACGTATATTAGGAAAAAAAGGGGACCGGTATATTGAACCTTGAGGAACACCAGCTAAAGTTCAACGCCAGTCTGAGTGAGAATTGCGTATTACCACGTTCTGAGGTATGTTAGAGAGATAGGACTCAAACCATTGGAGAAGATGTCCAATAACACCAACAGTTTCTGTGCATCGCAAAAGAAAAGTAGCAAAAGGCAGTAAATTGAACAAATTTTGTAGAGGCCAGTAGGTGAAGCTGCAAACCAATATTTATATTAAGCCTCGTGCCTTATTGTTTTGAACAAGAAGATTGTCTAAGCATTTCCTTGTATATGTCAATATAAAACAAGTGAACCATTTGAACACCAGTAGCAAGCTTTGAACAAGCTTGATAGAGGACCACTGCACAATGCTTACATACCAAATATCAAACCTCGAGGCCTTGCAGTCTCTGACATTAAGAGTTTCACAATAAGTATTACTATAATTAGTTCTATGCCGGGCGGGCCAATTTTGATCCAAGGGGAATAATTTGAACATACTTGATAGAGGACCACTACACAATGCCACATATTAAATATCTAAGCCAAGGGCCTTGCGAGTTTTGAAAAGAAGAGTTTCCTATTTGTTGGTATGGACCCCATTGGAAATAAGCATAAGCCTTACAGGTTACCTGGTGCATGTGTCTTTTCATTGTAGTTATTATGAATTTATTATTACATAAGTGAAAAGTCTTAATATGTGATATAAAATCAGTATTAATAACTTAATTATTTATAATAACTTATATCAACCAGAGTCTGTGTACAAGCTAGATAGTGAAAAGAATGAAACAATTGCTATGTGTGCTGTAATTTTGCATTTATGTACATTGTGTAATATGTTATATATTATGACATTGCACAAATAAATCTATCTATGAAAACAGTAACCAGTTCTGAATGAAATGCATTTTTAAAAGAACTTTCAGATTTGTAGAGTTTCAAGTAAAGAACATCCCTGCCAAGTTTCAGAAACATTCCTAAGTGTTTCAGAGGAGATGTTGTTTAAAGAAAATGATGGAGAGAAGGACGATGTATGACGGACGGTTAAGCAGTCACAATAGCTCACCTTGGCACTTTGTGCCTGGCCAGCTAAATAAACTTGGCCAAAATCAAGGTCCTGAAAAAATATTTTGAAGCATGTTTCCAATGTGTCAAACTGTACAGTGACCCAAAAGGGAAAGTGCTGAACTGCACGCTAACGATCGATTAGCCAGTCGGTCGCATAAAACCCAAACAGTCCATGTTCAAATTATAGCTCGAATTGAACTAAAATTGGCATTTTAAAAGAAATGATTTTTGGGGAAATGCATAAGTTATTTACAACTACGCGTATCCTCGTGAGGGTACTTTACAGCTTAAGATATTCCGTTTCGAGTTACTGTACGCCTATACACCGTGGCTACGGACGCCCCCCATCTTACTTGTTGTATTTGGGGGGGGGGGGGTGGGGGGGGGGTGGGGGTGGGGGGGTACTTAAATCATGAAAGTATGTGATGGCGTTCGCACTGCTAGAAGGGACTCTAATTCGGCAGAAGCGTTTAAAGAATCAGAAAACTGTATAATGTAATTCGGTGGAAAGATTCTTCATCAATGTTATGCATCAAGTGAAACCAGGAAGAAATTGAGAAAACAGAAAAATATAGCTTTTAACCCAATACACCAAACCCCTGAAATAAAAAAGATTTCTTATTTAAGCCCAAAACAACAGGACTCAAAATTCGCCAGGAAGACGTTTAAAGTATCAGAAAACTGTCAATATAAAAATGGTATTCGATGTAGTTTATAAGGACTGTCGATTCTTAAATCTTGGTTTATTGCTCTCAGTCCTTATATCAATCGAGGCAGCAAATGGATATAACTCTTGTAAACATGATCACGTCCCGAATTTCTTCTTTTGCGAACATTTTCATATCAAGATCGTTCCGATCTGGGAAACCTTCCAAAAGTATATTGGATGTTAGGCACACAAGATTGTTTAACGATACAGTACATAATGCAAAAAATACAAATGCCAAAGATTATTGTAGAAATTATCCAAGCAGGAATTTCATTCATTGCAATCATCGTAACATTAAGCTCTGTTCATCTGAGAAAGTTTGGAGCAAACGCACATCTGAGTTTAAAGCGAAACGGATTGACACTTTATTTCAGGGGGGCACTTACGGACAAAGTAAACAAACAAATGCCTTCCGTTTCAATGTGGGAACATAAAACTAGAAAATGCTTCAGCTTTAATATGTTACCTGTGAACAAATTTGTACCAACTGGCGTGTGTTCAACTACAAAAAATGTAAAACCAAGGTTGACAAACTCTGGTGCCGAATTGTGTGTATAAGGCCGACCTGAAAATAATAACGTCTGATAATTTTAGTAAAAGATAGGTTAACCTATTCCATTCATTTCGATAATTTACTGCTATCACAAAAGATGTTCAGATGCTACAGCATCAAAGGACGGATACAAAATCAATTAGTCGATGAGGCAAGAATATTGTTTCAAAATCAACTAGCAGGGAGAAAAAACAAAGAATAATGAGTCAAAAGAGTCAGAATCAAAGAATATTGTTTCAAAATCAACTAACAATGAGTCAGAATCAAAGAATATTGTTTCAAAATAAATTAATCTGCATGGAGACAAAATCAAAGAATATTGTTTCAAATCATGAGTCAGAATTGATTAATATTGTTTCAAAACTAATGAATTATCTTACAGAATCAATGAATAATGGATGTACCAATATCTGTGACAAATATGTAAACACTAAAAATTGTATGTGCTTCATTCTTTGTGCCTTTAAAAAACATTTGCACCTTTCGTCAGCTTTAAGACTTTTTAGAGAAATCAAGCTGGGTAACCGGTGGATGGGTAAAATGTCGGAAGTACACTTGACAAGTGCAAAAGGTAATTACATGTAGTGCTCGTAGTCAACTTCAATCTTATTATATAATGAAACAAAAAGCAGAAATCAGGATTTCAATGCAATTATTCTTATAAATTTTTGTGTTTTTATATGCAGTCATAAATGTTTTACCCACTGGACTATTTTTTAGTACTGACCAGATGTTATGACCGACAAAACTCGGCTGACTGTGTTAATGCCATCGCCAACGGTGATTGTAACGTCATAGCCTTCAAGGTCCAGTACAGCTGTTGTAGTTATTTCACCTTTATCAATTACAAAAATAACAACCAATCAGAACTGGCATTACAGCAAGTGCGTAAGAATACAACTCATAGTCATCTAATTAATATACAATGTTCACTTCACTGCACCAGTCGCTATTTACTGTATTGTTTTTCTTCGGTGATCTCAACTCTTTGAATGGAAAGGCTTGCAAACATTTCAATGTGTGCTTAAATTGTGGTCAAAGAAAATATAATTGTAATGTCATCCGCGTCAAACTGTACTCCGATCCTATATTATATTATATACTGATATAACAGTAAATTAACAATTGTTACGCCGTTTGTATAGAACGCCTTGTATCACAAATGACTGCACTTAAATGTTAGTCATATAGTATATAATGTCACTCATCAGGTCAAATATACAAATAACCTAAATATACAGAAAAGGAACAAATGTTTACAGAGCGAAAAGATAAAAAGGCATATAATATGTGCAGTTAAATATCAGTCAGCTATATAGTATGTGCCATGAAAAATATTAGCCAGGCATACAACATGTGCAGTAAAATACTAGTCAGGCATAAATCATGTGTAGTTAAAAATTAGTCAGGCATATACCATGTGTAGTTAATTATTAGCTAGGCATATAACATGTACAGTCAAATATTAGTCAGGCATATATAACTTGTGCATTTAAATATTGGCAAGGCAAATAACGCGTGCAGTTAAATATAAGTGAGGCATATAACATGCGCAGTTATATATTAGTCAGGCATTTACCATAATTATGCAGTTAAATATTAGTCAGGTATGTAACAGTCATGAAACATTTAATATTAGTCAGGTATGTAACATTTGACATTTAATATTAGTCAGGTATATAAACATGTGCAGTTCAATATTAGTCAAATATATTACCATGTGCAGTTCATTATCAGTCAGGTATATAACCATGTGCAGTTCAATATCAGTCAAAGAATATACAATGTCGTCAACTGCCTCATTTAGCCGCCCGCAATAACAGTAATCATACATTGCATATTGCAAACCAGTCAATTCCTATCCAGAACTGAACATACAGTACTTTCAACGTACACTGTACTCTGGATAGAGACTGGAACATATGGTGAGCCGTTTTACTATATTTCCTGTGACTACATGAAATTAACTCTCTATAATTAGAAAGATATCACTTTAGTAAGTAAAAGAGTATCTCTTTAAAGCTGTATTTTAAAAGAGCTATCTCTGTCCTGTAATTGACTGCTCTCTTTCTAGAGAGATATCTTTCTCTGCGATATAGATAGCAGATTACCATGTATAGATATCAGTTAGGCCTATAGTAACTGTTATTGCTCTTTTTCCTATAAAAAAACATTTCCTTTCCTTACACAGCAAAATCTAAAATGCAGAATCTTTCTTAACAAAATCGCTCCTGGCCCCGATTTCACGAAAATACTTAAGTAATTGCTTAGCTAAGTAAGTTATTTTGAAGTCTAATTGTCACTAAAAATAATGAATTTTCTTGTCGTCATTTGAAACAATAGTATGTTTTTTAATGAAATTATCATGTTAAAAGAACAAAACTATTATATAGTACTAAATGCAAGTCAGACTGAGCAAAAATTCATTTGAGTACAAATTAAGAATCTTAAGAATCTTAAGAATTTACTTAGTATAAATTACTTGCTTAAAACAACATTTTCTGCACAAATACTAACAAGTGTATATATAATTGTGATAAATGGGTAAATACGATTCTGAAAAAGTTTAATTCTTTAAATGAATATACATGCAAGGGGCTGATAAGTGTTGAAATAAGTTAAGCATGTTACTAAGTATTTACTTAAGTATTTTCGTGAAATGGGGGCCAGCTCTCTAACTAATTTTGAGAGATGTATTGTAACACATTTATTTAGTGTTATCTCTCTAACTGTCAGAACTATCTGTTTAATACTATCTATTGTTTTATAGACCTTTCGTTTTCATTTACAAAAACTGTATAACGGCTTGCCATAGAAATAAGAGCTTATAGTGCAAAAGCAATAATTAATGGACCTGGTATGTGTTCACAGTAGAAAATGATATTGTACCTGAAACTGTCACACTAAATGGACATGTTGATGGACAACTACGAGTGTAAGTGAGAGAATCGCCCTCTGCATCAGTTACATCCAGCTGATAGATTGACACACCACTTGTCCTTTCTACAGAGATCGACGCTGAAATTAAATTTCAGTCGTATTAATAAATCATGTATGTGAAGAGGCCAGTAGGTGAATTTTTTGAAATTTTGTCAAATCTAAATAAATGTGATATTGAATTATTATCTTTCGCAAAACCATCTTTACAACATCCTCGGTACAACGCTTACACTTAAATAACGCTTACGTACATGTAGTAGTCTTTCCTTTGCCTCAACGCTAAACCACGCCACATACCACCCACTCAGAGGCTCTATGCAACACCCTGATGGGCCAACATTCAAGAAGTGATTAGACCCCCGAACCCAAGATCCAGCTGGACAGAAAGGATCCCACACTGAAAGAAGTCCAAAAGGTGGTGAACAACACAAGGTCAATGTCTGCGCCTGGGTCAAATTGAATACCCTATTTTCTACACAAGAAGTGTCAAAAGTTGTTGAGGCGTCCGAGTTTAGAAAATACTGATAGCGATTTGGAGTCAATTTAAATTTAACTTTCGGATACAGAGAGACAAGCAAGAAGGTACTTTTGTCCCGGAGAGGAAACCTGTCAGAGGCTCTGAAGGACACACAATTGAATGCCTCTACAGATGGGTTTTCTTGATGATTAAGTGTCATATTACACAACTGGACACACCATTGAACGCCTCTACAGATGGGTTTTCTTGATGATTAAGTGTCATATTACAAAACTGGACACACCATTGCATGCCTCTACAGATTGGTTTTCTTGGTGATTTAGTGTCATATTACACAACTGGACACACCATTGAATGCCTCTACAGATGGGTTTTCTTGGTGATTTAGTGTCATATTACACAACTGGACACACCATTGAATGCCTCTACAGATGGGTTTTTTTAATGATTTAGTGTCATATTACACAACTGGACACACCATTGAATGCCACTATAGATGGATTTTCTTGATGATTTAGTGCCATATTACACAACTAGACACACCATTGCATGACAATACAGACGGGTTATCTTGATGATTTAGTGTCATATTACACAACTGGACACACCATTGAATGCCGCTACAGATTGGTTTTTTGATGATTTAGTGTCATATTACACAACTGGACACACCACTGAATGCCACGACTGATTGGTTTTCTGGATGGTTTTGTGTCATATTCAGGCGATATTGATGCTCATATCACTAGAAGACGTGGGATCATTGACCAGAACCCCGTAAATGTATATTGTTTATTCTGAGGAAGGGTCGAGTGTAGTCAAATACAACAAATATTCCACCACTAATAAACAACCCAATCAGGAGCCTTGTTTGTGATATGAACAACAATCAAAGAGTCAGAGAACATCTGCAAATCGAATTCAAATGGTTGGTGGTCAGGTCTTTCAGGCAAATTTAAAACATGGATCTTTCTACATGGATTGTTATCTTGACTATGTTGGCTTTCAGTGATGTACATAATCTCACCTTCTACAGTAGAAAGCATGGAGGGGATGGTTAACAAGAAACATTGGACTACGACCCTTACCAGATTTGGACTCTAAAACAAAATCAGGAATGCTGCAACTTCCGTTGACCTCTCTTGTCGAGGAAAACAAGGTCAACATGGCCAGACTAATCATGGCATTAAGGCGATCCTAGGACACCTGTTTACAGAAACCAGGGGTTGATTTAAGGACCGGTGGGCAGTGAGCAGACCTCCACCAGCCCATCTTTCGACGTGAATACTGGTCATAACTTCATGACGCAGTCATCGAAAGTCGTTTATATAGGTTGCAAAACTGTTCAAAAAAGGATGTGAAATAATTACGTTTATACTAAAATACTTGAATATGTACTCTAAGACTTCGGTGTGACATCATACTGGTCAGTTAATCAGTCGAATTATTAGATCGCGTTCATTTCTTTATTCGGTAAAAGGTGAATACTCGGTATTTATCGCTGACTGATATGCAAGTTAAAATTTAGTTCAAACCAAATAAAAAGTTTTAAACATCATAGAATTATTATAAATTCAATTCTATAATTAAAAGATAATGGTAGGCAGTCATCTTCTTTAATTTTTATTCTTAGATTAAGTACATTTTACAGATGCGTAGAGACAAGCGATGAAAGCCGAGGAATCACCTTTCCCGAATATACATGTATTTTATTTTACCAGTACCCGGACTTTGCGAAGCCGATAATACATATATTTACCTGGTAGATAACCGGATCCAGTATTGAAAACAGGATCCTCATTTTTGACCACGTCAACTTGAAAATTTGAATATCTTGTAGTTGTTCCATCCGTACATTGTATTTCAATATCGTAATACTTTACCGAGCTGTACGAGTAACTTGGTGACGATTGCATGATGTCGTACACACCTATAAAGATTCAAATTAGCAGACTATTCAATGCAGGAATACATATCACTTGTCAAGTGGAGCCGCATTGGTGCAGTGGTAACGCGTTCGCCCCTAGACAGTCCCGGGTTCGATCCCCGCCAGTGCCCAAGTAGTGGGAGTAATTAGCTGTGCACAGATAATTAGCAAGGCACAGATAATTCATCAATGCCGCTCTATCTTCTAGGTTGATTTAATCTGGAGTGAGTCTCGAGAGCGATTAATATAAGTTGTAAACACTTGTTTCGCAAATTGAAATTAAATAATATACCGGTATATCACTTTTGTCAAATTAGCGCAGGCAATAACATGAAAACGCATTTTTCATTTAGTGTACTGCACACGCATTCTTGAACCATTACACTGCGTCAGCACTAATTTATGATATTATTTTAATTTTAACTGTGTTATACACAAGACTTTTACAATGGCATACAGGAGACATGAAATGTATGTAAGAACTTGGCTAAAGAGCTAAATATCAATAACGGTCACACGCTTGCTTAGATAAACCTTCTCAAGTTATTGAACCTAATAGGTTTAACATTGTAATCACTTGGGCGTTGTCAATTTTCAACCCTGGGCATTATGTAAACAAACTTCTTAGAAGACCACCAGACAATGCTATATGCTCTGGGCCACGCAGGTTCATACAAGGATATTTGAAGTTATTGAACCTAATAGGTTTAACATTATAACCACTTGGGCGTTGTCAATTTTCAACCCCGGGCATTATGTAAACAAACTTCTTAGAAGACCACCAGACAATGCTATATGCTCTGGGCCACGCAGGTTCATAAAAGGATATTGGAACAGTTTGTCCTATAACTCTATTTACAGACAAACAACCCAAAGGGCGTGGTCAATTTTGACATTAGGAGTATGATTTGAAAAAAAACTTGGTAGAGGTCTACTAGGCAATGAACTACATACGAAATTTCTCAAATATACTCTTGACCTTGTGGTTTTGGAGGAGAAGTTTTTGATTTTTTTCCTATACATGTACATAAATCTTTGTAAAAAATGTGACCCTCGGGCAGGTTCAATTAAATAAATATCTAAGCAATATGCCTTGTTGATTTGCAGAAGATTTTTTAAAGCTTTTCCTATTCAATTTATGTAAAACAAAGGAAACCCGGCCCCTCGGTCGGAATCCATTTAGACTCGGGAGCAAAACTGGTACAGAGGTCCACTACTGTAGACAATTCTACATACTAAATATTTAAGCTATAAAAAAGTATGCCTTGCTTGAAGTGTTTGCTGTAATATATAAAAACAACTGACCCCGGCAGAATGCATGATTTGAACAAACTTGACAGAGGTCCACAAGACAACGATACATATCAAATGTAAGAGCTCTAGGCCTTGCGGTTTTGTATATTAAGAACATTTTAAAAAATTTTCCTTTCAGTTGCCATAGCAACAAGAGCTCAACGCCAGGAAACCCCCTGCCAAGTTGCATAACCATTGGACAAGCTGTTTCAGGGGTTATGTTGTTTGAAGCAAATTGTGGACGGACAGAAAGAAAACAGAAAGTTTTTTTTTAAATCTTCAAAGAGCTTAGATAGTGTGTGGTATCGTATAGTACTTGGTAGTCCTCTATCAAGTTTCCCCATTTCTATTTATGCAGTGTCAAAATTGGCACGCCGTAAAGTCACTTGTTAAAATTCACCTTTTTACTTCTATTTATTAAGGTAGATAAGAGTAAATTTCTTTGAATGGTTTTATTAGCTCACTTGATCAAGTAAATTGTAGAGCTTATGATGAGCTTTTAGGATCAGTGGATGTCCTTTTTCGTCCGTCCTGAATGGACTACTTTTGAAACTTTTTCAAGTGAAGTTTAATTAAAATTGACGATGCACGACAGACATTCGACGACGGACGAAGGACTCAGGGGTCATTACAATAGACAATGATGGGCATGTTGTTTTAAGGTGAGCTTGAAACAATAACAATTACCACTCGATTGACGACTTAATGTGAACGGCCCTGATGGATTCGAACTATTGGTGCAAGTGACGTCATCACCGGAAGCGTCTGTAGCTGTCAACGTCATCAGCGTTTTTGTCGAAGTGTCTGCCTCACTCACCGTAGTTGACGCTGGTAGATTTTCAAATAATGGTCCCTAATTATTGGATAGAAAAGAATCAAAATCACACAATAAGTACATGGAAATCGGCTTTCAATATCTGTTGTAGGCACACTACTCATGTTTTCTGCTAAACTTGGTTTAGAAGAGGTTAGATACAAACAAGCAACAAGTGACTTGATTTTGAACCAGTGTGTACACGAGTTCTGGACACCAACTTGAAGTAAAACATTTGTTTAGACTTTCATAGCAAAGAATTTATTTGAAGACGATCAGAGAGATAAAACTGAAGTGACTCAACTAGCTACTTTTATATTATGTTAAATATCCCTGTATTAAACAGTTACTTACATTAAATACATGGTCATTTCTGGTTCAACCCTTTACTAGACCCTTTAAAACAGGTTTGACTGTATAATATCTTTAGACCAAACAATATATGTGCTCCCGATCTCCCGACTGACCTGAACTCAGTTTTACTGCCGATCTCAAATATCTTTTATTAAGGAAACGATTTAAAAGACCAATTTTCATGTCTTTTCGAGTAAAAAATAAAGGCAAAATGAAATAATAATAATAATTAATCTGCCAACCGACAAACCTTGATCTTTTGGCGAGGAGACTCGAACTCATTGAAATACATTTCTTGGCGCAAGCAAAAGTCTAAAGGCCCTATCATTTTATCATTACCTCATTCACAAGATTGATCGTGATTGTCTCACTAACTGCTGTGTTACATCCATCCGACACTTCTAGAACAACGCTGTACGTGCCCTGGCTCAACGGAGTAGCGTACATTAAGGTCACTGTATCAATATAGTCATAGAGTAGACACATTGTAAAAGTAAGAAGCTGTCATTCACATCTCATATAAAATAAAGTCCTAACCATGGTAAAATTCAGTGTCCATCTTTGAATTTGGATATACGAATAATTGTTAAGATAAGAGTTAAACACAGTTTTCTTCCAAATATTTGTTCTGCTATAGAAAACATATTTTTGTGGTAAAACAAGAGTTATTCGGGGCAAAGTCTACTGAAGTAGCTGACACCTCTCGTGAAGAATATGAATTTTGTAGTATTCTAATTTAAGTAGCCTATAGCATTCGATGTGTAGATCTACATGTATTTAGTCACATATTACCTAACGGTTCACCATGACATTACGTTTCTAGATATTGTGCAAGTAAACAAAATATGACGAAGGCCTTACATATTACAGGGTCGAAGTCAAATGCAGCGTCTCCGCTACTTTTCGAAACTGTTAGCACATCGATCCCATCCAAGTCTAGAACAGAGGCAGTATACACAATGGTACCCGCCTCGTGAGTATAAAGGGTTGTCTCGAAAGGTGCATTCACAAACATGGGAGGATGGGCTGGAATAGTTGACATAAACAAAGTACATAAAACTCCGTATATAACTAAAAACTGGATATGGCGAAATTCCGGATATAAGGAACACATTTTCTGGGCCCGATTTTATTTCTTCTTTATTTGAAATGAAAATGCTATATATACTGCGGATAAAATATACTCCGGATACAAGGATTCTATATAGAAGGCCGCATTGTAACCATGATGTTGTTATGGATTCCTATAAAATTTCATAATGTATTACCTTCTGAAAAAAAAGTAGATATTATTTTTATTATTACTATTATTATTATTATTATTATTATTATTATATAGATCTACGGAGTTTACTGTATTGAGCGTAACTGTTACGAAAAACTCGCGTAAAAGTACTGGTAAGTTTATGAATAATCGTTTTTAATTAGGTGTGTCTATATTATTTTTTCTAGAATTGCCAACATAACCGGTCTTTAAGGATAATTAACAAATTAACGTGTCACGTACACAACATGTATAATTATGATCAGTATATTTGCATGTTATTGAGGCAGATTACGACAGTTGAAATTTACGAATATACATACGAACTGCGCTAATGTGGCTAATTGATATTTATTATTGTACTCCGATTTCGAGCACTGGGCCGTGAATGCACTTTTAGCTTATTGTAAAACAACGATAAAACCAAGGAAATGATAAAAGTCGTAGCTCAAAGGTCAACTTCAGACTATAGAAATGCCATGCCAGATCATAAACATCACGGCTAAGTTTAGTACAGATTACAGTTTTTCTATAATTGTAAACTGGGTGCGCTAATTTGTTGAAATTTAGTAGATTCAAGGGCAGTAACTCAATGCTGCCTCAAGCAATCTGACAGCCTATAGAACTCGGCTAAAATATTATGCCCATAAAATTATAATCTGATTTGGAGATGATCGGGGAATGTAAAGTATTTGATGAAATTTCGTCAATTCAAGGGCGTTAACATCTACGGGAAAAACCGAATAGCACCGAAAGACTGTTTCGTGTTTCTTTCATAGTACATGAGTCAGATGATTGTTATGTTACGTCTTTTGATCCTATCTCTGTCTGTGAGTGTGTAATTTCTAATTGTCTTTCTGATATTGTTGTTGCAAGCTTCATTAAAAATAAGTTACTCATCATGCCACGTTTTCATTTAATATAATTATTATTATTGTTATCATCATCATCATCATCAATATTACTAGCATTACAATCATTATTATAAGTTATTCATCATAACATGTTTTCATTTAATGTAATTATATATTATTATTTATTATTATTACTTACCATTATGCAATTATTATTATTATTATTATTATTATATCATTATTATCATTATTATTATGAGAACTTCTTGGGGAATAACTAATGCGCCCAGTGCAATGGAATTTTAGTAACACATTTATGTATTTAATCTGTCAGGTTCAATTCATGTATAAAAACGTAACCATGAAGCTTTCTTTTTACCTTTCATGATATAAGCTGCAACTGCGTATTTCAGGTTTGCGGGTGATGCACCAGAATCTAGCACCATGTCGCCGACAGCACGCACCGGTTGTCCAGTGTTGTAGTATATGCTAGAATAACCACCAGTATTTTGGTAGGTAATCATTGGCTCGTCTACCGTGTAGCTGCAAGCATATTTTCTATATTTCAAGTTAATAATGTTACACTATATATATATATTGTAACAGTGAAGAATAGCCTCTATATATCAGCAAGTTAAGCGTGGAATTTATAGAGAAAGGCTGTTCTCTGCTATAGCTCACAAATAAAATATCTAACAAAGCTTATTTAGGAATGTAATTAGACAAGTAATTCTGGTTCGCCTGTTTTGTGTTCCCGAACAAAATTTCGCAATTCCTCTACCCAGTTGTGCGCGATTTTAGGAAATGGGAGAGAACAGGCAAATGAGACACGGTTATAAACCGTTGAACCAAATGTCTCATCCCTTTCACCCACTTCCGCATGATTTTTAGCAAATGGATGGAGCCTGTGTACGCGAAATCTACATATTATATGCGGATGCGACGATCTTTGTTATATAGCTCGTACATGCATGGACTGTAGTCCCACAATTATTACCCGTACCATAAGGATGTGTTGCAAACAACACCCAGCTACCTACAATCCTGGACATTTTCATTGTATTACCTTTACCACACCATTAATGTGTACATGCACCCTTCTTAAAAGAGTGTTCCAAACCGGTAGGGGACTTCGTATTGCATGGCAATACCCCATCAGACGATATGCGTTTTCATTGGTGATTTTACAACGAGTGGTGAACTGTCTTCAACATGCACCCACTACTCTTCTTGCATGGCGGTCTCACAACACAGGTTTATCTGTAACCTAGAAACGGAATATTGACCGCAGTTTCTGACCATGACACAACTGTTGGTAGAGACAAAGTACTTACAAGCCAAGTTTGTATCCACTTTTTATAGGAAGCCATAGGTCACTGGACAGGGGGATTTCCACAAAGTTGAATTCCGTCTGCACTGTAATAAGTATACAAGTTAGCTATATCAAAAGCTGTTCTAAACTTCTAAATTCTGTAAAAAAAAATGCTAAACAAAAATACACAATGTAGCGGTATAACCGACGGATCTTCGCCAAAGCATGTGCTTGCCAAAACGATAACAAATTTGTAGATCTGGTGCGAAGCATTAGTTTACATGTAATAAAGGGAGATAATGCAAATATTGGACAAGTTAGTGTTATGGTTCTTAGACACAAAATTCCTCTCAATGTTCTCCTATTATTATGTAAACGGCCAGCTCAATCACTTTCATACAGAACATGAAGTGTTTGATGGAAGAACGCTCGCTATTGTAACAGCTTAAATGGTACAATGAAAGGCATTTCTATCAAATAAAAACGCATATAATCAAATCAAAGCACTGAGAGTTCTGCTGGAAAGAGGAACTGTGCATATTTGCGATCTATTTCAACTAGAACATATGGTTTTGCCAATACAGAATTTAAATTCAAAGTGGGGCGTAATATTTTCTGCTAATAATGTGTAATCTGAGGTGTCAGTATTTATTCATGATATAAGTGATGTTTTCTAATGGTCGTAACTAATCTAATTCGAGCGTTAAAATTTAAGATTAAGGTGAAATGCGCCTCAAATATTTTGTTCGAATTTTCTCATGAAATTTACACTGTGCATACTTGAAGATATTTGTGATGGAAATCCGATTTCAATGTTTTGATATCTCTTACAGTTTCTATGCTGTTGTGCTTCAAACATTGCCACTGACGTCACTTTTTGCATAGCACGCTATTTCATATTATTCCCCGAGTTTTCCTTCACCGCGCTTTAATTTTCAAATTTATAGACAATATAAAATAACATGCGTCTTGTATTTAAGACGTTCTTTAAAATGGTATAAAATTTGATGAAAAAATTTCGACGCTTGAGACGCTAGTCGCGATTATGTGACGTCAAAACGTTAAAATTCTATCAGGGTTTGGCTTAAAATTTTGCCTTACAATTGGAGTTATTAAAAATCAGCTCGATGAAAAAACGCATATGTTTGATATGCTGTATAAAAATTATTTTACGATCATTTGATATGATAAAAAGGATGGGTCACCGGCTTACTATTTTTACAATTCCACGAAATTTCACCCCTACCCCAAACGTAGTTTTGACGTTGTGATGTACTGGAAGTTACTTTGTACGTTTTCTTTTTTTACACAGGGATAAGTTGATTTACTAACAGGCTCATGTTTTTCAATAAAGCAATTTATATTCCAGGATGTGCTATTTTAAAAGCTACGAATCTTTATCTGCCTAAAACAATTTACATTATATTGGTTAATGTGATCTTTGACCAGTGGTTTTCTATATAGCGTTTAGATCGGATTTACACCCTCCCGTCATGTACATAGTAACAAAATACGGTACCATACCTGCAACTCTAATATAATTAATTCAGATGCTCTCCAGTGGCGACTTGATATGTATAACAAATACTTCTAAAGGTAGAAACGTTGATACAATATTTCAGTATTTCCGTGACTGAGATGGGTGCGAACAACCAATGCAAGATCGGATATAGACACATAAAGAACAAGATTTTATTTTGTAAAGAAAAACTACATTAGTTGCTTATCTAATTTTATTTTTTCTCATTTCCGTCAATGCAAAAGAAGGAAATCGTGGAAAAATAAAACACGTCATATAAACAGTGATATACAAAATACATTAATGAACAAAACTGAACCCTATCTCACTTGCATGTTCAGTTTGTGAATGTTTGCTTGTGATTAGCATCTGTTAGTGTTAAATGATATTTAATTCGAATTTATCACAGTAGAAGTATTTTTTCACCTCCTCACTGAAAGCATTGCCCGAACGGGGTCTGTATTCCCCATTCACTCCAAGCGTCTGAAGTATACACAGGTCTACATACCTTTGTGTTTCATTAAGTTTTCAAGCTAAGTATGCATCTTTGGGTTTTCGAAAATATGGCGCATCCTTTCATAACGATACGTATTTCTTTTTTCTCCGGTGTAAAGCACAAGCATACGAAATCTCAATTTAAAGTCTAGACTGAAAAGACAGCTAGTTACTTTTGTTTGTGGAGATTGAGATCAAATTCGCCGCCCTTAGTTTCGCGTGCGAGTCTTTTGTTTAAAATCAACAGATAATTTGTTTTCGCTCGATTTTTTTATTTATCGTTCTCCACACACAACTATAATCAACCGAATCACTAATGAGTGGAAATTCATTAATGGTACACGTATTATGCGGACAAATTAACCTGACCCTGACCTTTTTGCATGAATATATCTTCCAGCGATTACTCCAAATAAATAACTTTCCGCAAGTGCGAGATGATGGATATTGTAGGTGCAATAAAATTGATTTATATTTTCCTTATTACCAACGATAAAGGTGACGTCAGTAGCTATGTTTGGAGTACTATTAAAGAAAAAGTTTAAAAGATATTACAAAAAGAAATTTCCAATGCAATCGGAAATATCCTGAAATATACATGGTGCAAATGTGAGAAGAAAATTCGAGCATTTTATTTGAGGCGCATTCCACCTTAATAGAAAGACATTGAATCAGATTCATATATCTTATATGAAACCACATCTAGAATATGCTGCTGTAGTATATGGGACAGTTATACAGATTTGAAAAAAGTAAATTAGAAAAACTGCTGCATGGGGCAGCTCGTATCGTTACCGGTTTATCTCGATCAGTTTCTACAAAAAAAAAACTTACAGAGGAAATAGGGCGGTTACCCTTGGGGGTTGGAATCACAGGTAATATCATCTGATACAACGTTTTTTATGGGTTTCAAAAAAATAGTTTTCATTCTGTAACATCATATTGAAAACATTGTAAATGTTTATATGTAGCCACAATGCATCTCTGTAATTATTGTATATTGGGGAGGGCCGTTTTATAATGTTGTAAGCACTTGTGGTCCAAACCATTTGCTATGTATCTTACTGGCAATAAATTATGTTTAAACGAACGGTCTAAACTTTCCTAATCCGACTTAGCCTTATATTTAAAAGTTTGTTTAGCAAAAATTTTGAAATTTTAGATCATGCCTGGATAACAACCAAACTTTATGTACGATTACTTTATGACCCTATATATATGTACTGTGGTGATAAATTATGCGGGCGAAGGGGGTTGGGAACCTGGTAATAGGGGGTCATTTTCTATACACCTGTCTATGGCTATAGTTAGGTCACGATGGAAAAAAGAAGTACTTTAATAAAGCGTTTAGTTCGGTAGGTGAAATCGCGCGCTTGAATACATATTTGTTTATTGATACTGTTTAATATTGGATTCAATTTACTCGAAACGAAACAGTTTTTCGATAATCAGATTTCAACAATCAACTTATACGTTCAAAAGTTATATCATTCTTAGAAGTCTTCATTGTTTGAATTGCACGGAACTACTATTAATGTGGAAATATATAGAAGAGGCATAAGTGTTTCGGCAAGTTGTACCACTGGAAAGCTACCGCTTTCCAAAAAATGGGAAAGAGTAGAGTTATGGTTCTTGGTCACTACACTTTCTCTGGACCTTTACCATTGTTTCAGTGAATTCTTTAAGATTGTCGAGTTATGTTGTGACCATCTTAATTTCATAAAGCGACATTATTCAGGAATTGGACATGGTAGAGTTTATTTTTAGTAACGCTCCTTTTCTCAATGACCTCAATGACTGTGAGGAATATCAGCTCAATTTCTTCAAGCCAGGCTTGTCCGTTCGTCTGTCGATAAACATTTCGTTGATAACACTCTACAAGTCATAATTTTCATTTGACTTTCATGAAACTTGCTCATAAGGTTCCCTGCAACATGTAGATGTTCCCTTTTATTTTCGGGTCAGTAGATCAAAGTGACCTTCGTTAGCTTTTCCTTGATAACGGTCTACAGGTTACAATTTTCATTGCTAAGAAGGTTCTTCGCAACATGTTTATAATTCTTATTGTTTTGGGGATCAGTGGGTCAAAGGTCAAGGTCACAGTGACATCAGTTAGTTTTACCTTGATAACGCTCTACAGGTCACATTTTTCATTCAACGCTGATCAAACTTGTAGATGATCCCTATTGTTTGGGGTCAGTTGGTCAAGGCCAAGGTCACAGTGACATATGTTGCCTTTTCTTTGATGACATTTACTAAAAAGATGTTTTACAAAGAGAGTCATATTAACTGTGCCATTACCAACACAGCATTACGTTTTGTCTCAAAAATTGATACAGTAGATCTAAGCCTGGTAAAGTGACTGAAAAGAAAGTTATAGGTTAAAGTTCCAGCTTGAAATTGTTTTAACGCAAGTCTAAGTTTTCTTTTCAGTATACAATGTATAAACTGCATGTGTATGAATAATTTCACTTTAATTTCACTCAGTACTGAAAACAAGAGGGCAATGATGGCCCTATACCGCTCACCTGAGTGAACAGAGAAAATCTGCAATACATGATTAGCGTGGATCAGTTTGAATACTTTTGGTAGCTGAATATCCCAGAACACTTAAAACATGTGTCCAGTTATTAAGGAGAGATGTCTTTAAAATGATTTTTCTATTTTAAGCTCCGGAAAGCAATTTATCCGTGGAATCGAAATTAGTTGAACAGTTACGGTAAAAACCACCCTTTAGAACAATTCTGTGAAGTTTCATTGAATTTGGCCCAGCGATAAAGAAAGACGTAGCTCTTTTCACTTTTTTTTTGCTCTGGTGGCCATTTTGTGCAGCAAGCGGAACTGTTAGCATCCTGTGAAGTCGGCAAAGTCGCATAAAGTGTTTTTTTTCTATTTTTAGCTCTGCCACGGACCTATCTACCACAGGAGCTCGCGGTCGGGATTATACTTTTCCGGCTTTGTTTTGTCTTTTTACATCCATTTAAAGACCACACTAACAAAACGTGATCTTATTTTCTCTAAATCTTAACTTTTATATTTTACCACTGAAGTACCCGGTAGACTAAAAAAGAATTCAGCTAACCGTAAACCCAAGGGTTGGAACGGTCTGAGCAATTTTGGAAGGGGACCGTCCTAAGATCATGCCCGTGAAGTCTGGTTGGAATTGGCTGAGTGAATTTAGAGTATATATACAACTTTTATTTCCTCCATATTTGAAGAGCATAATACAAGATAATGCAGAAAAGGGAATGAATATATACATAATATGTACAAGCGATACAAAAAGAAACAATGACATTTACAATTTTCAAACAACATAATTCATCAAATTTTATGTATGAATATACATTTACTGGGGAAAAAATGCAAAGGAAAGCTATATTTACTGTTAAGGGTCTGTGTACGTTACTAGTCTTGCCGAAACGAAAAACAAGAAATACTGTCAGACTTCATAACAAATCGACGCCCTTACAAAAAATACACAGGAAAACTAAGTGCAGACCTGTATGAAAACTGTCGAAACGAAACACAAGACCATGGAAATAATGTCAGTCTTCATCATATCGAAAAGGTCATGGAAACAGAAAGTGGAAACAAGAGAAAACACTTTTCAACTGCTTTTTTTAAAAGAAATTAATTAAAATTAATTCGCTGGATTATCCAATGGCCACACTGGGACATCACGTGTCCAATGGTTGGCCTGTTTTTCACAAACGAACACGTGGGTTTGTTTGTGATACTGTTTGTGAGCAGTTGACCTAGCCATGAAAAGAAAATAATCCCTTAACAATAGGCCTAGGTAGTCTTTAAAATATTTCCTAAAAATCTGGAACGGTCCATTAGCACTTCGCTTCACATTGGCTATCGCCTCAGGCCAAATCTCACTACACAATGATACTTGGTAAAGTCTAGAAAAACAGGTTAATATGAACAACCTTACCGCCAAAAAACAGGTTAATATGAACAACCTTACCGCCAATATTAAAGGAAGAAGTTCCCACAACTGTATCGCTGTTATCGATGACGTAGAAGACAACTGTGCCAGGGTGCCAAACGTAGAACTGCCACATCGTGACCACACCACATTCACATGTGGTAACATAGTCTAAATGACCCAGAACAACCTCTAGCCCTGAAACAAACATACAAATATAATACTTGATGTTTCTGTTTAACAGTTACATAGCATTCTGTCCTCGTTCTTTGTTCCCGGAGGTTGCGGGTTTGAGCTCCACTGGGGTCACGACTGTACCTCGTCATATGACACCAGTAGTTTTTTCAGGAAGCGGACTCGAGAGTGACTCAGTAAGCTTTAAGCTTTCTGCACAATCAAGTTAAAATAAATTAGTGCAAGCTAAATGGTTATACTATCTTACAGCATTGGTTAGATCTATACGAATACTCCCTTCAACAGAGGAACGTCCAGTGTGAAGTTATAAGCACTCAAAGTAAGTATAAAGTGCTCTTTGTGTTATTTAATCTTTGTCTGTACAAAAAAGATTCACAAGAAGCAATTTTACTGTTCATTTATAGGACATGGAACAAAGATTGAAAACAATATTGAACTTGGGTTCACCAAGTACTTTTAAGGTTCACCCTGCTGGCTACAGTTTGATCATGAGCTGCACTGTTCGCGATCTCGTCAGTAAATTATCACTGATCCGCCCCTATGTTGCTCAGATGCGTATATGTTTACTACTCACTCATTGCACGTTAACTTTAGAATCACATCTTATAACTGACACCCTGGTAGATTTGTTATCAGGATCTCTATGCTATGCCAATGTAGTGAATGTTGCAAGTTTAGATAGTAAATTGGCTTTCTATAACTGAATCCACCAACCACAGTGTACAAAATCCTATTAGCTGTTAAACAAATGTATGACCTTCATCTTCCCCCATAGATAAAATACTAGTAGTAAATGGTGTAAGTAACAAAATACTGGAAGTCAAGGTGAAAAAAAAAGTTGAACGGAGTCTTATATGATGAATTAATATAAGATATCATTTGTAATGATTTTGACAGATATTATGGAAAATTGAATACATACCTGTATCAGAGGTTGCTTGCTCTACGTCATCTAATGAAGTATCAATGGCATTGCCTGATGTATAATCATAGTCATAGTTCCGTATAACGGCACCTGTGTAGGCGTTGCAATCCGCACCTATAGATTACGGATACTGTCAGTCACAAAAAGTCTACATTGTTGTGTTGTTCAAATTCTATATTGCAAAGTGTTAACATAATGTCTACATAGAGAAGCCTCAACATAAATTCTATATTGAGAAGTGTTGACACAAAATCTACACTGAGAAATGTTGATACAAAGTCAACATTAAAAAGAATATTACAACATATTCTTTATTGCAAAGTGTTGACATAATGTCTACATTGCGAAGCCTCAACATAACTTCTATATTGAAAAGTGTTGACACAAAGTCTACACTGAGAAATGTTGATACAAAGTCAACATTAAAAACATACATTCTTTATTGCAAAGTGTTGACATAAAGCCTACATAAAGATGTGTTGACAAAAGCCTACATTGAGAACTTTTGACTTAAAGTCTACATTGAGAAGTGTTAACACAAAGTCTACATTGAGAATTGTTGACATAAAGCCTACATTAAAAAATGTTGACACAAAGTCTACACTGAGAACTGCTGACATAAAGTCTACATTGAGAACTGTTGACACAAAGTCTACACTGAGAACTGTTCACATAAAGTGTACATTGAGAACTGTTGACATAAAACATACATTGAGAACTGTTGACATAAAGTGTACATTGAGAACTGTTGACACAAAGTGTACATTTAGAACTGTTGACACAAAGTCTACACTGAGAAGTGTTGACATAAAGTCTACTTTGAGAAATGTTGACACAAAGTGTACATTGAGAACTGTTGACATAAAACCTACATTGAGAAATGTTGACATAAAGTGTACATTAAGAACTGTTGACACAAAGTCTACATTGAGAACTGTTGACATAAAGACTACTTTGAGAATTGTTGACACAAAGTGTACATTGAGAGCTGTTGACACAAAGTCTACATTGAGAACTGTTGACATAAAGTCTACTTTGAGAATTGTTGACACAAAGTGTACATAGAAAACTGTTGACATAAAGCCTATATTAAGAAGTGTTGACACAAAGTCTACATTGAGAAATGCTGACATAAATTCTCTATTTAGAACTGTTGACACAAAGTCTACATTGAGAACTGTTGACTCAAAGTCTACATTTAGCAACGTTTACAGTCTACAGTGTGATGTATTAACACAATGTGAACACTAAGTTAAGAGAAGTGATGACAAAAAGTCTACATTGAGAAATGTTGACATAAAGACTACATTGAGAACTTTTCACATAAAGTGTACATTAAGAACTGTTGACACAAAGTGTACATTGAGAACTGCTGACACAAAGTCTACACAGACTGTTGACATAAAGTGTACACTGAGAACGTTGACACAAAGTGTACACTGAGAACTGTTAACATAAAGTGTACATTGAGAACTATTGACATAAAGTCTACACTGAGAACTGTTGACATAAAGTGTACATTGAGAACTGTTGACACAAAGTGTACACTGAGAACTGTTGACACAAAATGTACATTGAGAACTGTTGACACAAAGTCTACACTGAGAACTGTTGACATAAAGTGTACATTGAGAACTGTTGACACAAAGTGTACACTGAGAACTGTTGACATAAAGTCTACATTGAGAACTGTTGACACAAAGTCTACACTGAGAACTGTTGACATAAAGTGTACATTGAGAACTGTTGACACAAAGTGTACACTGAGAACTATTGACATAAAGTCTACATTGAGAACTGTGGACACAAAGTCTACACTGAGAACTGCTGACACAAATTCTACATTGAGAACTGTTGACACAAAGTGTACACTGAGAACTGTTGACATAAAGTGTACATTGAGAACTGTTGACACAAAGTCTACATTGAGAACTGTTGACACAAAGTCTACATTGAGAACTGTTGACACAAAGTCTACATTGAGAACTGTTGACACAAAGTCTACACTGAGAACTGCTGACATAAAGTGTACATTGAGAACTGTTGACACAAAGTCTGCACTGAGAACAGTTGACATAAAGTGTACATTGAGAACTGTTGACACAAAGTCTACACTGAGAACTGTTGACATAAAGTGTACATTGAGAACTGCTGACACAAAGTCAAGATTGAACACAGATTGAAGTAATGATTTTTAAACTGATTAATTCAGTTTCATACAAAGTAATGTTTATTAGAATAGTTATTAAATAAAAAGAAACAGATGCCTTACCTTCAGTAAACTGTAAATTATGCACCACCAAAACCCATAATAATAAAACAATTTCCGTAGCAGTATTTCTATAAAAATGCTGCATTTTGTTGAAATCTGTTTGAAGCTTATATTTAATAAGGTATTTAACTATTTTGTCAGCGGACTGAAAGAAAAGAAAAGAAAAGACAAAATGTATTGAACAATAGATCTTTTGTTTGAAGTTACTAAACGGTAGAACTCGAAAACAAAAAAGTTTCAACTTTTCATTTAATATTTAAATATCATATTTCATGTGTGCAATTATAAAGAATATGAATAGGTGTTTGACCAACATTTCATTTGGAAATGATATTCATTAAAACTCATTCAGTCAGCAATTCAATCAATGAATCATTAAATCAATCAATCAGTCAAATACTTCTTCTAAGTTTCTGCAGTGTGTTTGCAGGTAATTAATATTTATTCGAGGTTGATTCCATCTGGAATGGGTCCCGAGAGCGTTTAATCTAAGTTGTAAGAACTTGTTTTGCAATCGAGAATAAATAAATTAGTATAAAAAAATATCTATTTCAGTTCAGTCTACTATGTTATTTAAACCCCAGTATCTACTTAAGTGATCTAGAGGCTATAATGTTTCAACTATAGCTTGAAATAGACAAAGGGTTCGATCCCTGATCACAAGGTGTGCCCTAGGGCTAGACACTTTACATCAGATGTGCAAAAGTCTAACCACAGGTGGAGGGAGCGTAACTGAGGCCTGGATTGAACATCAGACACAAAACATTTACCTGGTGATAAAAAGTCAAAAATATAATGAAAAAGTTACTCAGTATACGCTTTCTCGTACAAGTTTTCCAAACTTTTGTTGTTTTATAAGCATGTAAGTTATACGTTGTCATACTGAAATCTGGCTAGTTTTAAAGGTAATACAGTTTTAAACATTAATATCCTTGGGCGTACTGCAATCTGGACATTTTTAAAGGTAATACAGTTTTAAACGTTAATATCCTTGGCATACTGCAATCTGGACATTTTCAAAGTAAAACAGTTTAAACATTAACATCCTTGGTCATACTGCAATCTGGACATTTTCAAAGGTAATACAGTTTAAACATTAACACCCTTGGTCATACTGCAATCTGGACATTTTCAAAGGTAATACAGTCTTAAACATTAACACCCTTGGTCATACTGCAATCTGGACATTTTCAAAGGTAATACAGTCTTAAACATTAACATCCTTGGTCATACTGCAGTCTGGACATTTTCAAAGCTAAAACAGCTTTAAACATTAACATCCTTGGTCATACTGCAGTCTGGACATTTTCAAAGGTAATACAGTTTTAAACATTAACACCCTTGGTCATACTGCATTAGTAAACAGTTAACATTACACCCTTGGTAGCTGGACATTTTCAAAGGTAATACAGTTTTAAACATTAACACCCTTGGTCATACTGCAGTCTGGACATTTTCAAAGGTAATACAGTTTTAAACATTAACACCCTTGGTCATACTGCAATCTGGACATTTTCAAAGGTAATACAGTTTTAAACATTAACACCCTTGGTCATACTGCAGTCTGGACATTTTCAAAGGTAATACAGTTTTAAACATTAACACCCTTGGTCATACTGCAATCTGGCCATTTTTAAAGGTAATACAGTTTTAAACATTAACACCCGTCTACGCTCGATTTTAAAGGAATACAGTTTAAACATTACACCCTTCTCTTCTGGACTTTTTAAAGGTAATACAGTTTTAAACATTAACACCCTTACTGCATCTATTGTCAATGCTCAACACCACAGTTTTGGTGGGTAGCCTAACCTGACCTGTTATGAGACCTCAAAAGTCTGGTCAGAGTATAATAATGTTGAAAAAAAAGAATTAAAGTCCCTGTGGCACAATTTCAAGTCGCTCTTATTTTATCACGACAGATCTGTCTTTAATACTGGCAGAAATTACCTTTATTTATACATAAAACATTCCTGACGTAGCTTTTTAAATCGGCGAGTACATGTTAGAAATAAGTGCAGTACTTTTTTAATGATATTGCAAAAAATGATATCGCAAAAAATAAGAAAGGTTTTATGTCAACTATTTTTCATGAAGAAACGATTTGAATACGAAAGAAAGGCATATGCCAACACTATTTTAGAGTGAATAGAACATGGTCCTATCATTATGCTTTTAGTAAATAAATTTTACTGTATCAGTAAATTCAAAGTGATCCTGGGACTTTAAGTTTCAAGTAAGAAAAAGAAAAAAACTTCAAGCTAGTTATTTGAATATTTATTCTGCATTCAGATGTTAGAAAAGAAACGCAATGATATGAAGCATTATTGTCATTCAAGATGGAATAACCATCAAGCAATATTTTAACACACATTTGTATTTGTACGAGTTAGATTTACTTTAATATGAATGCACATATAGCTATGTAAAAACACGTTCAGGGTTATGCATTTCTCTGGGACACTGACTTTGTACTAAACTTGAAAATAATCTGTATCATCAGTTTGAAATTTATGCACCTACATGTAAAAAGAAAATTACTTTGACTTGCCTCAAATAGCCTTAGGCTAAGTTAGCTCCTGTTAACAAAGTAAACAATTATTTACCAAGTATTACATGCATTCTAAATATAAAATCTTTTGTTCAAACTTTTGTTCATTTTTCATATTAAAATTAATGAAATTTCAGTCATAAAGCAAGTGCCAACCATATTCAAGCAGTACTAAATTGGTCTTAGTAATGAACGACAAGAATTGCAATTTGACAACAACTGCTTCAGAAAAAACATTGCAAAGACAATAACTATCATCAACATATACATGTATAGTAACTACTGTAGTAGTAAACACAAAATGGAATTCTTCTTGAAAAAAAAAACAAAAACAAAATATTATTTGTTCATAATACATTTTGTATTTTATATCAACTATTTTATAAAATATAGTTATAAAGAGTTCTCAGAAATAGATCTACAACATTAACATGAAAACAAAACTTAAAAGGACACAATGTTGTAAATATTTTCTAGCACTTCATGCTCTACAAATGGAACTAGAGCTATCACTAAATGTGATTTATACCCCCGAAAGACTGCTTTATAAACTGAGGAAGTTCGTAGTAACAGAATACCTTGCAAAAAAACACTAAAATAGAGATATTGTTCTTGGCAATAACTCTGTAATTAGTTATGGTTCTTGTACACTGCACTTCCTCTCATTGTGCTGGACCATTGTACGAAGTTGTATCGCATTCCAACCAGTAGTTTTCAAATTATACTCTGTGAAAAGGAAAAGTAAAAATGGGCAATAACTCTGCAAATACTCAAGATAGAGTTATGGTTCTTGTATACTGCACTTCCTCTCATTGTGCTGCACCACTGTATGAAGTTGTATTGCATTCCAACCAGTAGTTTTCAAGTTATACTCTGTGACAAGGAAAAGTAAAAAAGGGCAATAACTCTGTAAATACTCAAGATAGAGTTATGGTTATTGTATACTGCACTTCCTCTCATTGTGCTAGACCATTGTATGAAGTTGTATTGAATTCCATCCTGTAGTTTTCTAGTAATGCTCCGGACAAGGAAAAGTAACAAAGGGCAATAACTCTGTAATGAGTCAAGAAAGAGTTATGGTTCCTGTGCCCGCACTTCCTCTCAATGTACTTGACCATTGTATGAAGTTGTATTGAATTTCAACCAGTAGTTTTCAAGTTATGCTCCGGACAAGGAAAAGTAACAAAGGGCAATAACTCTGTAATGAGTCAAGAAAGAGTTATGGTTCCTGCGCACTGCACTTCCTCTCATTGTGCTTGATCATTGTATGAAGTTGTTTTGAATTCCAACCGGTAGTTTTCAAGTTATGCTCCGGGCAAGGAAAAGTAATAAAGGGCAATAACTCTGTAATGAGTCAAGATGGAGTTATGGTTCTTGTGCACTGCACTTCCTCTCAATGTGCTTGACCATTGTATGAAGTTGTATTGAATTCCAACTAGTAGTTTTCAATTTATGCTCCGGACAAGGAAAATGCAACAGACCGACCGCCCCACCGACCGACCAACCACCAGGTGACTCCTATATACCCCCTCAAACTTCGTTTCGGGGGTATAATAAGACCAAAAATACAACATTGTGGCACTTGTTATCAAATGTTATACGATTATGGACTCCTGAGGCAGTGAATATGATGTGATATTCACCAGAAGAGTATAATTATGTACCGAGTCTATAAATGCCTTATTATATGTTTAAAGCTTATATTATTCTCAAAAAGCAAATTTTTTAAATATCAGACTTGAAAAAATAAATTACTACACATCACAACTTCTGGCTGTATTTTAATCAATGATAAACCACACGGACAAATTTAATATCTAACATCTTTACTAAGCAGCCATCTACTGTTACTTTTGATACATCCCTCAACTAGCTGCTGTAGACAGGTTAGAATGTAATAAATATATGACTTAAATAGATTTCCAACATACAGGTACCTACTGTACCATTGTTGTTCTCAGTATATTATTTGTATCCCGACATAATTTCAACTTGGTCTAAATAGCACTTCCATTGATAATATTAACGCAATTTAAAGTTGAAAAACACCAACTTTTTTTACTTGTAAATGTAAAACAAATTTGCAAAATGAATTACAGTAAAGTTCCGGTATCAAGACCACCTTATGGACCACTAAAACGTGGTACTTTAACTTAATCATTTTACCAAAACACCTTTACTTGGAAATTTGACCATTTTGGTCTTGACATCAACAGTGGTCTAAATTCTGTTCAGGTTGTGGTCATGAAAATATTCGACAGGTTACTTACTTAATAAATCTAAATATAATCAAAGTGGTAGTACATATTATAAGATTGTAATTCTATAAACATGTGACTGAAAGAATCTTAAAATACATATACAATGTATCTCGGCTTAAAACCCTCATAACTTTGCCAATAAACAAATGATGAAATTTACAATGAAAGAAATTCCAAACCACCATGCAAGCATGCATGCAAAACACTGACTCAAGTTTCTAATCATTTTTAACAATAATAACTGATACAAAATGTAAATAGTTCTAGCATAAAAATGATAAAATATGCTCAACAGTAAGAATAATTGTCTCCCAACCCCCTCTTTTGCTCATTAAAAAATATCAATGACTAAGAAAGTTTCTGATGTTAAAGTACAGCCCAACCTCCCAAATGACAGCTTCCTAAAGCAACACTCCCCCTAAAAAGACATGTTCCTTCCTGTTGTGTCAATTATGTAACGCCCCTCTACAACAAAAACATTTCTGTGTTCCAAAGGGTGTTCACCTCCAAGAGGTTGAACTGTAGCATAATAATGAACATTCCTCATTATATAGCAAGTTAGAAAGTTGAAAATTTAATAGTGCAATGACTATGTACATATGTAAAGGTTTGAAAACAATGTACCAAATACTTCTAAAGCTAAACTGGTTTGATGAATTTATGTATTTCAGACATGTCAGAGGAGACTTTGTGTATAGAAAATCAGTAGAAATCATGCACCATGACAAACTACACACTATAATGATTATGTGTAACAGGTGTGTAAAGTCTGAAAGCAATGCAGTAAAGAAACTAAATACATAATGTACTTATATACAAATATAATTATCTTTGATGCAACTGCACATTGCAGAATGACTGATATTTAATCCCAAAAGCTTATATGTCAGGGAAGGACACTTTACCTATGGATCTTTTTACCTTCACACCTTACTTAACTTACAACTAAGCAAACTTCTGCACATAGGTATTTTGGTGACAGTTTAAAGCAATTATTGTTCATTTAAAGTACACTAAATTAATCACTATGCCGCATTACATTTAACTTGGTGTTTAGATATAAGATTTGACTGTTAAAATTTCAAATGATGTACAAATGTTGAATTTTTAGAGATTGGAGTAAGGGAAGCAACTTTTTACAGTTGTACTTTTAAATTTTCCCAGTCAAATGCAATATTTGGAAAGTTATTATTTCATACGGTAGCGTCAAGAGGGGTAATGGATACAAAAGTTAATTCAAATAGTGATTTTAATAGAATTGTTTACATGAAAAAATGTGACAATTTCCTTTATCTTACATGGTATCTTAGCAAACCAGATGGGGTTATCTGCAGTTTTTACCAGTGCTGGAAAATCTCATCCATTACAACCCCCTTTTAACAAGTTTTGTAAGATTTCAAAAGTACAAATTTGAATTTTAGCATTAGTTTTTAGTACGTTATTTAAAATCAATTTTGTAAAATATTTTATAGTCAACAGGTCTAAAGAACAATTAGTTTTATTCAAAATAGATCATTTTAATGTTGTTTTTAAATATCTATTTTAAATGTGCAAGACGGACATGAAAAAGTTTCTCCATGAGATCATTGGTTCAGATGGCAATCTGCACTTCAAGAACATTTCGGAATGAAACCCTGAAAGGATCCTGGACCCACCAAAACAGTTAGTCTCATTGTCGAAATCTGAACTTGCCATATAAGAAACTAATAGTCTCTTTATCAGAATTTCTGACATTGTAGCAGCAATTATTTGGTCATAATCATTACACTGACAGTCAGAAAGTGGTTGTTGAAAATGAATATATCAATTTGAAAGAAGAAAAGGGATAAAATATTTTATGCCTCATGTGGGTCATGGACCAACATGAACACCTGCAGTGACGCTTTGTCCTCATTCACATAGCCGTTCTCTGCGTTAACAAAGTCACTCCATTCAATCAGTTTCTGGCAACCCCATGTAAAACTCGTAGAGGAAAAAGTCACATCTTTCAGGAACCACTCTAAATTTTTCTTCTCCTTAGCAACCAGTGTAAACGTTCCATCAGCAAAACACATCATATGAGGCCTGTCTGGCTCGAAAGACACCCATGTAGACAGGTATGTCTTGCCATCCTCCACAAATTTCTCTGCCTTTAATGTCCATTCAACACCTCTCAGCTTTTTGGCTTTACTGCATTTCATACTGTCCATTTTGGACACACTCTCTATGCTGAGTTTAATCGTGCCCTGCACAGCCAAGTCCTCTTCCTTGTCAAAGAAATCTTCCCTCCTTTTCAGCTCCCTTTCGAAATAATTACTCTTATAGAGTTCTAGGTCATTTTTCAAGCTCTTTTTCTCCCTTTTCAACAGTTCTATTTTCTCATTTGAAATTTTCATACTCTCTTCCAGCTGTAAGTTAAGCCTAACTAACAGCTTGTTTTTACATTCAAGCGGCAACGGATACGCATTCTCTCCGATATCTATTTCCCTCTGTGTCTTAAAGCGCAACTCTTCCATGCACTTATCCTCCAACTTATCTAAGCCATACAAAGCAGCCTGTTGTAAGAAACGGCAAATCGAAACACAACATTTATGCCCCCATCTTCCAGCTAGGTCTTGCATAAGACATTGTTCACAGTCTTTCTTCAGCGAGTCTACTTGATATTCATCTGCCAGCGGCAGTATCTGAAGCACATTGTCCATCGTAATGGATTTTCTGGTGCTCGGATAAATACACTGTAAGAATTCCACCACATCCACGTACTTCTTGTCTTTCAGCTCAATCTCTTCTTTGTTCTTTTCAGCAAAGTCAGACTCGAACATTCTTGTAAACACGGGTGACGCAAGGGCCAGCACTGCTTTTGAGACGTACATCTTTTTGCCTTCAGTAATTAACGTAAGGTCTTCAGTCCATGACTTCTTTGTGAACGCTTCTTCTTCTGCTGTCTGTGTTACAGGAGGTGAATCAACTGTAAATAAAATCAAATGGATGAATAGGAATCATCAGGAGAATACTACATTTTGTACACATTAAAACATTGAACAAAATTAACCTTTAACTGAAAATTCAGAGATAAATTTCATCATTAAAGTATGAGACTGATCATAGTTTTGAGAATATTTCAGATGTTTTAAAGCTCAATCAAGTACAGTCAAATCTGTGAACAAAGACCACTGACAGTAACAAGCTATAGTGGTCATTGACAATTGGCCATAATTCACAGGTGTTTGCACAAATGCTGAATAGTACAATACTTTAACCCTGTTGGTCTTTATTAACAGGGTGGTCTGTATTCTGAGGTGGTTTTTAACACAGGCTTCTCTGTACATTATTTAATACCAAGCTGGGTTAACGAAAGAGACAAAGAATGGGCACATTACAGTCAAGCGATGCACACCAATGCAAAATTACCTAATTCAACTCCTTTTGCAAAAATGTATAGGTATATTCATACTCATATATTCATGTTTCAGAATTTCATAGGCGAGTCAGGTAATGAAAGCATAATAATTAGTACTGGTCTGTATTTTTTTACCAGATTTAATAGCAATGTTTCACGTTCTTGTTTAAAGGTGGACTTTGAATTCGGGACATGGTGTATACAAAGAAAACAAGATGGGTGTTCAGTAGAACACTTGTGTCACCCTCTTACGCTTTGTCAGAATAACCAATAATTTTGTGACAAAATCTAAGTACAAAAAAGGGCATAACTCTGTCAAATATGACCTTGACCTACAAAATTTGGCGGCCTCACGGCCCTTATGTCATAAGCAATACAATTTGAATGTTAGATGAAGAAATCTTATGAAATGGCAAAGTTATAGCCAATGTTAAGTTTTGACCTAAGTACAAAAAACTATGTTAGCACATAAAAAGTTGGCAGCCTAACGCATTCTGTCATAAGCAATACAATTTGAACGTTGATGAAGAAATCTTTGTGACGGTTATAGCAATTATTTTTTTCTAAAAAAATTTTTTTACAAAAAGGGGCATAACTCTAGTCAAATACGACCTTGGCTTAGCATCATGACCCTTTTGCCATAAGCAATACAATTGTAAAGTTTGATGAGGAAATCCTAAGAAATGGCAAAGTTATAGAAAACGTTAAGTTTGTGTGACGGACAGACAAAGCGATCCCTATGTATCGCCTTTTCTCCGGGAGGGCAACACAAAAAGACTGAATGTTTCTTGATACTCATATTGCATAACCTGTACTTTAATAATTGCCAACATTCTAAATCATCTCCATCTGGGTCCTTAGTATAATGGACCCAGTCTGGAGTCCGAGAAAATGAGGATGAATGTCAAAGTTCAGTAAAATGTTTAAATCTTGACGGCTGACCATAATTTTAATAGTGACTACTTTTTTTTATTGGAATGTTACACTTATAATTCTTGGCCTAAGCTTGACATCATTATAAAACCAATCAGATTATTGGGTGCCTCTCTGGAACTAGGTAAATTTGTTGCTTATCATACCGGTAGGCTTTTTTGTAAGTTTTAGTTAATATAAAAACATACTTTGATCGTTATAAATATATAATAAAATCATTCGACATTGAATTCAAAGTTATAGATTTGCCCAAGGACACCTGTTTTCTTTTATATTTCTTCTTTGTTTTGTTTTTACTAACTTCAACTCAGCTAAAACCAGTGATCTTTAATCATGTTAATTACATGTAAAGATCCCTGGATAAACAAAATTTGTTTACAGTTCAACTAAAAGGCAAGTTACGCCTGTTGACCCAATGAACTATTGTATTGGCCTAAATAAAATCAATCAATCTAATATTCTGTCAAACTTATGAATTTTATTATGAAATCTGGTATATGATTTCCTACATAGCACTTACTTTTATTCCAATCTTGACAGTAACCACAACGTGGCATTAAGAAGAACTTTTAAGGTTTACCAATCCATTTCTAATACATGTATAAGATTTTGGACATTTTATAATATCCACTTTGCATGCAATCAGACTCATTGACAACACTTAGAAAGATAGATAAATTTCTACTTTCACTTTCCATGTACAAAATATAGAGTAGTCATCCTAGTTAATTTTATGAGTATTATAAACATTACATAGCGCTAAGATTGGTACACTATAAATTTACTATTAGTCAAAATGCATTGTCTCATATATGGTTATAAAACACTGTCACATATTTTAAACACCAAAATCAAGAAGACTTAAGAACACTAGACTTTCTAACTGATTTAACCTCTCCCCGAACCAAGACATTTCACCCAATGTAACGTTTTCTACAATTTTTTTTATACATGTGGACGGTATTCGTTGGAGAAAATTCTCTTACAAGAATATATTCCGAAAGGGGAGCATATAGAATTTCTATAAGCCCAGGTGTAAAATGTTGAGATACCAATCGATCTCTACTGTAGCCAAAATTCACCTATCCGAAAATTGTAGCATTATTTTGGGAAACCATTTTTCTTTAAATGAACAGAAATTGACGAGTAGCGTGGAAGCGATTTAAATAAAGGGATACTATTTCCGTGTAAAGCTAAGGTGTTATTACCCTTCCTTTTTCTCCCTAAAGGCATTTTTATTGTATCTTTCCTTTGGTTTTGGTAATACATAAGAATAACAGTTCTGTGTAAATCTTAATTTCTCGGTGAATGACAACTAAATCTTCATCGCTTTAAAGATCATAATGAACTAAATGTCCTTTAACTAGTCTGAACCAAAGGCGTCTGTCATTTAGTAAAGGTTTTACCACACTGCTCTTAGTCTATCTTCATATTCCTAGTACAAAAGCTTGTGAGTTGTGACCATTACGTTGCGCCATTAACATATGGCCCAATTGAATATACACCTCTGCACATGGATGTCCACGAGTATAACCATTCAATATGTTTGGTTATCGAAGGTTGCCACGTTACCTATAGGTTACGTCGTCTTTCTATATAGTTGAGTAAAGAGCGCTAACTAGTCACCAACGAGACACAAAAAATGATTAGAAATATTTTGAAAAAAAACACTATTCAACAACACGTACATGAATGAACACAGCTGTGTAGACAAAATTAGTAACAACAGTTTTTTTCGACAAACATGTTAGTACAACCTTATGGCTGAGACACTGGCTCTCCTCAAATAATCCAGACTGCGTTTGATCAGGATTTGCTATATTTCGTATGTCCAGCTACTATCGTAATATTAATTTATATTATCTTACATTTGTATCGGGGCGAATTTCGTGGCAAGGTCAGGTTTTATTCTCATCGTGTTCATGTGTGATTTACATACTTTGTTCGGGTTAACTTTTGCGATTGAGTTTCATAACTATGAAACCTCGATCTTTATAGAAAATATGAAAATCAAACTCCATAACAGAACGTTTACTTTCGGGTCTAAGCGAAAACGAGCGATAGGTCAGTGATTTCTGGCAAACTATACTGTTTGATGTGCAAAGCATTCTCTTTTGCTTGCCGATACATGTGTATGTTTATTTCTGCTTTCACTGATAAACGGAGTGTTATTTCGGTGAGGCATACTGAAGACTAAAACTTTATATGAATGTTCAACGCTTTGTGCTTTCAGCTTTTTTATTAAATGAAGTTTGGCTGAGATCATAATATATATGATAATTAATTTCCGTTCATTTAATGCTGTATCTGAAACATAGACACAATCTATATCGTTAGTTTAAGGCGTTTAAGAAACATATGAACCATCCATTTGACGAGGTTTATTCAGATCGGTGTAAACTTCTTATTCAAGAAGGCATATCAAAGTTTGTCCCAATTAAAAAACTAGGAAATAAGAAAAGTCTCCCATGGATTACACAAGATATAAAAAGATTGATAAGAAAAAGGGACAAACTCTACCAAAAGGTTAAACTACACAAGGGTCAAAATCAGTACATTAGCAAATTCAGAACTGTTTAACACCTCATCCAGCAAAAAATTAAGAAAGCACATGAGACATATATTGAAAACATACTAGACATTCAACATTCAGAAAACCCTACGAAACACTAATAGAATTCAATACCAAGCGCCTCTACTCACTTATATAAAAATGCCAGACAAGATAACCAAGGTATTGCACCGTTATAAAGATCAGACAAATGGTAAAATCACCTCAGAAAACCTTGGTCAAGCAAATATTCTGAATAAATCTAATTCCAGTCTGTTTTTTTTTCAGGCTGTTTCTCCTTTGTCATATGTGTTCCCAGCTTTGCAGACACGTTAGTAAAAAGGAAATACCCTACAATGCCCAAGATTAGAAAAGAAGAATATTAAGGTTCTGAAATTACTCGATAAACCTAAAAGTGGATAAAGGCTGCTGGCCCAGATATGATTAAGCCCCTTGTCTTGAAGGAGCTCCGCCATGAGATCCTTGACATAGTATACTAATTTTTAAAAGATCCCTTAATACTGGTCAACTCCCATCCGATTGGACGAAGGCAAATGTCGCTCCACTATTCAAAAAAGGCCATACTAGTGACCCAACTAACATACATACCCATATCGCTAACTTGTATTCTATATAAACTCCTAGAACACATAATTGTCCATCTAGCCTATCCAAACGTCTCTCAGTAAAGACAACATAACTTTATGAGCTGCAACATGGGTTCCGTGAAAGACCGTCCTGTGAAGACTCAGCTCATTGGGTCTAGTTAACAATGAAATATCCAAAAACCTTTTCTCAGGTATACCAAAAGACCGACCTTGTCCTACTTGATTTTAGCAACAGCCTTCGGCATAGTCAACCATTACTGTAAATATATTACGTTAAACTCCAAGAGCATGGTGTCTTCAGTCAAACTGTGTCTCTGGATTCGGTCCTTGTTTTTAGGTAGGATCTTCAGTCAGTAGACTCGGTTAACGGTTGCACGTCTGATCAAGTCCCTGTATACATCTGGGGTCCCCCAGGGCTCTGTCATCTTAGGACCTCTCTTGTAAATGCACTAATCTATCTAAATGATCATCCTGAACAAAGCGGTTTCCTAGCAGGTCGGCTTTTTGCTGATGACACTGCCGTTTACCTTGCAGTTACTTGCCTCTCTGATTGTCATAGGTTACAAATGATCTCTTAGCTAGAAAAGTTGGCAAACTTGGGACATGGCATTTCGAACCCTAGTAAATGTCAGGTCCTCACATATCGACACGTAGTAGAAAAGCTATCCAGTTACCATATAAGCTTCATGGTCAAAAAGTTTGGCCAGCTAAGGATGCCAAGTTACCTTGGTGTAGACATCTTCCAAGATCTCAGCTGGAATACCTAACTAGTCATCAACAAGACACAAAAAACAACAAATATTTGCAAAAAAAACTATCAAAAACACTAGAAGGTTTCTCAAATGTAACATTATTTCACAAAACATGAAAATATCAAATGGCTAACACTCTCTCTACAAAAAATTCAGTGCATTGACCACAACTAGAGTATGCATCATCTGTATGGTCACCACTACACCCTAGGTTAATATTCACAAGCTTGAGATGGTCCAGCGACGAACAATCAGATGGGTAAAAAATGATTATTCCAGAGATACCAGTGTTGACAGACCTGCAGAACACCCTTGGATGGAGCCCCCTTCGAGAAAAGGCGTCAGAGCCTCCAAATTGGACCTATGTTTATACAAATTTAAAATACAAACTTGTACAATCGCTGCCCGTTTACTTATCAGTCCCAAACAGGTAAACAAGACATATGCAGCCCTTAGTCTGCGCCAAACCCACTGCAAATTTGGACTTCTTTAAGTATTCTTTTTTGCCCCAGTATACATAGTCCTGTGGAATTGATTACCCATACATATTGGATTTCCTGCCTGATCTTGAATCATTCAAACAGGCAGTGGCCTAAATCAATTATTAGTCATACAACAGTTGTTTTATAACCCTTTTACACTATTACTATTTTAACAGTTTTAACTGTCTGTGATTTCTTGACTGTAGGAGCTATATACAGAAGCTTTATCTTTTAGTTTACAGGTGTTTAGCGAATACATAACCATCCATATCTGAGAGGTGTGAGGCAGTATAACAAGATAGATAGATAGTCTGAGCATGTTCGTATATTAGACGTTCATTCACAATCTCTTATGTGCGCAACCTCAAACTATTTCCATGGCAAACAGTTTATTTCGTAGTATTTGTCTGATCGGTCATTTCTTAATGAAGAATCGTTATATTTTTTACAGGCTTCTGCAAATTTCAGGGTTGTTTTTATCTTGTAGCTTAATTAGCGTTTACCGGTTGCCAAATCCAAGAGCAACACTACCACTAGACTGTCTATCAAACCATACAGATTGAGTTTATAGTTTGAAGTTTAAACCAGGGTCCGTATATTACATTTAAGTTTCACATAATTAGTGAAAACAAAAAGCATTAACATAAATTCACATTTCTGCAAATTTAAACTATTGATATTCAAATATCTATACACAAAATCGAGCTAAATTTTCATGTTTCCGCGTTATTTCAACTTATTTGCTTTTTAAAACAATTATAATTTTGAATAGATCGTTACAATCCATGGGAAAATATGTACCCAAATCGTAGGTAAAATGATTGTCGTCACCTAAATATGCCGCCATTTGGACATTTTGCCAATGACACCGATTTCAGTCGCTCGAAAAATGCATTTTTGAAAAAATCGATTATTTGGTTAACTACAACGTGCAAACTTTGTACGTTCTCTGACATCAGACAAATAAGAAAATACTCAAATCTCAAGGAGTTTAGCTTCACATAACATACACCAGTCTATTCTGTTTATCAACAACAGCGTCTCTCCCGCTCCACACTTACCTCACATTTCAATATCACGATGATATGAAAAATCGCTCAAATAACAATAGTTTATAAATGTTTTGTTGATATGCTTTTCAAAAATATTCAATATCTCGGACAAGAATCACGTGACCAAGGACATCATATTTTTGTATTCGGCCGTTTCGTAACCCTGTAATATACGTACTCTGTTTAAACCCAAATCAGAAAATTTATCTTGCGGTTCTTTTTATCTTAAACATGATAATACAGTGGTTACATTAGTACTGCCAGTGACCAGTAAAGGATGGGACAGGACGAATAAAGGTTCGAGAGAAAGAAAAAGGGATAAAAGTCATATGTTTCATTCTGAATGGTCCTCCCAGCGGAGCAGACGACAGCTATGGCTAAGAGTATGCTTGAACGACAGTCGAAACCTGAAGTGACATATGTCGATCTGGAATTGCACAAATGAAAGGAGTTAGTGAAAAACGGAAGCACAAAAGTTCCAGATTGAAGTTAGACGGTATTAGTTAGAAGAGTACCAAGAAACCTAGACAAAGGGCTCCATCTACAAAGAAAAGTTCAATTCAAAAAGGTTTTCTGTTTGCTTACCATATTTTGTTAGTCTTTTTCAGAGACCTCGCGTCCTGTTGTACTTCACTTTTTGGTTCGTTTACTCATGCAGTCAGTCGTAGGACCACAAACATGGACGTCTGACCTCTGTATCACGTCATAATGAATTCTAGAGTTATTCACATGACTGTATAGACATTATAGATAAAGTCGCGTTTATGTGTGATTTATTCTCTGGAATCTAATGAAACCAACTTTTGTAACGATACTTTCACAAAGACCGTATTATGTAAAAACAATATTGGGTGCATACGGATGATGTTTATCTGTGATTTATTTATTTTCTGTGATTTTATTTTGATGAAATGAACGAACATTGAACTTCACAAAAAAAGATGTCTTACTACAGTAACTTTACCAATTATATTATACTTGAATTAAGTATGTTACTATAAAGTAACATGAACATCGATATGTCTCTGCCAAAACATTGTTCCTCATTCCTATTTGATCTTATTTTCCATATGAAAATAGAAAATATTTTTTAAATCTCTACAAAGAGAGAGTTTAATGATATTTTCATATACCAGTGAATAAACATGACAAACGGACCTCTACTTGTACAAATTAGAGTACCTTATCATAAAATTGAAATGATTGATTATATGTACTTAAATTCAATGGTTCATCATAAAAAAAGTAAAATACCTAAATTGTTACGAAAAAATATTCACAGAACGATTGCACCCTTTCTACACTAACATAAATCAGTGTGATTTAAATATATCATATTAATGAGGACAAGAGCGGTCACTTGTAAGAGACAAATGCCCCCGAAGTGGTATCTCACAGTCTGTGACCTTGACCTTCATGGTCTGGACACGGTACTTACGCACGACAATTTATCTTCATGTGCTGAATATTTGTGCCAATCTATATTAAAAAAGTTCAATGTATAACAGAGTTACGGGATTAGTAGGAAAAATGGAAAAATGTATAGTAGCATCAACAAGTGTTTATCACATCTAATTGGTCATTGCAGGATTTGGGCATTTATTTCAAAATCATTGCTATTTTATCTTGTCATTTAGCATTTCAAAAATAAGAAGGATGAGCGAGGGGTGTCTTTTCGGCGCGGCCGTATAAAGGTCAACATGAAGTTGGTAACTTTTCAACCGCCAATGAAATGACAAGCAGAATGTATATAACATTTGTTGAATTGAGAAATGTACTGTGTAAGTCCCCTCTAAATTTGATAATACCAAATTAAGCTGAAGGTCAATCAAATACTCATGCGTTTTCAGTCTTTTTTGAAAGGTTTTATAATTTTAGTATGCAAATAGTTCATATCTATCAACATTATATGTTGTTACCGCCAAACTAATGTTGATTGTAATTGTAGATTAATTATACTTTCTCGAGTCAGTGCAAAACGGTCAATATTTCGAGTAACATGTTGGGTATGAAAAACAAGGATAAAGCTTGTTTTCCTGATGCACATGTCACGGTACGGACTTGATCACAATTGGGGAGAGAATGTATAAACGGCCGGTTAGCTCAGTCGGGAGAGCATAAGTTCGTTCTAACAACCCTGTAAGTGAAAGAGGCCCTGGGTTCGGGCCATCAACCACATTGTCATCCGACAGCGGCTGTACAGATAGTAGTGGTTATCATTCAAATTTACATTCTCAGCATTGTTGTTTACAATTTATACGGAAACAGTGGCTAAAGCTTGAATAAATTATACTGGAAACATTTTGTAATATATACTCAAGGACAAAAGTTCTGTCTGGTGTAATTAAGGTAACACAAATCTGAAATTTGATATTTTATTCATAATTAGAAAAGCATAGCAATATCATAAATTTCGGATCAATTTACCCATTTTCAATGTTCGTGACGTCGAATAGAGTGTTCATGGGCGTTAAACGCACGTGCAACATGTGTTGTAGGCTCATTGACCTGCAGTCGACATGAAACGGACAAATTTGGCTAACTTGAAAGCTTCGTAATAACAACATATGTTGAGTATTTGTCTAAATTTTAACGTTTTTCGATAGGACTATCATTTGGTAACAAACATCACTTAAATTTTTGTGATTACAAGCTTTATGTACAACACATTTAGAGAAATGTGAATTTCATGGTTTATGTCGTCACGGTTGATTGACTATTTTTGTATAGAATTCTTAACACCTTGTGATGTAGCAAGTAGTCTGAAAATATAAATTTGCAAATCAAAAATTAAAAGTAACGTACAATTAAACTTTAATTAAACAATTTTGCACCGGACAGAACTTTTGTCCTTAAGTATAGTTACATTTTTGTTAACACTGCGAACCCTGACTGACTGCCGTGAGACTGAAATTAATGCAGTGTTTGTGACATATTTTGAAGGCAAGTCTTGGGCACACAAAAGAACGCAAGTAATTTGTTATCTTTTTATTGCATTTAAACTATAAAGCATAGAAAACGTGCAAATCATTAAACTGGCCAACCGTTTTTCTGCTTCGAATGGAGGCAGTCACCAGTTACGGTCACGACCTCGTTTCGAATTGGCCCTGGTCAAACTTCAAAGTAGAAAGATAACTGTTAGAAGTTAAGGGTCCAGTTTCTGCAGGCACTGATTAATATGGCTATATTTCTCTTTTGACTGGTTTGAGTGAGTGTTTAAAATTTAGATATAATCTGAAAGTACAACATGTGGCTGTTGGTAGCTCTGTGTGAAACTGGTGCATGAAAATAGAAGTAGGTGAGTAGAAGTTTGCATTAGTGGGAGTAGTTTGCACTAAGTTGCAGTTAGCAGCATGCGTTTTGCAGGGGAATACAAACAATTAAAAATATGCATATTTTTAGGTGTTTTTTCTTTGTTAAAGGTTTCTGAAACTGACCAGCTTCCGGTCGATATCATTACAGTGAAATTTCAGTAAAGTTTTGAAAAATAACGATTTGGTCTCGGACCGACCCAAAAATTGGCGCAATCTTTCTATGTAACATATTTCATGAATTGTGTATGAAAATGAGTTTGGCAGCAAACTTTAAGATGTTTGTCAAGTTTGACCCAAGAGAGATTCTTTGAACAAACTTAATATAGAATCACTAGACAATGATACGCACCAAGTATCTATGCTCCAGGCATTGTAGTTTTGGAGAAGAGGATTTTTAAAGTGTTTCCCAAACAAAGTGAACCCGCGGTCAGGGTTAGTTTTGATCAAAGGGGCATAGTAGACCTGACCAGTGTAACTGTAAACGTACATGTACATGTAAACGTACTCTGTACTTGAACAATATATTGAGGGACCATCTCAAGTTAGAACAACAATGCAATGTTATGTCAAATTGAGTTGTTTACGATGGACAAATGTAGACAATTAATGGTAATTTATCACGTGGGTGTCTCCGGACCATGCTATTGCATGTTTTCTTAAAACCTGGTTATTAGAATGGCGTTGTCTTATGCCGGGCATGTGGGTGGTCCGCTCAATAACTTTAGTTAAGAGCGACCAATTGCAATGAATCTTAGTGCGTGTGCAGTTAGCATGGAGTGTAAGTTTGCGATTGTATTAACGGCTCTAGGCTCAAGGTCAAGGCCACTGTTACTACAAAATAGAGAAATGGTTTCCGTTCAATATCTCGAGTTAGGAGTGACCAGTTGCAGTGGATCTTGGTGTTCAGTAGTTTGCGTGGACAGAAAGTTTGCGATTGCATTAAGGGTCACTAAGCTCAAGGTCAAGATCACTGTTACTAAGAATAGAAAAATGGTTTCCGCTCAAAAACTCGAGTTAGGAGTGACCAATTGCAATCAAACTTGGTATGTAGGTAGCTAGAGTGCAGAGGAAGCTTGGAATTGCATTTTTGGTCACTCGAATCAAAGTCAGGATCACTGTTACTAAAATAGAAAAATAATTTCCGATAAATAACTCCGATTAGGAGTGACAGATTACAATAAAAGTCAGTGTGTAGGTAGCTTCCGTGGAGATTTGGATTGCATTTGAGGTAACTAGGGTCTAGGTCAAGGTCAGTGTTCTTTAAATAGATTGTTTTTAAATTCTAAAAATATTGCGGGGGGGGGCAAGATTCAACGTCATTTTTACTAAAAAAGTTTTTTTTTCTGAAAAAAAAAAGATAAAAGAGGGGGGTCAAGGTACTGTAATTGTATATATATACATATTAATATTAACAACAACAACATTTTTATGGGGGCAGGGGTGTCAGTATATTTTTTATTCTCATTTGGTGTTTTTTTGGTCATAATATTGTTGTTGTTTTTGGTCAAGGTCACTTGAAGATTTTTTTTTAATTCTAGATTATATTCTCCCGGAATCATTGAAAGTCTAGTTTAAGCGGCCTTACTGGTATTATTTTTATGATGGCATCACTGATGTTGATGAGACAATGACTATCATGAAAACAATGATTTTGATTAAACTAAGTATTGATTAATTTAATTGCAAGGATGAATATTTTCAGGATGATTATAGTGATGGTGTATATGTTCAATTAATTTTGTATTAGTTCTACAGTAAACGCTAGTAATGATGAGTGTTAGGATAATTGTGAATGGTCTGATATAACGATGAAGATGTTTTAATAATGAGCGTAACCAAGATTTCCTATGATACTAGAATCGTTTGAGATCACCCCCGAAATTAGGCAGTTGTACGTTGTACGTTTACATTTCCCAGCAAACAAATGACGTTGTATAGACGTTGGTTAGACGTTGGACCCCGACGTTGGATCAACGTCGGATTTTGGTTGGATTTGAAAGTTTTTTAGACGTCGGATTCTGACGTCGATACAACGTCGTGGTCTGACCATTTCCCAACGTAAATCCAACCATTTTCCAACATGAACCCAACCGTATTACGACCTGAATCCAACCATTTTCCAACCTAAACCCAACTGTATCACGACCTGAATCCAACCATTTTCCAACTTAAACCCAACTGTATTACGACCAGAATCCAACCATTTTCCAACTTAAATCAAACTTTATCATGACCTGAATCAAGCTATTCCTAGTTCAAATTCAACAACTTCCAAATCAAAGTAACAAGTTTGCCAGCAATCCAATATCCTTAATAAACAACTTTCCCCCTATTGCAGACTTGAACCACAGCCCAAAAATAGACGAGTAGTTTGTTTATTAATCTCGGACTAAAATGAACAACGTAAGTGTCAGTTCAGTACTAAATATATTTTATTAGTCATAGTCATAATCATTATTAGGCAGAGATATAAACAAAACCATGCATATCAAAACAAATAAACCTTTTGTTAAAAAGAAACAACAAAAACACTTCAAAATAAATTAAAATTGTCTTTCTAATGTGACGGAATTTACGGAACGTATACGGATAGATGCAGAGTTATTCCCCTTTGTTTTTTAACGCCATTTGCACAATTATTAATACTTCACAGACGAAGGTTTTCAAGACTTTGTGTAAGTAATGGTTTTTGTTTTGATAAAGGAATTGGGTTTTATACATTTAATTGTTGAAATAGAATCGTAAAAGGTGATCGGTAAGTTTACTTTAATTTGTATAAACGAAAATACGCACGTATTTTCGTACAGTTGGGTCATGATCATTAGACGCTATATGAGGTAAGAGAAGTTAGACGCTCATTAGATAAGGTTAAGGTAAACGGCCAATGAAATGTTGACGCAAGAGGGCGCTGTTATTTGGTAGTATAAATAGATGTGCAGTTGTTCGATTTAGTCTAGTCTTGTGGTTCGCTCCAAGAGAAAAGGCAGTTGAAATAACCTAAGACGTTATACCTATTGCTCATCGGCTCACCTTGACTTCCATGAGTGCATTGCGCTGTGGAATAGTTGTGTCGGTAAGGCAGTAGATCGAAACGCAGGCTTCAACAAGTTGCGATAGCTAGAGACGGAGACTAGGGTCTAAAGGACAGAGACCACTTCATTTGAGTAGGAAACACTCATTAGTATAGTCTGTTCCGGTCTTCTTCTTAAGGTGCATTGCGTCTTAGAAGGGACTGGTTCAGTCGTAGTAAACTTTAGAATAGTATAGTGGATAAGGGAAAAGTGAAAGTATCCCTTTATAAAAGATCGTATTTTAAGAAAGACAGTTTGTAGGACGGAGACCCAATAAGTTAATTCTGATTGTTAAGAAAATCAGTGGTGGCAGCATAATTTAGTTTAGCAAATCAATAGGCATGAGTGCCTAAGGCAAAATTAAGTATTTAGACTTGATAATTATAATCTAATTCAGCATAATTTCAGTTCTTTTATATTAATCATTTTATTCAATCATTGGTCAATAATTAAACAATCATAAGGCAAAGAAGCCTCGCGGAAAGTTATATTTACTATAAGAGTAATAGTTTTATTAGATCTGCTCGGTGCACGTTACAGAAATTTGGTGGCAGCGGTGGGATAATACAGATAATACAGATAACCATAAGTTGTGATAGGTTAAGGATAGGTCACAGAAGAATCTGGTTATTTGAGGTACCATCCCCAGTACCAAACCCATAGCAAATACAAATTATACTATAGGCTATTATACCTTTTGTGTTATATAATTTATTTGCATAAATTCATTGTATGCAAAATGACTGACCCAAGTAATGAAACAGGCTCAGAGGCCATGACGAGTAGACTAAGGCTACTTGAACGGGAAAATGAGAGACTGAGGTTACAGTTAGAGATAGAGACTCTAGATAGGCAATTTGAAAAATTAAATGCCTCAGAACAATTGTTAAATTCAACTGAGTTCTTTAACACACTTGATAAGTATGAGACATCTAGTGTAGCACATAGTACGCCTATTAGTGATACATCCCTGCAATATCGTAAACCTTTCTTTCAAAATTCTGAGACCAAAGAAACGAAATTTAACATAAGGCAGGAGAATGAAAGAAGTTCGTGTTTAAGTCGAGGTACTCAGACCCCAGTGCTTGGTTTAAAAAGCATGGGTACTCATAGAGATATTATATCAGAATCACAGTGTTATAAAAATGACAGTGGTCCTTGGGACAGACATATAACAAAACGAACAAGGTTTCAGGACAATATCGAAAAGGCAGATGCATGTTCCAATCCACAGTTTCATTCAGAAAATGGATCGCCGCCAAAAGATGGAAAAGAACAGTCGCATCCAGGAAACAAACAGCTCAGCAATAACGGACAGAAGAACAAGGACAGACCCGCTGAAGCTAAGATTTATATGAAGCCCGCAACCTTTGATGGGTCAGGCTCCTGGCTTGATTATAAAGCACACTTTGAAGCCTGTTCTGAGATAAATCATTGGTCTGAAGAACAGCAGGGCCTTTATCTAGCAGTTTCATTACGTGGTCAAGCCCAGGGCGTTTTTGGAAACCTAGGAAGTACAAAACGAACATACAAAGAATTAATAACAGCCTTGGAAGAACGGTTTGCGCCTCCTAATCAGACGGAACTGTATCGAGCCCAACTGAGAGAGAGAAAACAAAGGGCCACAGAATCCCTATCAGAAATGGGACAGGACATCAGAAGACTTACAAATTTAGCGTATCCATCGGCCCCAGGCGATGTAAAAGAAACCTTAGCTAAAGAACAATTCATAGACTCTTTACACAGTTCAGAAATGCGGCTAAGAATAAAACAAGCTCGACCATTAAGTCTCAATGACGCTGTAAGACACGCGGTTGAGCTGGAGGCTTTCAATAAAGCTGAAAGGAAGATACTGGACGACCAGAGGTATATGCGTGCTGTAGGCACAGATGATAAGTCCTATATAAGTATACGCAATGACTTAGAAAAATTACAGAGGTCTGTGTCTGAAATGCAAAGAATATTTCAACAAAATAGAAATTCAAGGAAAGACTATGATCAAAGATCACAAAATCACAATGATAGGTCTGAGAGAACATACAGAAACACATATTATTCAAGATCAAATCCGTCAGAAAGAAATTCAAATAAAGGCAAAGAGGATCGTTCATGTTATGAATGCGGGGAGATCGGTCATATTCAATATCATTGTCCGAAACGAAACTCGGAATACAAATCAAATACAAATCATGGCCCAAATAAACCAAATGTTAATAACACTGGTAAATATGGTTCTGGCTTATATATTGAGGCAAAAATTAATGGCTTTAGTGCCACATGTCTTGTAGATACAGGCGCAACACTTTCTATAATATCAGATAAGTGCATGGATAGGATAAGTGGCCCGATAAATTTAGATTCATTTCATTCTGAAATCATAACAGCATCTGGCTCACCACTTAATGTTATGGGACGTATGAACATAAAACTTGAGATAGCAGACCATACATGTTTTCATGATGTTATCGTATCGGAGATAGAGATAGATGTTATACTAGGTCTTGATTTCCTAAAATCACAGAACGCCAGCATTGATTTGACAAAGGATATGCTTATCTTAAATGGCAAACCATTCCCTCTTAACTGTACCGGTCCAATTGGATGCCACAGGGTTATGGTTCGTGAAAATACGGTTATACCTGCTAATTCAGAGATAGTTATACAAGGCAAACTTCAAGAGTCACTGGTCCCTGATGAATGCCTGTATCTGGTAGAACCTTTAGATAAGCCAATTTTGCAAAATAGTGGGCTTATAGCTCGGTCCCTAGTTAAAGGAGATAAGACCATACCTGTACGAATCATGAATATGTCAGAAGAGCCACAAGTATTGTACTCGGGTACACATGTAGCTTCAGTGAGTCCTGTCATAAGTGTTCACAAATCGAACTCGGTTAAAACAAATAACATAAATAGTCTGCCAGATCACATGCGTGACTTGTACGAAAGGACTATAGATGGTTTAAATAATGAACAATGCAAAGACATATTTAAGCTACTTGCAAAGTATTCCCATATTTTTTCCAAATTGGATACCGACCTAGGGCGTACGGGAATAATACGACATAAAATACCGACTGGGGATTCCCATCCCATTAAGCAGCGATTACGCAGGTTACCTGAACACATGAATCAGGAGGTAAATCAGCATGTACAGGACATGTTAGACAAAGAAATCATAACTCCATCCTCAAGTCCTTGGGCAAGTGCAGTAGTACTAGCGCAAAAGAAAGACGGTACTCGTCGATTCTGTGTAGATTATAGGAAACTTAATAATGTCACAACAAAGGATGCATATCCTATACCACGAATTGATGAGTCCCTAGATCAATTATCTGGAGCTCGTTGGTTTTCATGCCTAGACTTAAGCTCTGGATATTGGCAGGTTGAGGTCGAGCCAGAAGATAAACAGAAAACAGCCTTTATGACTAGGAAAGGTCTTTTTGAATTCCAAGTCATGCCGTTTGGACTTTGCAACGCCCCAGCAACGTTTCAGAGATTAATGGAAACAATTTTAGCTGGTCTAAACTGGGATATTTGTTTAATATACCTGGATGATATAATTGTAGTAGGTAAAAACTTTGAAACAATGCTCTGTAATTTAGAGAGTGTATTTAAAAGGTTAGAAGAAGCTGGACTCAAACTAAAAGCTAGAAAGTGCGATGTTTTTGCTAAAGAGGTAGAATTTTTAGGACATGTCATCTCAGCTTCAGGAATTAAGACCGATCCTAAAAAGATAAGTTGTGTAAAGGAATGGCCTACACCTATGAATACTCACGATCTTCGATCATTTCTAGGTCTAACAAGTTATTATAGAAAGTTCATTTTAGAATATTCTGAAATAGCAAAACCTTTGCACAAGTTAACAGAGAAATCACAACGATATACCTGGACTAATGAATGCGAAGGCGCATTTAGAACATTACAACAGAAATTGATAGAGGCACCCATACTTGCTCATCCAGACTTTTCTAAACCCTTCATTTTGGATACAGATGGAAGCAATTTTGCGATAGGTGCTATCTTGTCTCAGAACATAAATGGACAAGAAAGAGTCATTGCATACGCAAGTCGGTCATTGACAAAACCTGAACGTAAATACTGTGTGACAAGGAAAGAGTTACTTGCACTGGTCCATTTCGTGAAGTATTTCAAACATTATCTGTTTGGCAAACAATTTACTGTTCGAACGGATCACGGTTCACTACGGTGGCTAATGCAGTTTAAAAATCCAGAAGGACAAGTGGCACGATGGCTCGAAATTTTAGCCACATATGATATGAAAATAGAGCACAGACCAGGAAAGATGCACAGAAACGCAGATGCTATGAGCAGAATACCATGTAAACAATGTGGACTGACAAGTCATCCAGTCAATGAAAGACAGGGTCTCGTGCACCAAATAGCGGGTTTACATAGGTATGAGGATACGGAAGGTGACGAAGAAGAGTTTACCTTGTTGAAATCACAAAAACAAGATAAAGACCTGCAGAAAATTTGTCAATGGATAGAGGAAGATTCGAAACCAAGTTATAAAGACATTGGTGGTGAGAGTTTCTACTTGAAATCATTATGGACTCAATGGCCTAAATTAGAACTCCGTGACGAGTTATTAGTTAGAAAGTGGGAAATCTTGGGCACAGATACTGTTAATTGGCAGGCTGTGGTTCCAATGCACTGTCGACTTAAAGTTCTTAAGTTTTCACATGACATTAAAGCTTCGGGACATTTAGGTATAAGGAAAACTCTTAGTAAGATCAGACAGCGTTACTATTGGCCAGGGTTACAAAACGATGTTAGAAATTATGTAGCTAGTTGTGAAAAGTGCTTGAAACGTAAGGGTCCCATACCTCACAATAAGGCGCCAATGCAGGTAGTTAGATCTGGCTTTCCGATGGAAAGGATAGCCGTAGACATATTAGGTGCGCTACCTGAAACCGATAATGGTAATAAGTATATTCTTGTAGTAGCAGATTATTTTACCAAGTGGACAGAAGCTTTTCCTATGATAAATATGGAAGCCAAAACTGTAGCAAAGATTATGGTAGAACAAGTAGTAGCTAGGTTCGGTGTTCCAAACGTTATTCATTCTGACCAAGGTAAGCAATTCGAAAGTTTACTTTTTCAAGAGATGTGTGCGCTGTTGCAAGTTCAAAAGACTCGAACCACACCGTACAATCCGCAGTCTGATGGTATGGTAGAGGTTTTTAATAAAACCTTATGTACCATGTTAAGTATGTTTGTGAGTGATAATCATAAAGATTGGGACGATTGCCTACCATACGTTATGATGGCGTATCGAGCCACGGAAAATGAAACAACAGGTATGTCTCCAAACTTTCTTATGCTTGGGAGAGAAACAGCCACACCTCTCGATTTGTCATTTGAAATGCCAGCTGTAATGAAGTCAATTCCTACGTCTCAATGGGCATGGGAACTACAAGATAGGTTAGAGACATCACATACTTTCGTAAGGCAGTATACTGGTACTTCCATAAGAAGACAGAAAATGTTTCATGATGTAAAGCTATCATTCAATTCATTCGAGATAGGTGACAAAGTATTGGTTTATTTTCCAGTCAAAAAGGTTGGATGCTCCTCTAAGTTCACATCCTTTTGGAGAGGACCTTTCTTTGTTAAAGAAAAGATATCAAGTGTTCTTTATAAAGTGAACTGTGGTTTTAAAGATTCTTTACAAGTTATTCATGTAAATCGAATGAGAAAAATTGATAACCAAATTCTTCCCGAAATTGACAGGGAAATTGAATATGATAAAGGCACGCAAGACAAGATTACGTTTGATAACCCAGAAATCAGTATAGACACAGAGTCGGAGCAAATACAACCTAAAACAAGTAGGTTTGGAAGGGAAATTAGAAAACCCTCATACTTACATGAATATGTATTTTCTATTTCCAGCATGGCAAACACAAAACAAACAAAAGGAAAGACATTGTGTCCAATATGCAAGGAAACAATACTTGAAGAAAAATTCATGAAGCATGTCCTTAAATGTAAAGAAAAGAGTATTTGTTGTGTCCCTTGCAGGGTGTTCTTCAAGCGACCAACATATCTGGCAAAGCACAGAAGAAGGGTACACCAAGGTCCAGCTGAGAAAAGCAGCACAGCGACTACGACCCAGGCTTCTTGTACAGTTAGTGATAAGAACTGTACCATAACAAGTGATACAACTGAGTTTGAGTCTCGTGTTGATGCGAGAGTAACAGAGTGTGATTCCGATGAATCCGATTGGGACAATGACCCAGATATTGAAATAGTGGATTCGACCACACAAGAAGAAGATAACCAAAGTGAGCTTAATAAAGAGAACACAAAAGCGGATACATCCACCAAAAGACCGGAAGAAACTCCTAGTGAGACACCGGAGAACAAAAAGGATACGAAAGGCCAAGGCAATTTTGTAACTTTGACGTCTGGGCGAATATTTAGGAAAAGAACAGCGCCATGTCCAGTTATGGCTCCGGTACGAGAGAAGAAGCCGAAGGTCAGTTCGGAGGAAGAAATTACCAGTGCGAAAGCAGAAAGTACCAGTTGTCAGGGAGAATGTGTCAAAGATGAGAGTACAAGCACTGTGAAAGGCACAGATACTCAGAGTCTTGAAGACAAAACAAACGAGAAGAAAGGGTTTGCTAAAAGAACCGAAGAGATGGAACTAGAGAAGCAACGGTTGGAATTAGAGAAAAGGAAGTTAGACTTTGAGATGGCAAAGTTCGAGACCAAAAAGGCTCTCATCGAAAAGGCCTTAAACATGATCTCAGATCTATAGATCAGATAAGGGAATAAAAGGCACAAACACTGAATATTAAAGATGTTTTATTTACTTTTCTTTTAACTAGTATATGTACGAGACACGTATTAAAATGATGTTGAAATGTATAATTATTCTTTTTATATGCATCTCAAGCGGGACGCATGACCTTCGGAGGCGTGGGTAATGTGACGGAATTTACGGAACGTATACGGATAGATGCAGAGTTATTCCCCTTTGTTTTTTAACGCCATTTGCACAATTATTAATACTTCACAGACGAAGGTTTTCAAGACTTTGTGTAAGTAATGGTTTTTGTTTTGATAAAGGAATTGGGTTTTATACATTTAATTGTTGAAATAGAATCGTAAAAGGTGATCGGTAAGTTTACTTTAATTTGTATAAACGAAAATACGCACGTATTTTCGTACAGTTGGGTCATGATCATTAGACGCTATATGAGGTAAGAGAAGTTAGACGCTCATTAGATAAGGTTAAGGTAAACGGCCAATGAAATGTTGACGCAAGAGGGCGCTGTTATTTGGTAGTATAAATAGATGTGCAGTTGTTCGATTTAGTCTAGTCTTGTGGTTCGCTCCAAGAGAAAAGGCAGTTGAAATAACCTAAGACGTTATACCTATTGCTCATCGGCTCACCTTGACTTCCATGAGTGCATTGCGCTGTGGAATAGTTGTGTCGGTAAGGCAGTAGATCGAAACGCAGGCTTCAACAAGTTGCGATAGCTAGAGACGGAGACTAGGGTCTAAAGGACAGAGACCACTTCATTTGAGTAGGAAACACTCATTAGTATAGTCTGTTCCGGTCTTCTTCTTAAGGTGCATTGCGTCTTAGAAGGGACTGGTTCAGTCGTAGTAAACTTTAGAATAGTATAGTGGATAAGGGAAAAGTGAAAGTATCCCTTTATAAAAGATCGTATTTTAAGAAAGACAGTTTGTAGGACGGAGACCCAATAAGTTAATTCTGATTGTTAAGAAAATCAGTGGTGGCAGCATAATTTAGTTTAGCAAATCAATAGGCATGAGTGCCTAAGGCAAAATTAAGTATTTAGACTTGATAATTATAATCTAATTCAGCATAATTTCAGTTCTTTTATATTAATCATTTTATTCAATCATTGGTCAAGAATTAAACAATCATAAGGCAAAGAAGCCTCGCGGAAAGTTATATATATATTTACTATAAGAGTAATAGTTTTATTAGATCCGCTCGGTGCACGTTACACTAAAATTATTAATTTAAATTTACAAATATTAAGAAATGTAGGTACATGTAGTCTTAAGTATATTTAAATCATCTTTCAAGTCAGTCACAGTATAAGCAATTGAATTACGGTACTTTAAAGTACAAGCAACTAAAAGCATGTTCTCAAGCAAGCAATGGATTAAATTTTAGCTAGTAGGCCTATATCACAATTTCAAACAACATAAAATCACTGTGACAATAAAGTATTGCTGGAATCAAAACCGCTATCAATCACAAAAGAGATCTTATAGAATTACACATTACAACAGGACAGTCAGTTTGATTTCTGTTAAAATTATCTGTTTTCTTCAGTTTGATTTTTTTCGCCCACCACCATCTCTCCGATCTAGTGCATATTTCAAACAAATTTGGATTGAAGACGTTATGTCATGTTCTGTCAGCCCTTCCTTTATTTTTGTCTTCGTTGCACTGGCTAAAATAAAAATCAAAACTGATTAGAGACATATCTGATAACACATGTTAACCCTAAAAGCAAAAATAATAAAAATTTTAAAAAATATTTTAATACCTGAACATCATTTCCTCTCAGGTTGTTATTTGTCACTGAATCGAATGAATCTATTGGCTGAAAGTCATACCCAAAGGAAAGTTATTATTAATACAACACTTGGTTGGTTAGTTATTTATGATTACTCACTAGCAACTACTTTTCAATGTATGAGAAGTTTCAGTTACTTGCGACAGAGATTGTGTGCAACACCATAATCAATGTATCAAAATGTATTTATACCGATTTCATGACCATATGCAGAGATTGATGCGAAGGGGAGCTTCTGTATAATGCTCTTCAAGTAGAACTCTGCCATAAGTTCATTGGACAATAATCTGAAAATACAAAATGTAAAAAGAGTTCAATACAATCTGAACAAGATATATGCTCACTTATTAAAATCATCATAGTACATCAGTACAGAATGATATGGTTAAGCACACAAAAACATATTTACATTTGAATAAACACTTGGATTATGTACTGTTTAAAAGTAAAAATACTTAAAGATCAAAGATCAAAGCTGAATAATCACGTTTCCCGAATATAATTTATTATACCATTAACCCAGATGTGCGAAGCCGAGAATACAGGTCGAATTTCCCCACTACACTAATGATTAATTATGTCATGTACACATTTTATATGCACGTGTAGATTAAGTTGGAATTAATGCTACGTACTTCATGCGAAATGTTTACATATCATGCTTATCAAAAATATAGAAGTAATTAATAAAAAATATGAAAACATATTATCTAAATTAAAAGTAATGCTTATACCCGCGCATTGCAATAATGTTGTGATGGGGTACGAACAATTCTGTTTAATCGATCGTTACGTCAACAATGCATGGTCAAGCAAACAGGTATCGTTTGTACTTAATGTAGATAAACTATAAAGAAATCAAATCCATTTTCATCTTACCTTTTCAAAATGCTGGATAGCTTCTTTGTTCAACCGAGATCGAAACTCCTTCGCCGGTTTGCTGTCTTTCACCTTCCGCCAACATTTGACTTGAAAAGCTATAGATCTAGTTGTTGCACACGCAATTCAAATATTCGAAATTAGAATCTTATATTTTCCAAGCACTTTAAGAGATGTGATAGCAAATATGAAGTTCAGTAATACGTTAGTGACTAAATGCCAGGTGAAAGCTTTTAAAAGTAAAATGGATTCATCCGTTGGAAATGCGCCACCTACAAACATATTTCCCGCATATCGCAGCGCCACCTATTGAAAATATTTAAAAGGGGTAAAAAGGTAGTATTTTGATAATAAAAATTCACAAAAACTTCAACGCAGATGCAGTTATCAATTAGATCACACGATTTAATAAAATAATTTTCGGGGATAACAGTCTTAAAATTACGACCTCAATCCGACATCGTTCCAACGTCAAATAGAGGTCCGGGTTTTGACGTTGGATAGACGTCGGATTCAGGTCGCCGACGTCGTGACCAAAATCCAACGTTGTACCGACGTCGTGAGTTTGCTGGGTTACGTGTGCGAGTACGAGTGCGCTGGTCAGGTCTAGTATGAACACACTTTGAAAAGGTCCACTAGGCACTGTTTCACACTAAATATATCGGCTCTGTACCATGTCGTTTCGGAGAAGGAATTTTTCAAAGGTTTATCTATATATGTCTATGAAAAACAATTAACCCCCTAGGCGGGACCAAAATTAACCCAAAGGGCATGATCTAACAAACTTTGAAGAGGTTCACTAGATACTGTTACACACTAAATATCTGAGCTCTAGACTTTGTGGTTTCAGAGAAGATTTTTAAAGGTTTTTGACTATGTCAAAGAAGTAGTATATACTTAATATCTTAGCACTAGGCCTTGTGGCCAAGTTTTTCTAAGTGAACACGAGCGGGGTCAATTTCAACCCAGGGGTTATGATTTGAAAAAGTTTTTCCTATTTATTGCCATAGCAATCCGATATCTGCATGTACACATTTGGTTGAGATTTATGCAAGAAACATCCCTTTCAAGTTTCATCAGCATTGGCCAAGTGGTTTTAGAGGAGTTGTCGTTTGAAGTAAAAAAGTAAAAGTTGATGGACTGACGACGGACAATCATCCATCCTAAATAAAGTGCCAGGTGAGCTAAAAATCAAATTATACAACAAAACCAACGTGACAAAGTAAAAAATTTCACCCTATGTGTCCTTTTTATTACAATGTTTCAATGATTATGAAATACATGTACAAATTAATCCAAGTTCAAGATGCAAAAAAAGAAGAAAATAGCATATTGCATAATATAGAGGATAATTCTTCGACTATTATTATGGCAAGGACATAACACGCAAAAGTCAGATTTAAACAGTTTTGCAAAGCAAAACCTTTCCTCTTCTAAACCTTTCCTCTTCTAAACCTTTCAGAAAAAACAAATAAATTAGCACTATGAACCCTGTTAATCACACGGCAAGTGTGAAAAACAGATAAGCTTCCAGAGAGTGTTTTGAAAATGTCAGAAATAGCTGCAGACGCCCTGTTGAAAAATTAAACACATTGAGCATTGATTCCATTCATGTACCACAAGTAAAACATGGACAGTCTTTGTATCGTATATTACATTGCTACTGGACGACAACCTGAGGCTAAATGATACGTAGTGATAAGTACATGTATGTAAAAAAGGATGTGAAAAGATCAACGTCGATTTTTAATGTTTATATTTGATTTTCTAAACTAAAACCTGTCTTGATTTGCTACACTAAAACACAAGTCTGATAGCCTGAAAACACGTCACATATGAAAAATGTATACATTCTAGACTCAGGAGTAGAACTGATCTAATCAGATTTATTCACAATTTATTTCTTGTCTATACTTGTCTATAAAACTAATGTAACAGATGAAACATACTAAATAAGAATAAACAGAAATAGTTAAAAATGACGTAGAAATGTACACGTCTTCATTCAGTTGAAAAATAAAGTACCCTTGTATAACATAATTGAAATAGAAATCACATAATAAAACAATGCACAACTTCAAGACTCCATTGCATACACAAGGCTTTTCTAGTATTTGACCCTGTGACCTTGCTTTTGACCTCAGATGACCGATACGACCTAGATTTCATCAAGATAATCATTCTGACAAAATATCATGAAGATTTAATGAAAAATGCAACCGTTTTTGTATACACATTAGCATTTCTATGATTTGAACTGATGGTCTAATTTTTAACCCCATTTTTGAACCCAATGTAAATTCAATAAAGGCAGTTATTTTAACCAAATTTCATGAAAAATGCAGATTCCATGGCATACACAAGTTTTTTGTATGATTTGACTGGGTGATCTAGTTGTTGACACATAATCAAACTTGACCTAGATTTCATCAAGAAAATCATTTTGACCAAGTTTCAAGTCGATCCAAAGAAAAATACAACCTCTACTGCATAAACAATGTTTTTCTATGATTTGACCTGGTGACCTAGTTAAAACCCGATATAACCAATATTCGAACTCGACCTCGATTTTATCAAGGCATTCATTCTGACCAAGTTAAATTAAGATCCAGTGAAAATCAGCCTCTTTTGCATACACAAGGTTAAGTGTGGAGGGACAACACAATCTCAAATTCATTTGAAATATTTGGAGAAATTTCGGGCTTAAAATTAAATTATTCAAAATATATTGCTTTAAAAATGGGATCATTTAAAGGAATAGCGCACCGAAGCAAAATCTCTCAGAGTTATATTTCATGCAAACCCAACCAGAATGACATAATTGAAGTTCGAAGACAAAATAAAGAACTTTTGCAGCAGTTTGAATAGATGGAAAACGAGGAAACTATCAACAATGGGTATTAATATATAAGTGTTTTGAAATCTTTAATTCTTCAGAAACTTACATACTTGTTCTCGGTCCTCCCAAACCCCTTACCAGAAATTATAAAAAGGACAAACAATAAACTTTTGAATTCATGTGGGGCTGCAAAAAAGATAAAGTAAAAAGATACATTATAATTCAAGAATATAAAATTAGAGGGTTGAAAATGGCCTACATTGAAATATACTTATATTCATTAAAAGCAGCATGTGTACATAAATTGATAGATACGAATTATCAAGGAGAATGGACAAACATATACATGGAACAATTAAATACATTAGGAGGTATGACAATACTAAAATAACCACTAAAATAAAGTGAAATAGAAATGATTCACATTAATAGTACATTTCTTAGAGCTGTATTAAGATCACGGTGCAGGACAAACTTCAAGAAACAAAACACATTGTACTCTACTCATGTTATTTGGAACAACAGCGATCTAAAATATAAACACAAAATCTATGTAAAATGACATAGATTAATAAAGGAATTATTATACTTTCTGATATAAACGATATACATTTGTAAATAATAAAAATATTGTAATGTTCACAGCATTGAAAGCATAACACAATCTTAAAACAAAAGAATATCTTTATTATCAAAAGGTAAAATTATGTATCAAAACAACCATTGGTAAAACTTATGCTACAATAAATGCAGACCAATATTCACTTTATCATAAAGTTAACAAAATAAACCGAAAAAACGCTAAAATCAAAGCTCTAGGCCTTCAGTTGAGGATACATGTATTTAAAGTTTTTCTTATTTGTTGCCATATCAACCATAGTTCTACATGGAACGGGATTATTTTAACAACTTTGATAGAGCTTTATACAAGGAACATCCCTGCAAAGTTTTATCAACATTTGCCGAGTGGTTTCAGAGGAGATTTCGTTTGAAGCAAAATGTTGACGGACGATGGACAATCATCGGTCCTTAACGCTCACGAGCTAACTACAACTATGTCAGCACCTTGTAATCTTCGTTCTTTCCCAGTAAGAGGTTGGTGGAATACTAACATTGTAATCTTTGTTATTCCTTGCTAGACAGGGTGGGTGGAACACTATCATCTTTGGCTACCTTACCTTCTTGAAGCAGGTTCAATATCCTTTCCATCTAGAAGATAAAATGTACAAGGGTGAATTTTGTGGAAACCTGTGAAACTGTCCATACAGAACACAATCATATTACATGCATAGTTAAGATAATCAATAACCATGTTTCCTTACTTTTCACCTGCAAATAAGAATGGTTAGGCAAAAAAAATGTGTTTTTCAGGTCTTCTTGACCATCTTTATTACAAGCTTGGAAATGGTCAACATGTAACTTGTAAAAGTGCAGACGAATTTCTTGAAAAAGGCAGTATTGCCGAAAATTTGAATTAAAGAGTTGTTTTAAATAGAAAAATAGTTATACTTAATATTCCCTGAGGAATATTTGAAAGAATTTATTGCAAAAAAAATAAGATTGGTCAGTCGGCAGTTTTTGTACTACAAAACACTGTTTTTTTCTTATAAAGAAGAGATCGGCAGTAAAAAGTTAAGGTCAGTCAGATGACCTGAAACACACACTATTCTTTAAACTATCAAATTTTAGACAGACTGCAGTGCCATTACTACATCTCATGTTTGTTTGCTTTAAACAAATTTATTATTATTATTATCAACACTTATATCATTGACTGATCATAGTGCAGTTCTCCAGTTTCAGACTAGTTTGATTTTGTACATGAATCAGTTAAAATGACTAATCCCTTTTTAATTGCCAAACAAACCAACCTAGAAGAATCAGACAATATTTGTCTATTATTACACCATGACGAAACAAACAAAGTAGGTCAAAGGACATGACCAAGAAAACCAAAGACAATTTAGAAATCTGCCAATCAGATAAAAATCATCTCCTCAAAAACACCACGCTATTAAGATCTGAGGACGGCCGATAGAAGGTAACATTCACGCGACCTTTACATCAGCCAATCAGAGATTTGCTTTCATGTTTTGAAAAGGAATGTAAAGTCTATATTTCCAGAAAGAATAGCTATGTTTAGATGGGATCCCGAAAAAATAAGCTATACTTAGATGGGATACCGCGTTCATTGTTTCTACAATGCCGTCCTGCTGTTGTAGTTTACAATGTACATGTAAGTACTGGACTATAAACACAACTGAAATCATCTCAGGGACGATACAGTCGATCCTATTTTGTAGTTCGAATAGGTAGACCCACACCAAGGAAACATCACTTTGTAACTGAAAAATTAGCCACGATTTCTCTGACTGGCTGAAATATAGTTAATTTCATTTCTGTAGCTTCAAACCATGGCCTGATATCGCTCACCTACCTACCATTGTCTCTAATATAAGGTCAATAATCGTGTCCCAGAAAGGGTCAATTTTGACCCGGAGTCCTGATTTGAACAATATTCTTAGAGGTCCGCTACACATTCAAAATATCTAAGTTCTGGGCTTTTTGGTTTTAGACAAGAATAATTTTATAATGATCCCCTTGCAGGGGGGTAATTATCTTAAAAATCTTGGTAGAGATCAGCTAGGCAATGCTACATGCCAAATATCTATGTTCTAGGCCTTGTGGTTTTAGAAGATTTTTAAAGATTCCTATAGAAATATATGTAAAATCAAGAGACCCCATCATGGGTGGGTCATTTTTACCCGAGGGTTATGCTTTGAACAATCTTCGTAGAGGTCCACAAGGAAATGCTACATGCTAAATATGTGTACTAAAATTACAAGAGTGTAGCAAAGGATTCAGAGTAGGGGCATCACTTCTGATTATTGAACTTTTATAAGTAATATATTAACTGAAATATAAGAAAAAAATAAAATGTTTTACCGTCTACTTTTAGATATATTGAACTTTTAAAAATGATCAACATGATCATGGTGAACTTTTATATTTTCAAGTAACTTTTTATATTTTCAAGTAATTTTACAGCATGATAAAAGTAATAAATATTAAGACATAGTTCTCATATCTTGCAAAATGACAAAAAAGAGTCTCCTATGGGTATTGAACCCAGAACCTCTTGATCTCAAAGTATATGCTCCATCGTTACGCCACGGTACAAAACATGAACAAGTTTAAACTCCAACGTATTCCAAATTGTCATAAAACAGCAATTACTCTAACAGCACATTTTACAACTAAATTGTCTACTGCTTTTATAATGTAGCATGCTTACTTTGGCCTTGACTAATAATCTTCTGAAGTTTCAAGACAGTTGCTGAAAATAAGATCCCAAAATGGAAAGTGGAATAATGATTTTCAAAGTTCAGGTCACTGTGACCTTGACTTTTAACCCACTGACCCCAAAAACAATAAGGGTCATCTACAGGTTGCATGCAACCTTCTGAGCAGTATTTATGAAGGTCTAATGAAAATTGTGATCTGTAGAGTGTTATTAAGAAAAAGCTATGGAGACCACTGTGACATTGACCTGAATCCAATGACCCCAAAAATCAGTGATCATCTACTCAGTTAGATCATTCATCCTATGAAGTTTGAAGACTGTGGATGATACAGTTTTATCGCGCGGAAGATATTTTTAAAGTTCTGTTCACTGTGACCTTGACATTGACTCACTCACACTCAAAACAACAGAAAAGTCTACAGGTTGCAGGCAACCTTCCTTGCATGTTTGATAAAGTTGAATGAAAATTGTGACCTGAAGAGCAATATCAAGAAAAAAGCTAACGGATGTCACTGTGACATTGACCATGGAATCACCCCAAAATAATAGGGATCATCTTTATGTTGCAGGCAGCCTTCCGAGCAAGTTAGATGAATGTTAAATAAAACTTGAGACCTGTAGGTAGTTATCTAGAAAACGCTATCGAAGGTGACTGTGACATTGGCCTTTGACTCCCAAAACAATAGGGATCATCTGCCTGATGCAGGCAGCCTTCTGTGCAAGTTTGATGAGAGTCGTGACCTATAGAGTGTTATCAAGGAAACGTTTTCGGACATACAACTTACAATGGCATAAGCTCTGCTGGACTTTGCTAAAAATGCAGCTTTCATTTCGTACACAGTATCTTCCTCTTATCTGACCTGGTAACATAGTTTTGACCCAGCATGACCCAGTTTTAAACTCAACCTAGAATTGATCAACACAAACATTCTTCCCAACACCATGATGGGTTGGTACAAAATGCAGTCTCTATTGCAGGCACAAGGGTTTTCTATGATCTGACCTGTTGAGCTAGTTTTTGACCCCATGTGACCCAGTTTCAATCCCATCCTAGAACTTATGAAGATAACATTCTTACCTGTTGTTGTTGTTGCTCCTGAATTTCGTCTATACGTTGTGTGAGATTTTTGAGGCTGTAAGAGAGAAAAGTAATTTTCAAATTTTTAAAGGGTACCACACCGGTAACCCGATACAGCGATGGCGAGCAACTTACGGTAAATTGATTTTTTTTTGAAAAATGGCTTAGTTTTTCAAGAATTTCTTGTTATACTGTCATGTTCAAATGAACCCATCAACAGTTTAAAGCTGTGATGGTTAATGAACTCAGTCGTTTTTCTAGATTTAAATTTGGTCAAATATTAACTGAGATATGGCTTATTAAACATTTATTTTTTGGCTAGAAATGGTTATATTCATCCTTACAAGATTTTATCTGCCAAAATAACGACTACTATATTTACCAATATATTTAATGAAATCGATTGAATGTTGTATAAACTGCAATATTTACAAATCTCTCTTAAATCACTATAAGGAGTTCAAAAGCGAAGCACCTTCAGAAGGAATGATCTCATTACTTTATTGGGTTTACCGGTGTGGTACAATGCATCTGAGTGTGTTGGTACAGTTTTTGTAAAAATTGTTTCGCATGATGTACATATCAACTAAGAATCTATAGGTGCATGTGAAGTGACATATGATACATTTTCTTTTATTTCGTAATTACGAAATGCATTTCGTAAAAACGAAATCTTATTTCGTAAAATTGAAATGTTTTTTCGGAAAAAACGAAATGTTTTTTTCGGATAAACGAAATGTTTTTTCGGAAAAACGAAATGTTATTTCGGAAAAAGGAAATGTTTTTTCGTAAAAACGAAATCTTATTTCGCAATTACGAAATACATTTCGTTTTTATGAAATAAGACTTCGTTTTTACGAAATAACATTCCGTTTTTACGAAATCTTATTTATGTAGATGATCCCTATTGCTTTCAGGGTCAGTGTGTCAAAGGTCAATGTCACAGTGACCTCTGTTAAATTGTCCTTGATAACGCTTTACGGGTCAAATTTTCTTTCAACTTTCATTTCACATGTTCAGAAGATATCCTGTAACATGTAGATGTTTCCTAATGTTTTTGGGGTCAGTGGGTCAAAGGTCAAGGTCACAGTGACAGCGATAGATTTTCCTTGATAACACTCTACAGGTCACAGTTTTCTTTCAACTTTCATCAAACTTGCTCAGAAGGTTCCTGCAACATGTAAATGATCCCTATTGTTTTTGGGGTCAGTGGGTCAAAGGTCAATGTCACAGTGACTTCCGTTAGATTTTCCTTGATATCGCTATACGGGTCACAGTTTTCTTTCAACTTTCAACAAACTTGCTCAGAAGGTTTCCTCTAACATGTAGATGATCCTTATCGATTTTTGGGTTAGTTGGTCAAAGGTCAATGTCACAGTGACCCGAACTTTGAAACTATTTTCCGCTGAGATCTATTTGACCCACAGTCTTCAAACTTCATAGGATGAATGGTCTTACTAAGTAGATAATCCCTATCGTTTTTGGGGTAAGTGGGTCTAAGGTCAAGGTCAAAGTGACCCGAACTTTGAAAATCTATTCCACTCAATATATTGAGATCTGCATCACCCACAGTCTTCAAACGTCATAGGATGATTGGTCTTACTGGGTAGATGATCCCTACTGGGTTTTTTTTTGTCAGTGGGTCAATGTCACAGTGAACTCTGTTAGGTTTTCCTTGGTATTTTAAACATTGCAAAAGATTTTAACAAATCTTACTCAAAACAATCCAGTCAGACAGACCAGTTTAGCGATGCTGGCCCTTTTGGGCCTCTTGTTGATAATTGCGACTGTATAGTAAATATCAAATAGTTTTGCTAGTTTAGTTATTATCCAATCTGTGCATAAAGACCACTAACTGGAAGAAGCTATGGTCACCGTGGTCTTTGTTGACAGATGGGCTTTATTTATAGGTGTTTCCGCACTAGCTGAATAGTGCAATGTTTCGTCACATGATGGTCTTTCTTCGCAGAACAGTTTTTATTCGGAGGTGGTCTTTAACACAGGTTTGACTTAATAAAGACACAGAATCTCGGAAATTAATAAGAATTTTTTTAAAGATGGTTGTTGAAGGTACGTTTGCATTGTAGAATGAATGAGAAACAAGAATTAGAATAGACGTTTATATTTATTTTTTCTGATTATAAGTTGGAGTATATCTAGATTCTCGTATCTTTAAGTAAACGGTACTTCAGAAATATACGGAATTTCAAGCAAATTCCCGTATTTCAGATGTAAGTATATCTAGTTTCCCGTATTTATAAGTACATGTATACGCAAACCCGTATTTACGCAGTATATGGACTCCCGTATTTCAGAATATACGTGGAAGTATATCTAGATTTTCATATTTTGAAGTATACATTGTATATGGATGGTGTATTTTTAGCTCACCTGGCTACGCCAGTGTGAGCTTTTCTAATTGATGATTGTCCGTCGTGCGTCGTCTGTCGTCCGTCGTCCATCAACATTTTGATTCAAATGACATCTCCTCTGAAACCACTGGGCCAATGTTGATAAAACTATGCAGGAATGTTCCTTGCATGAAGCTCTACCAAAATTGTTCATTGAATTCCATTACATGCAGAACTCTGGTAGCTATGGCAACAAATAGGAAAAACTTTAAAAATCTTCTTCTTTGAAACCACAAAGTCTAGAGCTTAGATATTTGACATGTAGCATTGGCTAGTGGACCTCTACCAAGATTGTTCAAATTATGACCCCCGGGTCAAAATTGACCCCGCGCGGGTGGTCACTTAGTTTTGCATAGGCTTATATAGGAAAAACTTTAAAAATCTTCTTCTCTGAAATCACAAGGCCTAAAGCTTAGATATTTGGCATGTAGCATTGGCTAGTGGACCTCTACCAAGATTGTTCAAATTATGACTCCCGGGTCAAAATTGACCCCGCAGGGGTGGTCACTTAGTTTTGCATAGGCTTATATATGAAAAACTTTTAAAATCTTCTTCTCTGAAACCACAAGGCCTAGAGCTTAGATATTTGGCATGTAGCATTGTCTAGTAAACCCCTACCTAGATTGTTCAAATTATGACTCCCGCGTCAAAATTGACCCTGCGGGGGTGGTCACTTAGTTTTGCATAGGCTTATATAGGAAAAACTTTAAAAATCTTCTTCCCTGAAACCACAAGGCCTAGAGCTTAGATATTTGGCATGTAGCATTGCCTAGTAGATCTCTTCAAAGTTTGTTCAAATTATGCCCCTGGGGTCAAAATTGACCTTGCCCGGGGGGCACTTGTTTTACAAAGACGTATATAGGAAAACCTATTGTATATAACATTATCTAGTGATCTTCTACCAGGCAAGTGGACTTGTACCAAGGTGAGCGATATAGGGCCATCTTGGCCCTCTTGTTAATATACAGGATATATTTATACGATTGTCTTTGAAATTTGGTATGTATACGCATTGAGGTATACCCTCTTCTGTGACCTCAATTATTGTCCTAGAGTTACGGTTGTGGTCTTAAATTATAGTTATGACATACATCTACAAGTATATGTATCATATATAAATATGATTACATCACTTCGGTAATACAGAATTAAAACATAGAAAATACTACGGTGTTCCATTTTGGCCAGGAGTTGGTGTTTTTATTATTGCGATTAAAAGGAATTTTTTGCCAAGAAACACATTTCGTAGCATAGTTTTATCAAAATTATGTTATTTCATTGAGGTCCCCGTGCAGCAGCAGTAGTGCCAGCGGTACCAATAACAGCCAAGTTAGTAGGTGGGGGAGCAGTAGCAGTAGCAACAACAACAACAGCAGTCAATATTACAAAACGGTCCAAATCAACCGACTGCGGGCGTTCCATTTTCTTTTAGTCATATATTCTGTTTCAGACTTTTAGACATCAGTTCGCTCTCTTTCATATCTTCTTTTTTTAAACATATTAAATTATCTGTGTAGAGGTACGTTTTCAATATTTCTATGGAAAACCGGCAATGCAAAACCAAATATAGCAATGCAAATAATAATTCAACAGGAAATATAATTTGCAGCTATTTTACAGAATAATGGAATGCTCAAGTTGGATATTTCGGAAAATATCAGATGATCTTGACTCCACAATGATGAGTTTCCGATTAACAAATTTAATTTAGTACATGTACTTTCTTTCAAGTATCAAGCCATAAATTTCGACATGGCATATTCAGAAAACGAATAGAAGTCGAATTGGAACCTGGCTGCCAGTTGCCCATTGACGATTCGCGATTAAAGTCAAATTGGCAATTGGTGCAAGTTGCCAATACAGTTACCAGTACATTAGCGGGAAGTTACGTCTACAGTACAGTAGAAACTTTTAAAACCGTTCTTTCCATAATCATTGGTTAGATTTCAAAACAATTTTAAAACATTTTTCCTAGTATTAACTTTAAATAATTTTCTTGAAATCATAACTATTTGTGAAAATGATTGCAGAAGGCAAGGTTTAGGACAAACTCTTGCTACAATAGTATTTCAGTTATTTACAAGCATGCAGTTTACCTAACCATTGTTCTTGGGAAGAACCAGTCTGCAAGCTTTCCTTCATTGAGAGTCAGGTCGGTAGAGGTATTGAACGCATAACTCTCAGTAAGTGACCCCTTAACCACTAGACCTAAATTTTAAAGTAGGTCTCTAGATTTTAAAAGTGAGGTATTTTTAGGACCGTTTGTTCTTTCATGTCAAAACAAATGAAGATATTAATAGGTTAAAATTGATCACGATTAATCTATATGAACTCAGGTAATCAATAAAGTACTTGCATGGTCCACCTTTATACTGCGGACTTTTGTAAATACATGTATGGGAAAACGGATCGGCGTAAGGGTGGACTAATAAAATGTATACTGTTGTTCCGCACTGCCACTTGGTGACAGTGGTTTTGGTATTACAGATGTTATTCAATTAAAAAGTGAAAAAAAACGCAGGCTTTTGTCACATTAGCAACACATGCGCTCATTTTTGTTTTCCTCTTCTTTTTATTTTACTTTCGCATACTCGTGTAGAAGATGCAATCTTTGGCAAATAAGGTTCAGTGAGAGCCGTGTGTAAGAATCCATTTACTGACGGAATTCTCAGTTTCAATTCAATGGACGAAACACTGATAAAAATATACGTAAGAAGTCGATGTGCCAATGATTACACGCTTGATGTTGTAGTTTGTAAAATATTTAGTTGAAGATGAAGGATAAATACAGTTAAAAACCTGTGGATAAAGACTAATTATGGAAAATTCTAAAGTGATCTCTGCTGACAGATGGTCTTTATTGACAGGTGTTTCAACAACAGATGAATAGTACATTGTTTTTCCACCTGGTGGATCAGTTTTTGATCGCGCTTGGTAAAGGGAAAGGTGTCAGCACATAGTGTTATATGAAAAACACAAATAACGATAATGTAAAATTACAAGAACTTTAATACAGAGCGATTTAAATCTACCCTGAAATTGCTTGAGTTGACACACTAGTTGTTGAATCCGCCGTGTGACATATTTTCGTTTATTTTCCGCGCATGCATTTTCAATAACAAGTATACTTTATCGCGAAACAAGTTCTTTGGAAAGTTTATTTTTAAATTAAAAAAATAAATACAAATGTAAAGTGTATAAATATAGTTTAAATTTCTTAGTTAATTAGGTAAATATGAGACAGCACGGACAATGGGTCACAGGTTTCTTTTTTCTAACACGTATACTAGTACATTTGCACTATGGTTTATTTTCAGACAATCATTGCTTTGTCATTTTTGTGTCATGTTCGTTAAATTTGTCTGTATAGCCTGCCGGCCTGCTGCGTGCTTGCTTGCTTGGATGTCCGTTCGTCCGGGCTAAAAGAAGGGGTATAAGGAGGTATTGTGTCCAAAGTGAGAGACATTGAATTTTATTTCCGTTGGTCCGTACATTCGTCCGTCAGTAAGTCTATCTTTCGCTTGGCATGTTTCAATCTGAGTCGCTTGTAGCTTTTAATTACAAACGTCGTTTTATTCAAAACAGATACAAAATGCATTCATTGCCCACATGGCCAAGTGGTTAGGGTCACAGTTTTGACATCACTGTAACCTCTCATTCATCGAGGGTCATGGGTTCGAGCCCTGCTCCAATGTCTTTATATGTGACCAAGTTGGGAGTTTCAAGCGGAGGATATTCACACGGGGAGCTATAGTCCAATTGGGGCTACATAGGGTGTGAAATGATTCTCAGCCACTATGGTTTGGTATAATGTCCGCCTGTAAAAATGACTAAAATGCAAAAACATATCATACCATAACAGGTCTTTAACGAGAGAAACAGGTGCAAAAACAAACGAAATGCTTTTCACAATTATAGAAACTCAGTGTCGGAGGTAGTACAAACATTGCTTCACAGTGACTGATAAATGAGTTTGTGTTGATCGTTCGCTTTTTTCTCGTTATTCGGAGTTCAATGAAAATTTGACCTATATGTTTCTATCACAAATTATATCGAAATCTAAAAAGTACAAATAAAACATAACATATTTGCTCTCCGACGATGGCCATTTTTTAATTGACTTCCTTTATCATAATTATATGGATTATATCTGTTTTAGCAATATTTCTAATTTAATTTTACGTTTGTTAACCTATTAATATATCTTAGTAATGCCTTGGTCACATATCCGTACGATGTCTCGTACGATTACACCAACTTTAGAAAATCCTTACGGTCTTCGTACAATCGTAGCTTCTGCGTCAAATATGTTTAGGGGCCCTTTACGAAATAGCTAACTTGGGGGATGCAATTGTAAGACAAATCGGTACTTAAATCGGAGACAAGTCTTGGTAGATAGAATCGTTAAGGCAATGTACAGCCAAAGTAACGCTCTATAGGCCTTGTGGGGATAAAGCAAAGTTTCCCATAAGCCGGTGTAAACTTAGTACCCCCGTACGGATAGTCATACGTTAACCGTGCGACTCCCTGCGATAGTCTGCAAGCATTGAAAGCCTATATGCAGGATGCTCGTAGCGTTAATGTAAGCCTAGGGCTATGTGTCTTGAGAAGATTTTAAAGTTGGTACCGGTTTCCCATATGAACCAAGGTCTGCATGGAAGAGGTTAGATCATTTAACAACTTTCGGAGGATAGTGCAAGATACAAAAAGGGTCCCAATTTCAGAGACACCCCTGGTTGTTTGATCATGAAAGGTGTAAATGGCACCCATACATGGGACTTCAGGTTTAAGTCTCATCTGCACAGAGCCAGGTTACCATTCAACAACCAGGCCTTGTGGTTTTAGACAAGAAGATTTTAAAAAATTTTCCCTGTAATTATGGGAACCAAGTGCCTCAGAGAAATTGATAATGGGAAGAATAATTACTTTAAAATCCAACCAAATGTTTAGTTAACTTAACTTCTGTAGCAACTGCAAAGACTACAAATGAGTTCCCTATTATAGTGCATTATGAAATATTACAGAAGTCATTATTAATGATAATTAACCAAGTCTGCAAAATATAATGTTGAATAGAAAAAGTTGCAAAACAAACTAAATGCAAAATTCTTAACCTGTCAGAAAGAAATTCCACTGTATGATGTCGGACTTTCAACATTCCTCAATGCTAACCGTGGTCAGGTGAGCTAACAAAATTCAAAACAAAAACCATGACTTGCATTCTGTCATATTTTTATTTTAAATGAAACAGTAAATAAATAATCATATAATTATCAATGACATCACTTGAAACAAATCATTTGTTACATGTTTCTGTACAGCAATAATTTACCTCAATCTCAATTTATCTGTTTATTGTATAAAAACCCTTACATCTTATTATGCTTGTCATATTTACTTTAAACCACGTGATCTTCGTGTACAACTTATTCTAAAAATATTTGTGGAAACCAGTTTTTAGAAAACTTTAGATAGTGATTCTCTAATAGCTTTTTCTGACTTCATACATAAAACTTCTGCGTCTGGTTTCAATTTGCTTTTGTAAAAACGTGAAACTGAATATCTGTGACTTACTCTATCATCTGAAAAACCTAAAACCTACTTAGCACGAAAATCAACTGATTTACAGCACATCACAGTCCAGAATGACAAGGTATTTTCAAACTGTTGTATACATAAATGTTGCATGGCTAAAATAATTTGGCCATCAAACAATAATTGGACGTTTCTGACTGGAAATACTTAAAAAGGCACGATGGTGTAGGAAATAAAAAGTCACCCTAAACCAGAAATAATGGGTGTGGCTATCTGACAACTTCCACCATTCCAGCTTCAAAATAATGCAACTGTTGGTTAGAATTTCAAGCTCCAGTCATCAGAGTTGGTTATATCAAAGAGCAATACACTGCATCTTAAGTCTGCAATTGTTCCCAGTAATGAGCAGGAATCAGGTCTTATATTTTACATGTATCTTTTTACATATTAGATATTATACAATTATATGCTAAATGCTGAGGTCAATGAATAGTTTTGCTGACCTGTTAAAAAGTGATGCCGACTGTGGACAATATTAATGGATATGGCAAGCTCAAGTGTTTAAGTATTTAAAATTCTTTTCACAAACACTAAACTGTACTCCCAAGATGTGAAATAACCAGCTTTCTTGTAAAACTGACATATAAGCCATTTTCATGAATTTGTAAAATAAAACAGGAACTAAAAGTTGCATAAATACATGTACATTGTTTGTGACAACAACTGCTTTCAGATTACAAAATGATCACTGGAAAAGTTATACACAGTTAAAAAACATTACTGTTGGGCATAAATAGTGTTGTTTGACTAAAAGTACTTTCAACAAAACCAGGCAAGAAAAAAATTACCCTGATGATTTATCATAAACTGACAGTGCAACTGTATGATCTGCGATGTAAACAAACAATACAATAGTGTCAGGATTAACCCTTATTATCTAACTTGTACAGATTATAGCACAGCGTTTAATTTATACTGGTCTAAGAGATGATTGCTTTTACATCTCTTCACCTAGAAAACATACAGTGTCTTTTTGTACTTTATACATTGCTATACTTTGTACATTGCTATACTCTGTACACATATAGCGTCTTGCTGTACTTTATACACATGCAGTATATTGCTTTACTCTGTACACATACAGTACATTGCTATACTCTGTACACATAGTGTCTTGCTGTACTTTATACACATACAGTTTATTGCTTTACTCTGTACACACACAGTACATTGCTATACTCTGTAAACATAGTGTCTTGCTGTACTTTATAAATTATTTTTTTTTTTTTTAAATAATAATTAATATTACACATACAGTATTATTGCTATCCTTTGTACACATACAGTATATTGCAATAGTCTGTACAATACAATAAAAATAGTGTCTTGCTGTACTTTATACACATACAATATCATCGGAAGTGTACACATACAGTATTTATTGCTATCCTTTGTACACATACAGTATATTGCTATACTCTGTACACATACAATATATTGCTATACTCTGTACAAATAGTGTCTTGCATTAACTGCATATATATGTTTGCTTTATAAAACGCTTGCTTTTATGAAAACATAACCCTATCATAGTCTGTACTCTGTAGCAATTACTAACAACTTAAATATAAAAGAAATTTCAGCCATTTTATTTGTTCCTGAGAATCTAAGCAGATAAATTACATTACCTTGAAAAAATTAAAACAACAGCATACTTGTGACATGTAATAAATTGTAATTAAGCCAAGCTGTGCCAAAGTTGATGTTAATATTGCGTTACCTATATCATCATAATCAGCCTATACAATATTTCCGTTATACTCCAGAGCATCAGTACATGTACGAAATGGTATTCTATACTGACAATACGAGTTTGTACACCCCTGCCTTTCATATTGCATGACCTATCAGTTTGTCATGACAGACATTTTTCAGCTGTAGTATGCTGTCAATATGTTAAACTTTACTGCTAAAATTCCATACATATATGTGGGAGATTGGATTTAGTTTCTTTCTGAACCCAGACTTCCAATGAAAAACATAATTTTCTGGCATGCTTTAAGTTCATTGTTGTGATGTGTGACACCTTAAAATCTTTGTTACTATCCATTGTTGGTTTTGTACACAAATTCTGTCACATTACTTCACTTGTATTGATTTTGTGAACTAACAGTTTGTTTTTAATTATGAGTTTCATTAAATTTCAAAAGCTAGTACACATTATGGCTTATTTGTAGACTGAGTTTCTATTGCTATCAACCATGTGGTCAACTATGGTATACATATAGATCTCCGAGTAGATACCTCTAAAACTTAATGCTGAACAAGTCACAATTGGTTTTGCTTTAAAGAAAATACATGTATCTAATAGAACATATATTGATACAACTGTTTACACATCTTGTAACAATGAACAGAACAAAAATCTGAGGAAAGAAATTCAAATAAGCTGTTTAGCTTTCTTCTCAATCCTGGATGCTGTTTATAAATGTATGTGTATTTGTTCATGCTTTCATAAGCAAATACATAATTTTTAAACTAACAAAATCTGAAAACCTTAGGCGTTATTAATTAAACTTGACAGTTGTACTAGAAATAATGATTCACTGGTTGGATGGTTCATTATGTTTGAAATGACGTCACATCGTGTTTGACATAAATTGAAAACATGTAATATGGTAGTGTTATACTAAGCAAAGTAGATTCTTGTAATTAGAATCTGTTCAGGCAGTAGTAAGAAAATCAAATTATACAACAAAATCAACGTGAATAGGTCAACAATTTATCCATCAAGTCCTATTTTTAGTAAAATGTTTTAAATATGATATTAAACAAATTAATCCAAGCACCAGATGCAAATAAGGGCAAATAATTGAGTACATAGTCGCGGGTAATAATTCTCCTTTATATTTCGATAAACCAATGAAAACATAAAATAAATACATGTATTATGCAAACATAACAACAGAGCTTGCATCAATACATGTCCTACTTGATAAAAAAAATATCCAAAAAAAATTGAGCAGAAGTCAAACATAAACAGTTTTGCAAAGCAGCGAATTTTGGTAATGGCCTTTCCCTTTCTAAACCTTTGCAGATAAAAAATTCAATTACCACTTATAATGAATGCCTGTTAAACACATGGCAATTGTGCAAAACAAACAAGCTTCCTGGGAGTATTTTGTATGTGTGAGAAATAGCTGCAGACGACATTTTACTATAAAACTGGAGAAAAATCAAACATCATGAGCATTGATTGTAACCATTTATGTATCACAAGTAAAACGTGGACAGCCTCTGAACCATATTTTGCATCACTACTGGACAGCAGCATGAGGCTACAGCGATAAAATGAGCAGTTATACATGTATGTTAAAATAGATGTGGAAAGATCAATGTAGATTTTGGAATGTTTATTTTTGATTTGCTACATAAAAACCTGTGATAGGTTGAAAACAGTCATATTACTGTCTCCCTTGGTCCTTAGTGGTTTAGGCATCCACCTTGGGAGCGTGTGTCTGCCACTTCCCAGAGGCCAAAGGTTCGAATCGCAACCGGGGTCAATTCTGATACGGCTGGTTAGTGAGCTTCAAGCTAGTTAAACAATGGTTACCCTATGCTGACCTGCCTAACTTTTGGAATTAAAAGATAGAATTCGGGAGGTAAAATGTACTAAGGGAAGGATGTTTCTACTGTCTCGTAAGTCAGAAAAATGGCTGGCCCTTTAAACTGGGGTGACACTTTTATACAAATACTTTACCTTATATACGAAAAATTCATACATATAAAACTTGTGAGTAGAACTGATATAAATGAGACAAGACTAGAGAACATTATTTCTTGGTTACAGATGAAACATACAAAATAAGAATAAACAGAAATAGTTGAAAATGAACTAAATTAAAATGAAAGAAAGGTACAAGTTCTTCAGTCAGTTAAAAAATAAAGTAAATATTATAACATATTTGATAAAACTTTTGAAATCACATGATACATAAAACAATGCATAACTTGTATGATAAATATCACAGATCATTCTATAAAACTTACGCAAATGCTGCCTACAGCTACGCTTTGATTTTCCAACAATTTTGTGTGATAAGTATAATTATCATATATGTATGAAATCAAAGGTCACTTCAGCAATGGAACAGAATATTCCATATAAACACACAGAGGTGAGTCAATTATACAATCAACTGCTGTTTTGACTGTAAATCATTATAGTCATGGTATAGCATAGTCCAAAATGTATGGAAAATTGGCCTTTACCACTGATGTACATGTATGGGTAATGCACAGATGAGTCAACTATTGGTGTTATGACTGTACATCCTTTGATTACTCCTGCTAAGGAATATGATATCCCATAATGCAAGTTGATTGCAAATCCTTTGGTCCCTATAGTCTTGGAATAGAACATTCCTTAATTTATGGAAGATGAGTCCATTGTACTATGTTAGGGTGTTCCAGTTTAAAAGTAAGCTCCGAGTCTTTCTGCAGCCAGTTTAAGAAGATACAGATGTGATCCATGCATCGTTACTTTGTGTGACACAGTCAGCCAGGAGGCTAGTTCTACCATCTCCCCAGCCTGAAAATACATAACATAATAGTCAACACGAGGGATATGAACAGTCTGTTTGTTTGTTTAACCCTTACTGTAGACTTGGCACAACCTCTTACTGATTGAGGGTCATGGGTTCAAGCCCTGCTACTGACCATTGTCTCTTTATGTGAGAAAGTTGGCAGTTCTCTTATGGAGGAAGGGAGTCTAAGTGCTGGTTCTTCCCAGGAATGATGGTTGGGTGAACTGCCCGCCTGTAAATATAACCAAAATACGGCTGGAACGGGCTTTACACTCATATAACAACAAACTTGGCGCTTATTGTGATATAAATTTTCAGTTCAATCTATAGGACTCAGTTTCCAGTTCCAGTTTCCAGCGCAAAAAAACTAGACATGTATGTATAATAAACTATTTTCCTATATACCAATGTTTATAGCAATTTACTTACACGAAGATTGCATTGGTTGAACACAATTCCTTCTTCATCATGGTAACTAAACGCTGTCGTTTCAATCCAAGCATTGTCTGTATTTCTGGGGTCATCAGCATAGCCCTCGTATATCTGCAAGAATCAGTGTAATCTACGGTAAGATGAAATACCTAGGTTTTGTTATGCCATAAATGGCAGTAATATATTAGTGTATAACAAAGTTCTCTTTGTTTGACTGGCACCTCGCCCAAAACCTGTTCCTAATTGCCTTGACTACATGACAAAGGGAGACATTACATGCAATCAAATTACATTTAAAAAGAAACACTAATTTATTACAGTCAAACCTGTGTGAAAGATAACCTCAAAATACAGAACCCCTTTGATACAGACATACATTAAGAAAACAGCATACTATATAATGCATATACCTGTGAATTAAAACCACCTGTCAACAAAGACCATTTTAGGTACTTGGAGTCGCTGGTCATTATTCTCAGGTTTAACTGTATTTACCTTTACTCCTTTCTTCCACAGTTTTTTAAGCTTTTTTCTGACAGATTTTTCATCTTTAGCTGGTTCCAGTTTCCCCCCTAATGCTTCATCCGTGAAGTCAGCCTCAAGGTGGTCCGCTGGCTTAGATCCTGGTGGTAGCATTGCCTGTAAACAAAACATCCTGTCTTATAGATACAGTTGCACTCGAGATAATGGTAAACCTCAGTAGAGCTATCATGATCAACCATTTTTAAAGTAAACACACCTGTCTTACACAGTCATCTCCTTTAAATGGCCACTTTTAAAGTCCCAGGAGCACTTTGAATGCAAAATTACCCGTAGCTCTTTTATTTACAGGATAGATATCTTACATGAGTATGTACATAGCGGAGTATTTTTGTAATGATACTTACGCCAGGCAATGCCCATTGATGATTATCAGATCTCAGCACTGCAACAAACTCTATCACTGGCTTCCCTTCTTTCATCACTTTAGCACCATCTTGTGATTTCTTCCATCTTAAAAAGAAAGGTACAAAGTCATCTTGTTAATGACATCAAATTACTGTAAACTGGGTAACTTTCACATGACAAAAATTTGCGATTTGTGAGCAGACAGACTCATGTACGAAATTAAAATTATGAAAGGAAAATTCTCTTATACAAGTAGTAAATCTATGTGAGTTGAATCTTTTGCAAGATTTCTGCTCTTCTGGTGCAGTAAAGTGGCTTAAATTGTAACAACAAAACAACAACACAGTTGGCTTACAATAGAATACTAGTGCTGACGGCTTACCTTGTAACAACAGGATCTCCTGCATGGTTCACGCCCCATCTACCAAGAAGTCCGCGACCTTGTAGACCTGTGCGACCTTTAGGGTTCAGAGGTAGTCCATCTTTTATTACGTAATCACCAAGGAAACTTAATCTGTCTATTTGCTTGACACCGTCCACAGCATTGAATGATGTTATAGCGCTAGCGCGTTGAGAAGGAGTCCTGAAATTGTTCACAATTTGTTTTAACTCTCTGTTCCTTTCATTATAAGACATTGAAGAGTGAAGTACAGTAAAGCATGAAATAATCCCGGGAACTTTATTTTGGCGTTTTTTTGCAAGACTCGGTAATGAATTCATTTCTGACTAATTCAAAGTTCTCTGAAAAGGAACAATTTTATCAATTAACTGCTCTTCCATCCATGGTTTATCCTAATCCTGCATAAATTCTAAAATGGACTTGTCCATGTTTCAATTTAATCAGTACTTTGTTTGTAGGGGTAACCCTAAGAAATTATCTTATGAGATTGCATGGATGTTGAGACTTATCATGATCTACACCAGTAACAAAAGCAGAATGACTTGCTTTCATCATGGCAAGATGTAATTCATAGAAAAAATGCTAATATAATTACATGTATCTCTAATACTAGAAACAGGTCTGAAAATTAGCAACGTATTTGGATACCTGCAACATTTTCTAAAATTTGACTTACATGTTGAATATGTCTATGTCTGCCCATTCTGGCAGGGGTTCTTGTAGGACAACTGGAGCTGTATATGCACAAGGGGAGTATTCTGGGTAATCCGTCTGCAATGTGTTTAAATAAAACTTTAATTATGTTACCATGTATAATGAAACTTATACATATACGAGGAATGTTCAAATATGAATGCAACTATAAGCACATAAAAATGTATCCTTGATAGATTTCAATGAAAATTTTATTTTGTCCCCTCAAAGTATTCACCTCCAACAGATATGCAAAGTTTCAGTCTTCTAATCCAATCCTTGAAGGCATTTTCATAGTCTTTTCTAGGTATACTATGAAGACAGTGGAATATTGCAGAACCGAGGTGTTTGCGCTGGACAAATTTTCGACCAGAAAGGTATTTTTTGAGCCTTGGGAACAAAAAGAAGTCACACGGGGCAAGGTCAGATGAATACTGAGGGTGAGGGAGCACAACAACCTTTTCCTGCTTCAGAAAGTCTTGTACAATAGACGCCTTGTGCGATGACACATTGTCATGTAGCAATCTGACATTGGTCAAACCAGTTGCAGGTCTTTGATTTTTGATATATTTCTTCAGTTTTCGAAGAACTTTAGTCTTGTAAAACTTCGCATTTACAGATTTGCCTTTAGGTACAGCAACCTGAATGGCAGGACCCTGATTTGTGAAGAATATGGCATACATTACCTTCTTGACACTCATGGTCCGCTTTGCAATGCATGGTCTTTTGCCAGACTTTGTTGCCCATATTTTGTTCTGAATCTTTCCTTTGGGCTCAAAAAAGTGAACCTATGTCTCGTCACCAGTGACGACATTTGCAAAAGACCGTGCATTGTAATTTGGAAACTGGTTAAGCAACATTTATGAGCATTGCATGCGTGCCTTTTTCTGCTCATCTGTCAACGGATGGGGAATCCATCTAGCACAGATCTTTCTCATTTTCAAATTACATTTCAGAATTGCATGAGCTGCTCCTAATTAGATGCCAACCATACTAGCTATTTGCCTAGCGGTGTATCTTGCATCAGTAGCAACTATTTCTTTCACTCTAGCAACCATTTTGGCAGACTTTGCTGTTTTCGGCCGACAGCCATGTGGCGCATCTTCTGTTGAAACTAACCCACATTTGAATTTCTTAAACCAATGATTAACTGTCGAAAAAGACATTTCATTATGCCCATAAACAGAACATATTTCATCAAAAATGTCTTTACACCCTATGCCAAGAATAAAACGATTCTTAATATAGGACCGTATTTCAACAGTGTACGCTGACCTTCTTCCCACCATTTTTGTATTAGTATACACAAGTAGGTAATGTTTAGCAAGCGATAGACACAGCTAAAGTGAACGGATATTAATGGGTGTGGTATCAATGTAAAGTTAACATGTTTATCTACCCAATAATCTTGATTTCCTCCTGATTTTCGCATTACTGAGCGAGATAACGTTCTAGATGCATTCATATTTGAACAATCCTCGTACAGTCAAAATAAGCCAGCCAAGGTATATGTACTGTTAATTGGGATATATACAAGGTGATTTAAGTTTTGCTATTTTCACGAATTTCCCACTTTGCTAATTTAACTAGACCTATCATTAAATGTGATTAATACCCCCTAAAGACTGCTTTATAAACTGAGGAAGTTCCTAGTAACAGAATACCTTGCAGAAAAAACTAAAATAGAGATATTGTCCTTGGCAATAATGCTGTAATTTGTCAAGATAGAGTTATGGTTCTACACTGCACTCATTGTGCTGGACCATTGTAGGAAGTTGTTTTGAATTCCAACCAGTAGTTTTCAAGTTATGCTCAGGACAAGGAAAAGTAACAAGGGGCAATAACTCTGTAATTAGTCAAGATAGAGTTATGATTCCTGTGTACTGCACTTCCTCCCATTGTGCTTGACCATTGTATGAAGTTGTATTGAATTCCAACTAGTAGTTTTCAAGTTATGCTCCGGACATTGAAAATGCAACGGACCGACTGACCAACCACCTGGTGACTCCTATATATCCCACTAAACTTCGTTTTGGGAGTATAAAAATCTTGTGAAAGATTCATTCCACATAGATTTACTATTAGAAAATTTATAAAATTCTCCTTGTCAAACCAATCAGTTACATGTCCCACTTTCTTAATTATGAGATATGAAATAGTTTTATTTACTGTAAATTGAGTAATTTTCACAATGATTTAATGTTTTGCTATTTTCACAATATTCTCACTTCACTTAAATTGAAAAATCTCGCAAAACATTTAACTCAAATAGATTTACTATAGGAGAATTCTTCTTTCGAAACTTAAAATTCGCAGATAAGTCTGTCTGCTCACAAATCGCCAAATTTACGTCATGTGAAAATTACCCAATTTACAGCATGTATCAAAAACGAACACTTAAAGATGAAGGCTGATTAATACTGGTGCTTCTAATACAACAACAACAACACATTTTGAAACATCAGAATTGGCAGTTTAAGGCAGTACCAACAACATAAATAAGACAAGTATTACTACAGAAAATATACGTACCTCCCAAGATACGTTGTCGTCAGGTACCGGGAAGCGTGTGACATCAGACCCGAGGTATGGTGAGGTACGTGATCTGAAGTGACAGTTGATCCCGCGTAGCAACATTTCCCGAACCTTGGCACGCTCTTCTCCAGCTTTTATTTCTAATTGTCTTTTCTCTGAAAAATTAGGTCATATGTTTCGATACAAAAACCATCTTCAGTTACTCTGAAATACCTATTTAAGCAATAGTTTAGTGAATATATGTGGTAATTTTTAAACAAAACTTTATTCATATTAACTAAATAATGGATATATAGATAAATAATTTTGCGATGTTTATTTACTAAATCACAAATAATTGTCAATGTTTTTCTTGTGTATTTATTTTCTAAGCAAGAATACTGCAATTAATGTTGTCTGCGTAACAAATGCAGCAGAGAAATGCATGGGGAAAAGTTCTCATAAAAACATGCAAAACTGCACACATATACTGTTGCTAAGCATATAATTTTATGAATCACAAAACTGTATTTCACAAAATGTTCTGATAAAAGTCAAAAAAGAGAGTTCTGCCAAAGAAAATACATGTTGCCTGGCAGGTAACTGCCATTAATGCTGATCCACACAAATATAATTCATACAAGGGATCAATCATAAATTGTTTTGTGTAGAATCATGTTTCTTCTATGCTATTACACATTTACTTGCTTCCTTTCTTAAAGTCTGCAAAAGTGACTGACAGACTGGACTGTAAATGAATTATGGCAAAAGGGGAATAACTAAAAATGTACTGATGAAGGAGTTATGCTTCTTGCGTCAGCACTAAGTCTTCTCTGTATAGTTATCTACCTGTGTTTCACTTTATACTTCGATCCTTCAAAGGAATGCAAGATATGGCCAATACAGATATTAAGAACAGTGATATAATATGATGAAGTACCCTAAGTATTGCCCTTGTGTTGGGCAGGAAGGCGACAAAAAAAAATAGTTTTTCAATGTACTGTTGAAGCAATTGTATCGTAGGCAATCATGTACACAGTTAAAGCCATATGCTGATAGATAAAATTATTAATCCTTTTCCTGCTGATTGAAAGTGATTCTGCTTTTGTTACCAGTGCAGATTATGATCAGCCTGCACATTCTTGATCTGAACTCAGTTCACAGAAATTCAGTCAGTAAATATTCACTAAGCACCCCTTGTAACAATTAATGGTACAGTCCAATTTTATAGATGGACAAGTTTATTTTAGACATTTAAGAGGGTTAATTAGTTTGCCTAAAATATATTCAAAGCAAAACCAACACACAACAAGAAGTATTAAAAAGATAAAATGTATGCACAACACTTATTTTTACCATCTATGACAGGTGGAAGACAAATAAAAGACACTTCATTAATGACTGAATTTGTTACTAAATGTTACCAATACCAATAGAAATACAAGTAAATTCAATGAATTCAATATCAATCACCGAAAGAGGCAAATCACTGTAAAAGACCAATAATTAGTGAACAGTGTCTTGGTTAACAAGACTGAAGCACTTAAAATACTGTTTCATGAAATTCCCATGTTTATGTTGCAGCTCGGGACAAAAGGACAATGCCTAAACAAAATTTCCCTCCATCTTTGGCAGTGGATAAGGATAGAACAGAATTGCTAATAAACTTCTTTTTTACGTAGAAATTCACAGCAGAAGAGACTGGATCGAGTAATTAACTTTACCATACTTAGGTACCACTACAAGCAATTTGTAATTGTAATCCAATCAGACATCACCTGACCACTTTGTTGATTCACTTTAAATTAGACTGGTTTTAGATTGAAGACTTTGTAACAATTTCCTTGTGACTTCAAAATAGACACTATTAATACAATACATTGCCTAATATTTCAGCGCCCTTGCAATATAAAGTAATTTATTACAGTATAAAGTAATTTATCACAATATATAGTAATTTACCACAATATAAAGTGATTTATTACAATATAATATAATTCATCACAATTTCAAGTAATTCATTAGAATATAAAGTAATTTATTAAAATGTAAAGACATTTATTACAATATAAAGTAATTTATTACAATATAAAGTAATTTATTACATGTCAGTTTTTCTCTCAATTACTTTTTAGCTCCTCCTATAGTTAAAAACATAATTTCTATTAGCAGAGACAAAAATATGCAGAAATAAAATTAAATGGATATGCAAAATTGTCTCAAACACTTAAAATACACCAAAATATTTAACATTTACAAACAACAAAAGCATACACAGCAACAACAACAACCAATTTGAAAGTTGAACATGTACAATCCCGATCAAACAGTTAAACTGTACCTAACTATTTCTTTAGGCAGAAACAAAGGTCCCTTGGCTTGACCCAGTGGCAAAATCTTGAGCTGAATGGACAGATGTATTTAAGGGGGAGTTTGCAAGACATAATAGTTTTGAAGACAAAAAATACAGCTTTTTCGAAAGTTAAAGCATGCCTTTGAATACAGAAATTTCCAATTATTGTAAAATAAGAATACAAAGTACAATAATTGTTAACATTTACTTTGTTTATTAACCTATACCATTGTAAGATATTTTTGTTGCATTTTGACAGTTTCAAATGCACAAATTGTATTTTAGGCATTTTGAAGAAATGTAACTCTTTGAGTGAATTATCTATACTTACACTTACAAATTTAGTCTACATACAGAAAAGTTGGCTTCAAAAAAGGGCAACAAGTTCCATATATAAATAGGCTTCAGCTCTTTTTAAGGGCTGGGAATATATAAATATGGGGTTGAGATATATTTTTACACAGGCTGGTTATTACTGCATGAAGCATCTATGTAATATGCAAGCTAAGCTCACACAAGAACAAAAACATCACTTCTGTCTATCAAAGTCGTTTTGAACTTTTTACCACTTTCCTGTGCACTCTACTTCATTGGTGGGAAGACAACCGGCAAACAAACCTTTTGATCTGTTAGGCTATAGTCAAACGAACTTGCAAAGAATGTCCATAAAGTGTTATCATGCTAGCTGATTTTGCCAGACGGAAAAGGTTCGAATCCCGGATTCTGTCTTGTAATAAATTTGTTACATTCAATGATCCTTACTCTAGTGCGATATCCGAAGTCTTAAGCTTCAGATGAACTAATAGTACATAAAAGGTTTTATGGTGGACCTAACATATCTAGGGGCACTGTGTAGTTTACTTTAGGGTTTGATGGTGGAGCTAACATATCTAGGGGCACTGTGTAGTTTACTTTAGGGTACATAAACATTGGTACACTTTCACAGGTGACTTTTTTATGCTTTTACTAACTAAACACTTATTTTGCAGCCATAATTATACTTACTTTTGCGTGACTTTCTATGTCCTAAAACATTTAGAAAATTTGATTACAAAAAGTCAGCATTATTTTAGTATCTTCACAATCTTCGCCAAAAAAATATAAGAGCTTGTAAATGGCAGCTTGCAGAAACGAGAGCATCAGTAACACTGATGGATGGTCCCCAAAGCCTGGGTTTTGGGATGAAGAGCACACTCAGATATTCTATTCATTTGAATGAAAATTTAACAAGTTTCAATCCATTTAAATCAAGGAAAGATGTAACTGTAGACAAGCAAAAGAAAGAATAATAAAGGGAGAGAATTCAAAACTGAAGTAAGCTAGTTACAGTTCTTTGTCATTGCACCTGAGGACCTCTCAATGACCTCTATCAATGTGTTGAGTATCAAGCCAATCCCTCACATATGTTCAAGCTATGCTTCGGGCAAGCTTTATACATAAAGGAGGATAATTCAAAAATTGAGTAAGCTAGAGTTATGGTTCTTTGTCACTGCACTTCTCTTAGTAATCTCTATCAATGTGTGAAATATAAACTCAATCACTTTAATATTTTTCAAATTATGCTCCGGACAAGATATATCCGGACAGACGGACAAAGCGTCGACTATATGCTCCCGGCTTTGAGGAGCATAAAAACATGCAAAAATTGGTCTCCTTAATATTGCTGTCAATTCTGTAAACACCAAGGACAAAGGTAGTCTATGAAATACAAAAACAGGCAGACAAAAAGCTAACAGACATGCATATCTTCAGGGAGGATAGATAATCATTATGTTAGAGTTAAAAAGTTGTGTTACTGTAAGATACAAAAGGAGGTTTATGAAAATAAGGTTTGTGAAAACTTCACTGCATCACATGACAGAAGTTTATAAGGAAGATTTTGTACAGCTGGTTCACTATGTTTTGTTGTCATTTTACAGGATCAATCACTATAGAGTTATTACTGAATATGATTCATACCCCCCCCACCCCATGCACGTTGACTCCATGAATAATCACTTAAAATGTATATGGGGGCATAACTTGTAATTGAATCTCAGTAGAATTATGCACCTTGAAACACAAATGCCCCAGTCAGATTTCAGCTGTGATTATTAACAACCATGTTAGTCATGTTTCTAGGGCAGTGTTGGTCCAGTCATGGGCTTTTTCCTGCAGTATAGACCTAAGTTTGAACCCCATTCTGGGTAGCATTTGTAACAGACTGATATCATGCCTATTAGCGAGGCCTTTAGGAATTTGTTGTACAATCACCAAAGATTTTCTTGGAAGCAGTATTTCGAGGGTTGACCACAAAACTGTTGTAAATCATTCTTTATTGCATTTCAGTTACTGCAGTTTTGTGGTCAACCCTCAATTTGTCAACTCTGTTTTTAACCAAGTCTGAGCAAAATAGTGTCTAAAAATATGCATATATTATAAAGAATTAAAACAATACTGTGAATTTTTTGAAAGACCCTCACACGGGGCACACAAATGTGATATAATTCCACATGTGAGTAAGAAAAATACATATATATGTACATTATATTTACCATCTAAAGTCCACATGAAAGAAAAAAAGCAAGAAGATTTACTCCTTGAACAAAATAGGTTATCTAAAATCAATTTTATTTTCCTGACTTTTTGTTTTAATAAAACGAAAACCTTTAGAAGCATCTACCAAATCAAAGTTAATAGATAAAGTGATATTGTTCAAATATTTTTAAAAAATCAGGTCAAATGGATTGGAGCATATTCCATCTGGTTGTACATGATTACATTTCCTCTGAATCAGATATCAATAAATCTTTCTTAACAGTTTTAAACATTGTTTTGTAAAAGCACATTTGAATTTTGTTTGTTTTTTGTCTGAGTAAGCTTGAAAACTTGACTGCCATGGTGGAGATTCACACGCTCAGGTCTCTGGATAACCATCCCAAAAGGCACGCCACTATACCACAGCAGCACATCAAATCTTTTTAAAACATTATTATACAACTGAGTATGCACCGGAATCGTGCACGTTCTTTTTTTCGCACTTTTTGTAGGTAAATTAAGTTGTATTAATTTAATGCAGTCAGTCAAAGTAACCTGTTTGAAAATTATACAAAAGAGCAAGAATAAATTTTCTGTAACAAACTCATAATAGTTTTATTGATGGAGACCAAAAGACCTTAATTACACTAAATATCATAATTTCAACAACTACTATGTTGGCACCTTCTACTCTTCTCTCTGCCCAGTTACACAGGGTGTGTGGGCTGAACACTTACCTTCTAATTTTTGTTCTTCCCAGTTAGACAAGGTGGGTGGAACACTGGTATCTTTGGCTACCTTTCCTTCTTTAAGCACGTTCATTATCCATTTTAGTGAATCATGGGTCATCTCCATCTAGAAGATAAGAACAAATTGTTAACAGAAACAAGGGTGGATTTTGTGAAAACCTGAAATGAAACTGTCGGTACGAAAACAATCATATTGTAGGTAAGACAATTAAATTCCATGTTTCCTGAAACTCCATCTACCATAAAAAAACTGGTTATATATACTAACTCATTTAATCTGGATTTCCAAACAAGTTATTACAACTTATATTAATTGCTTTGGAGACTCACTCCAGATGGAATCAACCTCAAAGAGAGAGAGAGAGTGGCAATGTGGAATCATCTGTGTCTTGCTTAAGGACACTACCACTACTTAGGCACTGGTGGGGATCGAACCCCGGACCTTCCAATCCTGAGGTGAAGGCACTACCACTGCACCAAGGTGGCTCCACGAAGACTCCAAAACAAGATTTTTTGTGATCTGACCTGGTGACCTAGTTTTTTACCCCATGTGACCCAGTTTTGAACCTGACCTAGAGTTCATCAAGATAAAAATTCTAATCAACATTCTTGATAATTTGGTACAAAATGCAGTCTTTATTGTCTGCAAAAGGTTTCTTTATGATCTGACCTGGTGACATACTTTTTGACCCCACATGACCCAGTTTCAATCGCAACATAGAGTTTATCAAGACAAACATTCTGACCAACATTCATGATAATTGGGGACAAAATGTAACCTATATTGCAGGCACAACATTTTTCTATGGTATGACCTGTTGACCTAGTTTTTGACCCCACAAAGTCCAGTATCAGCCCCAACCTAGAGCTCATCCAGACACACATTCTGACCAAGTTTCATGATGAATCCATGAAAACTGTAATTTAGTTTATATAGTTTATACTAATTTATTTTAGCTCGATTGTGAAGAAAGCTTTGAGCTTATCAAGTCACTCTCGAGTCTGCTTCCTGAAAAAACCAGTACTGGTGTCATATGAGGAGGTACGGTTGTGACTTTGGTGGGGCTCGAACCCGCAACCTCCGGGATGAGCGGCAGACACCTTAACCTCTACACCACCGCTCCCCTTCAAACTGTAATTTCTATTGCTTGCATAACCTAATTGTTGACGACACATGATGCATGACGGACGGAGTGATCACAACAGCTCACCTTGTGCACAAAGTGCTCAGTGGATAAAAAATAATCACTGTTCTTACATTTTTTTCCAGACTTTCTAATCTACGCTCAAGCATTGGTGGCATTTTCACAGTCACATTTGACAGCGATGCAACTGTTGTGATTGGTGATACTTGTGTTGTACTTTCTGTCGCCGATAACTGTTGTTGTTGTTGCTCCTGAATTTCATCAATACGATTGGTAAGGTTTTTCAGGCTGAAAGAGAGAAAAGTAATATTCAATCCTTTCTGACCCCGCATGACCCAGTTTCAATTCTAACCTAGAGTTTATCAAGATAAACAGTCTGACTAACAGTCATGGTAAATGGGTACAAAATGTGAGAAAAGACAGAAAATAAATTTTCAATTCTTTTTGACATCACCTTATGTAATAAGACCTTATGAAACATGAAGGCTACAATGCATCTACTTTCAAACATGTAAACTAGCATCAGTCTGAGTTTGTTTGGCCAAATCATTCTTAATTACAAGTTTCAACCTCCAATTATTCTTAATTACAAGATTCAACTTCCAATTATTCTTAATTACAAGTTTCAACCTCCCATTATTCTTGAATACAAGTTCCAACTTCCAATTATTCTTAATTACAAGTTTCAACTTCCAATTATTCTTAATTACAAGTTTCAACCTCCCATTATTCTTGAATACAAGTTCCAACTTCCAATCATTCTTAATTACAAGTTTCAACCTCCAATTATTCTTTAATACAAGTTTCAACTTCAAATTATTCTTAATTACAAGTTTCAACCTCCAATTATTCTTGAATACAAGTTTCAGCTTCCAATTATTCTTAATTACAAGATTCAACCTCTAATTATTCATTAATACAAGATTCAACTTCCAATTATTCTTAATTACAAGATTCAACCTCTAATTATTCTTTAATACAAGTTTCAACTTCCAATTATTCTTAATGACAAGTTTCAACTTCCAATAATTCTTAATTACAAGTTTCAACTTCCAATCATTCTTGATTACAAGTTTCAACCTCCAATTATTATTAATTACAAGTTTCAACTTCCAATTATTCTTGAATACAAGTTTCAACTTCCAATTATTCTTAATTACAAGTTTCAACTTCCAATTATTCTTTAATTACAAGTTTCAACTTCAAATCATTCTTGATTACAAGTTTCAACCTCCAATTATTATTAATTACAAGTTTCAACCCAATTATTCTAATACAAGTTTCAACTTCCAATTATTCTTAATTACAAGTTTCAACCTCCAATTATTCTTAATTACAACATTCAACTTCCAATCATTCTTAATTACAAGTTCCAACCTCCAATTATTATTAATTACAAGTTTCAACCTCCAATTATTCTTCAATACAAGTTTCAACTTCCAATTATTCTTAATGACAAAATTCAACCTCCAATTATTCTTAATTACAAGATTCAACTTCCAATCATTCTTAATTACAAGTTTCAACCTCCAATTATTCTTGAATACAAGTTTCAACTTCCAATTGTTCTTAATTACAAGATTCAACCTCTAATTATTCATTAATACAAGTTTCAACTTCCAATTATTCTTAATGACAAGTTTCAACTTCCAATAATTCTTAATTACAAGTTTCAACTTGATAATACAAATCTAGGGTTAATTGTGACACCTTTGAATATCTGCATATATGTAAAAGCAGCAGATACAATACAGTTTGTTGAGGTCAATGTGACAGTGATCTAGCAGAACAGTCCATTATTATTGTGTAAATTCATTGAATAGTGTAATAATTCATTATGATATATATAAAAAGTGCATGGATCATTTACCTTCTTACAAAGTTGTTGTACACATGTGTGTAAATATCCAATTATTCTTAATACAAGTTTCAACTGTCCATTCATTCTAAATTAATAGTTTCAACCTAATTATTCATATCTAGTTGACCACTTGACTATATTGACATAATCACAGATTATTTGTATCTGTCAATTTATACTCCATACCTACAAGTCTTTGACTTCTGATTTCTTAATGAAGGCGTCTGCTATCACATATTACAAGTTCCCATTGATACTACAATCAGGGTTCATTGTGACACCTTGAATATCTGCAACCTGAAAAGCAGCATTAGGTATACGTTTGTTGTAGTCATCAACTGAGTAGTGATCTAAGCTGTAACAATCCTTTAATATTGGTGTTGAAATCTTATTGAATTTCTTAATAAGTACAAATTGTATAAAAATACATATCTTTACCTTCTTAATACTACCAGTAGCTGTGTACATTCGGTTAATTAATTTATATTATACATCACTCTCCTAAATAGAAAAGTAATTCAAACTAGTTGACCAATTACTATAAAGACTAGCTCCACAGAATATTGTAACTAACACTTTATACTCCAACTTTGACTCCCTGGAATGTAATGGAAGGCGTCTTTATAAACATTGCTCCCAGAAATTAATTCACGTTCATTATTAAACTTAGCGCCCAGAAAGCAATAATCTTTGTAGTCATAAACTTAGCTCCTCAGAAATGTAATAATACTTGGTATTAAATCTAGCTTCTTCCGAAAGTAATAAACTTTATAAACTAAGCTCCTGTGAATTATAATACTAACTTTATAAACTTAGCTCCCTGGAAATGTAATTAACTTTATAAACTTAGCTCCCCAGAAATGTAATAAACTTTATAAACTTAGCTCCTCAGAAATGTAATAAACTTTATAAACTTAGCTCCTCAGAAATGTAATAAACTTTAAATTTCTCCCCAGAAAAGTAATAAACTTTATAAACTTAGCTAGAAATGTAATAAACTTTTTTAGTTCCTCAGAAAAGTTATAAACTTTATAAACTTAGCTCCTCAGAAATGTAAGATACTTTATAAACTTAGCTCCCTGAAAATGTAATAAACTTTATAAACTTAGCTCCTCAGAAATGTTATAAAATTTATTAACTTAGCTCCCTGGAAATGTAATTAACTTTATTAAAAACCTTATTGCTCCCCAGAAATGTTATAAACTTTAAAAACTTAGCTCCTCAAAAATGTAATAAACTTTAAACTTAGCTCCCTGAAAATGTAATAAACTTTATAAACTTAGCTCCTCAGAAATGTAATAAACTTTTTAAACTTAGCTCCCTGAAAATGCAATAAACTTTATAAACTTAGCTCCTCAGAAATGTTATAAACTTTATAAACTTAGCTCCTTGGAAATGTAATAAACCTTATTAACTAAGCTCCCTGGAAATGTAATTAACTTTATAAACTTTGCTCCCCAGAAATGTAATAAACTTTAAAAAATTAGCTCCCCAGAAATGTAATAAACTTTATAAACTTAGATCCCTGGAAATGTTCTAAACATTATAAACTTAGCTCCCTGGAAATGTAATAAACATTATAAACTTAGCTCCCTGGAAATGTAATAAACCTTATAAACTAAGCTCCTCAGAAATATTATAAATTTTATAAACTTAGCTCCCTGGTAATGTAATAAACTTTATAAACTTAGCTCCCTGGTAATGTAATAAACTTTATAAACTTAGCTCCCTTGAAATGTAATAAACTTTATAAACTTAGCTCTCTAGAAATGTAATAAACTTTATTAACTTAGCTCTCTGGAAATGTAATAAACTTTATAAACTTAGCTCCCCAGAAATGTTACAATTTTGAACCAGAAAAAATAATTTCTGCGAAGCAAAATTAATCTCACATATTGACTACATCCTAGATTTTTTTGAAGGGATTTCATTTTAAAAAAGATAAAAAAAATAGTACCTTCTGAACTAAAAACTCTTACAGCATGAATACATTTAATATGTTAGGTAGCAATTGATGCAAGATACAGTCTGATTCTTAACATGTATCTTTTTAATTCTTCCAGACATCTTTACATACTAAAATTTCAAAGTATGACCAAAACTGTAAAAAAAGGTATCTGCCATTTTATTAACATTCATCCTTTTGCAAATAACTTGACAAATTAAACTGTTACAGATGTTCTAATTTTTTACTTTTGTGAATGTTCTATCATGTAAGACTAATGTGCATTTTCTAGGGGATATAAGCGATACATGTAGAACAAAACAAACCATTTGCACAGAAAAAGCGCTAAATCATGTAACTTACGGAAATCATCATCTTCATCTTCAACGGCATTGGAGGTAGACTTTCTACAGCAGCAGCAGGAACATATAAACTTAATAAGCAGGTAAACGTGGGAGAAAAATATCAGGGGCGGACACAGCACAGGTCGAGTGTAGTACTCATAAATCAAAGAGTAACGCTGGAAAAACCAATGCTTGTCTGTATTATCCTGCACCAACGTAAACGTGTAACTGAAGAGAGAATGAGTAAAAAACTCAAATAAGAAGGAATGATGGATTGAAAGGAAAGATGGAAATTTAAATATTCCGTAATGCTGAAAGCTAAAAGCACTATGTGCACAAATATATTCCATTTGTTGTCCAATCTGTCTATTTACAGAGATCAGTCTGTGTATATTAAATGTTACCAAATTTCATGAAGACTGAACAATAAAACTGCACAAGTTAGGCAACAGAAACAACAGATTGCATTAAAGGCCAGTAACTCTAGAATCAGTTGTCTAGTCTATTTTGTTATCATACTTTATCTAAATATTCTACCAAATCATAAATATGTTTACCAAGTTTCATAAAGTTTTGCAGAGGGGACTATATGAGGTAAGTGAGCATAAATGAAAACTGACTGATTAACATGCTAGTAAGTGACAAAGGCAAATGAATACTGTTTGTCCAAAAGTAAATGCATACTATGTCATAATTAAGTTTTCCCTAAAAGAAATTTAAATCTATTGAAGTAAGATACATTCATTTTGCATAGAAATATACCAACATACCCTTGCATTTATAATTCTTTAATATTGTTTGATATTACAACAAAATACATGTTGTATCAACATAAACATCACATCAAAGGGCAATGAATGTACATTTTTATTGCATTTATTATATAATAGTTATAGTTACTATTTTAGACAAAATATATCTGCTGCTAGAGTTTCCTGTATGAATTTAAGACCAAAATTTTCCCTTTCTTAGAATTTCTTCAAACTTGGCATTTTGACTGAGAAAAAAGTTTAAACAGAAATCTGAAAAAAAATCATATGTCAGCAGATTTGATCTTGAATTATCTGCCCTTGAAAATCAGATATATATATATAACAAAATGCTGCATTCAAGGTCAAATAATTCAAGATCAATGATGGTGACCTATGACTTTTATTTCAGATTTTGGTTTCAAACTTGATTCTCAGTCAAATATATAATGCCAAGTTTGAAGAAATTCTTCTGAAGGGAAAATTTTGGCCCTATGCATGTACAAGTATACAAATAGGATACTGTTGCAAAATGTCCTTAACTTCAATTCATTTGTAGTACAAAGCTGGTACAATGCTTAAGTTTAACATACAAAATTATGCGTTCCACTACCAATTGCATGCTATAAAAGTACAGTTGACTCTCATTGACTCAAAGTGCGAGGGACAAGTTGAAAACATTTGACTTTAAAGGAATTCAACAGTATTATGTTTGAAAATACAGCGGCTAGACCAACACACAGCTCTGAGATAAACAGGAATTCAGTTTGAGATATACAGGATATTTCTTTGTTTTGAGTGGATATGGAATAAATCTCAACGAAAATTGATACAATTTTGATATTTTCACGAGCTGGAAGAGCGAGAGAAAATGTGAAAAAAATTCACTCGAGTTGAGATATATTAAACTCATAACAAACAAATTTTCTTTTTATTTTATGCTGACTGATAAAATATAGGTCTATTTCACTAATACCACACAGTATTTCATTAGTCAGCATAAAATGAAGTCCACTGTACATGAAGTAAATGAAGTCATGTACATGAAGTAAATGGAGTCCACTGTATATGAAGTAAATGGAACATGTACAGGGAGTAAATGGAGTCCACGTATATGGAAGTAAATGGAATCCCTGACATGAAATAAAGGAGTCCACTGTATATGAAGTAAATGGAATCCACTGTACATGAAGTAAATGGAGTCCACTGTATATGAAGTAAATGGAGTCCACTGTACTTGAAGTAAATGGAGTCCACTGTATATGAAATAAATGGAATCTACTGTACATGAAGTAAATGGAATCCACTGTATATGAAATAAATGGAATCTACTGTACATGAAGTAAATGGAGTCCACTGTACATGAAGTAAATGGAGTCCACTGTACATGAAGTAAATGGAGTCCACTGTATATGAAATAAATGGAATCTGCTGTATATGAAGTAAATGGAATCTACTGTACATGAAGTAAATGGAGTCCACTGTATATGAAGTAAATGGAATCCACTGTACATGAAGTAAATGGAGTCCACTGTATATGAAGTAAATGGAATCCACTGTACTTGAAGTAAATGGAGTCCACTGTATATGAAATAAATGGAATCTACTGTACATGAAGTAAATGGAATCTACTGTACATGAAGTAAATGGAGTCCACTGTACTTGAAGTAAATGGAATCTACTGTACATGAAGTAAATGGAGTCCACTGTACATGAAATAAATGAAGACTACAACTAGCTGCTCCTGCAAAATTAGGCAACCTGCCAGAGTTTCATAAACTGAAAATAACAAATTATAATCATTTGGTAAAACTCTTAAATAATACACTAAAATCAAATGAAATACAGGGCTTATTTTACCAATCAAGATAAAAGCATCAATCTGGATAAAAATGCAGTAACAAGACAGTTACAAAAATATCTATAACTATGTTCACTAACTCATTCCACACCGCAAGTCATGTATCAAGGCAATATTAACTGAGTTACTGCATGATAATCATCTAACTTCTCCTTTTTAAAAAGCATTGGTTATTAGTATTTGTTTAGTAGCTCAACTGATGTAAACTACTTACAAAACCTTTTTTCCTAATGCATGTTCCTCATAAAAAACATAGGAACAAAAAATGGTGCCTAATATTTTTAGAACTTATTTATGATCAAATGTAAATGATTTTTTTAATAAAAAGGAGTGGTAGCGCTTAAAAAAGAACACCTTATTACATGATTTTGAATACTGAAACAATACTGCATACCATGCAAAAAACAAATTCACCTTCAAAAGCTTACAGACTACAAAAAAATAACTAACAAAAGCACAGATTTTACAAATAATGGTCTATGCCATGCCTTTTTAAAAAAAATTATGAAATAAAGATTTTCAAAAAAAAAAAAAAAAAAAAAAGATCTATCACTTGCTTTGTCTTAAACTTACTTATGCTTTTATGACGAATTCTTTTACGTGACTCTTTTTTAACGATACACCGAACTAAATGTATTATATGCAGCAGCACTGTAAATGGGGGTACTATAGGGGAACGACTACAATAGTTTACGATAAAGTTAAATCGCATAAACTTCCAGATAGCATCTGTGTTCTGCTGAGTTAGCTCGAACGTGTAACTGAAAAAAATAAAAATCAGAGGCAATTGTGAAGCAGTGAAAGTTTGGATCCCGCATAACCTGAGGCAGCTGGAAGAGTTTCATTCAAATCTCTTTCCATCTCATTAGGCTTTTCAATCCAATCTCTTTCAATCTCATTAGGCATAACATTGTTATCTCTTTCAATTTCATTAGGCATTTCATTTTTATCTCTTTCACTCTTTTAATCTCATTATGCATTACATTCAAAACTTCTTCCATTTCACAAGGCATTTCATTCAAAGCTTTTCTCATTTAATTGGGCATTACAGTCTTTCAGTCTCATTAGGCATTGCATTCAAAACTCATTCAGACTCATTATGCATTTCATTCTTATTACTTTCTTTCTCATTAGGCATTACCTTATCTCTTTCTATTTCATTAGGTATTTTATTCTAAGCTCTTTCCATTTCATTAGGCATTACCTTATCTCTTTCTATTTCATTAGGTATTTTGTTCTAAGCTCTTTCCATTTCATTAGGCATTACCTTATCTCTTTCCATTTCATTAGGTATTTTATTCTAAGCTCTTTCCATTTCATTAGGCATTACCTTATCTCTTTCTATTTCATTAGGCATTTTATTCTAAGCTCTTTCCATTTCATTAGGCATTACCTATCTCTTCCATTTCATTAGGTATTTTATTCTAAGCTCTTTCCATTTCATTAGGCATTACCTTATCTCTTTCTATTTCATTAGGCATTTTATTCTAAGCTCTTTCCATTTCATTAGGCATTACCTTATCTCTTTTTATTTCATTAGAAATTTAATTCTAATCGATTTCCATTTCAATAGGTATTACATTCAAATCTCATTCAATTTCATTAGGCACTACATTCTTATCTCTTCTATTTTTTTCTTTTTGAAGTTACAAGACTTTTCAAATTCTTATTTACTAATGTAACTGATATGAGTAATTCAAAACTCCATTCTATATCATTACATCTCTGTAATTTAAAGTAGAATTCTAAGCAAGCAGGCTGTGTCAAACGGAATACAAAAATATTTTCAAGAAAAATAGAATGATCATGTGACTTGACCTGAAATATAAAATTTTCCAATTTCCTTTCATATTTCCTGAAAATCAATGGTCTTGTTATAGAAATATGTCTATGAAAGCCCCTTTACCAGAACTAACAGAAGTCTCTTGAGTGTTTCAAAATGTTTATAAACCTACCTGAACATTGCAATAAGGAGGTTAAGGAGCAGAACGTTTGCCAGCAGCATGTAAACACCCATCAGTATCGGCACCACAACCTTCCCCGTGTCTGTAGGGCAACGCGGCTGTGTACCATTTATCCACAACGCTTCATCGTATGTACAATCCGCCGTTCCTGTGAAATAAATTCTTGTATTGTGAATATTAATTTCTTTAATTTTCACCAATTATTGTCAAAAAAGTTGATCTAAGTACACCTATCACTGTCAAACTCTGTGAACCATACCATCAGCCCCTACAAGTCATCCCCATAGGCAACATCACTTTTACACAGGAACAACTGCCAATTACGTTTCAACTGCCAATTTTTTGTTAACAATGAAAAACCTACTTTAATGCTTAAGTCAATGACTATGACCTTTAATAAATCTACTTTATTTTCTAGAAATATGCCATGTAGATATCAAAATTAGAAAATCAAACTCATCAAATGTCAGATACAATCCTAACAACATGTAGCACAAGCAAATTTTAGGAAAATTTCTATGCCCCATGGAAAGAAAAACTGTCATGAAATATTCCTCGGCTAAAAACTTCCCTTTACATAAAATGGCCATTTGAAAGTAACAAAGAGCCATAAATCTGCTACAAATAAGTGGAACGCAATGGCAGTTGACACACTTTTTCATGAATCTTAAATTCGCAAAAGGAGAATTCACTTACAATTTCCGTCAAATGAATCTTTTGCGATATTTTAAAATTAGCGAAAAAGGAAATTTGGGAAAGAAGTGAAAATTAATTAATCACAAATATTAACTAATTTACAGTAATGTCTTATAACAATACCTTCAATTTCTTCAAGAAATAGTTCCCCGTAGATATTCCAGTATGATTTTCGGATGATGTCAATGGTGGTTTGCCATCTGAGAGGAGAGTTTGGGAAGAGAATGGAGTGTGAGGCGATGGCATACGACACTACAAACACCATCAGGATGACGAGGAAAGACATCAGATCTTGAACCTACAAGTTAATAATCAATCACCAATTAATACTCATAAATCAAGTGAGTTCTGTAGCACGTAAATTTTAACTTTGACCTACAGTAAAGTCCCTGTATTGAGGCCAGTAAAAAGTGGTCTTATTAGTGAGACGGTTTTATTTGCGAGACCATAATTATTTCTATGAAATTGAGCATTTGGTTCTGAAATGTCTGGTTTTAATATCAAGGGCAGTCTTAATATCTAGGGTAGTCTTTAATATCGAGGGTAGTCTTAATAGCGGAACTTAACTGCATATCAAAACTATCAATTTTGTAGTGATTTGATTTTAAAAACTTTTCATGCAACCATTATTTTCCTGGTTATGATAAGAACTACTTTTGATTTCTGCAGATCTACTCATTTCAAAAAGCGTTATGCTGATAGTGTGTAAATGAGGTGTACATACTGTTAATTTAATGTATTTAAATACAATTATGTAGTAATATTCTAAAGGACTAATATAAAATGTGTAGGAATTATACTGAGAATTTCAAGAACCTCATTCTGAACTGGAAATTCAGTTTACTATAATTTCATCCAAAGGTACAGATTTTTTACTCTGTAGAAGTAGTTTTTGTTGATATGTGAATACTTAGAAAATATACTTAGCATTCAACCTAAACGAACCTGCAGAGACTACGAAAAATATTTACCATTCGACCAATCATAACAAGCTTTGGACCAAGCTCCTTGTGGACTGAGAATATATGCAGCAGACGCAGGAAGAACGAGACAAAATTGAGTGCAAGAAACACACGGGCTGCCTCAAACGTTTCCGAATGTGGAAGGAATCGAAGAATCATCCCTATGATGAACAAGCCTATAGTCACAATGTCAACAATATTCCACGTGTCTGTGATATAACTTTTTAACTTGGCTGCTAGAGAATTTGATGCTGTGGTGGCGACCTGTAAGAAGCAAAGTACATGTGTACTGAATATTAAATTTTTTTTTTTTTTTTTTTTTTTGCCTCATAAAAAAGACCAAACTAAAAACTATGCCATTCCGCAGTTAGTGAATGTGAAATTTACGCGATAAATAATTCTTCTAATGCAGTGTCAATAAAATCATGTGTATAAAAGCTACTAAGGTTAAATAAACTTTCGCACTTGTTATAACTAATAACATCAAGAAAGAAAATAATATGCAATATAGAATTATTCTTAAGCATAATGTGGCTGGAACTGATCAATGAATTTAAATAAATACTCTGAAACCTTAAAATCACTAATTTTCTTTCTTACGTGTTTAAACTTAATGTTAAGAAGTTATGAGCTGTTAACATTGCAAAACATTATATTTAATCTTGTCAAGGGGTTTGAAAGGAATCAAGCTTAGACAGGCTACAAAGAATTTTTTCATCAGTTTGCTTTGAAAAAGTGAAAAAAAAAAAATCTGTTAATTATTTTCCTTAAAGTGACATTATGCGCATTATTTTCAAGTAAAAATCCGGCTGAATATCGTGTGTGTACAAAAGCGTAGAGGAAATAATAGCTTTTAATCCAATACACCAAACTCTTCACGCTACCAGTATGAAATAATAACTTTCCAAATATTGATTTTCTTATTTGACTGGGAGAGTCAATTTAAGAAAAGAACAACTGCATGCAGGAGTTGCTTCCCTTCCACTGCCGAAATCTCTACCAACATCAACAACGACACAATCAACTATCAATTTATCAGTCCGATTTTTTTTTATATCTAAAGCACCAACTTCAAATACTAATGCGGCATAATCATTAATTTAACACATTTAAATGAACAGCAACCAAAAATTGCTTTTATAAAACTGTCACCAAAAATACACTATGTGCAGTAAGATGCACATAATGTCACTTTAACTTTTCTGTTTGTATAATGTGAGCAAAAACGGCAAAAAGAATTTATTACATGAATTTAGTTTGCAAGACATTACCTCTTGTTTTAATTTTTGTTAGCTTCATTCATTTTATTTTTGGTTACAACAAAAAACCTTCACAACATAGAAATAGTTTATTTCACACTGTGCTTTCAAAGACAGAAAGAATTTAAATGTGCACTTATATGACAAACATGTAACACTTTAATAGTTTACTTTATATGACTTTTCTACAAAATTGTTTTCAGATGCAGCGCTCGATCATGATCAAGAAAAGATGTATCAGCATACGACATGTCAGAAGAAGATTTCTTTGGGAGGAGATTTACATAGGCATGAGCAAACAGAGAGCGGTAGTGTAGAGGTTTAGGTGTCTGACACTCATTCTGGAGGTTGCAGGTTCGAACCCCACTAGGGTCACGACCGCACTGCCTCATATGAAATCAGTACTAGTTTTTCCAGGAAGCAGACTCGAGAGTGAATTGATAAGCTACAAGCTTTCTTTACAATCGAGCTGAAATAAATTGTAATAAACTAAAAAGAAAGCCGTACCCCTTAGTACAAAATTTAATGCAATACGTGCGGAAAACAGTTTCTGTTACACCAAAATGCTGACTTAGCAGAACACATAGACAAACATTTGGGGACTAAAAACTTTGTTTGTGCTTGTGGGAAATCTTACAGGTATCGCTCAGGACTAAGCAGACACAAGAAAACATGCAAATAGACTAGACTATATACCTTAAGTTATACAAAACACATTCTGTAATGAGAAATAAAAACTGAAATCTGGGTATATTTTCCCATTGTTTCCTCACTTCAAAGGTCACAGTATCCTCTAGAAATCACAGGGATTTTACTAACTAGACTCTTTAAAGATATTGACCTCTGTTATAAAAGTATGGATAAAAATAAAATTTCATTGAACCTACATTATTTCGTAAAAAAAAAAAATTGTTGGCTAGCGCCGCCAGTGGCCACATAATTATCACTTCACATTTCTGTCATTAAAAGCAGACAACACAAAAACACAACATAAAATACTAGGTGTGTAAGTTCTATAAGAAGGCAGATAGAAACTACCCTTAAAGCACATAAAAACGTTACTTGCAAAAGTGGAAATACAATAGAAATACATTGGATTCTCCTGCCGACGCTAGCTGTGTTTGGAAAATTGAATTAATGTTATAAAAAAATACAATTTAAATTTATGAAAACAAAGGTAAGAGATAAAGCTACGAGATCTGTTATAAGCTTTACTATGGGAAAACAAAAAATGAAGACCTTTGTGGTCCTACCTAATCAAAGTAAAGCAGTATAATCACTACAGTAAGATGAGCCCCGCTTTGCAAAAACCAGCATGGATTCAGACAAATCATGCACATCCATACTGTCCGATTTGATTATTTTGTCCACATATTTCCCAAAACACTTCTTTTTCTTCTTCTAACATTATAACTAACAGAATCAATATAACAATTTCAAATTTGTTAAATTTTTTCCGGAGCTGCCTCATACAAGATATAAATCTTTGCAACATGAAAATCATGCCTATGCCTATGTTATCAATTGGTATTTTACCTATTGTGTATCAATTACACAATGTTGCCAGTGCCTATCGATGCAGGAGGTTTTACCTTCAAAATGGTATGCACATCAGTAACAGATGTTCTCTGCTGCCGGCAGAAATCCATCAGAAACTCAGCCGATGTCCGAAATATCGTAACAAGGATACTCATGGGACACACTTTCCATACTCAAGGTGTCTGTGGACATATACCCCGTCCTCCCCCCCCTCCCCCCTGGCGTAGATTTTCCAAGGTTTAAGGACAAATGTCAGGGAAACTACTTCAAAAACCTCCGAAATTAACCAATTTTACAAGCTTTTTTCTCAATTCCAAGGTTTTTCCAATATCCTTGGAAAATAATGTCCAAGGTTTAAATTGTCTTTAAAAAAACCTAGAAAAAAGAAAACCTTGGAAACTATCTTGGATTTTAATACTCTGCCAATAATCAGTTTGGAAAAAGCTTGGAAATGTGGAACTTTGGTAATATTTCCCTTATATGTGCTTGTCAAAAAGTTGGTTTTCACACAGCCAGGCTCATAACTAGAAAACAAGTAAATAAATGAATACAAAGACACAGCTACAAAGCAGATTATCTGCTACATTACTTACATGTAGATGAAACTAGTATATGTAAATAAATACAAAATAGATAGACACTCTTATACAATGCTAAGACAGTTTTAGTTAGTCAACTGGCTGTTAATACACTGTATATGAGGCACCTGGTGAGCTAACCTGCGACATAAATATCAACCATCCATAATGCAAAAGTCTTTGAAAATTTATAAACTTCTTGTTGCCATGGAATTATGGTTAAGTAGGGTAGGCTCACAAAAAACAAATAGAAATATGCAAAATTTTAACATTGGGAATACCTCCCCTTTAAGTGCCCCCAAAATTAAAGGCGAAAAAATGAAATTCTTCCCCACAACCAGATCAGTAACATTGTTTATATATTTGGTTATTGAAGGGGTTCATCCTGTGCAGTATTAGGCGATGTTGCCATATAGTACAGGTTGGAGACTCCTGACACTGCCTTGTAAAAAATTTGTATAGTAATGTATTTGATTAAAAAGGCTTTGAGTTGTGAATTATGGGTAACTCCCTACCCCCTCCTCATCCTCCTCTACAATGACCGTATGGCTGAGTAAATAACAGATATTAGTGACCTGTTCTATTTATAGACATCAATAAAATGTCTCCTGTCCAAAGATCTTGAATCAAAATTCCTTTTTCTAACAAGGCCCAAACAACTTTTTTTGGTCTTTTTTTACTTTTGACAGTTTCAAATTAAGTTTCAAAGACTTCTACATTATTGCAACAATACAGTGAAATAAAGATGGGCAATCTTTCACACAAGGTGCCAAACAAAATACAGGGCTCTTGTGAAAAAGAGGGTATTTTACACTAAAAATACCTGTTCAGGATTGTGTGAGATTATATCTTTTGAAATCTGTATCAAAATGGAAAAGTTAAATCATACTAAAAAAACACACATTAACAGATTCTACCATTAAAATCACTACATGACATTTGTACTCTCATGGGGAACCTTGAAAGTGCACATTGAAATGCACAATGTACATGTATCCCTTTATTATAAAACAGAAATCTTCTAACTCAATAAAGACCAAGAAAATATCAAAATATAGAATAATCCATTATAAAATGTAGGAAGAAAACAGCCTATTCAACACATTACACATACAAGGGATTGAACTCTGAATGTAAATTCTGGTTTGTACATGTTCATACATGATCTTCCTTAAGCTTTTTTGGTCAAATACAAATATCTCAAGATTTTATCCTGAAATACTGTAGGTATGTCATCTTAAGCTTTTTTGATGAAATACTGTAGATATACCACCTTAAGCTTTTTTCGTGAAATACTGTAGATATATCACCTTAAGCTTTTTTCGTGAAATACTGTAGATATACCACCTTAAGCTTTTTTCGTGAAATACTGTAGATATACCACCTTAAGCTTTTTTCGTGAAATACTGTAGATATACCACCTTAAGCTTTTCTCATGAAATACTGTAGATATATCACCTTAAGCTTTTTTCATGAAATACTGTATATATATCACCTTAAGCTTTTTTCATGAAATACTGTAGATATATCACCTTAAGCTTTTTTCATGAAATACATGTACTGTAGATATACCACCTTAAGCTTTTTTCATGAAATACGGTAGATATACCACCTTAAGCTTTTTTCATGAAATACGGTAGATATACCACCTTAAGCTTTTTTCATGAAATACGGTAGATATACCACCTTAAGCTTTTTTCATGAAATACGGTAGATATACCACCTTAAGCTTTTTTCATGAAATACTGTAGATATACCACCTTAAGCTTTTTTCATGAAATACTGTAGATATACCACCTTAAGCTTTTTTCATGAAATACTGTAGATATACCACCTTAAGCTTTTTTCATGAAATACTGTAGATATACCACCTTAAGCTTTTTTCATGAGCCTCACTTCCCTAAGCTTTTTTGATGAAATACAGTAGATACATTCCACTCACGTCCAGATTTTTAAAAAGCCCAAAAGCAAAAATATAGTTGTGAACATTGAAATAAAATCATGCAAAAATCTCAAAAACATTGTACTCTGGACTCTATAGTTGGACAAATATCATTGTATTTTATATAGATGTTCTGTAGTAAAATTATGTCATGGTTAGAATACACATAAGGATTCTATAGTTTGCTTTTAAGTATTACCCCTTTTAGCACGTATCAGCCAACTAATTTATAATTATATCTTATTAATTCTGCTGAAGCCAACAATTTAAAGACCAGTGGTACACCCGTCTCAGAAAAGTTACAGCTACCTGTATTTTTTTCTTACTAGTACAATCACTATGGCAACTAGCTATCTGCTTTCATTTCAACACTGCAAACAAAATGCTAAATAGTAAAGGCAAAGCACAACCAGGGCTGGCAAAAAAACTCTGTTTAACCTTACCCTACTGTCCGCAAATGATTCAGCCTTCGTGACCAGTGTAGATCATGATCAGCCCTCACATATGTACAGTCTGATCATGATCTGCACTCATGGCTTTTCAATCAGTAAATACACCCCTTTAAACAAGTAATGGTTCCATCCATATAGTAGGTTGGGCAAGTTCATTTCAAATATTTAGCAGGGTAAGGGTTATTAATTCAGCATAATTATTCAAATCATATTTTTAGCAACAACATTACAACTTATCAATATCCTGACTAATAGCAACAGCACAATGGCTTACTGTCAAGTGCCAGTGTACCTAGATTGTATAGTAATCATTACTTGTTAGGTTTTAAAGAGTCATTGGCAATTTTGGTATACATTCTGTAATATTTAATAAGTGTGGTTACATACAGAGCATACACCTGAATCTGTGGTACTCAACCAGTAAATTGATACAGAACACACGTACAGCTTCCCCCCTGCTACTTTGCAATTGTCGCCAACTTCTGCAGAGTGGCGAAATAAATTTGAAATTGATGAAAGAAACGTTTGCTGTATCAGTGGAAACTTGATCAATTTACCTAAACCCTGTGGAAGCCGGCATGCAGCCATTTAAAGCTGGGGCACAGGTACAGTTATTGAAATTAACAATGCTCGATGCAAACTGACAGCAAGGGTTCAAATCCACAATTATAAGCCCTCTAGCATATTTCCCTTAATTCTTAATAAAATGCTGTGTTGCTGAATTATGTCTCAAGGAATATTCTCGTTTATATTTAAACAAAATGCTGTCAGACATCCGAACTAGCTCCCAAAAGATATCTGCTTACATTGTAAACACAAGACCTCGCAGTGTAGTAACGCAAACAGCAAGCACCTTTAAAAGCCAAGACTCTGATGACCCTGATTAATATCTCTATTTCATTCACAGTAAATAAGTGCATGGAAATTCTATTCCCTGTAACTCATGGACAGTCTCATCCATTACTCCTGAAGGTTACTATGTATGCATATATCACTAATTAAAGAAAACGCAGACATAAAAACAAATCTGTATACGGCTACTTTATAATTATAACACACATCTAACATCTTCTATATTTACACAAAATTAATATCCCTACATCAATCTTTATTTTACAAATATGATCAACTACAGTAAGATAAAATAGAGACACCTGGAGGCAAATGCCTGTCTAGTCCTCTAGGAAAGAAATTCACCCTCCTAGAAAATGTTTCTTTTAGGATTAAATGAAAAAATGCCACAACTTGCCTGAAATTAAGACAAGTTTATTACTGGTATGCAAAATATCTTTGATTTGATAGACAAATACCTTGCAATCGTCATGTTTATATTGTATGTTAACAATAATCTGTCCTGTATTTACATGATAATAGACATACCTGGCGAACCTCCTCTGAGAATATCGTAAAGACCCAGATCATCAGGATGATCTCTGCTGTAGAGACGTTTGGATGGAAGTTGAATATTAAAACGTAAGTGAACAGTCCAAGGAAAACAATGTATGACAACTGAAATCAGAAAATGTAGACAGTAAAAGCATAGTATAACGGAAAAAAATTACTTTAGATACTGTAAATCACATTGAATTTGCGCAACAAGAAGTTTTATTTTTCTGTATCTCTGGGTCAAGTCACGAGACCTTGAATTCGCAAACAAGCTTTCCCACAGGTTCTTAATATTGAAACTTCTACCAATATTGATGATCATTTTAAGATAACTTTGAATAAGCGAAAGGAAAAATTCCCGAAGGTTCTCTTGCGAAAAAAAAACAACGTAAAAATAAAGTTCTCATGAATATTTCAGGATTTACAGTAGTACATTCATTGTAACGTAAATGTTTAGAATAATAAATACACTTTGCATATATAAGAAGGGTTCCTTGTGAAGGATGGGGGAAAGGATGGTGTGCGGGTGTAGGAGGATGTAATACTTGACAGGGTTTTCTGAACAGCACTATAAAGTTACGCTGCAAGCCCTTCCCGCCAACATCCCATTTCAAAGTGCAGCACTTTTCACAAATTCTGTTTTTGTTCAAAAGTTCTGTTTTCAAAGCAAAAGTGCTAATTTTAATCGCAAAACCTCTATGCTCTACCATACTGTTGTGTTAACACACATTTACCTTGTTGCCATCAAGTGATTCTGCCTTTGCAATCAGTGAAGACATAACTGGCATGCACCAACATGCGAACTGATCATAATCTGCACTGCTGACTGATCAGTAAGTAAATTTTCTGAAAACACCCCTATGAACAATAAATGGTTTTGTCCAAATACAGCCGAGTTCATTTTAGAAATCTAGTGAGCGCAGGATTAGCATATATACATACCACATTGTTCATGAAGATAATCACTGGTGCATTGAAGAAGTAGTAAATTTGATCTTTCAAAGTATGCATTCTTTTTGGCACTATAGGTTTTTCACTTTCTGTTGCATCTTTTTCGTCAGGGAATCGTCTACAATATAGAGGGTAAAACTGTATTTTACCATTGAATGAACAGATGCAACACTAACATGTATGTTGTTGCTATTTTATTTCATTACACTATGCCATTTAAACAGTAACTGTTATTCTTAGTTAAATATCTATTTCAAGTTTATTCCTTTAGAGAATGCGTATCTAGTGTTTTGTTTAAAAGAAAAATAAGAATTGTTAAAATGTTTGAAAATGTTTGTAAGGTTTCATTAGTTTTGACATTGTGACCCTACTAATACTTACTGTAGAGAATCTTGTAAAGATTTGTTGCATTCCAACACAAAGGTACACAAAGAAGAAATCAAACAGCAACAACTCTGTGAAAAACCACTGAATAGGAACACACTACTTATATGCCCATCCCCATTTGATACTGAAGCAGTCTATGGAGTTTCATTAAATTACAGTCAGAGTTTCCTGAGAAATAGCCCCACCAAGAATATCAGACAGACAGGCAGACAGACAAGAGACCATTACAATATCCTCCTGGTGGGGGGGGGGGGGGGATCACTAACTGCATCTACCATCATAACACTAAAAAGTGAGCTCACAATATGAAAAAAAATATATAAGCCTGTATACTTACAATGAAGTTCTGCTCCCCTTATTCATAAATGTTGTCTGACGTCTCATTAATTTTGATTTTCCCGCTTCATCCTGAAGTATACACAATTATATAATACAGTGAAAACAATAATATTTCTGGTAAACTAATGTTTGTGAATGAATTTAACCCCCAATTTTCCAAAACTCCACAACAGTCCTTTTTCAATTTTGTTTGAAATGAATGCAAGAAACGGTAATGTTTCTGAAAATAATGAAATTCCATGCCCCTGAATACATATGTAGAGAAAGTTTCTCGATTTGTGAGCAGACAGACTGATTCACAAATTTTTAATTCACGAAAGGAGAGTTCTCTTAATTAAATAGTATAAGTGAAATGAATCTTTCTCGAGAATTTTGAATTATTGAAGTGGGAAATTCGTGAAAATAGCGAAAATGAAATCATCATAAATATTACCCAATTTACAGTTTATAATCTAAACGTGAATGCCGAGTTCATTCATGTCCTCCGAAGTCAGTAAAGCTTACATACCGGTTTAGCATTGTCCAGTTCATAAGCTTGATTGTTCAAATTGTTGGGCGACTTTTCTTCAGGCTTGGATTGAAAATTGAGAAGTACCAAAGCTAGTGGTGGGCACAATACACACAACAGCAGCTGAAATACAAACAATTATATTGCCAAGTTACACACAACTGCAGCTAACATATGCTTTACAAAATGGTCTGATTTAAACTGCTTTACTACTGTAAAAGTCAATATTCGTGAGTTTTGTAATTTTCTATTTATTCACGAGTTTTTGAATTTGCGAGCGAGCACTATTTCATATATAATCATTGTTTGTTTGCTATTTTAGTGATTTTGATGAAATAGCAAAGTGTTTCATTTGCAAAAATAGTGAAAATATAAACCTTGCTGAAAAACCTCGACTTTTCTTTTTATCTTCAACTGATTATAGAACTACAACTTAAGTCTGGTTTGGAAGATAAACACAAAATACTGTAAAATGCTTACCCGCCAGGATGAATTGTCTTGTGTTAGTTTTCCCATCCATATACTGTTCAGCAGTGACTGACACGCTGTCTGTGAAATGAAGTCTTTGTTATCTGCCTTGACCGCGATCAGCATACATGTCGTATCACCCCAGTTATTTTGCTCCCGTACCAACAGATCCTGAGCTTTGCGTTCATCAGTAGAATAACACTCGCTTAGAACACCCACAGCGAGATCTGACCACTCACTGAAACATACAAATTACGGGCTCACTTTTGCTTTAAGAGTTTATGCTTTAACCATTTACAGAAGAATTTCGCTACTGTCCTGCACTGTACCCTATATGGCACCAGGAAAACAGGATTATATTGCAACTTGGGTAATTTTGGCATTTTGTGAGCAGACAGACTTATTTGTGAATTTTAAATTTGCAAAATGGGAATTATCTGATAGCATTTTACACAAAAAGTGACTCCAAAGGGAGAATAATTAAAAAACAATTCAAATTCACTCTTTACTTAATATTTCGGCCTACTGGCCTTCTTCAAAAAATTCTAAGAAATCCACATGACTTCTATAACGGAGAAGGCCATAACATATTCTGAAGAAGGCCAGTAGGCCGAAATATTTAGAAAAGAGTGAATTTTTAAATTGTTATCTGATAGCAATTCAATATGAACTGAATATTTTGGGAGATTTTTATATTCAATTTAGCAAAATGGGAAAAATGTGAAAACAAGAGCTGTCCCTCACAAGTGATGAATGCCCCCGAAAGAGGTGTCTCATAGTCTGTGTTCTCCATGTGCTCAATAAATGTGCTATGTAACTTTAAAATCCTTCCATGCATGACAGAGTTACCATGCATACAGTATTCCATTACTTTTAAACACTTGACCTTTGAGGTAGGGACATGGTTCTTGCAGATAACACATTGTCTTGATGTGCTGAACATTTTTGCCAAGTTATTTTTAATCAATTAATGCATGACAAAGTTCTAATCCAGACACAAATGTATGCATATATACAGGATTCCATTTCATATAAACTATAAGTGTGACCTTGACATTTGAGGTAGGGACATGGGTCTTGCACGCGACACATCAGCTTGATGTGCTAGACATTTGTGCCAATTCATTATTAAATCAATCAATGCATGACAAAGTCATAGTCCAGACACAAATGTATACATAGATAGAGGAATCCATTACCTTCAAACTCTAAGTGTGACCTTAACCTTTGAGGTAGGGACGTAGGTCTTGCATGCAACACGTTCTCTTGATGTGCTAGACATTTGTGAGTTATTTTGAAATCCTTCAATGCATGACAAAGTTACAGTCCAGACACGAATGTGTGCATATATAGAGGATTCCATTACCTTCAAACTCTAAGTGTGACCTTGACCTTTGAGGTATAAATGGGAACGCACAGACGGACGGACAGATGGGCGGTGCGATTTTAATATGACACCCTTCGGGGGCATAAAAAGCGGAAAATAAAATCATCGGTAATATTACCAAATATAAATATAGGTCAATCGTCAATTACATATAAAAGGTGTTATAAACATTTCTTGAGCACAATCTCAAGCTCAGCACGAAATCATGCTCAACTAATATGTAAAGTTAAGTCAAGTTATATCTTTTTACAACGTCTGGTTTCATAACAATAATCAGAAGGTCTGTTCTTTGGCGTATGTATCATCATATTAAACCTGACTTTGTAAAAAAATGTAACTTGACTTGATTTCATATCTATTGAGCATGATTTTGTGCTGAGCATGAGATTGTGCTCTAGAAACCTTTATAAGCGCGGCGCCAGGTTCCAGCACAGTGGAGGCCAAGAAACTCGGGACCATTGTTAACTATACATTTGTGTATATCTGAAATACTACATGTACTAAAATACTATGACTTCGGAGGAGTCATGGGGTAGTAGAAGTAGTGCAATTGCCGGAGGATCCCGTGTTCGATCCCAACCATTGCCATGGCAGTACTATCCATTGGCAAAACACAAATTAATAAATTTCACATTGCCTCTCTCTCTTCGAGGTTGCTTCCAATTTTGGAGCAAGTCTCGAGAGCCATTAATCTAAGTCATAAGAACTTGTTTTGCAATCAAGAATAAATAAATATCAGTATAAATTAAATTACTGCTGAAAACCAACATAGCTACACAAACACGTTTAGTACGAATCTTACTTGATATTATGTTGCAGTTTGATCACGAGCTCCGTGTCCTCCGTCTTCTCCTTCATTGCATTCAGTATACTGTTTGCTACTAGAGCCGCTGCTATGGCATCCTGTGTAGAAAAGAACATCATTTTTTTCATTTACATACTCAACAACTTTGAGCAGTGGATTAATCTCATCATGTACAAACTTGTTGATGTTCACAAATGAAATGATGCTTGAATTTTGTAATGAATTTTGCCAGAAGACCCGAAACACACATATTTTATTTTTCTGACTGGACTGCCCAGTTTTAGAACCAATTATGAAATACCTACCTTGCCTTCAGCCCAGAATAATTTAGCCATGTCTTGCCTGATCATCAGCACTGACCATATAAACAATTCCTGACATGGGTTCTCGAAGTCGGGTTTCTGATCTTTAGATTTCTTGGCGCAATCAACTGAAATTTACATAAGATACAGTCAAACTTGTCCATGCGACCACGTGTATTAAGCGACCTTTGTCTGCGACCGTTGAACCCCGCACACGTTGCATTGCTTGCGACTTTCGCTAGACCGCGACCAGTAATTAGCGACCCATGGTCTTGTGTATTAGGCGACCATTTATGTGCAAGCAGATCATTTCTATGGAAACTGACTGCTTTAAAGTTGCATTAACGTCCAAATTAGACACGGAGGTGTCAAATCTCATAAGGATTATCGTCAACCTTATATCCGCAGGTATTTATCGACTTTGGGTACTTTCATGTTCAAACTTTTTTGATATTTTTGGAAAATTACCACGTGACTTAAGTACGATTTTTATTGGAAACGGTTGCCGTCTCCAGTGATGCTTTGTATTAAGAGACCATTTTATTAAGCGACCGGTTTTGGCCTTTCCATTTGGCGGTCTCTTAATACAAGTTTGACTGTACATGAAAAATGACATGTAGTACACAAGACAGTGAGGGGCAACTGTAATGTAGGAGCACAATTAATGGTGTTTATATTACACAGTCCAACTTAACTTTGTGAAGGGGCCCAAAGTATACTAAATCCCATACCTCTAGTTTAAGATCAAACATTTGTTTAGGGCCTTTTGGCTTTTTCACTAAGTTCCCGGATTATGTTGCGCCTCCTTTGAAGAGTAATTATGCTATAATGCATTATTATGGCTAAATTCTGGACCATACCAATCACCGAAACACACCGACCCTGATGATGTGTTTAAGAAAAATAATCAAATACAAGATTCTAGATAATCCCTATTAAATTAAACAATACACTTTCTAGATTCTGTCTGTCCGTTGCCACATTCATTATTATTTAGCATACATGTACTTAATATCAAATATAAACCTTTGCAAACTTTAGATGTCTAAATCATTTTATAAACTCACCCATATCCACACCATTAGCAGGATTTATGGCAAGGTTGGCCGTTATTGACCTAATACCAGAGATTGTGCCCTCCTTTGCTTGTTTCAAGGTCAAATTATCAAGCAGAAGATCCACATCTATCAGGGCGTACTCTTCCTTTGTTGTGTAAATAGGACGGAATGAATCTCCCATCAGGTTTTGGATCAAAACACCAACATCCAACAGTGAGAAATTCTTTCTATGCTGCAAACAAAAACATTATTACTGTACATTTGGTATTTTTCACGATGAAAATTTTGCATGAGGAAACTTTCGTGATTTGTTAGCAGACAGACTTACAGTAGTCGGAACATAACAGTTGTCAAAATCTGCATATATCGTACGTGTAATATGCGTGCGCTCATCATGTATTTTGTCAACCGTATATCCTGTATCATATTGTATCATTCATCATGCAACGTGCACCATATACTATACACAATATACGATACACAATAATGACTTGTGGGACAGGTGAAAGACAGCTTTACCGCTTAAGATCCAAAAATTTACTATATATGAATAATATATTACTATATATTATATATATATATAATATATAAATTTTATCGACGGAAAGGACATAATTTTTCTTCAAAATCTAAACTGCTGTTGTCACAGCATTATTATTAAGTGCAGTAGACAAGGTATAACCCTGATTGAAAATTCATTTGGCAATTATAACAGGACAGGGAACATCAACTACTTTAGAAGGTAAGCTATTGAATATTTATTGGGCAAATAAAAATAATATAGTATTGTTTAGGATAATCCATGTAATCGTTATAAAAATTATCACCACTTGAATTACATAAAAGCTATGAATAACTTATTGAAAAGATAATTATGTTGACTGTCAAAAAGACAAATGGACAGACTGAGTATCTTTCTTGTAGAGGTGCTTTAAAGATAGGTGTTGACAACTATTAACTTGCACCCACTTTCTCGCACCTCAGGATCAATATTCTAATTCAAATTTGACATGTACTGTAATTTATTTCACATCTATGTAAACTATGGACATTTGTAACTTTCTGAAGTCTTTTTGCTATTGTGATATTGCGAAAACTGCAATTAATTGGTCTTATTCATTTGGCCTCATTGTGCGTGTATCGTGCGTACATTGTGCGTGTATCGTGCACTCCATGTGACAAATGTTACGTTCTGACTACTGTATAGTAATACCCAATAGTAAATCTTTGGTGAAAAGAATCTTCACACAATTTACTGCAGATTTCAAATACCGTGCCTTTCAGTGTTTGCTTTACACACAGGTAGTAAATGACGTCGATGTTACATTCTGTAGTAAGCTCCGCCCAAGTCGATACCTTTATCTATCGTACACACTGACTACTATACTGACAGTATAAGTTTACACATCTACAAGCTACAATTGCAACATTATTTGATTTTTTATGAATCTAGTGCTTATGTATTATTTTTGGATAAAATTGGTTTATTTTAAACCTCGAAAGTTTATTTCAGAAAACAACTTGTATTCAATTTTTACAAACGAGACCGAACTGTACTGCGTGTTCTATAATCAACACGAAACAAAGATTTTATACTTTTCTGTAATATAGTCCATATAATAAAATTTTGATGGAGGAAAATGTGTCCTCGGCTAAGTATCTGAAACGTTTGCTGAGCTAAGAAGACACGGTTGTAAAGAGTCTGACTTATACGACGAACGTTTTACAAACATGATTCCAAGAACATTTCTTGCAGGATGTTTAGAACGAACTGTTTTAAGACATTTTATATTCGTGAATCACTGTTGAACCTGCAGAGAATATATCACCCTTGATCATCTTTCCTGTATATTTTTTCATTCGGAAAATCCTTTCTAAAGCGTGATGAGAAATGTATAATACAATGTTTATATAATTGTTGTTTTGTTGCATCATTGTCGATTGTATTTCACGAGAAAACAGAAATTCACCTTCGTAAAAGAATGTCTAGATCATTGAGTGTTTAAACTTATGGTAAATTATATACATTATACGTGCGCTCTGTATGTAAATATTTGTGCACAGTATAGCAAACTTCCGTGTACACCATCTCAGATTCAGGTAAATGTATCGCTGTACAAACTTGCAAAAAGTCAAATCGTATATCGGTAAAATAAACACAAACTTAAAACATCAAAACTTGGCTCGATTGTACATGTAATCGTCACCAAGGAAGTGAACGAAACTACTAATAAAACAAAGTAAATTTCATTTGTACTGGCGATAGGTCAACTTGTTGGCAATGTGATGTACTGGTAGTCCTAGAAAAAAGACCTCGCATTTATTATCTTTAGTTTTCACTTTTATGATATTTCACTTTTCATATTCATTGAGGAAAGTCATGCTAACAAAGATGTAAAAAAATAAACACCAAAAATTAATAAATTAGAAATCATGAAGAAACAAGCATTATGTCCGAATAGTTGGACTATCGGTAGAGGTAAACGCTCTACATTTTTGTGAAAGCCTGGTTTCAGGTACGACTCTGATGACATGTGCGCTAGATATCTTCAGCAGGGATTGTAGAAATAATCTTATAGTCAAAAGTGTACATGATAGAAATAAATCCTGTCTTCAGATAAATTATAAACAAAATTTATCGGTCTTTGTTACATTTCTTGCTACACAGATTATCATTTTACAGATTTCAGAGCATCAACAGTTCTTTTAGCACTCTTGTAAGTCAAATACAGCACGTGGAAAGCATGCGCGGTTGTAACAAGATATCAGTAAAGTCGTATTTTATAATGCATAATATGCAAGTATTGCGATCGGATCATTTATAGAAGAGCGAAATAGAATGTATATTTACAATATTTTTATTCATTCTACTTCGACATATATTTACACTAAATTTATGTATGTGAAATGACACTTGTACCGGATTTACACGTACATGTTGTATGCGTATATACCCTTCTTGATGGGACACTAGCACACAAGCAACATGTACGTAACCGCCGACTAAACACTATTGAATGCCGTAAACAATATGACCGATCTATATTCTTTTTCTGTCTATGAAATCATAGACACACTTTATCTGATTGCTCTCCGTATGTGTAAAATGTAGCTCCGCCTACAGACGCTTTAGTCATTCATTACCTGTATTCAATCGATACGCAACAAACACTGAAACGGACTGAGCGGGGCGCTATTATGAAAGCGTCGCAGTATAAAGCAAAAATAGTGAAAATTAAATCATCGGAGATATTACCCAGTTTACAGACCTTTTACATAAAATACGTGAGAAAAACAGACAGGTGATAATAACCAAACAAAAAAGCTCTATTTACATCTTTAAAATACAACTACGTGGAAAGCAACATTCATGTTATTTTTTATTTATATAACAAGGATAATGACTAGTGTATCAAGACACTATTGTAGCCTTAAACCAAACATTGAGTTTGATGGAAACTACATTTATACCACCAAGGTCAAGTTTGAAAGTTGCCCTATAGCCAAATGTCTTATATGAGATAAATAGACAATATTGCTTAATCATTTTTTTTTCATGCATACCTATTTCCCCCAATCAAAAGGAGGGTTTTACAACTTACAGTATCTTCTTTGTTTTTGACCTTATTCAGCAAAGTCCACAGCAGGCATTTGGGGGGAATCTGTAATGCAATACAATACTTACATGTACACAAAGTTTATGGCAACAAAGCTTATGTTATATTCAGTGCTTTCAGTTGTAAAAATTGCAAAGTTCATAAGGGTTCATAAACTTCTATTTTATTTTCTGTACTTTCACAGGACAATTTTTCAAGCACTAAACTAACATAAAACTGGTCTGCTTTGGGGAGTGTAACAAGAGAGCCAAGTTGGCTCTATATCTCTCTACTGACTACCATTGGCTATAATACAAGGCCATCAATAGCAGAAAGGGTCAACTTTGACCTAGGGGATGTGATTTGAACATTCTTGGAAGATGTCAACTAGGCAGGCATTGTGGATTTCAGAAATAAAGATTTTTGAAGTTTTCCTATATATAAGCCATTGTAAAATCAAAAGACCCCTGGATCGGGTCAATTTTGACCTGAGGTCATAATTTGGACAATCTTAGTAGAGACTACTAGGCAATGTCACTAGCTAAATATCTAAGCTCTAGGCCTTGTGGTTTCAGAGAAGAAGCTCTTTAAAAGTTTTTTCTTTTCCGTAACCATGGCAACCAGAGTTCTGGAATGGAATGGAATCATTGACGAACTATGAAAGGGCTTCATGCAAGGAACATCCCCGACAAGTTTCATCATCATTGGCCTAGTTGTTACAAAGGAGATGTCGTCTGAAGGAAAATGTTAACAGACGTACGACGTACGCCGGACAGTGAACAATCCTAATAGCTCACTCTGGAACTTTGTGCCAGGTGAGCTAAAAAACACTCAACAATAACATTCTAGCAGCTATACCTATAAGGGCAATACCCAATAACCTATCTACATTAAATGCAAAAGAAGTATATACTGTAATCACTAAAAATTTCTTTAATATATCATGATTTACAGTACACAGACTATGGTCGTGATTTACAGTATGCAGACTTTGGTCGTGATTTACAGTACACAGACTATGTACGTGATTTACAGTACACAGACTTTGGTCGTGATTTTCAGTACACAGACTATGGTCGTGATTTACAGTACACAGATTTTGGTCGTGATTTTCAGTACACCAGACTTTGGTCGTGATTTACAGTACAAAGACTTTGGTCGTGATTTACAGTACACAGACTATGGTCGTGATTTACACTGTACACAGACTATGATCGTGATTTACAGTACACAGACTATGGTCGTGATTTATAGTTCACAGACTATGGTCGTGATTTACAGTACACAGACTATAGTCGTGATTTACAGTACACAGACTATGGTCTTGATTTACAGTACACAGACTATAGGAATGTATAAGCTGATCATGATCTACACTGGTTGCCAAACCTGAATGTCACTTCTTGCACAGTGGGGATCATGATCGCAAGAAGCTTGTTTATACCTCACCTTATTATACAGCAGTAGAAGTCTTTTCTTGGTCAGGAATTCACGTAGACTAACACCGTGGTCTAAGAACAGTTCAATAAAGTCTGTCCTGTTTAATTGTATGGCAGAAAACATCACATCATCTAAACTGCCAGTCTGAAATAAAACAAAAGAACCATAATCATGACACTGTATCACTTACTTGTGTACCATTGCCCTTCATGTCAAAGTCACAATAAATTATCACAAATATTACACAATTTACAGTGCATGATTGTGCATGCATTTATGTATGAAACCTTCTAAAACCTTACCGGCCATCTTTTATCATCTGTGAAGATGTCACTTTTGGCCACGTCTATTCTGTTCCAGGCCAATGCAAGACGTAACTGATCCATCACCTGGTTCTTGTTTGCTGTAAGATAATGAAAACTACCTCATGTAACTATGATAAGATTGGAGGCCCAGTGGTATGTTTTCCTCAGAACGAAAGGGTCAAGGGTTCAATCCCATCCAGTGCCATAATCATGGTAGTGTACTTAGGCAAGTCACAGATAATTCCTCATTGCCCCTCTCACTCTTCGAGGTTGATTTCATCTGGAGTGAGTCTTAAGAGTGATTAAATCAATATGAATTGTAAGAACTTGTTTTGCAATCAAATTATAAAAAAAATAGTGTAAATTATTAAAGTGATGACGGTAACCAATTGACAACAGACACAACACAACTTGACAACAGAGGCAAACTCTTTTGGCAGAAGTGCATCTAGAAGTTCTTCACTTTTAACTTTTCCTCAACATACAAACAGTATTACACATTTAATGATCTTCTAAGTTACAGACCTACCTTTCAATAATGCCTGCAACATAACAACATCTATTTCTTTCACCCCTGATTTGTTATCAAGTTCAAACACTGATATAAAGTCACATTTCTCAAGACAATCTTTTATTCTTCTGACATGAGTGTCCACATCACTCTTAAACTCTCTCTCTACCATTTCCTGTACTTCCAAAAGCAATGAGTCATCCATAAACCTACGAGTCCTGTAAATAAACATGTAAGAATGCTTGGTATTTTCTTCAGAGTGTAAAAATAAAATGCGGAAAAGAACATAAATTGCCTGCATTACTGCTTAAAGTGACATTATGCGCATTTTTTCAAGTAAAAATCCAGCTGAAGATGGTGTGTGTACAAAAGCGTAGAGGAAATAATAGCTTTTAACCCAATACACCAAACTCTTCACGCTACCAGTATGTAATAATAACTTTCCAAATATTGATTTTCTTATTTGACTGGGAGAGTCAATTTAAGAAAAGAACAACTGCATGCAGGAGTTGCTTCCCTTCCACTGCCGAAATCTCTACAAACATCAACAACGACACAATCAACTATCATTTTATCAGTCCGATTTTTTTATATCTAAAGCACCAACTTCAAATACTAATGTGGCATACTCATTAATTTAACATATTTAAATGAACAGCAACCAAAAATTGCTTTTATAAAACTGTCACCAAAAATACACTATGTGCAGTAAGATGCGCATAATGTCACTTTAAAGAAAAAAAAGTTCATTTCCCCCATTAGAAATGTCAATCCAACTGTATTTATTCCCTATAATCAAACTATTTTCCAGTACTTTGTTTCTTTATTAAAGACAGTGATCAAACACTGTAAAAGTCAGTTTTTTAAGCGAGGCTTTTATTTTTGCGATTGAAGCAATTTTAGAATTCATTAAACTCACCAAAATAGCAAACAAACGATGATAAAATATAACATAGTGCTTGTTTGCAAATTAAAAAACTTGCAAATAAATAGAAAATTTTAAAATCGCGAAATAAACAACTTGCAAATATAAAGACTTTAACAGTATACCCTAGTGCTATAATTAATAGTTCTGACTTCTAATAATACTGGTCACATAAGAAAACTCACTCATATCAAGTATGATGCATAAAAACATATCCTGAATTTTAAGATGTCACATTTTCCAGTACATTGTATTAGCGGTGATGTAGAGGTTAAGGTGTCTGCCGCAAATCCCGGAGGTTGCGGGTTTGAGCCCCACTGGGGTCACGACCGTACCTCCCAATATGACACCAGTACTGGTTTTCCAGGAAGTGAACTAGAGACTGACTCTATAATTACAAGCTTTATTCACAATCGAGCTAAAATAAACTAGTATAAACTATAATTATCAAACATGCTATCTTTTTCGACATACTTCTTCTGTTTTTTCCCTTCCTGATCAACGGCTTCAATTTCTTCTTCTTTGGCATTCTGATAAGCATAGGCAAGAATATCAGCAGCTCTTCCTGACCCCTTCACTATCACAGAAGGTGTGTTGTTTTGTATGGACTGATGTACTGTCTCGAGGGTTCCTGGCCCTCCTTCCAACACAAGCAACACAATAGGCACAGACACTGCATCTGTTAGAGTGAACATGGTAAGAATATAGAAATCTGTATCATATTAAGACACAATTGCAGCTCTGTGAGGCAAAAAATTGATAGGTGTGTTTCTGGTCACCTGACTGACCTTAACCTTTCTGCCGACCTCAAACATTTTTAAATGTAAAACATAAAAAAAGACCAATTTTCAAGTAAAAAAAAAAAAAGGCAAAATAAAATAAATAAATACCAACTGAACGACCCTATTTTTTTTGCAAGGAGACCCAAAACACACATTTTTTTGGCCTTAAAACCATATCATTCACAACAAACACAATATGCTTTCATTGTTATCTGTATGTCATAATATCATGTTCTACATCATACAAGACCATTTTTTAAAGTAGACTACATGTTATTTTTTTCATTATTCTTTTGTTATAATTCACAATGGCATTATTAAAGGCTGCTTTCAGAATGTATTACCGGTTCCCTGCAATGTTGATCTGCTTTTTGTTTCTCTTTATTTGAACAATGTAAACTGTTTTAAACCTCAGATTTTTTTTCTAGTTACATTCAGACTAAACATTTTGCTCAGTATAATGTCATTCAACTACAGGTACACTTAACATGTTTAGAAACGCAAAGACTTCCCCTGTTGAACATTTTTATTTAAATGACTCTTTTGTTTTTTCTATTTAAGTCATTTTTTGCGATTCATTATTGAAACTTTCACAAGAATTCAATTTTATATTGTTTTTGTTGTGTATGAAATTTGAATAAATTTGAAACACGATAACATTGTTAAAATAAATATTTTGCCACTTTTGCATTTCTAAACCTGTTGAGTGTACATGTATGTTACTGTTTATTCATTATGTGACTTCCACTGTGTTCATGTAAGCAATATATACACGAAAGTCTGACTGAGAGATATTCAGAAAGTAAAGGTCGATTCAAGGATGTTCAAATCTAGTTATTATCTAGATTACTAATGGCAAGTGTTTGTTTCAAAGGTTAAGCAAAATAAAGTTAAACAATAGAGTACAACCAGATCACATGGAAAGTATTCTTTGCACAGGAAAATCAAGTAAACCATTAACTAATATAATGTATAGAATAAATGTTAATAATACACTCAACAGGTTTAGAATTGCAAAAGTGGCGAAATATTTATTTTAACAGTGTGAAATCTTTGCGTTTCTAATATCGGTTAAGTGTATTAGCTATGAAAGCTGAATGAATCATTTACAATGAGACATTGAGTTTAAACACGCTTCAATTTAGGTTAACTGATTTTGTTTGTAATCGTACTTATTGGGTCCACCATCCTCTAAAGAGGCTATAATCGGTGCGACCCGTTAGGTTAACTGACATAGATCAATGCCTTCTCTTGGCAGTAAAAAATCTTGAACTTTAGTGTTACATCTAAAGTTATTGTTTATAATGTTATAAATGCAACAATTTGTAAATAGATTAAACATACTGTCTCCTGTATCGGTTCTTATTTTAGCTATCTTGTTTTCAAGTCTGGCTCGGAATGGAATCTCAACGGCAAACTTGTGCTGTGTAGCATTGTCAACTAGGATGAAATGGGTGTGGTTAGGATCTAGGAAACTCTCCTTTGGTTTTTGTTCTTTCTCAATTCTGTAGTTGGCTGGCCACAGACCCTTACACTGTGTGGAAATAACAAATATGATCTATATATCACAATGTAAAAACAGTCTCATGACAAAACTTATGAAATTTACATTACTGCATGTACACAAATATTTGTGAGCTTTGAATATTAACAATATTCAGGATGATATTTACATATAATTTCCTTGAATCTGATGTTTCACACAATAACTTCTACACATATTTTTACATTAATTTCATAGAGTTTTTGTTGTCCCTGATTCAAAACTGCACTATTTAATAACACCTACAACCCAAAAATGGGGGACCATATCACATAAATTTGATTCTCAGCGGCTAACTAACATACACATACGTGGTACAGTAACCTTTTCTAGAATCTTCTCTGACAGTAATTTACATAAAATATAATTTAGCCATAAACAGTATAATAAATCATGTATTGTAACTGAAGTCCTAAATGCTGTTCTACTTTGGCAAGGTATAGGACACTCTATCTACTTTGGCAGGGTATGAAAAGCTAAGTTACTTTAAGGCAGTAAATCTTAGCCAACTTATAAATTAAAAAATCACAGCCAGATTCAACCTAATGGTTTATGAATTGTGTAACCCAGTCAAAGGTTAAGAGTAGACCTTTTACTAGGTTTTCATAGCTTAAAAGGAATTTTCAACATACATCGCCGTTAGTTAAAGCTGCCCTGTTTTGTATACAGCCCCAGGGAGCTATACCAATAGAAATTATGGGGTTCTTTGACGTAGAAGCGACACCAAAATCTTTCACAGCTTCTCCGACATGCTTCATTACACCAGCATGTGTACCTCCTGTAACTATCCAAGCTCCTGAAATACAGAAATTTTTTCCGCTTGAAATTAATTGATGTCATTTCAGATTTGATCTATTTAGCAGATTTAGCTATACATACTTCCCACGTGTACAATATTATATATTTACCTCTCTTTTTCTTTACTGTCAGCCATTTTGATAGACAAAACCACTAAGCATTAACAGTGACATAATGCGCATCTTACTGCACAAAGTGTATTTTTGGTGACAGTTTTATAAAAGCAATTTTTGGTTGCTGTTCATTTAAATGTTTTAAATTAATGATTATGCCACATTAGTATCAGAAGTTGGTGCTTTAGATATAAAAAGATCAGACTGATGAAATGATAGTTGATTGTGTCGTTGTTGATGTTGGTAGAGATTTCGGCAGTGGAAGGGAAGCAACTCCTACATGCAGTTGTGACTCTCCCAGTCAAATAAGAAAATCAATATTTGGAAAGTTATTATTTCATACTGGTAGCGTGAAGAGTTTGGTGTATTGGGTTAAAAGCTATTATTTCCTCTACGCTTTTGTACACACCATATTCAGCTGGATTTTTACTTGACAACCACATTTTCTTGAACCTGATGAGCCATCTGCCCATATTAGCATTACGGATTAATTATGTTTATAAATTTGATTATTTTATGATTATTTAGTAGATTCTTCACTATTAGCTTATAATGGATAATTTTTGGGCAGTGTTCATTAGAATAGGGATAACTGTTTCGTGATTTTGACATTTGCTACAGTATATACATTTGTATGGGTTTAAACAGTCATAACAGCTCCGGCAAACGCCACCGCCTTATTGTTTTGCGACTATAAAAAAACTGTATAAACAGTCGCAATATCAAAATAACAAAATATTTAATTGTATATTGTACAATACATTATACTTAGAATGATTATTTCAAAAAGTCATACGTAAGATAATCCTATTACATACCAGTGGTTAATGCTGTTTTCATGAGACCTCGTCTAAACGTCTCTTTCAGGCGCTTGTTCATCTGGAAGTTTTTAGCGCCCCCTGTGACTGAGATCAGCAGATTTGGTTTGTCTAGTCCCCACACCTTCATCATGAGATCCAACATGTCCGACATCTTTGTATCAACGTCTACTCGTATATACTGCACCAAAGAAATGGTACTTAAGTGAATTCAATCAAAATATCAAAAAGATCTAGCTCTTTAATTTTGGAGGAAGGCGGCAAAACTATTTATTAATTATACATAAAATCAAAATTGATGTCCAGTCCTTCAATAAAGATCAACTTTGTGCCAGATAGAAATCAAACATATTTCACTTTTTATGAGTGACTAGAAACTACGATTTTTAAACAACAAAAAAGAAAAACAATATAAAAATTAACTTGTCCAAAATTTAAGATGGTAATGAAAATTGACTTTGATTTGTATTTATTATCATATAACTGCATATAAAATATTATTTATATTCCAACAATTGTCTAAGAGTTATTAATCAGATCTCAATGATTCTAAAAAGAAACAGTGAATCAATTTTTAATCATGCAGTCAAGCTATTTAATTCAAATGACATACCTTTCCAACATTTCCACCATAACCAACAAATTCAATGTCTCCGAATGCGTTTGTAGTTCCCTGCAGTGAATGTTTCTTGTAATCCCACTTGACTTCTTCATCTGGCCCAGAAAGACTCATTTTCTGGACTTTTTTAATGTGTCTAGCATATGTGTAGCCACACTGGCATAGTACCTTGCTCTTACTGAAGAACACGTAACATATTCCCGCTGTGTAAAGTTTTACTTTAGTCACACTGGCAAATTTCAAATATTTTAAATAGAGATACATATATAAAAAGGGGGGGGGGGGGGGGGGGGTTTTTTTTTTGGGGGGGGGGGGGGGGGGGGGGGGGTTTTTTTTGGTGGGTGTTTTTTTTTGGGGGGGGGGGGGGGGGGGGTTTTTTTTTTTTTTTTTTTTGGGGGGGGGGGGGGGGGGGGGGGGGGGGGGGGGGGGTTTGGGGGGGGGGAGGGGGGGGGGGGGGGGGGGGGGGGGGGGGGGGGGGGGGGGGGGGGGGGGGTTTTTTTTTTTTGTGGGGGGGGGGGGGGGGGGGGGGGGGGGTGTTTTTTTTTTTTTTTTTTTTTTTTTTGGGAAAAAAAAAAAAAATTTTTTTTTTTTAAAAATTATATAAAAAAAAAAAAAAAAAAAAAAAAAAAATTTTTTTTGTGTGGGTTTTCGCCATGTATTATTTACTCTAAATGCTCAATGTATAATATTATAACCAAACAGATTTTTGTATAAGGTTGAACTAGCTTTTTAGCGAGGATACTTTTACCTGCTTTTTTATTTTTAATCAATGTAAAACCATGTTGTAATGTTTTTAAGTAAAACTTACTCATCTTGTGGGATGGAATTGGGTACAGGTATGAAATGTGAGCAATCTCGTCTTTTGATGTGACTAAAGATCCATCTGGTCTCTTCATCCATTTCCTGAAAGAAAATGCACATAAGTTCAGTAAAATGCACGTAAGTTTAGTAAAATGCACGTAAGTTTAGTAAAATGCACGTAAGTTTATACTTACTACTGCCAATTGGGTCATTAAATGATGAAAATTTTGCAATTTGTGAACAGCAGACTTATTCGCGTATATTAAATTTGCAAAAGGAGAATTCTTTAATTAAGAAATAATAAATGTGTCCCTGTATTTTATCAGTTTAATAAAATACAGTCAGGAATGTTGGAGTGCGTAGTAATTAAATCATGAGTGCGACGCCGACATACTGATTTAATCATTTTCCTTCGAACCTGAAGATTGGCTGTATTTTATTAAATGCGAATAAAATATAGCCAAATGGATTTTTTATATGGTTGACTACTTTTTAGCAGGATAATTGTACTTTGTAATAATTACCACAAACTGTTGTAATGTTTTTAAGTAACAACTATTCCATCGTAACTTGCAAGGACGGACATGCTATTGTGAGCAACCGTCTTTTATGGACTAAAGACCATCTGTCTTCATCCATTCCTGGAAAACGTGCATGTATATTTATCGTAAAATCAAGTAATTTATAGCTTCTTTGCCATTGGTATATCTAAATTGCAAGAGACAGTTGCGGATAGTATTGCAAGGAGAATTCTTTAAGTAAATCTATGTTAAATGAATCTTTCACAAGGAACTTCTCCAAAATAGCGAAAATTAAATCATAGCAAATACTACCCAATTTACAGTAAACAGTAAAAATCTGTGCGGATCTTTTTATAGGAACTTGTAAAATACAACATACACACTTATTTCTTGTTGTATGATTGTATCACAACAGTAAACCATTTCTAAAGTTTGTTAATTATAAAAATGTCACAGAAGATACAACATAATTGCACCAAAGGGAACAAGTATTTCCATATACGGTATTATAGGCTCTCTCCTACCCTAACTGTTCATCATTTACACGCTTGGGAGGAGGGGAGGGGGGGGGACTTAGGGGGTGAACATTTTAAAATCACATTTTTATGTACAATACGTAACTTTCTTAGTAATGGTAAAATCTAACAACAAAGGTCACTTCAAAAAGTCTTATAAATAAACATTATACTAAGACCTGATATGTTTATTTATCTATCATATTCTGGTGTATCTGGCATATATCGCTTACTGTCATTTACATTTAAATTACGGTTATTTAAAGTATCAGGATCAACTTGTATTCATGATATACAAAAATAAATTTACAAATAGAATAATGATAGAACCATGTTATATTCACTTTAAGACAATGCTGACAATTATGCCTTTCTTTCATTTTCAAGTAGTTTCTTCAGGAAAAAGAGTTGCCAGAAAGTCTTTCTAATTTTCTGCAATATCATTGCAAAAAATACTGCGATACATTTCTAACATGTACTTGTCAATTTAGAAAGCGTACTTAGGAATGTTTTGGGTACAAATAAAGAAATTTCCCCCAGTAAGACAGCTTTCTTGGTAAAATAAGAGCTACTTGTAATTGTGCTCCGGGAACTTTAACAAGCCCCCCTTCCATACAGTGCTCATTGTTTTGGCAATGACTTGTAAGGAAAAAAGTTATGAGTTCTTAATTTCTATAAAAAAAACAAGGAATAAATTGCAAGTATTGTTTATAATAAGTGATAAATATTTTTTCATTTTGCATCTGAGTAACGTACACATGCACTAACCAGGCTTTGAGACTTCAATTCAAGTAAAACATTTCCAAACCGTCTTTTCTGATCCCTTTCTGCCTCCATATCCCTCTTACAAGCCTTGGCTTGAGATGTCAGCTCATGAAGAACATTGGTATGTTTCTTTATAACAGAATCACTCCTTCGATCAAGGTTATTCTTTGATTTCTCATTGTCAATTGAACTATTACTACTAAAAACTTTATTTTCGAACTGGGTGAGAAGTCGCTGTGTGCTACCGTTCATTTCCTTAGAAGCATCAGTAACATCAAATGCTGTCTCTTCACAGCCTGTTGAACTATCGCTGCTCAGCGAACCAATAAACCTCACAGCTCGGCTTACTGCTTTGAATTTTTTAGGTTTATTTGAATGCTCATCAACTGTTGTTTTAATGGGCGCTGAAGTTTCTTCATTAGAAACCTCGACAAATATATCTTCAACCGACCTTTCACTAGCTGGAGAATCCAGAGACCAGGTTGTTTCCTGCTTAACAACAGGATATGCATTTTCTCTTATGTAATCGTAATCAGCTATAGTGCTTCTTTCACAACAAGCAAGAGCAAGTATATCTTCCTCTTCATCAAAGACCGACTTTTCATCCTCATCTTCATGTGGCAAACCATTCCTATCCAAATCTTCATCTCTATCTTCAATTCTAACTGGGGAGTCTAGAGACCATTTTAGTGCCTTATGAACAGGAAATGCATTTTCATGTATATAATCATAATCAGCTATAATGCTTCTTGACCGAAAAGCATCTACCTGATCTCCTTCATCAAATACTGATTTTGTAATCTCTTCTTCATCAACAGCTGACATGGCATCCCTATCAGAGTCTTGCCCTCTATCTCCACTTCTAATGCTAGTGCTTCTTGCTTCAGTAATTCCATCATGTGCAGGCTCTATGTTATTGTCCAGATCGTTTTCATCTTTCATGTTACCACACACATCAAACACATTCTGACTGTCACCTAAACCATCATCTGGCACATAACCATTTTGATCAGATCTGGCTTCAGGTAAAGGATAATTTCCACTATCACTAAAACATCTAGGTACTGAGGCTGACATGGTACTCTCAGTAGAACTTCCAAAGAAAGAGTCATCTGAAAAGACGTGCTTCCTTTTCCCTCTTCTCTCCTCTAGTAGGGGCTCCTCACTCGCTGTTCGTACAAACTTGCTAGAAAATTTTTCCATGTTATACGGGTTCTTGAATAAGAATGTTAAATGAAGTTTGCATTCATCCTCTATTTTTCTATAGAGTTCTTCTAATGATATCTGCTTTTTCTAATCTTCTGGTGCCTGAAAAAAAATGATATATAGATACAGTTGTGGGGGGGGGGCGGGGGGGCCCCCCCCCCCGGGGGGGGGGGGGGGGGGGGGGCGACCCGTATATTAATACAGTGGCTGCTGTTTTATTTGTTAATTTTTAAGACTAAAAATAATTCAAAATATAGAAATGACCCCTGAAAGCTGGTAAAAGCTAAATACTATGGTGTACCATTTGGGTCAAAAGTAGCAGGTATCACAACTAGTTATAAAATAACCTGTAGGTACAAATTTTATTACAATTAAGTTGTTATATCTGTTTCTTTTGACCCAAATGGTACTCCATAAAATACAGACATCTTTATATTAGTTGTTACTATCTATTTCTTTTGATCCAAATGGTATGTCCTAATTAACGGACAGAGAAGTCGGTTGTAGACATTTTTAAAACAAAAGTTTAAAGCAAGTGACCCTTTACACAAAGTTCAGCTGTCTGAATGATTTTTACGTTAAGTCTGTACAAACTGCTATTATAACAATGTATTTATTTAAGTTTTTAGTATTGAGCACATTTTTCAGGCAGCCTAACCATTTTTTAATGGATGATAAAACATGGACCAGCTAGCAAGTTTGAGAAAAAAAACTCATATTTTATTTGTTGATCTGACATAAATAACCTGTTTTTGCTCCACTAAAATGTGAAAACAGTTCACGAACATGACTGTGTCTAGCAAATATTCCAATTAGTCAAAAAATAATTTAATTCATAATACACAATGCCATATGACTCTACAATTAAAAATATGTATTTCATTATCCATTAAGGAAAACAGTTTTTTTTAATTAAAGAAGAAAAAATTAAAAACAAAAGGGCTTACTTTCTCCAAACATTACAAATTTACATCCGCACATGGAAAGATCTAAGATTTCAATCACACATAAAATTATATACTTATTTTATCCACTTGAATGACCATACAATTTTAACTTCTGTAGTGAAGATAACATCAAGTTTAACACAGCAGAATTAACATTAAGAGGCCCTTAAGCATATAAACAACAATAAGTAGACCATAACCACTTATAAATACAGATAGACTTTGAACATCCTGTCTTTTCATCCTTGAAACATGACAATGTCCGTAAAACTTTTCAAGGAATTTGTTGTGAACTTCTAAAAAGGGATCTTCTTATATTATACTTCTTCCAGCATCAATACTGTGAACTAAAGGAATCATTCATTTTCCAAGTAAACTGATTAAAAATCAACCGAGCTTTTACAATTTATATAAGGAAGTAGTATTTTGCAACTAATTTTTTGTTAAATTGGGATTGTGGGTTTATGTTTCTTAAATGTGATATGATCTTAAAATGCTTCAAATTATATTCTGTACTGATGTTTCCTAAAATTACTTAAAAAATACTTACCACAAACAGTTAATCCCACTGAAATGATGTATTATTATTAAACACAAAAAGTCATAATACTTTTTTGGTAAAATATTGATTTACATTTTTCTGTTGTGTTGACAAATTTTGTATTATTATACAAAAGCCTGACCTAGCTGACACCTACTATGATTATTAAGTTAAAAAAAACAACAACAATTTGCAAATTCAGTAAATATGTTAAAATTTAAGACAGACGGTAACGTCATGAAACAGACCCATTAGTGCATTAAATGCATTCAACCTTTCAATATGTAGAGGCATATGATACATGTATCTTTGGTTATAAAAGGCCTGGTTATATGCTAACCTGTATTTTTAATGCAACATCTAATTTCTTCTTACATTTCCATTATCTCGATCATATCACTTTGCACCTGTAGCTTCAATCTTTCAAAAATTCTACTAGAAATGTATATATAATTTTGTTTATTTTATGCTAACTAATGAAATACTGTGTCAATCTATCAGTGAAATATAGTGTAATGATACAGAGATCATATCAGCCATCGTGCGGGTGATATAGGTCTGCTGGAACTACTTTTTTCAGTCTGCTGGAACTACTTTTTTCAGTGGTGCATATACATAATTTAGCTTTTGTTTTAATAGATCTAGAAAGCATAAAATGACAAAAAAAATGTTTGCAATATAACTCAACTCAAAGTGACACAATTTCCACATTTACTCTAGCGTTTTGCGCTCGTCAAAATATTAAAGTTGTATCACTTTTTTGAGACAAAGGGCAATAACTTTGTAAATACTATATATAGAGTTATGGTTCTTGTACACTGCACTTCCTCTTATTGTGCTTGATCATTGTAAAAAGGTTGCCTTGAATACCACACCACGTAGTTTTCAAGTTATGCTCTGCAGACAAGGAATTAGGCCTTAACAAAGGGCAATAACTCTGTAATGAGTCAACATGGAGTTATGGTTCATGTGCACTACACTTCCTTTCAATGTGCTTGAACATTGTATGAAGTTGTATTGAATTTCAACAAGTAGTTTTTTTTTTATGCTCCGGACAAGGAAAATGCAACAGATCGGATCACTTACCGACTGTTTCAACGCTGGCCCGACATGACCAACCACCGGGTACTCCATATAGCCCCAAACTTCTTTAGTGAGATTAAGTTAAAAAAATAAAATTGTTACCTCAATAATTCAAGGACTGGATGCTAACAGATGGTTGGTGTCCTTGGGTGTATGCTGTGGTGGTTTGTCTGTTCCACTTCGCATCATTCCAAAAACTGATTCTTTCACTTCAGAGATGGCGATGAAAGCGACGCGAGTTGCTGGTGACTGTATGCCCGTCTTAGCATGGTGACGGATCAACACAAACTTATGTTGTTCCTCATTAGGGAAAACTGACAAAAAGCAATGTTATGATACAGGCCAGAGTTGTTGGACACACAAGGTACTAACTGTTGGATTTAAACAGCAGCATAAATCAAGAGACTTTAATCTTTCATAAGTATTCAAGAAATTTGGTTTATTTTGCATTTTGTCTCTAGTTGTAGAGTATAAATGTATGTTATATATAATTTCAAGGCAGATTTCCACACATGTTATAGATAGTTAAAATAACTACAAAATACAATTGTCTAAAGACTTTTGGAGGGCACAGTATTTGACCATTTGCATACTATAATACCGTACTATCTCAAACATACTGTACTCATATTGGTACATACATGTATACTATGCCTATATATTCTACTTCTTATGTATCATTTATTGGAAAGACAGCATCATAATGCATACCGTATTCTTCCCATTTAAGAGCCACGCCCCTAAATAAGTACATGCTCATCAATTGGAAATGAACTAGTGTGCAGAGTATAAATTACAATCAAAGACAAAATACATTTACTCAATATGATGTTAGCTTTAATTAAAGTACATTGTCGTATGCTGAAGATAATGGAAATAAAACAGCTTCTAAGCCTTTTCTGGTAGAAAGAAAGCTAAAGTATGAATAGTGACACACCCGCTATACTTGCTGTAGATACAACTGTGTGAGTTTATAATAACAAGTGTCCCAATTACATGTAAGCACCCCACCCTTTCTGAAATCTCTGAAGTCACCAGGATGCTAAAAAGAGAGAAAGACCAATACCCTGGCTGTTTTCAACAGATATATCTTAATGTCTGAGTTAATGTTTAATGATGCACATACCAACGGAGCTCCGCCCACGTTTTCCACTTCCACAGCCTGGTCGTCATATCTGATACTTTGACGACTCCCTGATATGTCACACGGCCCTATTGGGGGCTTGGTGTTTGGCCCAACCTTGGCAGACATCTCAACATTAACCTATACCACATGTACCACAGTGAGGTTCATTCATGACAATCTACCTGAAATGTGAACAAATTGCTCCAAATAGCGTGAAATCAACAAAAACCTTGACAGAGTTATGTCCTCTTGTCTGTTGATGAAGGTCGTGATGGTAAACAAGTATGGTTAGTTTCAAAGCAATACCTCCAATGGTTTTGAAATAAAGTGAGGTGGTGACGATCTACCTGAACCTAACCAAGCTCAATACACTTTCTAAGTAAAAATAGGGCCATAATTCTGTCAAAAACCTTGACAGAGTTATGTAATCTTGTCTGCAGATGGAGGTTATGATGGTAAACAAGTATGCTAAGTTTCAAAGGTCCAAACTACCCTTATACTTTTGAAATAAAGTGGTGGTCAACTTAAAAGTTAACCAAGGTGTGACGCCAATGCCACAATAGCAAACTTAGGACTCAAGTGGGCCAAGTATGAGTGACACTTTCATAAAAGTCCCTGAGCTAAAAATGGCATAGTAGTCATAATCCCCTTGATGGATTTTAAACATTTTAATTTCAAAATATTTTTTTTTTTTCAATCATTCGCTATAGTTAAGTTAAACTAGAGACAAATAAAACATTCAGTAATTTTTTTTTTATTCAATATAATTATGCTTTTCCGCCTGTAAAATTCATCAAGGGGATTATGACTACTTAGCCATTTTTGGACCAAGGGGATTATGACCAAGGGGATTTTGAATTACACTCCTCAAATATACATGTAGTAGGTTCCTTGTCTGAGTTGACTAAAAATAGAACTTGATCGTGATCCAGTGAAGATTTGGGTAAATGCTATCTGATTGTAAAATATTAGATATAGATCATAGATATATAGAATGATTTATGATTAACAATGAAGAAGACAAGTACCTGCTGCCATTGTTTCAAATATTTGAATTTGGACTGTGTGACACGGATATAAAACATGTCTACAACGACAGTTATAGATACTTCACCTTTGATTTATATCTTTATAATAATATTACTATCGTGATATTACATTTATGTATCTTGAATGAAAGGAAAAGGTGCACTGGCTATTACTGCAGGGTCCTTTTACATGTAACCTGCAAACAAAGACCACATTTGTAGCTTCCAAACAGTGGTCTTTTTTTACAGGTTTGACTGTACATAGTAATGAAAACAAGTCAGTGAAAAACGCAAGAACTTTTATCTCTTTAAAAGGAACATTTAAAAATATATATGCAAATGTTTTCTGCAAAAAATGCAAGTTTCAACAGAAATTTAATGGCCATAATAATGTTAAACGATATGCCGGAATAAGTAAATTATAAATAAAATGAAAATAATGACACTATATGAGTTTTCTATTTGTATTTGCCAACCGGTATGCTATATTTGCCCTTTTGATATAGTGAAACCGGTTGGCAAATACAAATAGAAAACTGGTATAATACGTGTCATGATTTTCATTTTATTTACAATGAGTATTTCTGCTAATACTAAATGAGAAAATTTGCTTACCAACTTTCATGTTACAGCATCGAATGATTACAGTAATAATTTGTCCTCAACATCCACTTATCATACCTCAGTTAGATTTAACAGATTTCGATATCTTGATCATAATACAATATCTATCGATAAACTTTTATTTACGAGTGACCTGTAAGTGACATTTCTTATCAATAAAACAGGTCATGCAGCAGGAACTGATTCTATTGTTAAATAAAACTTTGCAATAAAGGATATCCTTATTCCATTAAATGGCCTGACACGTCATAACGCGACAGAATAGCTTCGTGGATGAAGTGCCCCTTTATGAACTATCAAATAAGTTAGAAGGTATACTTGTTGGTTTGAGCCCCTTTAAAGACCTACTTTGAATAACAGCAATACGCAGATATTTAGTTGTTTTTTTTTATTTTCATACAGTCATGTATTTTTACAGCCATTTTTGTTTTATTCTATCAGATATACAGTCAAACTTGTGAACAAAGACTACTGACCCGAAGAAGCTACAACAGTCTTTGTTGACAGGTGATCTTTATTTAAAGGTGCTTTATTAGTTGATGAATAGTATATGGTTCCTTTCTTGTTCATCTTTATTTGCAGGGTGGTCTTTTTGGAGGTGGTCTTTAACTCCAGTCTGACTGTATTTTAATTGTCTCTATTGCTGTTTCATTTTTAATAATAAACATTTTAATAATTATTTAGTTGGTAAATCAATAAAACAATTATTAAAGTGATATTACAGACTTGCATTTTGTTTTTCGTAGTTTTATTTATTACATTTTACAGAATACTACATTGTAGAACACACAATGTCATCCCAGCAAACACGCGACGTCGGTACAACGTTGGATCAACGTTGGATTTTGGTCGGTCAAACACTGTCATGAATCCGAACGTCAATCAACCAATGTATCAAGACGATTATCTTTAACGCTGGAACATCTTGATTGAGGTCGTAATTCTAAAAGCTTGTAATCTCCGGAAACTATTTTATTAAATCGTGTGATCAAATTGATAACTGAAACTGCAAAGTTTTTGTGATTTTTTTATCAAATCCTAGAAACTATTGCCCTTTGTCAGATAGGTGGCGCTGCAATAGGGGAAATATATTTGTTAGGTAGGGCATTTCAACGGATGTTAACATTTTACTTTTGCTTCTATAGCATTGGCTAGGAAAATGAAAGACAGCAAACCGGCAAGGAGTTTCGATCTCAGTTGAACATAGAAGCTATACAGCAGTTTGAAAAGGTAAGATGTAAAATGGATTTGATTTCTTTATAGTTTATCTACATTAGTACAAACGATACCTGTTTGCGTGACCATGCATTAATTGACGTAACGTATCGATTAAACAGAATTGTCCATACCCACCAACCTAATAATTCAATACGGGGTATAAGCTTTACATTAATATTGTTTAGATAATGCTTTTTCATATTTTTATTAATTATTTCTATCTTTTTGATAAGTATGATAAAAAAACGTTTCACATGAAGCATTAGCATAAATTCCAACTTAATCTACAACGGCATATAAAATGTGTACATGACATAATTAATCATTAATGTAGTGGGGAAATTCGACATGTATTCGGCCTGGCACATCTGGGTTAATGGTATAATAAATGCTATTCGGGAAACGTGATTACTCAGCTTTCATCTTTGATCTTTAAGTATTTTAACTTTTAAAAAGTACAGAATCCAAATGTTTATTAAAATGTAAAGAATGGTTTTTTATGCTTAACCATATCATTCTGTACTGATGTACTATGATGATTCTAATAAGTGATCATATATCTTGTTTAAATTCTATTGAACTCTATTTACATTTTATTATATTTTCAGATTATTGTCCAATGAACTTATGGCAAAGTTCTACTTGAAGAGCATTACACAGAAGCTCACCTTCGCATCAATCTCTGCATATGGACATGAATCGGTAAATATACATTTTGATACATTGATTATGATGGTGCACACAATCTCTGTCGCAAGTAACTGAAACATTTAATACATTGAAAAGCAGTTGCTAGTGAGTACTCATAAATAACTAATCAAACAATTGTTGTATTAACAATTACTTTCCTTTGGGTATAACTTTCAGCCAATAGATTTATTCGATTCAGTGACAAATAACAACTTGAGAGGGAATGATGTTCAAGTATTAAGATTTTTAATTTTTTTTATTATGTTTGCTTTTAGGGTTAACATGTGTTATAAGATATGTTTCTAATCACCTTTGATTTTTATTTTAGCCAATGCAATGAAGAGAAAAGTAAAGGAAAAGCTGACAAAACATGACATAACCTCTTCAATCCAAATTTGTTTGAAATATGCACCAGATCGGACGGTGGAGGACGAAAAAAATCAAACTGAAGAAAACAGATAATTTTGAAAAAAATCAAACTGACTGTCTTGTTGCAATGTGTAATTCTATAAGATCTCTTCTGTGATTGATTACGGTTTTGATTCCAGCAATACTTTACTGTTATAGTGATTTTATGTTGTTTGAAAGTGTGATATAGACCTACTAGCTAAAATTTAATCCATTTCTTGCTTGAGAACATGCTTTTAGTTGCTTGTACTTTAAAGTACCGTAATTTATTGCTTATATTTGACTGACTTAAAATATTATTTAAATATACTTAAATCTACCTATATTTCTTACCATTTGTAAATTTAAATAAACATTTTCAGAAAGACATTTTACTTTATTTTGAGGGGGTTTTTTGTTCTTTTTACCCAAAAGTTTATTTGTTTTGATATGCATGGTTTTGTTTATGTCTCTGCCTAATAATGATTATTACTATGACTAATAAAATATATTTAATACTGAACTGACACTTTCGTTGCTCATTTTAATCCGAGATGTCTGCAATCGGGGGAATGTTGTTTATTTAGGATATTGGATGGCTGGCAAAACCTGTTACTTGTTTAATTTGAACTAGGAATAGTTTGATTCAAGTCATAATAAAGTTGAATTTTAGTTGGAAAATGGTTGGATTCAGGTCGTAATACAGTTGGATTTAAGTTGGAAAATGGTTGGATTCAGGTCGTCATACGGTTGGGGTTTAGGTTGGAAAATGGTTGGATTCAGGTCGTAATACAGTTGGGTTAAGGTTGGAAAATGGTTGGATCAGGTCGGATTACGGTTGGGTTTAAGTTGGAAAATGGTTGGATTTACGTTGGGAAATGGTTAGACCACGCCGCGTTGTATCGACGTCAGAATCCGCCGCCCTAAAAAACTTTCAAATCCAAGCACCACCGGCCGTTGATCCAACGTCGGGGTCCAACGTCTAACCAACGTCTATACGACGTCATTTGTTTGCTGGGATGCATGACATTGTGGCACTTGCTATGACATCTTTTTGAATTCGGTCAAAAACTGTTATGAATGAAAGTACAATTAATTAATGTATAAGAAGATTATATTTAAGCACAAAATCTTGATACGCCTCTGCACAGCTAGACATTGTTTCAATGCAGTACGTACAAAAGGTAATTAATGCAAACTCTTAGTAAATTATTTCAAAGATGCATGCAGAAGTTTGGCAAGGGGAATAATCTGTTATAAAATAGATCTAAAGAGTTCTCTAACTTTATTGCTTGGCACTAGTATAAAGACACTAGGAAAATTTCAAATAAATCCAATTTATAAGTGGTTTACTGACATAATATTATGTGATTCATAGTAGCTCTACTGAAAAATTGAAACAAAATTTATATGTGCTTTATAATAGTTAATTTAATTTACTGTAGTTGCAGTAAAACTTTCAACCAAAGTTTCCAAGTCATTTGTGATACACATAAATTCAACTTGATTGTATAACAGTGGTTATTAGCTGATGTATAACAAACTAAGCCAGTAATTAACCTGTTAATATATTCAATACTGTATATTATTTGCTCATTTACTACAAAGTAGAAATGAAAAAAGCGCTCTCTATTTTTTATTGCGGAATTGTTTAAACAGTATTACTATCGGAAAATATGGCACATCTTGAAATTTCCGACGTAATTAAAAATTAAAGACAATCATAAAATACCACATCAAAATTAGTCAAAATTTAATAGCTATAGTTTCGTAATTGAATTCCAGTTTAAAAGCATATTGCAATTCCACTTCATCTAATTGCCATTACACATTTGGCACATTACGTAAAAAAGACATTATTTATACCAGTTAAGAAACAGTCAAATATTACTTTAATTTTAAATTAAATAGCAGTAAGTACATCCAAAATAAATTTATGCAAGTTTAAACATTGCATCAGTAAAATTAATAACAAAATTATTCCTAATGATTCGCAAAACACGAATGATAATTTTGAACCTCATACCAGTCTATAGTAAACTACATGTATGAAATTCAAATTTCATTTTGCTGCTGTCTTATAAAATAGAAACAGTTTAATTTTGTCAGCAGACTTAAAAGATCATATAAGAGAGGCAGAACAATGTCACAAGAGAACAGCTACGATTGTTAATACCGAAATTGCCCAAAAATAGCCCTTGTATCTCAAGGTGATCTGGTACCCAGTTAACAAGAGGGCCAAGATGGCCCTATATAGCTCACCTGCGACTTATGACAATATGTGACCAAACTTCAACTCTTAACTATTATCATAAGCACAAACATTCTGTTTGACCTAGGCAAGGCAAACCTTTGGACCAATTTACATGATGATTGGGTTGTAAATGTCACCTGTATGGCATACACAAGGTTTTTAACCAGGTGACCTAGTGTTTTACCTCAGATTACCCATATTCATACTCAACCTAAATTTCATCAAGACAGTCATACTGACAAAGTTTCATGAAGGTCCAATCAAAAACGCAACCTCTATTGCATACACATTGTTTTTCTACAATTTTTACCTGTGACATAGTTTTTGACCCTAGATTTCATCAAGGCAATCATACCGACCAAGTTTCATGAAGGTCCAATGAAAAATGCAGTCTATAGCATACACAAGGTTTTTCTATGATTTGACCCTGTGACCTTATTTTTGACCCTAGATAACCAATGTTCTAACTCAACCTAGATTTCTTCAAGGCAACCATACTGACCAAGTTTCATGAAAATCCATTGAAAAATGCAACCTCTATTGCATACACAAAGTTTTTCTATGATTTGACCCTATGAACTAGTTTTTGACCCCAGATGACCCATTGTTCAACTTCCATCGCCGCACAGTTTTGATTGCTTCGACATTTACGATTACTCATATTTCACTGATTGATGTAGGTATGAATATAGGTACATTTAACATGGAACTGTGTCACATTATAGAGCATCACTATCAAACTTAATCCTATTTTATAAAATCATAATACATTTAAATATTGGTTTATCTTGCCTACATGTACATATGTGCACACAAATATCTAATGGGGATGTATATGTAAAAGTGAGACGTAAAAGGCAGACAACTCTAAAACGCCAACCTTTAAAATCGGTTTGCCTTCTAAGTGGCAATATTAAGTGAGACAATTAGTAAATTTTGAGGGCTGAATGTGGAATAAGTGTAAGTTGGAGTTAAATCCAAGCAATTGCACTGTTCTAAACATAACTACATAGAAAAAGAGAAAAAGAACAACTGCATTATCCCAAAATTACAAAATTATTCACTGTCTGGTTGATATTCTGATGCCGTCATACCTTAAGCAGCCTGCGAGAGTGACTGGCCACATGATATCTTTAATCTTTTAACTTTTTTTCGCACTGACGTGCTGCTGCCAGTCAAACCCAACAGGGATGTTAAAATGGAAGGATAAATTGATAGATAGATAGAATTAAGTGCTTTTTATATCAAATGCACTTACATTCAGTTTCACATTCTGAATCATCATATCCTGGAAGCCTTCAAGAGTGATCTAGTCACAATATCAATCCATCTGCAAATTTCAAAATATTTTGTTATGAGCGCCACCTACTGGCGTTTTACAGCATCATCGGGTACTTTCACTTTCCAAAAAGTCAAAAATATGCACATAAGCATGTTCACAGTAATGTTTTTAGACAGGTTATTCCTACGTATATTTGAACAACATTCTTAATAGATCCTTACAGAGTTTACTTGATAATGTTTAAAACAAACAAAAGTTCAAAAAATTTAGTTTTGTCTGCCATGTTTCATGTTTTACAAGTCACATGACTGGTGCATGTCCAAATATTTAATCAAGTTGTCTTGTATGTTGAAAATTATTTGAGATTCTTACAACAGATCAATATTACAACATGGCCATGATGGCCAATTCTTCTACTAATATTTGATATGGCTGATATTTGTTGACATATCTACGTTTGGGTAAGGTAGTTCAACATTGTTTTGACAAAATTACATAGAAAAACATCAAAGCAGTGTGCCATTTCTATTTTATTCATCTGTTCATGAGTGCGTTAAAATTAAGTCACTAAGATCAATATATGGACATTTTAGACTAATGAATTGAGCAGCTCATGAAGGTGAAGAAAAACTTGTTAGCTTCCATACCCAGGAACATATGAAACAAGAAAAACTGTGATACAAAGTATCACAGCGGGCCAACAAACAATAATCCCATGTAAATATTTTGGAAATTGGTGACAGGTGATATTGAGGCATGGCCCCAAAAGAACTCGAGGAAACCAATTCTGGTTGAACAAGCAAAACCTGACACGACACCACATCTACTGACTGACCTGTAGTATCGAAACTTTACTGTTAGTGTTATCAAATAATATTTGTACAGTATGTCCAGGAATGCTCTATAGACCGTTCCTGGTATGTCTCAATTTTTCATTACCATTATCCTTATTAATTTGACATGAATGAAGATTTTTATGATTATTTGCTGTAAAATATACTAAAATGGTTAAAAAGCTAAAAATGATTATTAAAACAGCAGAAAAAAAGTTTAAAAAAAATTGAGTGTTGATGGGATTCGAACTCGTGGATTCGTAAAAGTACACTAACACAAAAGTGTATGAGAAAACAGCTTTATCCATTACACCACCGAGACATACTTGTAAGGAAGGGAAAAACTTAGCTAACATAATATCATATATATTTAAAAAGGCCATCAAAGAATATTCAGTCGACTGCACTTCGTTTCTATTAATGTCAAAGGCTGTGTAAGTGAAAATCATATATCCATTTTTCTCAGCATAGATTGCGCCTGAAACGTGAAAAGCGCTTTTTTCTATTTTTATCAGCGTAGACTGCGCCCTCTATGAAACGAACGACAACTCAATTACAAACGACAACTCTTGCTTTTCCCAAAAAATTGACTGTGTCTACAGTTTTCATCTCAGAAGTACCTCAGTTTTATAATTAAGACAGACGCATATGTTTGATCTAGTGCTTAAGTCTTCATGCATCTTTTACTCACCACATATTAAATATTGCGGGCCGCTGCGGCCTGCAATGATCGAGTGGCATCATATGATATCATTTTCTTTGTTTTAAATAAAGATTAACAGAAATTGAATCTGGTATAACTGAGGACAAGGTCCGTGGTATTAATAAAGTAAAACATTAGAATAATGTATCAGATGTAGGTGTCTTTGATCCGTGTACTTGTTACATATACTTTTTTGACTTGCCTATAGACTATTACAAAACGACCCGTGCCCATCAAAAACATGATCTGTGAAGCTGCTGGCAATGATGCCACTCATCGAGTACTTACATTTGAATACACCCTGGATAGCATTTGATAGGATGATAACTAAGTCACCGCATAACTAAAATAGTTACTGATCAAAACCGTTTCTAGTGAGTAAACAGTAATTTGGCGAAGAAGCACTGACCGGAAGTTTACAAACAATTTGCATACTAACTTCCGGTTGTAAATAGAAAATGGTTGCTAGGATACAGCAAATTAATTATGGTTATAGAGTGCTAAATGTTTCGTGTGAACAACGGCAAATAAAATTGCATGTTTAATTGTTTGGAATCAAAGTTTAAATTCATACGCAAAGCATCTGATAAAGTTCAGCAAAGTATATTCCTTCAATAAGAATTGGCACAAAGAGATCACTTGGACTTGTTTTCTTCATTAATGAAGAATTCTTTTATATATTGTACTTGGAAAACACTAGACAGTGATACACAAAACAGTGAATTATGTGAGTGAAAATGTGAAGTACTGAAAAAAGTGTTCCAAGTATCAATAAATAAGACAATTCAGTTTTTAAATGTTCTGTGAATTTATCTATATTCTAAAAAATAAAACTGGAAAAAATGTTACCGAGAAATATAAGGGAACCGGAACCTCACAAACAATGAATAAATTGAAAACTGGGAAAACAAAACAAATGGGCCAAGAAAAACAGATTCCATATCTGGCTTCGATGCTACATGAACTTCCCTGGATTACTCAACCGATAAAGCGTCAAGTTTATGAGAAAGAGATAGATTTTATTCACAAATAAAGAAGGACGAAAACAATAAAATGAATATATAAATTTTAGTACCAAAAAAAATTTTCAGCTTAATGAAAAATGCAAAGCAAGATGCATCAGGTATTGCTCCAATTTTTGATAAAATTTTAGGTACCATCAAATCAGAAAACAATAAAAAAGCAGATATTCTAAATCAACAATTTAAGTCAGTCTTTACTCCCATTTCCCCTATTTCTCTAGTCTAACTATTTCGACTTCGAAGGCAAACCGAATTTATCGGCTGATATTTTATAGTTGCAGGTGTGACAGTTATAAAATATCAGATCTGTGAAAGGGGTCACACTGAAACGCCAAATTAATTAGGCTACTATTTCTCTATCCCAATCCTGCCTTTACGCTCTCAAAAATTTTAATATAACATTCTCAGCTTAGTTTAATCGTATTTTATTGCTTATGTACAATTTGTGGGAATACACATACATGCATATAATCAACAGTTATGTGATATAGAATTAGTCATCAGATCTCTTCAATTTTAAAAATTATTCAACAGAAATATCTCGATACATATGAATACATATTTTAATTATAGCACAGGAAGGTATCTTGTGACACAAGTAAGATGATTTTCACCTTGAGCGATGCTGATGGGTTTTTTACAAGACATTGTAGTAGACTAGTGAGAAATATCTTTCCCTATTCATATGTTTGATGTTTGACACCGAAACTGTTCAAGTTACCGAACATTTCATCGTGAACTACGAGACGTAGAACTGTGGTTGGGTTTTGTAAGACCTCTGTTGTTTTCAAAATGGGTAAATGCATTTTGACGAGATTGCCTTGTACTTGGATGAAAGATACGATTCTATGATTGTTGATAAGGAAAACATTACTTTACTTTCGTTTGCATTTACCCGTTATCCAGAGAGTCGTCTAATTCAACGGAATATATAAATATTTCGCAATGCCTTAAGCTTATTTTTTCGAGCAGGGATATTGTTCTTGCCTTGTCCGTTCGTAAGTCCGCTCTCAAAATGGGTACCTTAAAGGGGCAACTCTCACTGGTATACCAGCGAGTATGTGTAACATTTGCAGCTGTAACTTGATACCTCTAAACTACCTGTCAGTTAAACTGGACGTTGGTAAAAATAGCACTAGAGTGAATGAATCACAATAGCAAGCAGACAATTTTAGCTCTAGATCTGACTAAGGGCTTCTTTACGTTTCTTATATTTTGTATCTGTGAGCCCTTTGGAATCAGATGAAAATTTATTCACCTCCTGAATCATTTCTTCTCACTTTCATTTTATCCCATGATATTCATTCATATTATCCCTATAAAATTTAAAGATAAATGCTACATTTCACACCTAACTCACAGAGTCAAATTTTGCACAAGGCCTGATTTTGTGTAACTTCCTACAATATAAATACACTGTGGTAAAATGATATTTATGTCAGCACCCACTTAAGATAGAGTCACAAAATTAAATGGTAATTATATGCCATCGGCATGCAGGTTTGGTTTGTGCATTTTTGAAGGACACAAATTCCAGACATGAAACTGATACACGTGTCAGAAAAATAGGGGAATTATCACAACAGTTCAAAACACAGTACAGTGTATGTTCATGTAGTTGATCAAGAATAAAGTTTATATTTAAAGCATTGCAGTAAAGGTGCATATAAAAAAGACATGTATAGTTTATATCAAAAGAGAGTAAATGGATTTTAAATAGTTTTAATGTTCTTGACACGGATTTGAAAATTCATAGTGATGAAAACACGGGATTATGTAAATTGTAGACCACCCAGGACAAAAATAAAATGGAGAAATTATTAAAGTCAGTAGTAAAATAAATTTAAAGCCTCATTCTTCGATCATAACATATAATGAGCCAGGATAATATTAAATGACCCTGCAGGTGCGATCCTTGCAGTGGTTTAGAATTGAGTATGGAGGATTCTTCATCTTAGTCACATAAACATTTTCTTAGATTATACCAACACTGTTTATGGTTTGCATTATGTATCTGCATACCCGCGGGCTTGACCAAGAAATTGAAGACTACCTGGACCAGGAAATAGTATCATACAACAAAAAATTATTATAGAAGGAACTGAACTGTACAATAGACAGAGGGGGCGTTTGAAGTAAAAGTATAGATGAATGAGGGAAGAACAAAACATATTGAACCGCAAGGGAAGTTATGTCCTGCTGTGTACGTACTTTTGCAAGTTAGACATTTATACCAGAATTAAAAAGTTCAATACCGACTACTTGAAAAACATATGGCAACTTGAATATATTTCTACACAAAAACATATGTTTATGTTACATGTATTTGCTATTTATTTATGTCTTAAATAACTAAATGATTCATTTTAATGAAGGATATTATCATTTTATGGAAATAAACTTTCATCAAGGTTAGTAAACTGTTGTTTTTTTCTGTAATGCATGCCACTGCTCTCAAGTGTATAAACATCACTACATGGCTTTGTTTACAAACACAGAGTTTATCAGCAATTAGCCACACCTCCCGGGAAATTCAAATCTGAGATCGTCTGCTTGACAGGTTGATTTTTGTTCTCAAAGTCACTTTTAGAATTGATATGAAATTAAGATTTTTGGATAAACTGTTATGAAATGGCACGGTTTATCTTTGTAACAAATTTCAAAGGAAACAGTTCTGTAATTTGTCAAACATTTTAAAAATGTAGTAGAGGTATAATACGGCACTTGTATTTCCTTGCCATTGAGCTAGCTTTTATAGCAACGTGGTAGAGTGTCCGCTTAGAGTACTGGAGGACCCAAGTTCGAATCCAGCTCGGGGCGAAGTATTTTTCATGGTTACAAAAACTGTCTCTGATCTCTGATGTTTGAAATTATCGAAAAACCTGCCCCAGCTAGTGGTTTATAGAGTCCATGCAGTTACCCCTTTAAGTGGTAGGAGATGTGGTTTAAGACAATAGAAATTTGTTGTCTTCATTCTGTCTAATGTCCCGTTAATGGTCATTCTTTTGTTCCTTAAGTAGTCACTCTATTGTTTGAGAACCATGAAAGTACCACCAGATACCATATGCACCTACGCAGGGTCGTTCGTCCGTCCAGCTAGAGCCACAACTATGCAACCAATAGATAACATTTCAAGAAACTCATAATAAGTATAGATCAGCATAGTATTACACGGGCACCTTGTGCCGGGATTGTCCTAGTAACTACCAGGAACCGTCTATATAAGGTTATAGAGTATTCCTGTAACTACATAGTATCCGATTTAGGGCAAATATTTACGCGATTTTTAAAAATCCTACAAATAAGCATATGTTGTCTAGTATTACCCTTTATGCAGAAAATTCGTCCAAAGGGTTTATGTTAACGATTACGCTGTCTTATTCTACATCAAGGACCTATATACACATATTTATGTGTATATAGGTCCGTGTCTACATCTACATCTACATCGTACGAAACTCTGTCATCATTTTGACTATTTATGTTTCGGCTAGAAATCGCGTAAATATTTGCCCTGCTAGTTATTAAACAGCAGACTGACCATTTATAAAGTTTTTTTTACACTTATATATATATCATAATTTAGATGCCTAACGTGATTTTTTTTCCTTTTCAAAAATAATAATATACTGTAGTGGCTCTTGACCTTGTTATTTAGGATGTTTGACAATAGATTTATTTTTACTCTACGCCGTTTTTTACAAAATTATCTCCCTTGATTTTCTCCTTGCAGGAAAAATCCTGGGGAAAAATGCCTTTCACAGAGAAATATTATCTTCCTTCTTATGAGGAACTCACTGTACCGGAAATTAAGATATCAACTGCAGGAATGAAAGCTGCCAGTTTGCACATGGGCAAATATTGTGACTATGCTAGCAAGGTAAATATAGTGGGTGGGGTACTCGATAAACAAGGGTTCGGTATACTTTGCAGACGGACTTTGCAGACAACATAAACAAAGAAGGATTTTGCAGACAACATACACAAAGAAGGATTTTAGATTTTGCAGACAAGATAGTACATAAGGAGGTGTGAATGTGAAACTTTATAGATTAATGCTGCTTTTATTAAAATTTAAGTTTGAAAAAATAACTTTTCAATCAACAGATTGATAATATGATAAAGTTGTAAAATGTTTTTATAATGCAGACAACACAGTTTTCATTAATTGAACTGTAAATTTTGCAAATTTCTTGTAATGGTGTGTTAATTAATTAATTCAGAAGGGCCAGGTAACTAACTGGTATCAAAGTATTGGGGAAATAAATTCTATAAAACTAATTTAGTTATTTAAATCCTCTAAATGTGTGTTATCATGATCTGTTACTTTTTATCAATTTGTTCTTTATTTAACTTGTCTGCAAAATTCAAAGTACAGTCTGTCTGCAAAATGCTGTATTTACCAATTTGTTCATTATTTAACTTGTCTGCAAAATTCAAAGTACAGTCTGTCTGCAAAATGCTGTATTTATCAATTTGTTCTTTATTTAACTTGTCTGCAAAATTCAAAGTAAAGTCTGTCTGCAAAATGCAGTATTTACCAATATGTTCTTTATTTAACTTGTCTGCAAAATTCAAAGTACAGTCTGTCTGCAAAATGCTGTTTTTACCAATTTGTTCTTTATTTAACTTGTCTGTAAAATTCAAGGTACAGTCTGTCTGCAAAATGCTGTATTTATCAATTTGTTCTTTATTTAACTTGTCTGCAAAATTCAAAGTACAGTCTGTCTGCAAAATGCTGTATTTACCAATTTGTTCTTTATTTAACTTGTCTGCAAAATTCAAAGTACAGTCTGTCTGCAAAACACTGTATTTACCAATTTGTTCTTTATCTAACTTGTCTGCAAAATTCAAAGTACAGCCTGTCTGCAAAATACCGATTCATTGTGTCTTTATCAGTTAACAATTTGTTCTTTATTTAACTTATCTGCAAAATTCAAAGTACAGTTTGTCGGCAAAATACTGTATTTACCAATCTGTTCTTTATTTAACTTGTCTGCGAAATTCGAAGTACAGTGTCTGCAAAATACTGTATTTACCAATTTGTTTAGAGCAATCAGAGCAAAGCAGCTTGTAAATTCAGTCATTTCAAGGAAAGAAATTATCATTTTGGTATCAAGTAGCACTAAATATTTTTTGATGAATGTAAAGCATATTTCAGATAATGACATTGGAAGCTAAACTGTAGTTCATTAATACATGTCTGTGATGAAATAATATATATTTTTTTATTTAAAATCTCCTGTTGTAAAACTGTTTCAGTCAGTTCTGCTTAATTAGGTGACAAATTTACTACCCCAATATACAGGCCATAGCCTGGAGTAATGTTTCACAAATATCATCATCACTGTTTATTGCTATAATCCTTTTATCACCTAAATATTCCCTCAGGGAAAAATTAATAGATATAGACAATTTGAATCAGTATTTTGCAGACAGGCTGTTCTTTGAATTTTGCAGACAAGTTAAATAAAGAACAAATTGATCAATTCAGTATTTTGCAGATAAACTGTACTTTGAATTTTGCAGACAAGTTAGATATTATAAAAGAACAAATTGATAAATTCAGTATTCTGAAGACAGACTGTACTTTGAATTTTGCAGACAAGTAAGAGAAAGAACAAATTGATAAATTCAGTATTTTGCAGACATGCTGTTCTTTGAATTTTGCAGACAAGTTAAATAAAGAACAAATTGGTAAATTCAGTATTTTGCAGTTTGCAGACAAACTGTACTTTGAATTTTGCAGACAAATCAGATAAAGAACAAATTGATCAATTCAGTATTTTGAAGACAGACTGTACTTTGAATTTTGCAGACAAGTTAAATAAAGAACAAATTGTTAACTGATAAAGACACAATGAATCGGAATTTTGCAGACAGGCTGTACTTTGAATTTTGCAGACAAGTTAGATAAAGAACAAATTTGTTAATTTCAGTATTTTGCAGACAAACTGTACTTTGAATTTTGCAGACAAGTTAGATATTAAAGAACAAATTGATAAATTCAGTATTTTGAAGACAGACTGTACTTTGAATTTTGCAGACAAGTTAAATAAAGAACAAATTGGTAAATACAGTATTTTGCAGACAAACTGTACTTTGAATTTTGCAGACAAGTTAGATATTAAAGAACAAATTGATAAATTCAGTATTTTGAAGACAGACTGTACTTTGAATTTTGCAGACAAGTTAAATAAAGAACAAATTGGTAAATACAGTATTTTGCAGACAAACTGTACTTTGAATTTTGCAGACAAGTTAGATATTAAAGAACAAATTGATAAATTCAGTATTTGAAGACAGACTGTACTTTGAATTTTGCAGACAAGTTAAATAAAGAACAAATTGGTAAATACAGTATTTTGCAGACAGACTGTACTTTGAATTTTGCAGACAAGTTAAATAAAGAACAAATTGGTAAATACAGTATTTTGCAGTCAGGCTGTATTTTGAATTTTGCAGACAAGTTAAATAAAGCACAAATAGATAAATACAGTATTTTGCAGACAGACTGTACTTTGAATTTTGCAGATAAGTTAAATAAAGAACAAACTGTTAACTGATAAAGACACAATGAATCGGTATTTTGCAGACAGACTGTACTTTGAATTTTGCAGACAAGTTAAATAAAGAACAAATTGATAAAAAGTAACAGATCATGATAACACACATTTAGAGGATTTAAATAACTAAATTAGTTTTATAGAATTTATTTCCCCAATACTTTGATACCAGTTAGTTATCTGGCCCTTCTAAATTAATTAATTAACACATCATTACAAGAAATTTGCAAAATTTACAGTTCAATTAATGAAAACTGTGTTGTCTGCATTATAAAAACATTTTACAAATTTATCACATTATCAATTTGTGGAGTGAAAAGTTATTTTTTCAAACTTAAAATTTAATAAAAGCAGCATTAATCTATAAAGTTTCACATTCACACCTCCTTATGTAGATCTAACACCTTTTCCTATACAATCTATCTTGTCTGCAAAATCTAAAATCCTTCTTTGTGTATGTTGTCTGCAAAATCCTTCTTTGTTTATGTTGTCTGCAAAGTCTGTCTGCAAAGTATACCGTCCCATAAACAAGCTGTGAGCACAGGAAGTTGATATTTTGTCAAAAAAATAAAAATGATCAATGTATCTAGCGAAAAAAATCACCCCTCTATATATATATAAACACAAGGAATGCAATGCCTTCCGTACCCCACCCTCTTCTCCGATACAAGAATATTTTTTGTAACAAACTGACAACTGGGTTTTCTGGTCTAGACAGTTAAAGTGTTTAAAATTATCACTGAATCTGTCCTTACCTTTAATTTATCGTTGTTTTAACTACTGAAAAAGCACCTCTTTCGCGAAATTTTCCAACACGTCGACTCCATGTGCTGACGTCAGAGCTTTTCTCCTCCGGAGCGAAAGTAACATATTTTTATTAAATATTATTCTTCTGAAAATTTGTTGTATGTTTGCAGTGTTCTCTTATTATTTTTTAATGATAAAAAATGGAAATATTTTGTTATTTTATAGGTTTAGTTAATTTATACTTACTACAACAAAATAGGAAAACCAAATCAAGCGGGGTAACTCTTACAAACGGTGCGAATTGAACCGAATAGAATTGAAGTCTTTATTTGGGTTTGGACACATTTCAGAGTATTTACTTCAGTGTTTAAATTTTACTTGTACCACACGACCTGGTCAAAACAAAACTGTGTCCTTCTGAGGGCAGAAGTTGTTTCTTCCTATGTCATTCTCGTTAAGCGTGTTTGTACGAACTGGAACGGTACACGGAATTTACACTAGTTACCTTCGCTTTGAAGGAGAAAAGCTCTGACGTCAGCACATGGAGTCGACGTGTTGGAAAATTTCGCGAAAGAGGTGCTTTTTAAGTAGTTAAAACAACGATAAATTAAAGGTAAGGACAGATTCAGTGATAATTTTAAACACTTTAACTGTCTAGACCAGAAAACCCAGTTGTCAGTTTGTTACAAAAAATATTCTTGTATCGGAGAAGTGGGTGGGGTACGGAAGGCATTGCATTCCTTGTGTTTATATATATAGAGGGGTGATTTTTTTCGCAAGATACATTGATCATTTTTATTTTTTTGACAAAATATCAACTTCCTGTGCTGTGAGAGCCCTAGAAGCATTTCAAAGGTATCTACAAACAACCTGTACATTATTTGTAACGGATATACTCAACAACACTCACAGACTGACATAAAAGTTTATCAAGGGTTAATCTCGTCTAGAGTAAAATCGCAACGAGAACAACAAACTCAGAAGTCCATTGTTGGCGGAACACCAACAAAAAGATAACAACCTGGTAACATAATAATTTGCCCCATCAGCCTTGGAAGCCTAATCTTGTTTTTGTTGCCTGATCAGGCTTATATTTATTAAAAGAAACCTAAGAATTATATAAATAATTTGAGAAACATGTATACTGAATTGCTTTGAAAGTCCTACATCCGATGTTCCCTTGTTATAAACACTTGCTTTTTAGGAAGTGTCTCCTCGTGCAGTTCCTGACGGGAAAACGCAGAACCTCAACGTCCAGTTCAGTCGGACGTAGAGACAAAAGAGACAATCGAGGGTTTTTGTCTCCCCGTCCGGCTCTATTTGTTATCAGTTTTTAGTGCTTCACTTATGAAAATGTTTTTATTTCTTAGATGAAAAATATTCATTATTTGATATTTTCAGTCTGAAGAACTTCAGAAAACAAATTTATAAAAATATGAAAAAAATAGGCTGGGAGGATATTAATTGAACGAGGTGTGAACATTAGTAAAAATTTATGGAATTATAGCTTAACACCTATGGTGGTTTGCATATAACTACCATCGCAACATAAGGAGGAAGTGCGCAATTAAATAATTAAATTGGTTTGTATGTGATTCATGTATAAAGTGAAAACAAGGCGGAGAAAATCAAAGTAAACAAGTCATAATTACACATTAATAATTACATTTACCATTCACCGTTTTTTTTCTCTCGCTCCGGTCAAGCAAATGTTTCAAAAGTAATTAAGTTTAATATTGATATGTTACAAAAATGGAAAACTTTAGCCAATAATTTTGTAGTATAGGTCGTCTGTAAATATTGATTAAAGATTATAGCCGGACATGGAGACAAATTCCCTCAATTGTGTACACATCCGGTTGTGCAAATATCCTGGTCCAACCAATATTCGATCACCCAGCATCACGTGGCAAAAATGGCTCAAAGAAAAAATGGGCCAATGCTTGCCCTGCTTACTTTTTAACACACCTGAACTCAAAGTGCTCAAGGTGAGCTATTGTGATTGCTTGATGTCTGTCATCTGTCTGTCAATCTGTTCACACTTAAAAAACCATATGTATGCAATTGAGGCTACAATCTGGATCTTAATGAAATGAAATCAGAATGAGTGTCTTGAAAAAATCTAGGTCTAGTTCGAATACAGGTCATCTCACGTCAGAAACATGGTCACCAGGTCAAATAATTTAAAACCTTGTGTATGCAATTAAGGCTGCGTTTTAAATAATGCATTGGATCTTCGTGAAACATTGTCAGAATGAACATCTTTAAAAATTCTAGGTCAAGTTTGAATATGGGTCATCTCTGGTCAAAAACTAGGACAAATCATAGAAAAACATTGTGTATGCAATAGAGGCTGTATTTTTCATTGGATCTCTGTGAAACTAGGCCAGAATTGGTGTCATGATGAAATCAAAGTTGAGTTTGAAGATGGGTCATCTATGATAAAAAAAATAAGTCACCAGATCAAATCATAGAAAAACCTTGTGTATATGCAATAGAAGTTGCATTTTTTATCATCATGAAACATTGTAAGAATGATTCAAATTGGTCATCTTGGAGCAAATCATGGCCCTCTCGATATAACAATTTTGGCCAACACTTTGATGAAATAAATCAAACATTATTTTCAACATATTCAGCGATTTTTTTGTTAATCAATTGTGAAAAATATGTATAGGCCTGAAAGAAGGTCACTGAAATGCATGTTGTTTCTATATACATGTAGTTTACCTACCTCAACACCTGCTTCAATGTTGTTTGCACACCAGGGAAATGGCTGGAGGCTCTTGCGGTGATTTTTTCCTTTGAAAATGAAAAAAATCCTGCTGGTTATATATGTAGAAAACATGGTTTCATGGCATTGTGCATTTCTTGTTGATCCATGAATTTATAGAATCACTTAAAAAAATTATCAATATCTTGAAAAGACTTAAGACAGTCCCTTTCTTGACTGGTATACAAGGGCTTTTACGTATATATGCATGTATATACATTGTGTACAATCTCACTTGTATTTCATATATGTTTATACACAATAACACCATTTCAGGAATTCATGTTGTGTAGACAAGAGAATGGAAAAGACCCAAGACCATGTATAAATGAAGGAAAAGAGATCACTAGGTGTGGCATTGAGTTTCTACAGAAAGTGAAGAAGAATTGTGCAGATAGCTTTACAGATTACTGGAGATGTTTGGATACAAGTCAAGGGATGAAGTTCAGATAGTATGTAGCATTTTTTTTTAACCTTTCTTTAGCTTTGCTCCAAATCAGCAGCGTTCTGCTTAAACACAATCTCCAATCATTCATACACAGCTGAATATAGTTTATTGAGATTCAAATAAATATTACAAATTTTATGCAGATCAATAAAGTCGACGAGATTCAGGTATACATGTATCTGCAAAACTGCAAAAAACCTGTACCGTATTTGAAATATTAATAGACATCAATATGATGTTTTGAAACTGACATCTTTAAATTGTAATTTCATTATTTATAGTAAGCCGAGTGTGCAAGAATTTCTATGCAGTAAACTGAGTAGTACTACATATTGTATGTAAGTGGAAGTCGTGCTACTGTCTGGAGCTCAACATACTCTTTCAACAGTTACTTCCCTTTATATAGTCAGCCTTACAGTAAAAACTTCGAAAGACCAAATTACATGTACTTGACCTGTCAACAAAGATTTGAAACTTGTTTATGTATATAATATGTACTTATATGACTCAATATTAAATGATAGATCAAGATGTTCACCAGTTCTATAGTGCCTACTATTATTAAATGCTTAAATTTTGTTGGATAAAAAGAATCACCTTCCATCTGTATTTCAAATACAATGTACTTTGATTTTCTGTGCAGTATACTAATGCAGATTTGTTTTGGGAAAGGGCGGGGTGGGGGTACTGTTTTTATAGCTGTTATTCAACTTACTATGTCCAAATTTCAAAAAAGATTATTTTGGCTTATTTGGTGCATACTCGTTGGCATATAAGTGTAATTAATATGATGTTATACAACGACCACGGAATGATGGAAGTAATTAAATGTATGAAATTAGCTAGTAGAAGGGAAAGGAAAAAACAGCTGGCTACTACACCCTGCTTAAATGCCCAAGATGAATAGATTCAGGTAGAATCCTTTAGTTATTGTCTATCTTTGTATTAACAGCTGTAGAGGGTACCAAAAAATATTTGACGAGTGTTTAGAAGAGAAACTAGGACAAACACGACCGGATAGTCAACACTTCTTGAAGATACGTGTACACGAGACAGCGAGACCCAAACCGCAAGAAAAGGAATTACCGGAAGCTATGATTGACTACACGGAAGGGGAGGGAACACCTCGTAGTAAATATTACGCTGGACACAGCTTCTCCAGATAATTGTTTCGACATTTTAGGAAACTTAAAATTCAATTCTGTGTAAAAACTGTCAGTGGATGGAAAATACTTGAAACAAATGTGCTTTGTGACAGAAGTTTATATTTTAGTCTCTATTGATATGCAGCTGAGTATCACCACGTGTGTGTTTTGTGTCTAGAATTGATATTAAAATGCATTTGAATTTGGAAATTTAGATTGGATTTGAATTGCCGCAATGCACTTTAAATTTGATAATACATGTATTCACGATTATCTAATTTTCGCGATTTTTGAGAATTTCCCCTCTTTGCTAAGTAAGAAATATGAATGACTGATAACAGTGCATTTAACACAGTCTTATGTTCTTCAAATTGCTTGTACTGCAGTTGTCAAAAACATGCACATATAAAAAGTTGTTAATTATGGAGACTTACCGGTTAAGTTAAGACTTTCAAAGAGTACATATCTACATGTATTTGTATATTTATAAATTTCATGAGTGAATATGAAATGCAACCAGTTATTTGACGGGTATTTTGTCCTAAGTGCAAGTGTAATTTGGAAAATACAAGAAAGACCATGCTTTTTGCCATTCCTTAATTTTTATCAACAAGTTCATTTGAAAATTCAAGCATAAATACGTAAACATGATTTTTTTCATACAAAAAGAGAAATTAAACTCACTTTAAAGATCTATGACTTATTAAAAAGATTGTGTTTTCAAAGTTGTTAAGTATGGTTTCTGAAATTGAATACATGTACATTTTGTATAATCCAGTAAATTTTCTATAGTTAAGGCAAGTTTAGGTACACTGCACTACGCGTTGTCCATCTCAATACTGACTTGCTTTTGAAAATAGAAAAGCAACTGATCTTTGGTATGTAAAAAGAGAAATAAAAATTGCAGGCTGATAACTCAGAATGATTGCTTTACATGTACATTGTACATGTACCTATATAATGTTTTAAAGTGTGCTTATTTACAGGCAGTTATTTTACTGCATGGGAAATAAAAATTTGTTTATCGTTGATGTCTGTGGTTTCATTTTAACCTGTTATTTCTTTATTGAAAACACATGTGAGGGTTAACAAAAGCAATACAAACAGGAGTCTAGTTTTGACCGTCTTGTCAGTACGCCCATAGCCATATCTAAGAAATAGTTTAGAGTATTTGAATAAACCTTGGTACAAATGTTAACTACTACAAGGAAATGTGACCCCTGCAAGTTTTGGTTGATAAAGGTATGTTTAACATGGTTGACTTGCAGTTTCAAGAGAGTTGAACATTAAGTTACTTTCAAAATAGAACAGGAGCTCTGATAGTCCTGTTATAGAATACTGTGTCTTTGAGATAACATATTCCTGCATAAAGGGGTATTTGTCGATTGTTTAAAATATTTATGAAACTTAATATATTTGGATGAAAATAAATGCATGTATGACAGATTCAAGAAAATGCAGTAGACTGGACTTCGGTTACGAGATATCTATAGCTAGCCAGGACACTGAAAATACTATGTACATTTTGTACATAACAATATAAACATCAAGGGAGTGTGTGTCGGAAATGTGCAACATTGTCATCTGGACATAATTCAATGTAAAAACTGTTTCTAGGTGCCCTATATTGTTGGATCACTTTGAGGGGGGACAGCCAGTCTCCGACAAAACAGCTTCCTCTGTAACTTCAATAATTCTCCTCTAGTCAGCACTTACAATTCATAGTAATATTTCCTATCAAATTTTATCATAATGCAGTAAGAGGTTTAGAAGATGAAGCGAGGCCAAGACTTTCTATTAAAAGTCTCTGTGACATTGACTTTTGACATATAGTGATCTCGACCATCAATGCACAACCAGACTGCATATCGAGGGTTTACCGCAAAACTGTCATAGCTTATATGAACTAAAGACGGACCTTCGACAGTTTTGCGGTCAACCCTCTACACACGAATGCTTTCTGGCAAGTTTTATTAAAATCCAGCAATGTGTTTAGGAGATGCATAAACTGGAGTATAGACACAATTCAACAATTCTTTCATTGGGACCTCATAGTCCCATACACAGTGGTCAAGGTTGCTGCTATTCTGTGACTTTAAGGTCTGCTTTTCAAATTATGGTAATTCTCAATTACAAAAAAATTGCTACTCCCCATCAGGGATTTGAACTCCGGTCTCCCATTTGACGGGCGGGAATACTTACCACTATATTAACATGGATATTTGATAATTGATGACAAAAGTATTACTGTGGAAATTCCCTGAGTTGCGTTGAGGAAAACAAAATCCCCGTTGACTCCCAAAGTACCAGGGTGAGCTATTAGGATCACTCGGTGTATGGAGTTTGTTAATATTTTACTTCAAACAACATCTCTGTAAACACTTGGCCAATGTTAATGAAACTTGGCAGGGATGTTTCTTGCATGAAGCTCTCTCATAGTTGTTCAAATAATTCCATTCCATGCAGAACTCTGGTTGCCATGGCAACATAAAGGAAAAACTTTTAAAATCTTCTCAAGGACAAGAAGGCCTAGAGCTTAAATATTTGGCATATGGCATTGCCTAATGGACGTTTTTACCAAGATTGTTCCAATTATGACCCATGGGTCAAAATTGACCACACCCGGGAGGGTCACTTGTTTTAACATAGGCTTATACATGTAAAGCTTTAAAAAACTTCTCTGAAACCAGAAGGCATAGACCTTAGATATTTAGCATGTGGCATTGCCTAGTGAACCTCTACGAAGATTGTTCAAATTATAACCTCCGGGTGAAAATGGACCCCGCCGGTGGGTCACTTCTTCTTACATAGGCTTATGTAGGAAAAACTAAAAAAATCTAAGAAACCACAAGGCATAGAGCTTGGATATTTAGCATGTGGCATTGCCTAGTGAACCTCCACTAAATCATGACCCCGGGGTCAAAATTTAACCCGCCCGGGGGTCTCTTGATTTTACATAGGTTTATAGGAAAATCTTGAAATCTTTATTTCTGAAACCACAACACCTAGATCTTAAATATTTGGCATTTATAATTGCCTCGTTGACGTCTACCAAGATTGTTCAAATCATGACCGCCAGGTCAGAATTGACTCTTTCTGCTATTGATGACCTTGTATTATAGCCGAAAGTAGCCAGGTGAGCGATATAGGGCCATCTTGGCCCTCTTGCTTTTTATTTTTCAAATATATCACTTGAAATCATGTATTGACCGTTATTCACTGGTTAAGAAAGAATAATTGCTGTACACTCATAATTATCATTAGTTGGGAGGTATCAACATATTATGTTGATAGAGATGAGCTATTTACGTTCTTAAATTACAAAACTGAAAACGCGAGAATATAATATTTATATTTTTCATGCGGTATTATCCATTTAAAATGTGCCTTATAATATTTTTTTAATACTGCTGCGCCGAAAATAATTTTACCAAATATCATTAACACACCCTCTGTGTTTCTGTACTTAAGCTAAATAAGGTAGGTAAAACCGATAAAATTTTCAACGTATAAACCTTGGGTAAACCCAAATAATAGGCCATAACTTCTTTATCTAAATACCGTAAATGTGCGTTGTATAAAGCATTAAATGTTTTGTTTTCAATGAAGAATTAGAACATCTCGTTACATCGATATTTCCAAAATAACAAAAAGCCCATGACTGCTCGCTCAGCAGATCAGCGTTTATTATCTATAGCTTTCACTGTACGCAATATTACAAACAAATATTTTTTTGTACCAGTATGACCTGGAAATCCCGTTGGAAAATCTGGACTGACAAACCTTGGTCGTAATATAACTTTAGTGGGACCAAGGACAAACGGAATTAACAGCTATGTTATTGTATTGTTTAATGATAGTTAACACACATATTTAAATTTCCATTCCGTGAAGCTTGCATTCGAGCTGAAAACACTATATACAGGGTGTCGGGTATATAGTTGTTTCAAAATGTGGAGCTGGTCTACCGTTTTTGTTGGATTTGTTATATGTGTGTTGTCTTTTAGTATCGCTGCACCTGTTAAAACGAACGCTCAATATTTTGAATGCGGACAGGATATATGTAAGAAAAGAGGTTATGATATATGCATTGCCCCGCCGCTGGTTTCCAAAGACATCGATTCCTACTGCATGCCGTGTGAGGAATTCAAGAAAAGCTGCGGTACCACCAACGAACAAGTCGGCTGTAATCTGTATTGTCAAGGTAACAAATTGTCATAGCAACACTTACTCAGTAGGCAACTGGCAACTGATGTTGCCACCCAGAAAATAATGCGTTTTTTCGCGGCATTTTTGTGTTTGTTCATATCCTTTAATACACGGTTGCGGCCAAAGTAGTTCCAATGTATTTTATTTAATTTTTCTCATCGAAGTTTCAAAAAGATCCTTTTAAGACTCTCCTAGTATCTCGCTGTGATTTACAAAAGTTGAATCATGGCCACATTTGAAATGTGTGCGCTGTTTCAAAAATCAACCAGTGGGTCTTGGTGGTGCATCTGGTTCAATCCCCAGTCAGGCCACTTGATTTGTGATACTCACGAATGATATCACCCCAGCGGTAAATTGGTATTAATAATCAATTAGTTTGCTTTCTCTATGTTACAAGCGTTGGTTAAGAGTTCTTGTTTCGCAACCGAGCTGAACAATTTTTTAACTAGAGAAAGGGTGAATGTTTTAAGTATATGCATGCACTTTTATAGATACTTGACAACATTTACAACTTGACATTTCGTTATCTTACAAAAACTTGAATCTAGACCACTTTTTATGTCCATAACTTTGTGTTATTTAGATTTGCTCACAAACAATCTGGATCGAAGAGTGAAGGAGCTGGAAGCTGAAAACACAAAACTGCGTGAAGAAAATTGCGGTAAGTAAATATATATATTATCCAAATTTATCTTCCATCTAAATAGCATCATTCATATTCTATACACATCTGACGAGTTCATTCAGATTTCTTACATCATTTTGATTGGGTGCAGCCATATTGTCGGAAAACCTCGCCTTGCAAAGCGCATGTATGTCCAATATACCTAGTATTCCTTTCGGACAAAAACATGTGTTAACTCTAAAGTGCACTCTGTATTTCTTCCCGTTTCCGTAATTGAACGACTGACAGAACAGGCGCCGCAGAAGTCCGCCTCCAGAGTCGCTGATTTGAAAGCACTAGCCTCTCGTTTATTGAGGGTCATGGGTTCGAGCCCTGCTACCAACCATGTCTCTTTATGCGATAAAGTTGGCAGTTTCATACGCATAATAGAAGTCTAGTACTGGTTCTTCCTAGGTAAACTGCCCGCCTGTAAAAATGATCGAAATACAGTTGGAACGAGCGTTCAACTCCAAGAACAACACTTGTCACAGGTGCAAGAAAAGAGCGGAAGAGGTATAGCCGTTTTTTATTTGCGATAGTGAAGCGAAAAGAAAACGGACAGACACATTATAAAGACCTTACACTTTAAGTTTATCTTTCACAGGAGACGCTTTCACTGGTTTGTGGTGGTTTATTGCTTTTGTGTTAGTCACTTTGCTGTTTTTCCTTACGATCACATTTTTCGTGTACCGACGTATCAAACACAACCGAAAAAAGAAAATGAATGGAAATATTGACGACTTATCAAGGTACGTGTAAGTCTTTCATTTATTCCTGTTAGACGAAGTAAATGAAAAGAGTCCGTAATCGAGCAATTACCGGTAAGTTTTTCTGTAATTACGCAAGTCTTATTATATTCTGGGCCTTTAGAATACTTTTGTTTTGATCCCTTTTTTTCCCTACAACGGGTCCTGATTTTGAAGTACTTGTCCTGTTCCGAGTCTGCCATAAAATATGCCAATTTTCGGAATGTCAGAGGCAATCATTCATGCAGTTACTAGGACATGTAATCACACATAGCATCCACTTTGAATTCCAGCTCCTCCAATTGCTCGGATTCCACGCCACTGAGTGATGGTACAGCTGATGGAGAGGAAAAAGAGGAAGAAAACGATTGTAACACCACTCAAAATTGTTATGGCGCCCAAAAGCTACGTAACGTTAACCCGACGCAAGATGAAGCCGGACAGATAGCCATCTCAGCAAAAAAATAGACACATTTAAAAGAAAAGTTTGTTTTGCTATATGCATGCGTCTATGTTTTGCTATTTTTCTATAAATGAATAGAAACTAAGATCGGACCTCTGGAAGTCGCACCAGGAAAACAAAATGGCGCCGAATTCAACCAATACATAAATGAACAAGTGCCAACGGAATGAAGAAAAGTATTTGAAATAGATTTGGAGACGCACTATGTAAGAAGTAAAGATGCCCGCTCACGCCGACTGCTTCTACTACCGGTTGCCGCGTGAGACCACTGAAGTATGATCAAGAACACTTAAAAAACATGTACAGCCTGTATTTACAGTCTAAATATTGACTCAATGTATAACTTAATAAAAGAAATATCACAAATTTCAGCAGTTTTGAACACACCAAGTACCTGTGTCATATGTGGAATTTTTGCTCAATACTTCAGTTGTATTTGTTATTACGTACATTTGTTTTTGTTAATGTATTATACCGTTAAAGGGCCATGACTTGACTAATAAAACTTTAATAAAGTTTTAACTTTATATACGCCGCAATACCAGTGTTATCCGTTAAATCGCATCTTTGTATCTTTGTACAGATGATTTTATGCATATCCAGAATAAGTGACAGATGAGATGCATTGCAGTGCAACACATTTTAAAATATATAGTGCCCGTCAGTTAATAAATCCTAGTACATTCATACAAGACCCTGCACCAGTTTCACGAAAACACTTATCAGCCCCATGCATGTGTGTTCAAGTTTGTCAGAATCGTAATTACCCGATATACTTGTCAGTCTTTTTGCAAAACTTTTGAAGGAGATTGTGGTTATATAGGAAGAAATTTACAGGAGTAAAGTCTTAAAATCCTGAGTTGTACTCAAATTTCCCAATATCTGACTTTCATTTCAAATCATATTAAACAACTGTTTTTTTCTTTCAACATGCATGTTAGTTTACAAAAAAAGGTATTTTAAAATTACTTAGCAGACGTCTGTACCGTACGGCGTATTAAGTTTATTCAGTCTATAACGAAAAGAAGAAAAAAAGTTTCCAAGTATTTAAAAGGCCCATATTTCATGCGATAGACACGCTCACAGAAGACGATAAAAATGTACATAGACCAGTGGAAACATCAACACTCATCGGGTGTAACCGACAGGCGATTAACAAGCTGTAACAATAAATATCTTTAAAAAAAAAGATAATTTAAAACGGCTTTGAGCCAAATAGGATACCCGAAAGCCTGATATCCCAAAAAAACAAAAATAATATCAAACAGGGAATGCCACGTACCAAAAACGCAGCCTCCCCAAAACGAACCCCACAGCACCCAGAAGTGCACACCACCACCACACACACACACACACGCACACGCACACGACACACACACACAATCATGTACACACACACATATACACTACCAACACACACTAGCATACAAAGCAAACACACGAGGACAAAACGAACAATTAAAGGAACACAGTGGGGCACCGCCTTGGAACGGTCAGTGGCAAAAACACCACTGGGGAGCTTAAACCGGTTTATGGTGCGCACCCAACCTCACTCTTACCCCCACCATGTTCCAAAGTCACAGGACAGTGTAAATAAAAGTAATCCCTGCTAGGTGAATCTCTAACACACGCAATGGAAACAAAAGGCATGGTATGTAAAACACAAAAATGCTCGTGTATAAATATATAAAAAGCAAACCTTGAGAACCAAAAAACGTATGTACTCAATGCCTTTGCAGAAGGCAGAGCACCAAGAGAAACACCCTTAAGGGCCCGACGAAACAGGCCAGAGGACAGAAATCAAAACAGTTTCGTCCCAGTGGGATTTAAAAACTGCCCATCACAGAGTCCTCCCCCTCTTCCGTCAGACACAATCAAAGAGGGAAGCAATCCGCACCTGCAGCCATTGATATAGTATATCGTGGCAAGGTTTTCATTCTTAAGCGGTCATGGTATATAGACCTAAACTTTTTTTTAAAAAGAGGGTCGTATACACGCGCTTCAAGTCGTAACATTTGATTAGTACTAAAAAGTACGTCAAAGGCCAGTTTATTCAGATAACGCCGAAAAAGAGAGGATCAGTGGTCTAGTGGTTAACGCGCTGGACTGGTTGTCCAGGGATTAAATTGCAGGTTCATTCCCCCGCTCCTCCACTAAACACGACTAATGGTCTTTCGGATGAGACCTCAAGCCGAGATCCGATGTACCGGTGCTGTACACCGGTCATGTTTAGGAATCAAGGAGCGTCTTTGGAACGGAATTCGTTCTATATCTTGCACTATGCTCTGAAACCGAAAGTAATTAAACTGGTCATATCTTTTCATTTTGTGCGTTTTCATATGTAATGTTCACAGACGCAAATGTAGTTCACTTTTCACATTTATGCACTGTATTGAGTATATTTTGTATACTCACTTTCTACCAATGTACTCTAAAAAAGTATACACATATAAGGCCTAAAAAAAATGTTTGTTTCAGGTTTCATGTCCCAAAAAAATAGGGTAGGTAGGTCGGGATTTTTTTTTTTTTTTTTTATTCTCTAACTAAATTCAACATAAATTTGAATATATTTATGCTAAAAAAAATTAAAACGCAAAAAAAGTTCTAGGATCGGGGCGAAAAAATAGGGTCGGTCGGGAAACCTAAAACAAACATATTATTTTTTTTACGCCTAAGTAACTCTGCAAATATTTGTTTTTTTTGTGATATTACATGTACTAGTTTTTAAGTTTTAAAAATATAGTAAATGCACCTTTACAATGACGTCATTCATGCGTGTGTATATTTATACGAAGTAAAATGGAAAGTCCTAACTAGGTCGGAAATTTATGGAAGCCTTGGAGGGCCACTTTTGAGTTTCGACTTACGGGTGTTTTTGACTTTTAAGTTATGACTTTCAACTTTTGACTTTTGACTTATGACTGCTACTTTCAGACACTTTAAGAGGAATGGTACTGCATAAAAAGCATAATGATCTGCTGTGACAATATAAACTGGGATTCGAACCTGTATTAAGGTTTTAAAATGATGTTTGTGCGTAGCACTGTAAACTTGTTTGCTGTAAATAAATGAACTAAGTTACTTTTGTCTTTGTCATTTATTTTAGTATCAATGAGCCGTGACGGCGCGTCAGGAGGCGACCTTGGGAGCCTCCGCAGTGAGCGGCGACGCAACTCTCGGCTCGGGAGGCCTTGTGGGTGTCCTCTTTCTTTAATAATAATAATAATAATAATAATAATAATAATAATAATAATAATAATCTCTTTATTTAAAGAAGCTAGCTCATTAAGCATAATGTACATAAAGCAACATATTTCTTATCTACCATGAGACCTTCTTTTAACAATGATAATATACAATTGAGAATTTTCTTTAAGCGGGGGGTTGGGGGACTTGCCCCCCAGGCGTCAAGCCAACTATGAAGGAACTGTAAAAAAAAATGATTTTTTTTGTTGCTATTGTAACATTTTTAAAAAATTACTTTTTATGTTTTTATGTATCTATATATTAATATCACAAGGTATACCGAAGGAAATTAAAGTGCTGTAATATGTATAAGTATATTGTTATATTGTTGGGTCCTCAGTAGCAGGTTCCTAGTATTACCTGAACCTGCCGCTGGAGGTCCTCAGTGAGGACCGTGTATAGGGTTAGGGTTAGGGTTAGGATTAGGATTAGGGTTTCTTTTTTCATAAGTGATAAGTAATAAGTCAAAAGTCAAAAGTAATAAGTAATAAGTCAAAAGTAATAAGTCAAAAGTCAAAAGTAATAAGTCATAAGTCATAAATCATAAGTAATAAGTCAAAAGTCAAAACAAAAAGCGTGTTAAAACACGTTTTATTTTGTTACTATTGACACAAATGATGTAACTGTTATATATATATAATTGATTTTATTAAAATCTTTTAAATAGAAATTGTATTTATTGAGTGTTGACGTGTTTATATTGTTTTAATAAAAACGCCAAAGAGGCAATACAGTAGTTCTAGTCATAAGTCAAAAGTACGGCGTACAAAAGTCATAAGTCAAAAGTAAAAAAACACCCGCAAGTCGAAACTCAAAAGTGGCCCTCCAAGGCTTCCATAGAAATTTGATTAAATGTAAACACGACGTAAAATGGAAAGTCCTAGTTTGGTCGGAAATTTGACTACACGTCATCATAAATTTACGTGATCATGCATAAACTACTGCGTATTAACTACTTACATTATATAGTCTATTTACATAGTCTATTTACTACCACCGTACGTGCTACACTATCTCAATACCTATATAGTATAACTTTGATATTTAATTGATAACAGGAATGTAAGGGATTTAAACTGATGGCATGGTTTGGATGACGGGACTCTCGACATGGTGGTGACAAGTAATGCTACATTCGCACATCCGTGCTGTCTAATAATTTTCTTCACTGTTTAAAAATTGAATTGATGGACAAACCAAATTTAGAGCTTCAGCATGTATGTTAGCCATGCTCAGTGTAGTTTGACACTCAACAATCATTACATATGAGTAATGCAGAAAAAAGTCAGCCCGGTTAGCTCAATTGGTAGAATAGGCCTACGAGATTTGTAGTCTCGAGGTAGCGGGTTGGATTCCCGGGGCTGACCAACTAAAATTACTAACAGTCTTTCGGATGAGACTTAAACCGAGGTCCCATGTATGGGTGCTAAACACCTGGCATGTTAAAGAACCAGGGATGTCTCTGGAATTGGGACGCTTTATGTATTTTGCACTATCCTCCGAAACTAAAATTACTAACCTCTTCTAGGGACGTTGGTCATATAGAAAACCGGTACCAACGATAAAAGCCCTAATATACGATACGTAATGCAGAAACAAAAGCAACCTTCCAAGGAATCGCCTTGGCGCAGTAGCAGCGCGTGCGCCTTTTGATCGCAGGATTGTTGGTTCGATCCCCACCATCGCCTTACTAGTGGTATGGCGTGAGTCTCGAGAGCGATTGACATAAAATGTAAGGACTTGTTTCACAATCGAGATTAAATAAATTAGTATATTTTTTTTAAAGTGATGACAATCGCAAGAACTGAGTCTCACACTGACGGACATGTAAAACAAATGAAATTGAAGTCAAGAATTACATTACAAAGATTTAACTTAGTGTATCTTTTTATACGTGCACTTGGTTCGGTTTCTATGCGAAAAAAAGTGTTGTATTAATTTCATGGAATGAATATCTATCTAGTTGACCATTGATTTTGTTCTATTTCGTTAAGGTTAACTATTGGTTATTTTTAGTTCCATAAATTATATTGGTTATTAAATGTATATGTGTTATAAATGTGTGTTATGTGTATTTATAGGTTTATGAAATTTAAATACATGTACTTGTAAACTTTATTGTTTCAGTTAAATGTTGTCTTTTTGTTCAGCACATTTTAAAACATTTGTCAATTTTAAAATTTCTTTGATTTTTCAATCTAAATCAAGTTTTTGTTTACAAGTTTAAATTTCATGTTTATTTCTGACCTTTTCCGTCACAATTTTTTTTTCGGTTGAATTTTGTTTGTATTATTGTTTGCAGAATGTCTTGCAATGTGTATTGTGTATGTCATCATGGGATTTTTAGCCAATAGGGATGCACTAAAATGTTCTTGTCTATGAGCGTTCTTATATCAAGTTTATTGTTTCGACCCACAGTTACAACAACAACAATAATAATGACAGTGATTATTTTTTCTGGCAAGCTTTGTTGGGTCCATGACATTTCGTCGAAAGACATTTCGCCCACAGTTGCTCACCGTCTTAGGCCACACCCTCGCCCCTCCCTTTCCCTGTCACTTATGCTCACTGCAGTAGCTTTAAATACATCCTACAAATGTATGTAAGCTAACCAATTACAGATTCACTTCCTTATTCTACTTACCTACTGAACACATGTTTATGGTGACAGTGTATATAAATACACATGTCCCGTACAACATGGGACCAGTATTAGATTGGGTTGCAGGCCAATACAGCTTTTGCTTGACCAGAGGTTATATCTCTCTCAAGATTTCTAAAGGATCTTATCGAACAGCAGAGGAGTCAGACCTCAGAAGTACATTAAAAAAATGTAAGTACCTTTCTTGTGTTCGTAATCTGTAAAAAGTAAAAATCATACGATGGAAAAATGTACAAATAGTGGCAGTGAAATATATCACTACTACTGGGTACTAAAAAAGTAAATATTAATAACTGCAAGAAATACCACATGATGTAAAGATGGCTGACATTCAAACTTCCAATTCCATAATAATGAGCGGTCTGTGTGGTTACTTAAACAGGAACAGAAGAATGGAATAGCTTAAACAGGTTTTGAATTATTTCCAATATTTACATGCTATTATTGTTGTTGAAAACAAACAGTTGAGTGTTAGCCCTGCATTTGGTGCTCTTGTTTATGTGTATTCATAGAAAATAAATCAAACTGTTTCTGAACCTTAAATAAGGACCTTAAAGATTTAAAATAAACACAACTAGAAGACCAAAATTATTATTTCAGATGCAGTCAGAGTTTGGAAACCAACAGCAACAAATAATGATATTGAAAAGGTTATAAAGGATTGGTTGCGTTATGCTAAAGACAGAGAAGGTGGCAGGAGGATTTGATTTTGATTTGATTTCTGAGTAGTGGGAAACTGCCGAACCACTTGACCCCTAGCCTCCTGCACCTCATACGTACATTGACCTTTTGATGAACCCTAACCGCTTAACCTCCTGCACCTCCAACGTTGACCCTAGGTGACCCTGAACCGATATTGTGCACCCAAGCATATTTAGTTGACTGACCCGTTTTACTGTCTTGTTGACCCTAGGTAACCCTTAACCGATTTGTAAGAATACTTTAAACCGCTTTTATTAAATGAGCCGTGATTAGTCCCTCAAAATTGCATAGGTATGGTTTCAACAATAATTAATACCGGCAGATGGCCCATGGTGAGTAAACACTAGTCCCATATTGTTCAGTCAGACTAGTTTAATTAAATAAGTAATTTTTATTGAGCATAAACTGAAGGGAGAGGGAAATGTATCACATGCTTTATAACATAAGATGGTCTAATTATTTAACCACCAACATGTTAAACATTATCACGAGCCTTTACTGGTAGAGGACTTTGAATTCAAATAATACCGCTATCCATGAATGTTTTACTGAGATTTAGTCCTACATTTTTACAGGAACAAAGTTAAAGAAAACTTTTTACCCTAAAATATTAACCCTAGGCATTTTATACAATAAACCGGGGATAAGACCAACAACAGAATATGTAAAGCTTTAACATTTATTCACTTAAACTTATAATACATGTACTAGTAAAGAATCAACCTTGAACAACAAAGAAACAACCATTGAACAATAAACAACCTTTGAACAATAAAATCACAGTTTACATGTATTTGACACTGGGCACTTGGAAAAGTTATAAAAGTATTTTATATAATAATAATAATAATAATAATAATAATAATAATAATAATTATAAATTCTTTATTTACAGAGGGTAACGTAATGCTTAACTAACTTAATTACTTAACGGTAATGTAAAGATATATCAAAAGAACATTTACATACTTTAGTTAAAACATGGCCTTCTCTAAAAATATCCTAAATAATAAATTAACGTATTACAGACATATTTAAACATTCATCCATGAACAAAAACAGTTGTATCACATTTAGACAATCATTCACTGAACAAAGAGCACTAAAAGAAAAATAATGTACTATTACTATAAAAAACGAAACATGTCATGACCGCTTTAGTTTCCTTCAGCGAATGACACTCGTTTAAAGGTTTGACTGTACATTTTTACTGTAGAATATATTTCACACCTTATTTTATACAATAAACACATTATATTCTAGTATACGGTTCTATAATTGTTTGTTTTTGTTTTTTCATTTCATCAATGCTTTTTCAAAGATTTTTTAAATGAATTCAGAGATTGACAAAAACGAATATTAATAGGTATATTGTTCCAAGTATGTGCACAAATATTTGTAAAAGAATTTTGCATGTAAATAGTGCGTTGTTTAGGTATTTGAATATTGTTGTTGGTGGTAGTCAATACTGAGGTAGTGATCATTAAAAAATATATCATCATTAAACATTGAGCTAGAATTTTACATATATGGAAAAATTTGAGTTTTTTAAAGAACATATAGTAACATATAGTAATTATATCCTAATTTAAAATCACTGCACCATACACATACTGAAATTTTAATCTGTAGAGAATTATTCTGTAAACCTGAAATGATTAATGAGTACTTGATAGAGTCAAACTAATGTCACATATAAAGTTTATTTATGAGGATGTTAAGGAATTGCAAAGATGGATAAATATATTTACATTAAAAGTGATGAGAGTGACTCCTACTTTCCGGATAATAAGGTCTACCGATTTAAAATTCATTTAAATACACCTCTTACTTTTGATGGATTTTGGAAAGTTGCTTTAACAGAATTTTACGCACAAAAAAACAAACAAGTCAAAGTATCCAAATCCATAAACAGTGACATTGTTTGCATTTCTACAGACATCATTAGAGAAAGTATAATTTTGGGAAGCGAACAACCTGTGTTGAGGCGTATGCGAAAAACCTCTACTACATCATGGAACTATGTATTTGATACCCCCTATCATTTACCTTTAAAGAAAAAGGAAATTATAGAGTTTGAAATCGCTATAAGAGATGGTGACAATGACGATTTTGCGTTATTTTTACAGTCACCATTGTATCTAACACTTCATTTTAAACATATGTAAAGCTTTAACATTTATTTATTCAAACTTATAATAAAGAACCTTTGAACAATAAAATCACAGTCTACAAAATATTTGACACTAGGAACAGGACGTTTAGAAAGATATAAATGTATTTAATAAACTTTTATAAAATAAAATTTTATAAAACTGATAAAATCAGACGTCCGCCAAAACAATGAGCAACAAATGAGTACAAATGATTTTTAAAATATACAAATGAGTAAAAATGAGCAACAAATGAGTAAAAATGAGCAAAAAAAAGAAGAGCAAAATGAGTTTAAAATACAAATGAGTAGAAATGAGCAACAACTGAGTAAAAATGAGCACAAATGAGTAAAACTGAGCAACAAATGAGTAAAAATGAGCAACAAATGAGTAAAAATGAGCAACAAATGAGTAAAAATGAGTTTTAAAAAATACAAATGAGCAAAAATGAGCAAAAAATGAGTAAAATGAGCAAAAATGAGTAGAAATGAGCTACAAATGAGTAGAAATCAGCAAAACTGGGTAGAAATGAGCAGCAAATGTTTAAAAATGAGCACAGATTAGTGAAAATGAGCAAACATAAGTAAAAATGAGCGTGAACCGTGCATATTTGCTGTGCAAACCCTCACATTATATGTAGGTGATATATGCTTTCAAAGTGTGAAGACATGTGCGAGTTTTCTCCGGGATTATTTAGAAATTTCTTTGGAATAAAACATTGTGCTCGGATAAATTTTGTATCAAATTGAATTTAAAGTGATAACTATTCATGTCACAGGAACAACATTTAACTAAAAGCCAGAGAAAAAGACAAAAAAAGGCTGAAAAGAGAAAAGCTAGTGGTTCACCAGGTAAGGATATCGGCCATTACACACCTGGACATACATTCTTGAGTTCATCAAGCGGAACGTTATCGAGTGGCTTTACTGATAGTACGGATTATGTACAATCTGTGATGCAATCCCCAGTTATGAACATGAACGGTCATTATCCGGTTGGTGTCCCGGGTATGATGAGTATGCAAGGAATGCAGGTGCCTCCGTCGCCGCAATCACCAGCGGTATTTACACAAAATACATCGGTACCCCCGAGCTGGGCCATATCCCTTATAGAGGATATCAAACAGATCAAGGCCGCACTTCCGAAGATCGATCAGATCGAACAGGCTGTTAAATTAATTAACCTCAAAGTAACTGAAATAGAAACAAAGGTATCAAACTTAGAAACCAAAGCTAGTGAAACTGACCAGTCGCTTACATTTATGAACAATGAACATGAGACACAGAGAAAAGACCTGAAAAAATCACAGAAAGAAATCAATAAATTACAATCCATGTGTTTAGATCTAGAAACCGATATACAGAAATATCAGGAGCGTGAAGATAGAATGCAAGACAAACTGCTGGACCTAGAAGCAAGGTCGATGCGAGAAAATCTAATCTTTTATGGTATCAATGAACCAGAAAAGCCAAAGGGAGATGAAGCTCCCCAACAAGATAACTGTGAAACTCTTGTGCGCGACCTCATTAGAGATACTTTGAATATTGACCATACAAATATGGTATTCGACAGAATACATAGGCTAGGTGGAGAGCGAGCCAAAAAACCCAGACCAATAGTGGTGAAATTTCAGAACTTCAGAGATCGTGAAACGGTAAGACACAAATCTTATGACGAGGAAATTAAAAAATTGCTCAAAGAGAAAAAGCAGGGTGTTGGTGTCCAATCACCCCAACCATATCGAGATGCTAGAAAAGCGTTTAGCGATTACATCAAACAAGAAAACATGGATGAAGATACTACCCGAATAGTTGGAAACAAGTTGTACGTGAAGCATAGAGTTACCAAGAAGTACGTAGATGGGAAAATTATTGACTATGTGAGCTACTAGGATTGTCAGGAGGATATTACTATACTCACCTGGAACATTAATGGGCTTTCACGAAAGATACATGACCCAGATTTCATAGATATTATTACAAACTATGATATAATTTTTCTCTCAGAGACGTGGTTATCGCAAAATAATCACTTAAACCTTGATATACAAGGCTACGACAGTGTGCATTTATTTGGTAATAAAACTCACAATGTGCGTAGAGGGAGGTACAGTGGAGGAATAACCCTCTACTTTAAACATTCACTTCATAAATATATAAATATCGTAGAGACAAACCAAAATGGTATATTATGGGTAAGAATATCCAAAGATTTATTTGAATTTGATGAACATGTATATTTGTGCTGTATTTATATACCGCCTTATAATTCTACCGTAATTAACACAGAAAATTTCGATTTCCTTGAAGAAATAGAGACTGGTATTGAAAAGTATAAACCAGATGGCAAATGTTTCATTTTCGGCGATTTTAATAGCCGCACTTCCAATGTATCTGATATTTTAGAATACGACCATTATATAGATCACGATACTTACCTGTCAAATATGTCAAATTATGTAAATATACCGCCACGTGTTTCACGTGATAAAGTCATTGACAATCCGGGCAAACGCTTGATCGAGCTTTGTCAATCTACTTCGTTTATTTTAGGTAACTCTAGATTACATAATGACATTGGTATAGGCGAAATGACCTTTCATTCAGTGAATGGATCTAGCGTTGTCGATTATTTATTGTTACATGTAAATGATTTTGATTGTATATGTAATTTTGAAATTGTCTCCCCGAATGAGTTTTCTGATCACAGTGGGATACAGTTTAACTTGCCGAGTAAAATTAACGCACCCCCTTTCCTGAAAATATTGACGAGAATACATTTATAAAATGGGATGACACAAAAAATAACCAATTTCAGCAGCTTTTAACTACAAAAAAGGATTACATTAAAAATCTTCACGATAGAATTAACCATGACGAAGACATTAATACAATCTCCGAATCGTTTTCCAATATGCTACATGAATGCTCTTATGATATTTTTGGTAAAACTTACATATCTAGTAAAAATGCAACAAAAGATAGAGTAAATAAAAAACCTTGGTTCAACGAAGAATGTTATGCTGCTAGAACACAATTCAAAAAAGCTAGAAATAAATTTGTTAAAAATAAAAACAATGAAGAATATCGCAGGGAGTATGTGACTATAAAAAATAAATATAACAAAATAAAACGTATTCAAAAGAAAAACTATAATTTTCAAGAGAGAAGTAATCTCAACAAAATGAGTAAATCGCAGCCTCGAAAATTCTGGAACAGAATTAAGCGTCAATATGCAAAGAAATCAAAACAAGCTGAAACTCTAACAACCAATGACTTATATGAACATTTTAAGACACTGTATGATACAGACGCTGCACATGAAAATATAGAATTCAATCAAAATATAATTGATGCTGACTTAGATAAGGAAATTACCATGTCAGAACTAAGAAAAGCCATTTTCTCACAGAATAACAATAAAAGTAGTGGTATCGATGCTATAGTTGCAGAAATATATAAATGTTCATTTGATGAAATATCACATTTTATATTAGCTCTTTTTAACAAAATATTCCTAACAGGTGAATATCCTAAGGCATGGGGATCAGGTATTATTGTCCCGATTTATAAAGGGGGTGACATAGAAGAAGTTAAAAATTACAGAGGTATAACATTAATTAACATTATTGCAAAAGTTTATTCACAGGTTTTACTTAATCGTCTAACAGAATGGTCAATAAAACATAAAAAGATTATAGATAACCAGTACGGCTTCCAAAAAGGAAAATCAACTATAGATTGTATCTTCATATTGCACTCAATTATTGCTAAAACGCTATCAAATAATATGAAATTATATGTAGCTTTTATAGATTTTGAAAAATGTTTCGATAGATTAGAACGCTCCTTCATGTTCCACAAATTGATCCAAGAAAACGTAAGTTCAAAGTTTGTAACAGCCATTCAAAATATGTACAGCTGTGTTAAAGCCGCAGTACGGTATAATAACCAAACTTCACCAAGTTTCGACTCGAATATTGGTGCAAAACAAGGAGATCCAAGTTCTAGTCTCCTATTTTTATTCTTTGTGAATGATTTAATTAATAATATTAATGGAAATATCGATAATATATTCAATATAGACGATTTAAAATTATACATGCTCCTATTCGCGGATGATACGGTTTTATTCGCACACAAACCAGAAGCTTTACAGTCAATGCTCAACGATCTATCTGCATACTGCGACACATGGAAATTAAAAGTTAATACCACTAAAACAAAAATAATGATATTTGAACAAGGTAGACATACAACTTATAACTTTACGTTTAATGGCCAAATCTTAGACATTGTCAAATCCTTTAAATATCTAGGAATACATTTCTTCAAAAATGGTCACTGGTTTCGATCACAAAAACATCTCGCTCAGCATTCATTATTTGCATTGCATAACTTATTTACAGTATTTAATCAATTGGAATTAAAAGTACAAGATCAGTGTAAACTATTTGATAGCCTAGTAGGTTCTATACTTAACTATGGTGCGGAAGTCCATGGGTATTGTGAAGGAAAAAGTATTGAAACAGTTCACTGTAAATTTCTAAGAAAAATACTTTTTGTTAGAAAATCAACGAACTTAGACTGATTATATGGAGACTTAGGTAGATATCCGATGAAAATACACCGACAAATTATAATGATCAAATATTGGATAAAAATACTAAAATTAGATGATAACTGTATTTTAAAGAAAATTTATTACATGTTAAAGGAAGATGCAAATAATAATCTATCATATAATGGTAAAAATTGGGCGTATAACGTTAAATCTTTATTAGACGATATAGGTATGACAAATGTATGGCTACAACAAGACAGTACGTTAGCTAGCTTACAAGCTATAAAACTTAGAATATTAGACGTATACAAACAATGCTGGTACTCCAACATAAATAATTCAAGCAGACTGTCGTCATATTGCTTGTTTAAACATGAATTTGTACAAGAAAAATATCTAAATACTATAAATATTAACAAATTTAGAATAACACTAAGTAAATTCCGGCTGTCGTCTCACAATTTAGAAACAGAAAAGGGTAGACACGAAAATACCCCTAGAGAGGAAAGAAAGTGCCGAAACTGTTCCATGAATTTGAAAGAGGACGAATATCATTTTTTACTAGTTTGTCCAAAATATTATCATTTACGTCGGAAATTCTTTAAGCCGTATTTTTGTAGATGGCCTACTGTACAGAAATTTGAAACCCTCATGTCCATCACAAATAATAAAGCATTGAATGATTTGGCCAAATATTTATATTATGCACTTAAAGAAAGAGCGTGATTATACCTATTTTATTGTATATGTAGAATGAACAATGTTGAGACTACTCGAGTGTAAAACATTTCTAAATTCTTGGTCTAGACCAATGAGTTAGTCCTTGTTTTCGCCTTTCGATAAGGCTAACTGTAGTATTGGTGGTACTATGTTAGTTAATATACATTATGAATACTGTCTTGAATCACGAGTGCCTTGTTATTTTATTATACAAGGTAAATAGTAATGCTATGTCGAATCTCAACGTTCATGAAATTACTTGATGTCAGTGAATCACCTATTTATGTATAATGCACTACTTTATGTTCTGCCTATTCATTCATGCAATACAACTTTTACCCAATGTCCGATTTTTACAATGCCAATTAACACTGTCTTCGATGTTCATACATCTCAAATAATGTTAATGCAACCTTATGCATCTTCGAATATGTTTGAATTATATTATCAATAATGTGATACAAGGGAGATAACAGAGTCCCCCTTGTCGTCGAGTCTATGGAGAGTTATTGTTTTGATTTAGAAATGCATAAAATGCTTCTCTGGGAAAATTTCTCATTCTTCATACTTTGTTTTTGGAATGTTATTTGTCGACTATGAATTGGATGTTACATTTTAATGTCGAATAAACTATATGTTATATGTTATGTTACATTAGGGTCCTTTTCAAACAAAATGATTTTCTTTTATGTCCTGACCGTTAGGTTTAGCAATAAAGTAATTATGTAAAGTAGGTTTGAAATGGACGATTAAAATGTCACTGCATTCGGTTTTAATTGAATAAACATCAAACTCAAATCATACAGCGCATTAATTTAGCTATACTTTATACTTGGATGGATTTAAAGGTCAGTTAGTCGAAGGTTGATGCTTTCAATTTTCTTCTCGTTTGTTTATACTTTTGTAAATGAAGTTGATTCAATGCATAACAACGAACGGCAGTTTAACGCATCGATACTTCTTTACAACACTTTATAATTGTTTTCGGTACAAAATGTGATGGTAGAACTACTTTAGTGTTGAAGAATACTACGCTGGTTGACGAAAGGTTGTTGACAAGTCGTCTGATTTTATCAGTCTTATCATTATTTAAGGACAATTTAACATGATCCAAAACAAATAGGCAAAAGTGTACATAAACAGAAAAACTCTCAAGACAATTCAATTTAAACATTTTTATTTCTGTTTATACACATAAATGAACTGACACATAGTGACATAAGCACACTTAATGCAGTAATCCTTAACATCCATTTATGACATATCTGAAAATATATATTTAAAAGCACATTGATATATTGTCTCAGTCCCATACGCTGTTGTTAACTGTCATTGTTATCATCCTCATCAGTATCATTGTCCTCATCATTACTTGAATTTTCTACATCACTTTCAATTTCTGGAGCATCATATTGCATCAGTATTTTGTCAAATAGAAATCGCCTTTTATAAACTGCATACTTTAGAGCCTCCTCCGGTTCAAAGTTATCAAGATCTCTTACATCATTTGCTGTCTCTGATATAGCTTTATACAGACTGTCCTTCTTTATAGTACTGTACCAAACAGCTTTCTCCAAGAAAATACTCATCAAGGCACTGCGATATTGACTTGTCATGTCCCAGTATGCCCTTTTACGTGCTTGTTTTTCATTTAGTCCATTATCGTTTACAAGGTGTTTTACACGTCTCTCGAAATCCGATTGACAATGTTCAAATGCTTCCTCCATAAGATTTGCCCAAGGATTAGTAGTGTTAGTATCATCCTGTTCGTCTTCATCCTCGTCATTATGATTAATATCCATTTCTTCATCAGATAATTCCTCGTCGGATAAGTCCACGCCTTTTGTGTTTGGCGAATCAAAAATATCATTATCATTTTTGTCTGTTTTATGTGCAGACATTTTATGACGTAACATATTATAGGTTCTAGCGAATGGTTTTAAACAGATATTGCACTCAAACATGCCCTTCTCTCACCCGACTATTTATATCCAACTAATTAAAGTTGAAAATGTGGTTACATTAATGTTTGTTTTTGTAAGATCCAAATATATTCCTAATTAATTTTCTTTTCTTGACAGCGGATTTTTTGTGGGTGTAGTTCATCCGATTTTTTGTCGATTTCAGCTTTTTACTTAAACCTTTGCTGTGCTTTTTTGCCGATGTGTTCTTGTCTCTTGTTTTCAAGCTACTAAAATGTTTTGACTTAGCGGCAGTTTTCAAAGATTCTCGTTTCAACTCACTCTTGGCTTGTTCAACTGTCTGTTGTGCCGGGGCTATTGAGTTAAGCACAACTGATTTGGTGTTGACATTCTCCTTCCCTCCTGAAGCCATATGTAACATTTTACCACCTCCAGTTTGTGTAAGTTTTTTTTTAGCAGACAATTGTTTTAAAAACTCAATCCATTTCTGTGCGTCTGGTATATACAATTTAGAGTGACTCATAACTATTATAAAATGGATAGCGTTTAAAATGAAGTGTTAGATACAATGGTGACTGTAAAAATAACGCAAAATCGTCATTGTCACCATCTCTTATAGCGATTTCAAACTCTATAATTTCCTTTTTCTTTAAAGGTAAATGATAGGGGGTATCAAATACATAGTTCCATGCTGTAGTAGAGGTTTTTCGCATACGCCTCAACACAGGTTGTTCGCTTCCCAAAATTATACTTTCTCTAATGATGTCTGTAGAAATGCAAACAATGTCACTGTTTATGGATTTGGATACTTTGACTTGTTTGTTTTTTTGTGCGTAAAATTCTGTTAAAGCAACTTTCCAAAATCCATCAAAAGTAAGAGGTGTATTTAAATGAATTTTAAATCGGTAGACCTTATTATCCGGAAAGTAGGAGTCACTCTCATCACTTTTAATGTAAATATATTTATCCATCTTTGCAATTCCTTAACATCCTCATAAATAAACTTTATATGTGACATTAGTTTGACTCTATCAAGTACTCATTAATCATTTCAGGTTTACAGAATAATTCTCTACAGATTAAAATTTCAGTATGTGTATGGTGCAGTGATTTTAAATTAGGATATAATTACTATATGTTACTATATGTTCTTTAAAAAACTCAAATTTTTCCATATATGTAAAATTCTAGCTCAATGTTTAATGATGATATATTTTTTAATGATCACTACCTCAGTATTGACTACCACCAACAACAATATTCAAATACCTAAACAACGCACTATTTACATGCAAAATTCTTTTACAAATATTTGTGCACATACTTGGAACAATATACCTATTAATATTCGTTTTTGTCAATCTCTGAATTCATTTAAAAAATCTTTGAAAAAGCATTGATGAAATGAAAAAACAAAAACAAACAATTATAGAACCGTATACTAGAATATAATGTGTTTATTGTATAAAATAAGGTGTGAAATATATTCTACAGTAAAAATGTACAGTCAAACCTTTAAACGAGTGTCATTCGCTGAAGGAAACTAAAGCGGTCATGACATGTTTCGTTTTTTATAGTAATAGTACATTATTTTTCTTTTAGTGCTCTTTGTTCAGTGAATGATTGTCTAAATGTGATACAACTGTTTTTGTTCATGGATGAATGTTTAAATATGTCTGTAATACGTTAATTTATTATTTAGGATATTTTTAGAGAAGGCCATGTTTTAACTAAAGTATGTAAATGTTCTTTTGATATATCTTTACAAGTTACCCTCTGTAAATAAAGAATTTATAATAATTATTATTATTATTATTATTATTATTATTATTATTATTATTATTATATAAAATACTTTTATAACTTTTCCAAGTGCCCAGTGTCAAATACATGTAAACTGTGATTTTATTGTTCAAAGGTTGTTTATTGTTCAATGGTTGTTTCTTTGTTGTTCAAGGTTGATTCTTTACTAGTACATGTATTATAAGTTTAAGTGAATAAATGTTAAAGCTTTACATATTCTGTTGTTGGTCTTATCCCCAGTTTATTGTATAAAATGCCTAGGGTTAATATTTTAGGGTAAAAAGTTTTCTTTAACTTTGTTCCTGTAAAAATGTAGGACTAAATCTCAGTAAAACATTCATGGATAGCGGTATTATTTGAATTCAAAGTCCTCTACCAGTAAAGGCTCGTGATAATGTTTAACATGTTGGTGGTTAAATAATTAGACCATCTTATGTTATAAAGCATGTGATACATTTCCCTCTCCCTTCAGTTTATGCTCAATAAAAATTACTTACTTAATTAAACTAGTCTGACTGAACAATATGGGACTAGTGTTTACTCACCATGGGCCATCTTCCGGTATTAATTATTGTTGAAACCATACCTATGCAATTTTGAGGGACTAATCACGGCTCATTTAATAAAAGCGGTTTAAAGTATTCTTACAAATCGGTTAAGGGTTACCTAGGGTCAACAAGACAGTAAAACGGGTCAGTCAACTAAATATGCTTGGGTGCACAATATCGGTTCAGGGTCACCTAGGGTCAACGTTGGAGGTGCAGGAGGTTAAGCGGTTAGGGTTCATCAAAAGGCCAATGTACGTATGAGGTGCAGGAGGCTAGGGGTCAAGTGGTTCGGCAGTTTCCCACTACTTTTCTGTCAAAATGTTAAACAAATAAATGATTGAAGGTATCTTTCTATGTTTTCTTTTCCCCTTGGACAAAATTTACCTAGACTGACTGTAAATTGTGATCACCTGTTGTCTGTTTTTTTTTCAACTGTATTTTAGTTTGATTGCCGTTCTTTAACCTTACGCAAATTCTGGACAAGCCTATAACCAGTCTCATTAAGCAGTTCACCGGCCGTTAATAGTTGAACATGCTTTCCTACGAGAAAAATTGCCATAGAAATAACTCACACCTGCAAGAACATTGACAGTATGGGGCAGCAGTGTGTGTTAACAGAAGTAAGGAATTTAGCCCAATGGTTGGGTCAGTGTTGGTCTAGAAATATATTGTTGGTACCTTAATTTCTGCTTGACGTCCATGTTGGCTTGATGTTGGCCCAACAGTGTGCATCAAATAACGCTGTTGGATCAATGTTGGCCCAACTATACATATATAAAATGATGGTGTTGGGCCAACAATACCCCAACGGTTGGGCCAACGTTGCACCGATTAGCACGCCCAACACTGGACCAATGTTGGCATCAGTCGTTGGGCCAACAGTGAAAAAAGCATTGGGCCAACGTTGGCCCTATTTATGTCTGCTTTCTGGGATCATGCATCTGTGATTTCGCCGACTACGACACTTTTACATCATAACAGTCTTCACGATTTTCAGAAAGTATAGCACACTTGAATGGAACGCCAAATCTACATGTACTCAAATATTTGAAGAGGTCTTTAAATATTTGTAGAGCTCTTCGAATAATTTTAGAGGTCTCAATTTCAATTAGAGATATCTCCAAATAATTATAGCGCGCAATAATTGTAATAGAGCGGTCTTTTAATATTTTGAGAGCTCTCTAAGTCAATTTTTGGTGTCAATAATTGATTTAAAGCGTGCAATTAATTAATTGTAGACCTCTCCAATTCAATTGAAGATATCAAAAATTAAGGTGTAATTCAGCTGTTTTTAAGAGCTCTGCAATAGGATTGAAGAGGTCTCTAATTGATTTGAAGGAATCTCTTATTGTTTTATAGCTCGCTTCAAATTAATTTATAGAGGTCTTGAATTCAATTACAGACCTCTCTAAATCAATTTGAGCGCGGTGAAATTCAATTTTAGATATCTTGAATTCGATGTTAATACATGCCAAATCTACATATACTACCGCGCTAAAATTGATTTAGAGAGGTCTCTTTTTGAATTCCAGACCTCTCTTATTAAATTTGTAGCGAGCTTTAAAACAATTGGAGAGGTCTTTCAAATCAATTAGAGACCTCTTCAATTCAATTACAGAGCTCTTAAAAACAGCTGAAATACACCTTAATTTTTTATATAACTTATCAAATTGTAGAGATCTTCAATTCATTTATTGTGCGCTTTAAATCAAATTTTGATGTCATTAATTGAATTAGAGAGCTCTCAAAATATTTAAAGACCTCTTCAAATATTTGGGTATATGTAAATTTGGCGTTCCATACACATGGAATCAGTTTAATATCTTTCTCTGCAAATAAAACCGAGAACTACAAAATTTAAAATGTAATTACTTCAAATGTTCCCTTTAAAGACAATTTACGAAGTATGGGTTAGTATTCCGTCGAAAATAAGATAAATCAAAACTTTTTCCGGCTGCAAACTTTAAGAAATTTCTTCCTAATTGGCAATTTAGAGTCACGATGTTAGACAATTATCAGTTTTGCCCCATTTGCAAGAGACAATACAATTAATTCATGAAACAACGAACATAAATCATTCGAGAGAAAAGGGAAATAGTTGTGTTAGAAACATATGATACACGCTTTCTTATATTGTTACTATTTTTAGAACACAAACAACTCTATAAGGTAAATAGACTGTATCTACAATATTCATCTCAGAGGTACCTCTTTTTTCAATGATGAGATACACAACTAAATAACGAACGAAAACTCGTGCGTTCAAGAAAAAATAGACTGTATCTACAGCATTCATCTCAGAAGTACTTACATTTTACAATGATGAGAGACGCATATTTTCGATCTGGTGCTTTTATAGCCTCCATGACCCTTTTACACACCCCGTATTAACTATAGCGGGCCGTTGTTGCGGCCCGCAATGATTGATATTCGATATTATTCATTTTTTCTCTCGATACAATTTGCACTGAATTAAGAAAAGATATTCTTTATTTCTTCCAATAAGACTATATGCATTAAATGTTTGTGAACAACATGGATTTACATGATAATTTAAAATATAATTACAAAATAAATTATATAAATGTAATACGGGAAATGTAGAAGGAAATATACAAGATGTATAAAATGGTACAGAACAGAACTGTTCTGTTCTGTTCTATAAAATGGTGTATACAATAAGAAGTAATAATGAAAGGGCGTGATATCATTGGCATAATGTGTAATTTGTCCCATTTTATCCTTGCTTGCGGTGCAAGGTTGGTAATGAGACAAATTATCTGTTTTAGTGGTGTTACCTAACCTTGCCGAAACGAAAACGCAAGCTTAGTTATAGAATAAAATAGCGAAATGTATTGCTAGACAAAGGTCATATTAACAGATTACATTTCCTGTCTTAAAGGCTGTTTAAGTTTTTTTAATATATCATGTAACTGTCTGTAACTCAATTTCCGCTTCAAAAAATTCACTTTCTGTCTTTCTTGACCAGTACGTTCATTTATGCACTCAGAATTCTGTCTGATGTTCTGGTAGAACCGCGGGTCGACCATCGCTTGGAGCGACCACATTTCTACGTCTCAGTCGTAAAAAATCTGACAGGATTGCGAAGATAGTTAAATTTCCCCTTACCCTTGTTTCATCGAACTGGTAAGTGTATAAAACTGGCTGAATAACTGGCGAAAGAAATGCTAGAGACAGACACGCTGCCTGTATCATGTCTATTAGGACCGCTTCCGGTAAAACAATCTGTACAGTGGTAATGGCGACATGGGGTCCCCAACAAAATAAGAACGATAGTGTTGCACCAAAGGCAACACGTTGCACCTTGAGTTCTTGCCTCCGGAAACGCGCGAAGTAAGGGACATTCGCTGTAGATGAAGACGATGCAAACATAGAGTTACTGCTCATAAGGAAAATCCTTTTGCGCAGCCTGTCTTTCACGACTTTCAATACTGCTTTGTAACATACTCCCGTTGTGAAAATAGCGACAACAAATGGCAAAATGTAAAACAAATCATACAGGAAAAAAGGTTTAAATATCCAAATAACGCGACGACAGGATTTGTATTTAACGCTTTCATTAATGCCATAACTATAGGATCCCATCAGAAAACACAGGTATGGTAAAGTCGACCCCACAGCTGCTACGATGCACACACATATGTTACATATTTTTACTCTTGATACTGTCATTATTGGTCTCGTTGGTAACACAACAGCAGCGTACCTATCTACACTAATTAACATGATGCACACAGAGCTTCCAGAAGACGCCATGATAACCAGTCCTTCCTTCATTAGACATGGTATCAGATTATCATCCTTGCTGATCATTTGAACAAATAACGAAACAGGTATTACGGTAGCACATATCACAAAATCTAGTATCATTTGTGAAATAACAAAATTACAACCACACCTTTTCTTCCGTCGTCGTTGAAGAGTCTTCCTCGATCTGAACCATTTGACGAGAGTATAACTATTAAATCCTAGCCCCACAATGCTCTCTAACACAAATAAAATGCTGATCACAACGACGTAAGACGTGGGGTAAAGTTCCATTTCAAACAGTATAATGCAATATGCCGCGTGTCCAGACGACCTCCCTAACCATATCTAACAAAGCATTTTCACGTGACTGGTATATATAAATATATCTATATCTATATATATTTATAAGATTATAATATTAATATTATTTAGCATCCAATGATGTAAAGCTGTTTTGACAGTAGGAATGTAATACCGATTGCATACCGGTATGGTTGGCTGTTACAATGCTCTTTGAAGAAATTGTACCCTAATAAGGGCATATTATTCGAAGGCATATCCTGCAATGTTAGATCAATATTCAAAGAGGAAAACAGGTCGAATTTTGCTCCATAGCAGCAAAAACGCCACAATTTGTCTAAATAAAGCATATTAAACCCAGATATGTGTTGGTAACAAGTTATCTTGCTTGTCAGATAAAGTCAAAGTTGGACCAAATGTGCCGCTTAGGCTTATCTGTTGGATGCCTGTGACCTTTATTTTTGTTTCCAGTATAAATATTGTAGTTATCAGTTGCATAAGACTTGCTTCGATTGCAAATATTTCGCAATGTGCAACCTGACAGCATGTCATAGAACGGATTATGTTTGTGACAGTCCGCTAAAAGTGAAATTTATTTGTTTTTCTTCGCGGACATTTGCTAATTGATCAGATTGTCTTCCACAAAGAAATGTGTTTTTGCAATAAAACATGTAATAAAAATAATTTACTGGTAAAATTGTAAAAGACAAAGAACAATAGTTCTGTTTCTGGTCCCCTACTAAAGACTTAAAGCAGATACGTTGGCCTTAAAGGCTTTGTTCGGGTTTAGCTCATCTGGAATATTGTGCCAAGGTGATGTTTAAGGATCCTTATTACAAACACATTGGCTAATCTTAATTAATCTTTACAAGGATGTCCCTTGCATGCAGCTCTACCAAAGTTGTCCGAAGAACCCCCCTCCATTGTTCAACAACGAGAAAGAAATCTTCTCCAAAGCTGCATTGTGTAGTCTCTATTAAGTTTGAACCAAACATGCCCCTTGGGTCAACAAGTTTGTTCAGATCCATGAATTCTCGAGCGTGGATATTTTGTATGTAACATATTGGTGGTGTAAAACCAAAGAATAGATCACATTTCTTAGTGAAAAAAGATACAGTGTTTTAAGTCCGTTTTTACCAGTGTTTTAAAATCATTCTTATGACTGCATGATGCAATTTGGATTACACCACAATTATCATGTTTATGGACGCTTATAAATGACTTGAGTGACACTAATGGATAGTGCCTATCTACATGTGAAATAATTGATGGATTTTCCACATCAATATCAGGAAAATCATAAACAATAAATTGCCACAGAAACGAACATCGATTGTATAAGTATCATATTCATATCTGGCGTATAGCAAATGACTTTATGAACTTTATGGTCCACACTTACCTATCTATCTCTGCCTGTCTGTCTGCCTGCCTGCCGTCCCGCCCTGCCCCGCCCTGCCCCGCCCCGCCTATCTGTCTGAATGCACGACTGTGTAGCAGGCATTTATGTCAAACCCTTTACAGGGACGTAACCCGGCATTTGCGCGTCCGAGTGTTGACTGAGCATGTTTGATTTTAGTTTAATTTAAATTTGAGGTTGTTGCACAAGCTCTCTGTAGAGTTAGAGTGAATATTATGAAATGCAACGTTAAACGAAGCCTTACATCAACTTTTTTTCTTTACGCTTAACCAAAGGGATACATCACATAAATGTTTTGGGTGGTCTGGGGTATTGATACCCCTATCACATAAATGTACCCATTTGCGCTGAACTGCAACCTCTTGGTTGTATGACGACAACGATATATGCTGTGTATTGACTGCGTAATTGTAGGACCAAAATGGCGACCTCCATGTCAGATCGTTGTAAAGTAAAAAATAATTTACATAGAATGTTCGAAATACTGGAAACGAATTTGAACTCAAATGATGTAGAACGTTTCAAAACACAATTACTGATATCTGGAACGTTAGGAGACTTCTGGAAAAGGAAAAACGAATGGCATATCCCGAGAAAACTTTATAAATGCGATGCATTCACTTTTCTAAGATTTCTGGAAAATAAAGGGCAAATCGATGACACAAATATTAAAATTGTACAAGACACGATCAAGTCTGTCAGACCAGAGTTATATGAATTAGCCTCAACAGAGAGTTGTAAAGAAGGCAAGTTAATTTATATACGCTTGATCAAGGGTGAACCCTAGGATCAGGGTCCGTATATTACAGGGTTATGAAACGGCCGATACGGAAATAAGAGTCCCGGGTCACGTGACCTATTGGCCGTCACTTCCGCTTCCTCGTATTAGCGAAAAAATCTAACGTGAATTCGTAGGAACAAAATCTTTATAATATTGTATTATTTGTACTGAAGTTTTTACATCGTTGTGATACTGAAATATGAGGTAAGTGTCGTTTTTAAAATTTTCATCTTTATTTATTGTTTTTTTTGTGACCGAATGGTCATAATAAGCTGTTAAAAATGGAGCATTTTTGTGGAGAATTTGAAGCGGGTGACGCCATTGTTGAAAATCATTGAAGATGGGTATGTTCTGTAAATGTAAACTTGCTGCGGTTTGAGTACTTTCCTAATTTATCAGATGTTTTGGATAGTTTAAAGTTTGATTTGATGTGTTTAAAAAAAATAATGGAGTTTATTTTTGGAAAAAAACCTTTTCTGAGCGATTGAAATTGGTGTTGTTTACAAAATGTCCAAAATGAGGCTTATTTAGGTGACGATGATCTTTTTACACGTGAAATTTGTTTGCACACATTCTCATTGATCGAACGATATATTCAAAATGTTGATTGCTTTCAAAAAGTATAGAAGTTGACTTGATGTGCAAACTTACACATTCAGCGTGAGACTGCATAGTTATTTTAATATCAATGTTTTAAAATAGCATAAAATAGCATATTGACAAATTTTTCAAAATGGCGGTATATTTAGGTGACGATGATATCTTTTGTTTGCACATATTCACGAAGAACGTCTGCGATCTTTTCAAATAAAACAACTGCTTTGAAAAGGAAATAAGTCAAAATTTCGAGTTATCATAACCATTTAGTATGAATTTGCATAAATACTGGAGTATCAGCGGTTAAATACTTGCATTTTTATGTATTTTTACTTTCACTTTCCATATAAAATGTACTATAAGCAATTTTGTCAGTCCCACATTTAACAGTTTTCTTCCATGTTACATGCATGTACATTGTATATAAATACGTATTTGTGAACATTTCATATCTATACATTATCGCAACTCTCTTTCTAAAAATCAATTACTTTTTTCCAGATCCTGGTTTTGATGATTTCATGAGGAGTGTTTTCATTGACAAACGCGAAGATGCTTATGAACAGATGGAAGAATTGATGGACAGTGATGGTTGCATGGCAAATGAATTTTTGTGATCTTGGACAAACCTCACAAGTACTCCGAGAACGATGACTTGGATGAATTTGTTTTGAATGAAAGAGTTAGACAATTAAGTATTCTAAAAGCAAGAACATGATTGATAGGAAACATTAAATTCTTTGTACATTGTTGATTCTCTATTACTACATGTATTAGTGTATACACGTGTATTTGATTTTAATGAGACATAAAAGATTCATGAAAAGATAAAAATTATCTTAAACCTACTACGTCTATATTTTCATTTTATCATATTTTGGTTGTAAAAGAAACACAGTTGTCCTTGTGTGCACACTGGTCAATCAGCCTTTGAAACCGGTGCAGATCATGATCAGTCTGCAGGTATTTAGTTGATAGAGTCTTATGGAGCACCCTTTGAATATGCAATATTATTGTCAAAATTGAAGGGAGAAGCCCAAGCAAGGTTAGGATAAGAATTTAAGGTTATGTTAACAGAGGTAAAATTAGTTTGATTATGACTCAGATTTTAAGCACCATACACAAAGACAAAGATATTTGCCCTCATGTGTCCCCGTATTCCAGAAATTGAGGCATAGCCTTTAACACATTTATCACAAGCATAAACACTCTTCTTTTTTTTTGTCCTTTTTCAGAGGCTGAATATTCTCTGATTTTTTTCTTTTGTCGACTGAAAGTCATCATCACTGAAAGTTCACTTTCATCATGGGTATAATCCCCAAGCAACAAATCAAGATCTAAGTCCTCATCCCAGTTAAAAAAGTCGCCTTACTATAGCCATTCTAAACTTGCAATGTCCGTAGACAGAAATGAAAGAAAAAACTAGAGAAACTTGTTATAGCTCCTTTGATATCCACAGTTTGGAAACGTGGCATTAATTAATTAAATAATTGTTCTGTTTACCCTTTAGATCTCTTAAAACTAGTGTTATTACACAAATACCGACCAAACAGATAATTATATATTATTAACGGGTTTGTTTATAGCGCAATTAATGTTTTAGAGGTCAGAAAACAACATTTGTTTTATTCACAAGACCCTAGATCATAAATAGGAAAAGAAATTAACAAATAAAAAAACAAATTAAATAAAAACAACGGAAAAGTTTTCACACGTATTTCGGAGAAGCTTGGACGGGAGGGGGTAACCGGCAAAGAAGAAAAAGAAATTATAAAAGAGATTTACATGTCCCTTTCAATATATTAAAAATAATATATTTAAAAGTATTAATTTTATTAACCCTTTAACTTTGAAAATATAATGGAAAAGAAGAGGAAAAGTGTTATAAAAACAAAGCATTTTGTTCGCACATATATTTTTTTCAGCATAAAAATACAGTTTTCATCGCGTCAGTTTGCGTCTAACTCGTTTTTTCATAGTGAATTTTATATATTATGATTTTGATATTTATATTGCTAGAATCAGAATTTTATTGCCGAAAATTATGTGAAAATCATATCAAAATCGAAGAAAAAATGTCTTTACAGTAACGACATTAGTATCAGTAGGGTACAATATTTCACGCATAAACACGCTTCCGCTCGATAAAGCCGTCGCATTCATAAATACAGGTAAATCGGCTCGGAAAAAATCGATAGCACGACATCATATTATAGCTAATTCACCATTATAAGTGGAGTTTCATAACCCTGTAATATACGGACCCTGCTAGGATTGAGGTTTGCCATGGAATGATTTAGGCAAAGGCTAAAGTAGAGAACTTATTGTATCATAACCCTAGCCAGTGATTCTAGAGGGATGGAAGTTCAGTATCTTTAGAAAATCGTATCGGGGATTGGTTACAATTAAAGAATTTTATGAAAGCATGATGCTTATAAATATAATGAAATAGTCCAACTTGTAGCGCTCCAACTTCCAAGTGCTACCATAACTAATGGTCTTTGGGATGAGACCTGAAACTGAGGTCTGATATATTGGTGCTGAACCTGGGGCATGTAAAAGAACCAACATGACCAAGGGTGTCTCCAAAAGGGATGCATTCTGTATCTGCACTAGCCCCTAAAACAACGAAAACTCCAATAGGGGCGTTGGTCATATGGATTATACCGTACCAATGATAAAACTCTAAAAAAAAACAACAAATGGGGCAATGTGCAAGAGCCAATGCTCTTGTTTCAGTTTGATATTTTAGTAGATTCTCGTACCATAAGACAAAAGGAAATCATGGATGTTTTAAATGCATTGAAAAAGTGTTGCTGCTGTCCTACACTACAGGGTCATAGATGTCTTTTTACAGTGATTTTTTTTTCTTCAGTTGAAGTTGATCCAGTTGTTGAATACCTTGAGAGGACGGCTCCACTCCAGCCAGAGGAATTCAACTTGTCATGGCCCTTCCATGCTTCTTGTAGAAGAAGTGAGAGACTTAAGGCATGTAATTTTGTTTAGCATTTTTACAAATAATTCTCGTCTTTGTAATGCAAAACAAACACCAGGGTTGGAGGTTAACCACCAAGTTTCAGTTGTTGGCACTAACCTTTAATCCCCTTAACCTTGCTCAATAATTCAAATTGCCCAGTCATCTGAACAAACATACTGTTTCGAAGTGTTAAATTAGGTATTGTAGCCTTTACTGGTAACTAACATTCATGACTAAATATGCTAACCCTGACAAAAACAGTTGGAAATGGCAGTTTACAAAGATTTGAGAAAGTGCTACATGTATTAGTTTGGCCCCTTTTGTAGATAAATTAATGATTCCAGTTGTTTTCATGTGTATATTTTAGTGAGGATCTTCAATTATAAACTATCATTCATTGCTTGTTTGGGCTTTGGGCATAATATTCTATCAGTAACCAGTGGCTAAAAATTGATAAGACTTCACAAGACTGATTGCTTCTGAGCATCATTATGTATATGGTAGGCATGTTATGCACAGATTATTTTATGGGCAGAATTAATCGATCTTACATTATTCTCAGACAAGCGTTCACAACCAAGCGCTCCAGTATCATCTTGTTGTACTCCTATTCATTTGAAATTAACCATGTCAAAGCCAATAGCAGAAACGAAGGTATAATAAGTCTTTCAAATCAGCATCTGAGGAAGTAGCTCTAGCTACACTATTAAAGGGATTTTGTTGTTTTGGCATCTGTCTGACCGGAGCCACATCTATAAGACATTGTTAGAGCGATATGGATACAGGGTCCGTATTAGTTTACTATATGCAGGGATCACATTTGGGGGCGATGTGGGCGAAATAGTCGCTGTATCCCCGGCCTTTTTCGCAGTGATTGCATAGAAAATAGAATTATGTGATATAAATAAACCCTGATGGATACATGGTAGAAATTTTTAGTTCTACTACAGGCAATGCATTCTGCCAAATTTCAGTCAGATTGCTTAAAATTACCAGGGTTATGGCCCTTTGAAGTTTTCTCATATATTTTTTTAAATGTTTAGGAAAATCTAAAAAAACCTCTTTTCAATAAAAAACATTTGTCAGAATTTGTTTTAAGGTGGTTCAAATAATCAAATGAGCATCCATCAATGTTACTGATGCTCTTGCTTATTCTGACCTGAATATAACATTATGGTACATGTAGTTTATTGCTTTGTTGCAGAGACAAAAACAAGGAGTAACAACAAGTGATAAGATTGAGACAAGGATGAAGAAAAGAGCAAGAATATCTGACACACAGACAGATGAAACATGCACTTCTCCATCTACCTCATCACCTATACATTGTCAACAAGTACATGCCTGTGGTATGGCAATCAGTATTCTTCTTATATTGTTCAGTTCATTACTTTGAAGGTGGCAATTGATCGTACCGTGCCTTGGCCACCTCATAAGCTGTTTAGGTTCATTTTGTTCTACGCAGTTAGCTAGTCAGTTACTGTTAATTAGGTAACTTTTGCTTGCAAAAAAATTCACAATTTGTGTGCAGACAGATTTATTTGCGCATTTTAAGTTCGCGAAAGTATATTCTCTAATTTAGCTATATGTGAAATGAATCTTTTGGTAGATTTTTAAATGAGCAAAGTGGGAAATTCGCAAAAATGGCAAAAACTAAATCATCTTGAAAATGACCTATTTTACAGTAATAATCTTTTAAATAGGCACCCCTCTGGACTATTAATGTTAGTGTCCAAATTGAAAGATAGACAAGTCCATTTTAGTAATAACGTTGTGTAAAGGTTAAGCTTTCTCTGTGACTTTGTGTTTAAGGTTGCTGACTTCACTTAAAAAAAAGTGCCCATAGCTCACATCCCTTGTATGTAAAGGAGAATTAATGAATGACTTGGTAGGCTTTTTTTTTAAACTGGCATAATCACAAGCATGTGTCAATCAGACACTGACTTATTAAAGCTCTTATCCAAATTATTTCCTGAGGGCATCACTTAGACATGTGTTTCCCCCCCACCCAAAAAAAAAAATAATTCTAGTTGTTTTCTATTGTTGTTGTTGTAGATGTGAGATTACGGGTGAAGGTTGAGTATGTGGACCATCAAGATGTTCTCGGGAGCAGCGTGCATAGTCACAAACAGCACGAGATAGAACGGCAGTTTGAAAAGTTCAATCAGGCGAGCACCATACTCAAGTCCCGAGATCTTGGGACAGTTGTCTGTGATATTAAATTCTCAGAGTTAACTAGCTTGGATGCATTCTGGAGAGATTATACTAACGGGGCTTTACTTGAAGCCCTAAAAGTGGTCTTCATAACAGGTATGTCTTGTGGACCCATAATTCCTTACAGTGAAGGATTTTTTTTTACTACAGTCCTCTTCGACAATTTGTAGTTACAGTGTAGGATTCAGTAAATTTGTACACCAAAAGTTTTCTTAGACTATTTCTCTTTTCGATTTTGTTGAATTATGAGGTAAAGGTGAATGAAAAATTTCTACATTTCCAAATGAGATGTTTATAGATTTTGATTCAAATTGCTGGGAAGTATGCTACAAGTTCAATTTTTATCTTACCCGAGTCGCAGGCTCAGGATGAACTACATGATTCTAAAATATCTATTTTCCATCAACAGTTATACCATTCTTGAAAGCATTTAGAGCACCTTTTTTTTCAAAATTTGGTTAGAATCTGTCCTGATGTAACCCGAATCGGAATTGAAACTGATAATTCATTGTAATGGGTTCATGAGTTAAAAAAGAAAAAAAAATACATGTGATTTAAGAGCAGACACTGTTCCTTTTGCCTTCTTCATAACTGCATGAAAAGTTATCTGGATTGGTTGTTTTAAAACATAAGGGTAGGAGAAATGTTTGACAGTAGGTGTATCCTTGGGCAAAGACACAGCAATGTGACACATGCCTCAGTCCACTGTAAAATGGATGGCAGACTAGCAGTGTTGAAAAAACTTGCTGCCTCTCTTGCATAAGCTTGGTGACATAGATCAGGAATGAGCGTCTGAAAGCAAATCAACAAGTGTGGAGCTTTTTTCAAATTAAAATAAATTCATATAAACTATAAATCAGTAAACGGACATTATCCACTAGGACATTTTCCCCTTAGCTCAATTTTGCACAGGAGGACAGAAGCCCCTTGGTGATTTTGCAAAAGTGGACATTATCCCCTTCTATGAATTATCTTTCTAAATGCACCTGCATAATAATTATCTCTGTATTCTTTGACAAAATCTATTAATCTAAAAAAAACAACAAAAAACATAACTTTCAATTTCAACTTGATGACAATATTTAATCGAATTTTAAACTTTTGAGTGAAGGGGATAATGTCCATCTTCACAAAATAATGAATGGGATAATGTCCTCCTGTGCAAAATCGAACTAATGGGATAATTTCATACATTCCTATAAATCGTTTGATTGTCAAATCATCGTGAAACTTTGTCAGAATGTTGGTCTTGATGCACCCTTTCAATGGTTCCATTGAATCCTTTGGCCTAATGTCTCGGCCAAGTTAGATAACGAGGTAAAACGTCCCAGTCAATCAGGAATTACTGCCCTTGAATTGATAAATTTTGAACAATTAATGTTAGGCCTTTTACAGTTGTACTGTGTGACAGTTTAGCACTCTTATGGGAAAGGTCTTTTAAATCTCTAAATAAATATTAAAAACCAAAACAAATGATTGTGCTCATGGCTTCTAAAGGAAAATGGCCAATAGATGTAATTAAATTTTTTAGCCCATCGTCTGTATTTAAACAAGCTGAAAACGGAGAAGAAAAATGTGTACATGTATATGCTCTTCAGCCTCAGCATCATCTAGAGATAAAACCATACATGTATATTTGTACATGTTCCTGTCATCATAATATAGGTGTATTAAAGAAAGCCTTATTAGTCAACTTTCACATTAAAAGATTACATTAGTCAGTCTGGCATGTACTTTTATCTGCATTTCAGTGATGAGATTAGCTGTTTGCCTTTGTAATTCTCACACAAGTTTGAGAGTAAATTACTGCTCTAGTCACGAACACAATGCGTTCTCCGAATTTTCTACAACTGTAAGGTTTCTTTTTCAATATCAATTAAGCTTATGTGCATCTTTCAAGGGTTAAGGCTGCCAGACTTTGTCTTGATGCTCAATGCAGTCCAGAATTTTTTTACTTTTATGCACTTTCAATGATTCTTGTTTGTCTGCTTGCAAGAGTTTTAATGTAAAGGGAAGCAACTATTGATCCAATTGCATAACCTTAGTTGAAACATTCATGTCCCTTATAGTGATTTTTGGCATGGTGGCGGAATGGGGGGGGGGGTTCTGTCTAAAAGCTTCTGGCTTAAAAATTATTTTGCTTATAGTGGATAATAAGCAAAAAAAATACATGTATATGTACTAGAAAAGTGCTTGGTTAAGGTTGTTAATTTCAGTGATAAAACACTTTTATGGGCTCCAGGCTCATCATATTTCTTCTTTATGGGTGAAAATGAGTTATATTTCTATTTTCAGAATCATTAAATGAAGCTGTTGGACATGAACCTCTACGTCTTCTTGTCTCGGTTGATGAAGATGACTACAGAAAAGGACGGCTTAAACTGCTAAAAAATCTCACAGGTTGACGCACCCATTCACATAAACAGACAGTTAGCTTGCAGGACAAATGATAAATTATAGTGGAATTAAGGACTTGAAGAGTTAAAACTTTTCTTCAAAAAGTTGTAATTTGCTGCACAAAAAACATTAAATTGAGGGAGAATCAGTTAAAAACTAAAGCCTGATTGATTAAAAAAAAATTGTGTGTTGGCAGAATGCCAAGAAAAAATTTCAAAAGCAAGAGACCACTTCTTATATCTCCAAGAAATGAGTTTTGTGGTGCGAATGAGAATTCTGTGGCATAATATCTGGACTTTTTGAATGAATTTAAACTTACAAGTTTTCACTGCATTGTTATCAAACTTTGTACATGTATTATAAAACAAAAGCATTTTGACATTAAAGTTTCTCAAGGTTTATAACTCTAGCTTACTTAATATTTTAATTATCTTTGATTAACCTTGCTAACACTGAAAGGCCCTACTGTTTATATTGTTTTCATCATACATGGTCAGAATGAATGTCTCCGAAAGGGGTATCTATTACTTGAACTAAGTCGAGTCATATATAAGAAACATCTACAACGTACGTCACATTTGAAACTTGGTCATATGTGGTAAAATAAGGTCGCTAAAAACTTTGTGAACTCAGTAGAGGTCACAAATTGAAACCAGATTGCATAACTGTGCACAGAAGTGGGTCACAAGGGGCATGGAAGTTGGTCATAAGAGGCACATAAATGGGTCACAAGGGGCACAGAAGTGGGTCACAAGGGGGACAGAAGTGGGTCACAAGGGGTACCAAATGAGTCACTCTGTCAAACCAGAGAAAAATCGGTGAACATTGTTGAGGCTGCTTGCTTACCACTTATTCATATTAATCATAACATCTTGTTCCAGATTCGTGTGGTTATCAAAACTAGGCTTATCAAAACCTTTGTGCAAGGGTGAGCTTTTAGGATTGCTGATTGTTCGTCGTCCGTCCGTCGTATGTAAACATTTTGCTTCAAAATACATCTCCTCTGAAGCCGCTGGGTCAGTGTTAATGAAACTTGGCAGGGATGTTCCTTGCATGAAGTTCTACCAAAATGTTTCAAAGAATTCAATTCCATTCAGTACTCAGGTTGCTATGGCAACAAATAGGAAACACTTTAAAACTCTTATGTCAGTCTTATTCTTATTGTCCTTTGACCCAGGTGACTTTTCACTTGTTTTATGTAGATGTTTATACGGAAATACTAACAAAATCTTGTGTAAAACCATGAGACTCTGATCATAGATAGAGGTTGTGTAGCATTGGTTAGTGGTCCTCTACCAAGATTCTTCAAATTATGCCCCTGGCTCCAAAATTGGCCCCGCCCCAGAGTTCGTTTGTTTAATATAGACTTTTATGGGGAAATTTTTAAAAACTTTTGTACTTTCATTTTTCCTACGACCCTGTTGTTGACCTTGTTTAATGGTCCAGGGTACACCGGTGAGTGATAAAGGGTCATTTTTGCCCCCTGGTTGGTAATATAAGAGCTACACTGGCAGTGGCTCGGCATAGTTGTCACTTTGGCAGCTTGGTGATTGTGTTTGGCCGTCAGGTTGAGTTTATCCTGGCTGTAACTTATTCGTGCATTGAAGGATTTTGAATTGACTTGGCTTAAATGTTGATCATAAAGGCACAAAACCCAGGTCTGTAGCTCAAGGCCAAAGTCACACGATACAGATGAAATGTAAAAAGTGGACGCATGAGACTTTGTCTGGGCTATAACTTCCTCATGCATTGAAGGATTTTGAATTGACTTGGAACAGTTGTTTACGCAATGGGACGGCATGTCACTCACAGGATTCGGGTCTTGTTTTTCATAAAAGATATAAAGCAATTGCGCTTTCTCACTCCTGACTTGGTAAAGAGTTATGGAAGACTAGTATTGTACATAACAGTGCTGATTGGAACAAAGCCTATTTGTGCATATTGTCAGCATCTTTTGCTAAGATATCAAATAGTTTCAGCCCTATGATTTTTTCATAGTAATAAAACAAAGTATAGTGTACATATAGATTTTTGTGAAGCTTTTTCTCAGCAACCACTGGATAGAAAGGGAATCTGTTTAGTTTTAGGTATTCATACAATGTATATCCATTCCTTTGTCCAAGCCATGATGATGGGTATTGATCTCACTCAGGGATATTTGCAGTTTTCCATTGGTTATTCCCAGTACATCACAATTGTCCAGGTCTAACTCAAGAGCTCGGCTGTTTTTCTAGGTCTCCTGTTTGCTGAAGTGGTCCGATAAGGTGCCAGCCTGACCTCCTGTTGTTTTATCATTAACTTGTTTCTGATCGCTTGCAAAAACAATTGGCATTTACATAACTAAGGTTTACAATTTATCTTGCACTGTTGGTAAACATTTCCAGAGGAATGAGTTATTGAGCTGTCTAGCTTTTGTGATGGTTCTAGGAGGGAGTTTTGGGGTTTTATTCCGATCAGCTATTAACTTTGATGAATTTGAAGCTTACTGTACATTAGGTAATTTTGGCGCTGCGTAATTTTCACAATTTGTGAGCAGACGGACTTATTCCCAAATTTTAATTTTGGGAAAGGAGAATTCTCTTATAGTAAATCTATGTAAAATTGATCTTCCGCTAGATTTTTAAATTAGCGAAGTGGGAAATTCGTGAAAATAGCTAAAATTAAATCATAGTGAAAATGACCCTATTAACGGTAATACCTCGGTTCACTCATAGCGAACTCAGATATAATGAAAATGTGGGTGTAACGTAGTAATATTTGTTCCCTGACTGCATTTCTTCTTTTTTTCTACACAGTCTTACATGCTTAAAACAAATTTGGGTATAGCAGAAATCGACTGCAATATAATAATTCTTAGATCCAGAGCAACGATTTTCTGTTAAATAGCTTGGTTACAAGACAATCTAGGTCAGCTCATAAAAAACCGCCAATCGACCCAATTTATGACTCAAGAATGCAGTTAAATTATACATAAAATTTGTATTCTCTGCATTAACCTTTCGATTTTTAAGGATCATAAGTTGTTCTTTTCATGTTTGAATGCATTTCTTCAGGTTACATTTGAGACAAGTTAAATGCATGCTATTACATTTTAGTTGTTATTTTCCTATATATATTGAAGTTTAAATGTGGAAAATTCGACAAAATGTTGGCAATTACTGACCTGGATTTATACCAATATTAATTTAGATAATATAATTGCATGATAAATCGCAATTTGTCGAGTGTTCTCACTCTTATTCATGAACGGTTTTCATCCTGAGCATTCAATAAAACAATATGATGTATGGCCAATCTATTTTGAAAACAAAATATGGTGTACAAAACAGTGTTCTTCAGTTTCATTATTCAAGACATTATTACAATAATGATGGAATCAATTTTGGCTATTGAAAGTTTTTGATGTAAGGAAATATGTTATCTCCAAAAATGTATTTCGTTTTTTCGCTATATTGATGCTATACATTTTGTATAGCGAAATAAATCAGGTTGTTATGATTTTGTTATAAGTGTGTTCCACTGTAGTTGTTTGGATGAATAAAAATTGAATACTTTAAGTCGCATGTAAAGTAAGGCAGAACCGATTCTGGTTCGCTCTAGACAACTGATTGTTTTAGCTCACCTGGCACAAAGTGCCAGGTGAGCTATAAGAATCACATTCAGTCCAGCGTCCAGCATAAGGTTAACATCTGCCTTCAAACGACATCTACTCTGAAACCAGTAGGCCAATGATGATATGGACCTCTACCAAGATTGTTCAAATTATGACCCCTGGGTCAAAATTGACTGCCCAAGGTGGTCACTTATTTTGCCGTAGGTTTATATAGGAAAAACTTTAAAAATCTTCTTCTCTGAAACCACAAGCCCTAGAGCCTAGAGCTTAGATATTTAGCATGTTGCATTGTCTAGTAGAATTGTTCAAATTATGACCCCTGGGTCAAAATTGACCCTGCTCAAGGGGTCACTTGGTTTTACATAGGCTTATAGAGGAAAAACTTTAAAAATCTTCTTTCAAACCGCAGGCCTAAAAATTAGATATTTGGCATGTAGAAATGCCTTGTTGACCTCTACCAAGATTGTTCAAATTATGACCCCCTGGTCAAAAATAACACCTCCAGGGGGTCACTTAATTTTACATAGGCTTATACAGGAAAAACTTTAAAAATCTTCTCTGAAACCACAAGGGCTAGAGCTGAGATACTTAGCATGTAGCATTGCCTTGTGGACTTTTACAAAGATTGTTTAGTTTAAACATTATTTATTCGTTTATCAAAGCATGAACAAATACAATACATTTATAAACAGCATCCAGGATTGAGAAGAAAGCCATACAGCTTATATGAATCTCTTTCCTGATTGTTTAAATCATGACCCCTGGGTCAAAATTAACCCATTCTGGGAGGAGGGGGTGTTGCTTGATGTCACTTAGGCTTATATATAGGGAAAACTTAAAAAAACCACAAGACCCACAGGCAGAGCTTAGATATTTGGAATGTTTCTTAGCATTGTGAAGTGGACCTTTACCAATTATGTAAAAATCATGACCCCTTGTATTATAGCCAATGGTAGTCAGATGAGTGATATAGGGCCATCTTGGCCCTCTTGTTTTTATATAAGCTTATTTAAGAAATTAGAAAAAAATCTTCTTCTCTGAAACCACAAGGCCTAGAGCTTAGATATTTAGCATGTGGCATTGCCTAGTGACCCTCTACCAAGATTGCTCAAATAATGACCCCTGGGTCAAATTTGACCCAGCCCGGGGCTCTCTTGATTCAACATAGTCTTATAAAGAGGAAAATCTTGAGCCTAAGGTCAAAATTGACCCTTTCTGCTATTGACAATCTTCTATTAAAGCCAATGTCAGCCAGGTGAGCGATATAGGGCCCTCTTGTTTCATCTTCTGTAGGTATTAGTGCCGATGTGTAGATACCAATGGTGTAAATATGTGGTTTTTAATGTTTGTTTACTTTATGACTTAAAATCCAAAAGTTAGACATTGTTTTCCGTGTTTTTTACCTGTGGTTATGGTGTCTCAATTTATCTTGTAGTGCCGGTAACCCATGTCTGACTCGGCCTCTTTGAAATCGCGGATTCTGGTGCTACAAATAAATTAAAATAGAGATGCAGTCATCACAGGCAAAAATATAAACAAACGTTTGACTTCCGGATTTCATTAAATCAAGTAAAGAAATATTAAGAAACACATTTTTGAACCATTTGTATCTATACATATCTGCAATAATATGCACAGGCCGAACATTACGGTTCCCTAAGACCGTTGTCTAGAGAACCGATTCCGGTTCGCAAGCCAATTCCATACAGTAAATGCAAACATTAGCTGTGATTACTTTGCTACTTTCCTATTACTACAATGATATACATAGAAAATTATCAAGAACTGGAATAAAAGCGCTTAAAGTCCCGTGATCACATTGATTTTACTAATATAGAAAATTAAATTTACCGATAGGAAAAGGCTAGAACCATGTTCTATTCACTCTAAAACAATGTTGAAATATGCCCTATTTTCGTATCATGAAAAAGAGTCGCCAGAAAGCCTTTCTTAATATTTGCAGTATCATTGAAAAAAAAATACTGCACTATATTTCTAACATGTACTTCGATATAAGAAGCAAAGTTAGGAATGATTTTGGAACAAATAAAGATTTCCGCCGGTAAGACGTCTTTCTTGGTGAAATAACACCTATTTGTAATTGTGATCCTGGGTTTTTAAGTGTACCCAATAATACCTCCTGTTGAACTTCAACACTAAATGCAATGATTTTCTGTTCTGTATTATACATGTTGGTCTTTTCGAACGTGACGAAATACCAACTGTTACCTGCTCTTGTTCTGGTCATTATAGCTGCAATTAGCGATTCCTAGTTCTCTTATGTTGTTCTTCAAAATGTAGACATCAGAGTGACTGATTCTTGCCTGCAAATAAATTGGCTAATGGTCTTCCTCCACCGGCTTCGTGCAGCTAGGACTAGGAGATTAAAGTGGCATAGTTAAGTGTAAAGCACGTTTACTTCAGTAGAAGCTTGCTTTAATGATGAAGACGTGGTTTTCCAAGCGTCTACTTAACAAAAAAAACAACACTAATTTGTTTAGAAATCTTGACTAGTGACGAGGGTATGACGCAAGTCTGTAAGTAAAAAAACAGTGGATAATAGATCATTTTAGTTAATGAAAGTACGAAAAATTGCGGGGCAGAGGAATGGGGAGGGTCGGGTTTTTAGACGGTAAACATTTAAGTATATCCGATCTATCACAGTGGTCTATTAATCAAACTTAATTTCATTTTTTACCAAACTGTAGCGAATTCATCATATTTTAATTTATTTACAGATTTGACAAAATACATCGATTAAAACCCAGGTATGTTTTTTTTCCGAACACCGCCCGTACATGTATACATTTGTATTTAGTTTTTCCACAGGAAAAATTCAAACCCGGGTAAAGCTACAAACGTATATCGGTGAAATATAGCTTTTCTAGCACGAACGGCCTCAGTAAGGTTCGAACATTGATTTGTGGTTATTGCCGGGATTCAGTCAGTCAGTGACATAGAACTAAGCGATGATCACAAATGCTTAGAAATAGATCTAAGATGCATTTGACTAATTTATAGGATACGCCCAACACGAATATCAACGCATTGATACCAGATTGCTCCATTCCTTGCATCCATTCGTTTCTAAGTTTTTAGAATGAAGTAATGATCAACATTCATTCCTTATCTCATTTATAAGCCTAACTGATAAAATAAAATCGTGCACGAAAAAATACAATCAATTTGACTGAAATGACTGATTTATATTTCTACGCGAGCAAAATATCTCTAAATTAGTGAAAGGTTCAATGAACTGTTCTAAAAATGTTTTAATATTAACAAAATTTCGTTTTTTTATAGAAATAATATAGAAAATACAAATATTTCTTAAAATGAGGGCAAGACAGCGAGGAGTGGTTGGGTAGAGTGGCAATCCCGTCAAATCCAGGTTTGGATATTGTATTGCGTGGCAATACTCATCCATTTGTTTCAGAACAGAACAAAACTGAACAGAACTTTTTTTTAAATAGGTCTTGCGATTTTCAATACCTTGTATTAGGGAAAGAGTTTCCAAAAAAAAACTTATTAGCTTACTACTCGATCCCTTGTCTTTGTAATATATATTGCACTTACATGATAGTTGATGAATTAAATATTGTTAAAACTGATACCTTGTATTTTAATAAAATATATCTATATACACATTACAAAAAGGTCTTTGAACAAAGTAATTGGTACGCGGCTTAAATGGTTCGATGTTCACTTTTAATTATTAATAAGCAAGAGATTTATGTTCCTTTTTTGTATATGCTTGATATCTTTCAAGACAGTCACTAGGTCGATATGAGCCCGGTTTAGTGACAATCAAATATGAGACGAAAGTCTGTAATAGAAATTGCTGACCCTCTCTGTCTCTCTCTTCCCTGCCCCACCCCATCTCTCTCTATCTCTTTCTCTCTATCCATCTATCACTCTCTCCGTCAGTTCCATCATTGACATAGTCTCGAGAGTGATTCGTATATACAAGTTGAAAAAATTTGTTTTACATTCAAGCAAAACCGGGTTAGTAAAAAGTAAAAAAATGTAAGACGGCTAAGCGACGACGTAACTTACATGTATATGTATTCAGGTCAGACTATTGTCCTATTAAACTTTTGCTTTTACGTTGTATAGGACTAATCCTGTATAAACGACATCAGATTCTTGTAATTACTTCAGTTTACGTAAAAAATCACTTTGAGACTTCAAATACACGACGGGATTTCCTGGATCATTGTGTCGCTAGACTTCCACGAGTAATTACGCTCGCCCACATTTCCGTTTCAAGATGCTTAGGCAACGAACCCAGTGTTTATCACCAACTGTGCACGCTTGCAGTCACGAACATAGTACATGTATAGAGTTAGCAATTTTCCAGAGCACGCGCATTAAGTACGTGCAGTAGTTGTTGCGAGATGTGTAGGGGTCCAACGAAGACATGCATTGATTGCAATAGGTTTCCTTCTAAAACAAGACCTCTCAGTGATTTCGGGTCATGGGTTTGAGCCCTGCTACTTGCCTGACTCTTTATACTCTAACGGAGAATGAGAGTATAGAACTGGTCCTTCTCAGAAAAGACAGTTAGGTAAACTGCACCTCCAGAACACAACTGAAATACTGATGATATGGGTGTTAAACACAGGAAAAATATCAAATTAAATGAAAAGAGTAGACTCACTTTATTTCAGACATATGCAACATTCAATCAGACTTGTAACGAAACAACAGCAAGGGGTAAGGTAAATAAGTTCTGGTCACATACCAGTTCAAAAGTACGGTAAAAGTCTTTTTTTCGCGAGGTTTTCATTTTCACTATTTTCACAAAGACGAACTCACTGAAATAGTAAACAAACTGTATATAATTAATGAATAGCGAAAAAATAGAAAAATGTAAATTGCGAAATAAACAACTCGCGAATATAAAAACAGTACATGTATATAAATTCTTGTAAGATCACGGTGGTAGGTATTAATAGAGAACAAAAGGCCAATCGTAAATCATGAAAAGTACATGCACATATTATGAATACGTTTGAACTATAGTAATGTGTATTTTGTTTTCATTTCCCGATAGTTGTTTTCATGTAGTATAGTAAAAAAAAGTGTATGTACATCATCCACTCTGTTATATTAGTAATATGTATGGTACACGGTTTTGCATGTTTGTTGTTTTTTTGGTCATTTTGTAATCAAACCGTACAAATTGAAATATTCCCCCTGAGAGTATCTATTGCATGATCACTATTGGAAGCACTTGGCATGCTTTTGCTTATATATAAGAAAATCCTCATGTAGTATTATAATCATGTACCTTGAGTGAATAAACGATATCGTCTGTCTTGTCTGTCTGTCTGCCTGAAGAGTACGCTCTGAAAATCAAAGTACTGTAAATTGTGTAGTTTTCGCGGTTTGTGAGCAGACGTACTTATTTGCGAATATTAAACTCGCAAAAGGGGCATTGCTCTGATAGTTAATCTATATGTAATGAATCTTTCGCGAGGTATTTAAATTAGCGAACTGGGAAATTCGCGAAAATAGCGAAAATTAAATCAATCGCAGATATACCAATTTTACAGTATATTTATCGTTCCGTCCTTGGATGCATGGATTTAGTGTTGAAAAACTGAAAATTAACATTAATTAAACCTTGTTTTCGTTTGTTTATTTAACATAGTAAATATTAAAATCAGGCATCAGAAAATTTCATTCAGTACATCTGAAAAGCCTCATTGTTCCTCCTGCAAACGTACAATAAAAGTTTCAAGTCCATTAACCTGACCGCTCAATACAAAATGAAAGCCATTATAAATTGTGTGAAACTTTTGTAAATACAGTGATGTAAATATTTGATAAGTTCGCGTACATCAAAAGCAGACATACATGTATAATCTTGTTTGATTGATCCATCGATTATGAGATACCGGTACATCGTTAAGTTTGCTATTATTTAGTTTAAATTTCAACAAATCGTGGGAATTTGCCGTAAGACACGATTTCAACTATCATAGCATATAAAGTATGGATATAATGTACCCCTAACACTGTCAAAGGTAAGTCATGTTAAGTTTTCACAATATATGAACGCATATTTGGACACTATGGAACGATGTTGCCATAAGTCAAAAGTGATAGACAACATAAAAACTGTCTTAGCTATAAAATAGCTGGTCTTTGGTGCTTGTTTTATACAATTTTTGGTGTGCGTTTGAATGTTCTTGAGGCAATACAACAAAATATTACCCGCAGTAAGTAACTGGATGATCCGCTATGGCTGTTTTAACCTACCAAGGGCAATATTCTTGGGATTATAATTCCATACACTAGTGAGGGCAATATCCATGGGATTATCCTTCCATTTACCGAGGGTAGTAGTAATTGGATCATCCTGCCACATACTGAAGGCAAAACCTATGGGTCATCCTTCCACCTGCAGATGGCAGTAGTTATGGGGTTGTCCTTCGTTCATAGAGGACAGTAGATATGGAACCATCCTTCCATCTACCGAGGGCAATAGTTACGCAGTCATCTTTCCACTTACTGAGGGCAGCATATATAGCCACAGGATCATCCTTCCAACGATATAGGACAATAGCCACAGGGTAATTCTTCCAACCACAGAGATCATTTTAGGCATCGGGTCAACATTCCACAGACAGGATCATCCTTCTATCCAACGAGGGCAATAGTCATGAGGCCATCCTTTCACCTACTGAGGGATAGTAGTCACGGGGTTACCCCTCCACCTACCAAGGACAAAAGCCAAGGGAACAAGTTTCACTCACTAACTTAAAGGGCAGTAGCCATGGGATCATCCCTCAACCTATCGAACGCAATATCCAAATGAGCATCCTTCTACATACATAGAACAATGATAACAATGGGATCATCCTTCTGCGTACGAAGGTCGTCTGTTTGGTTCAACCCGTCTTGGTATACACTTTTGGTTGGTTATGAATTTTGCTCAGTGTGGCGTAATGATTGTTTCCGTTTTGAGTTGATAGATTATCAAAATTATCTTATAACTTATCCTTTATTTCAAAGTTGATGTTTTCGCAATGAGGCCGTATATAAGCAGTCATTTACCTGAAGTAGCTTAATGTCTGTGACGTTGCAGACCAATTATATATAACTTCATGTTGATTAAAAAAAACCAACGAGCGACAAAAAATCTAACAATTATTCTTCGAAATACTAGTTAATACTCGAAATATAGAGAACGTAAACACTTAAACATTTATCAATTCTGTTCACGACGTTTTATAAGCCAAAATTGTGTGGTATTGACACGAAAAGACTTATAGGCATTGTCTGGGCGTTGAACGTCTGTGTCAATATGCCTTGATTATCCTTCTCCCTTGATTGATTAATTTTGTTGAGAAGAATACAAAATCCACACGGATATCTGCTAAACGCTCGCATTGACGGCTATTGACGGGGATAACATCTTAGACTGGAAACAAATTATCCCTTTCTTATACAGATTTATGGATAACCCCTTTGAAGACGGCTTGAAAAAAAAAACAACTGATGAGCATAGGTGCAGACAGGCATGTCCGTCACAAACTGTACTTTAAGTCGAGAATGTTGAGCCGTTCAGTACACGTCGGGGAAAAGCCTCTGAAGAAGTGAATGGAAAAAACTGAAATATATATTTTCCAGAAATAAAATGTTTTTGCTTTCAACAGAAACTAGGTTCTTTAAAATAGACAAAATATTACCGGGGAAAAAAAGAACTGACTACCAAAAAGTACACAAGAACAGAAGAACATTTCAAGACATGTATAACGAGTTATTCACATGTACATATCGTTATTTTTGCGGTACGTCGTATAGCAAATGGACTCGTATTACCACTTCTGTTTGCTTTAAATGATGACATTCTTTCGCGAATTACTTTGTGAACAACATATCTTTTTTGCATTCTTTCAATGCTCTATCAGTTTAAAAGTAAGTGTTCGACAAATCCGAAAAACAATAAAACAGTTTACTGCGGTAGTTCAACACACTCCTCTTTCATTATATACCCTCCATTAACAGATGTAAATTGTTTTTATGTTCGTGCGCGGTTGTAATCATTCATTTACAGAGTTGAAATCGATACTTAAGACACTTTTTGAAACAGAAGAATAATTATCGAAATGATTTTCTAAAGTAGACCAGAAAATCACGCGCTCATGTTCATGATGTTCGTGTTCGTTTATTACGTAACTTGAGCTCAGCTGTTTGAAAACCACCGTTCTAAATCTTTAGTAATTGGAACCACAGAACGAAGTACAATGAAGTTCCTGTGATAAGACAACCATATTCATAGTCATAATACCGAAATGGTCTTTTTATCGAGTCCTTTTTACTGTGAAATGAGTCATTTGGATCCGAAATGTTTGGCCTTAATACGAGGGCGGTCTTAATAGCGAGGGCAGCCTTAATACGAGGGCGGTCTTAATAGCGAGGGCAGCCTTAATACGAGGGCGGTCTTAATAGCGAGGGCAGCCTTAATACGAGGGCGGTCTTAATAGCGAGGGCAGCCTTAATACGAGGGCGGTCTTAATAGCGAGGGCAGCCTTAATACGAGGGCGGTCTTAATAGCGAGGGCGGTCTCTTAACAGCGGAATTTTACTGTATTGAGTCGAACTATCAATTTACTTTCATGGTTTATCGTTGGTACCGGATAATCCGTATGACCAATGCCCCTAGAAGAGTTCATAGGAGCTCGAGGTCGGGATTATGCTTTTCCGGCTTTGTTTTGTCTTTTTACATTTATTTAAGAACCAAGCTAACAAAATATGATCTTATTTTCCCCGGATCTTAACTTTCATATTTTACCGCTGAAGTACCCGGTAGACTGAAAAAAGAAAAGGAGTGACACACGCCGAACTGCTAAGAGTTACGTCCCTCAAAAACTGGTTCTCCGTCTACCAATGTGACGCAACATGGAACCGGAACCTATACATGTAAACATAGTGTGGTGGCAATTTCAAAAACTGGCGGAACAGTTTATTTTTGTTTAATGTAGTAGTAATGGACTTTCATCTTGCCATACCATTTGAACAAATTGAGCACACTGTCCATGAGTGTTGCAGAAAAAATAAAATGAAATAATTTTTAAAAAAAGGGACGCCACTCTTAGCAGTTTGTGTTGGATAACATGGCGGATGTCACTCCTTTTCTTTATTCACTACACTGGGTACTTCAGCGGTAAAATATGAAAGTTAAGATCCGGGGAAAATAAGATCATATTTTGTTAGCTTGGTTCTTAAATAAATGTAAAATAACAAAACATAGCCGGAAAAAGCATAATCCCGACCTCGAGCTCCTATGGAAGAGTTTAGTTATTTTAAATTTGGGGGGAATGTACAAGATAGAGAACGCGTCCCATTTCAGAGACACGCCCTGGTTCTTTAACATGCCCGGTATATAGCACCGACACATCGGACCTCGGTTTTAGGTCTCATACAAACGACCATTAGTTATATTAGTGGAGGAACGGGGAATCAAGCCTAAGATTCCTGGATATCCAGTCTTTCGTGGCATTCGGTTTCCTCTTTATATCTAGATAGGTCACACGGATTTTCCGGAGATGACCGAATTAGAACGATCGTTAGACGGATACGGAAACAAGATGGAACCCGAGCTGATTGTTCATTTAAATATACTGTGAACTCCATATATATTAACGCTGGATATAGCAATTATAGAGTTTTCTCAGTGAAATAAAAGTGATAATCCACAGTTTTGAAACAGTGGATTACCATTTTTATTTTTCACTGTTTTTGCAATCTTTAACCCGGATTTACGTCAAAAAGTATACCGAGCGTAATTAATGCTGGAAACCATGCGACGATGACGTCGTTTAAATGACGTCATTTGCGCTATGTTTTCTGGTGACGTTTCCCGCGATTTTCGATATTTTATAGAAACAAACTCAATAAAAGTAGAGTTTTAACAAAAAAATAAACTCGTGAACACCAAAAGTTGTTATTTTATATCACTTTTGGTGCCCACTCGGTGAAATTATAACGTGATCTTACACCGAAACCAACAATTATCCTCTATATAATGGATATCACATACTGCGTATATGGAGCAATTTTAAATGGTCCCAAGGAGTTCGTTATATACAGAGTTTACTGTACTCGTATATGCTGATATGGTTATAAACTGATCGCAGCTAGAAATGTTACTTTCCGTACAGTGAGGCTCATTTTTATAGAGTACATCGTGTAATAAAATATATTGGGAAAACATGTTAAGTGTCTCCTTTCGTCGTTCAAACATTCACCCCTGGAAGATTCATTCGGTGCAATTTTGAAATTTACAGACTAGACTAAACGGGGAACATTTTACGCTATTATAGAAAATTAACTTTAATGATGTTTTACGACAGTGTTTGTCGGGGTTTACTGCGCTTCGTGAACCCAGGGACTGAATCCGATACGTATTCAGTTCCCTGGTAAAATCCGGTTATCCGTCAATTTCGGACCTTTGAAGGTCTCGTGTCTATTCACGGCAAAATAACAGCGAGAAAAACATTTTATTCAAATTTTAGCTGGGAAATTTAAGTTTCTTATAAGATGTTGTTAAAACCTGTGGTCCATCCCATTTGCTTTTTATATGCCAACAGTTTCGTTCGCATAATGTTGCACATTTAATGGTGCATTTTATGTCATATGTTGAAAGCAATAAAATATGCTTAAATTATTGGTTCACTTAAGTATGAACTACCATATGAACTAAATATACAATGACTTTAAATACTAGTTTATATAGACATGCATAATGATTTGACCGCTATTTTTCTTTAGCACAATTGCATTATGCATCGCACATTGAAATTAAACCGAAAATTGTTAGAAAAATATTACTTAATACTTGTAATGGATCGCGAAGGGTATATTTAACTTGAATTTCTCCAAAGCTGCAGACTTGGTTTTCTATTAAATTGCGCTTATAAACAGATATGATAAAAACGTGTAATCTTGGGCCTCCCCTATCACCCGAAACTCAGCTGAGATAAATTCAATCAATGGACTAAACGGTCGCAAGATACGGGGCCACTTTAGTGTCGTCACATGGCAACATGTTAGATAAGAGTACAAAACTTGCATTAAAGTTTGCAAACTGGGTATTTCGTACCTTCTTAAGAGATAGCAGTAACTCATACATCCGTCATGCCCTCCGCCTCTCATTCGAATCCATTATATCCCCTGCTACAATTACTGTGACGTGATAGCGTCTCTTACCATTCCTACTTCCGTCACAACCCCTCTCCCCGACTCATAACTATCCATTTTGTGCTCCTTTGTACTACATCTGCTTTGTCTCTTTCACGACCCCTAACTACCCCTTTAATGCCCCCTTATTACACTTGCTTTGCCTTTTAAAAACATTATGCTTATAATTTTATATGCATAACTACTTCCTGGTAACGCTAGCACAGTCATCTTACGTCACACGGACCCTACTAGATATATCTCGACCATCTGCTGTACATGAAGTACATCTGTTGTGTCCCTTACAATATTTCACACACCTCCTTATATACATCTACGATGCCCCCTTCCCCCATCCCGAATTCGCCTCAACCATTATACAGCCGCAAATGTTATGTTCTGTTGGACATTTTCAGACGCTATCACTAATATTTCCGATTGCTTTGCGTCATCACTGATGAGGTGACCGTGCACAACTTACAGAACCATTCAGGACAAACACATTCCTATTAAACTAAAATATTTTACACACTTTTCCTTTTAAACAAGTTGTTTCAATTGTATGTCAATATCTAGAAAATCTAGAGAAGTGGAAACGCGAAAATTATAGACCATTGCGAGACGAAAGTGATATTTGAACAACTGCTGAATGGTACAATATATTAGTGTTCGTGCCAAAACATAATAAAATTGTGGACGAGAGCCTATAAAATTTTGTCTGGGAAGGGGAACAAATATATGTACTCGTATGTTTACTGTAAACAGCAATCAGGGAATTATTATTAGTACATTTCAGCTATGTCAGAATCAGCTATGATTTAGTACAGCAAAGGGAACAAGAGTTCTTTTTTTATGTTATCCTAAAGTATTTCCATGTTAATGATTCAAGATTTCGTTTTTATTTGCTTTGATCATGTATTTAATGATATTTTTATACTGAAATGATAATGATAATAATGATAATAATAATAATAATAATCATCATCATCATCATCATCATAAATTACGTACAATGATGAAAAATAATTAAATGAATTTAAATTCTGAATGTTCAAATTTTGAATGATCAAATTTTGAATGATCAAATTATTATTATTATTATTATTATTATTATTGTTGTTGTTGTTGTTGATAATAATAATAACAATATGAATAATAATAATAATGATAATAACTGATATTTGAAAATACTGTTTGTTTTGGTCAGAGACCATTAAAAGTGATAATGTCATGCAAATCCAAATCAATGGAATCAATTATCGGAAAATATGTAAAATACTGCAAGTTTCTGTGTGTAACTAAGGTGATTCTGCAAAATAAATGCATTTTAAGAGCGGAGTCGTACAAACTGAAAACCGGAATACGTAGGTCTCTTTTTCCACGGTTTTTAATCAAGCTCTGCTCTTATAATATCATAAGGGGAGGCAATTCGGTCATCAATTATTTTGCCCGTTTCAATGTCTTCATTCTGAAATCCTAGAATAATATTGACTTGTGATCTAGAATATTATATATATAGTAGAAATCAATCATGCCGACATCTTAATAAAAGTATCCCTGTTCCAGTATAGAAAAAAAAATCAACTGATTTGTAGAACATACTACATCTATTCAATTGTATTGAAAACTGACATTACATTCCGGTAATATTATCTGTTTAGCCGAACCCCATGTTCCATTATGCTTTAATATTGGTATTTTAAAAGCTCATATCAATTTTCATTCATACAAATTGGCGTAAATATACTTATTCAATGAACAGTAAATTCATTGATTCCTTAGTTGAATACTTTTAATCCTTCTTATGGGGCATCGAGACGCTAGGATTTACTACTCGGCCATGCAAATATTTAAATTTAATGGCTAAACTGTAATAAAGGCGTAACGAAAAGTCAGCAGATTTAATAAAATCGCTTATTTGAATTTTTAATTTTCTACAGGATAAACCCGACTTTTACAGGTAAATCAATCGATAGTGTACCGTTAGTGGTCACCGAACGGGCCCAAAGTTTATATTAAACCTAAATGCGTCTTAGTGCCACTTTAAACTGCAACCCAGGCGTGCAAAAGTATTTGATTTAAAACAATAAAATAGAAACTGTATAACTTGAACATTTTCGATTGTACTGGGTTCAAAACTGGAAATATTTTGGAGGCCGGAACGAGGAAGAAATGTTAAAAATGTAGTGCAAGGATATTTTAAACTCTAGCAGGTAAAAACGAGTTTACTAATTTTTTAATTTTCATCTATACAGTGTATACGGTCACTGTTGTATTTAATATATAAACAACCAGGACATAATAGTACATGAAAAATATTTTTATAATCAACTAACTGTTTCTTCTCTAGTTTAAATGTCCGGCAAGTCTGTAGAAAACAACAGTTGGGATTAAAATTTCACCGTCGTATCTTCGCTGTCTTTCGTGTAGACTTTAAAACACAATTTCCTACGTCAATGTGTAAATCCACACTGTTTCAGTCAAAAAATGTTTGCTTTTTTCGCAGTTGTACTACTTTTTAAAGTGATGTTGGAAATGTGAATACTGTAAATTGTGTCATTTCAGAGTGACGAACATTTTGTGATTTGTGAGTATTCGCGAAAATCGTAATAACAATTATACGTGAAATGAATCTTTCGAGAGATGGTTAAATTAGCGAAGTGGGAAATTCGCGAAAATAGCGAAAATTAAATTATCGCGAATATCACCCAATTTACAGTATGAACTTAAAGAGGAAAGACAACATCCGGCGATGCTACAACACCAACGCCAGAGAAACATCGAATGTTGAATTATTCTATTTTTGTTAGGACGATCTCAATGAAGCGAAATTATTTCAACTGAATGATCCAAAATCCTATCCGCTATTGCTGTTTGAACATTATTCATCCTGGAGATAAGACTAAGGCCAAGTTTCGCGATTTTAGTTTGGTTTTTGTAACTTATCTTGTTCACCATATTAATGGGAATACAATTATACTATATATATACATTCGAAGCGTACAAGGTTTAATCATTGTGTTACTTCCTTCAATTGCCTAACTTGAGACTTTTGGTCATTAAAATCCTTAAGAATAGTTTACCCGAAACGCTGCTCTATTGCAAAGTAAATTTTAAAGCGTAAATAGGAGTGTTTTGGAATTTATAATAAGGACAATATTTTATATTCAAAGTGCATTGATAAAACGGAAGTCAATTCGGATCAATAATGCAAATATTTGGGCACAAATTATGTTCAATCCATAAATAGGTTAAATCAATTAAGTTTTGATTTTTCGTGTCACCGTTTCGTGCAGGATAGGCAGGGTGTATCAAATTTCCAGTATAGTGCAAACAGATCCACCTTATGTCCGCCCTTTTACTGTGGGAAAATTGTGATATGCTTCTATACAGTTACTGATTTCGGTATAGTTAAACACGAGTAAATGAGATATGATTTACATGATCTCCTCGGCAGTTATCGTTATATTAGAATAAGCTAACACACAGACACGGTACACTGAAGGTTGTTGATCTATAGCATGTAACTGTAGTCTTTTTAGTAGAATGCCATTTCGCAGAGTCGTATGTCACTTGTTATTGACATGTGTAGCTATTCATTGTGGTAACTTGCTCCGTGTTGTTGTGTACCCCTTCACATTGCCTTGTGGTGTTTGACATTATCATGTTATCGTTATGCGTCACTTCGGAATGTTGTTTCTTGCTTCACATTGTTGTGTATTGTTTTGCATTGACAATGTGTCACTCCTCATTGTCGTGCGTCGCTTTATTATTGTGTGTCGCTCCACATTGTCGTGCATCGCTTTATTATTGTGTGTCGCTCCTCATTGTCGTGCGTCGCTTTATTATTGTGTGTCGCTCCACATTGTCGTGCGTCGCTTTATTATTGTGTGTCGCTCCACATTGTCGTGCGTCGCTTTATTATTGTGTGTCGCTCCACATTGTCATTTGTTTTGTATGTCGTTTCATATTGGTGTGCTTTGTATTGTCACGCGCGTGCCACGCCTCATTCTCACCGCGTTGTAATACGTGCGACATGGAACAAACAGGAATCCGTAACATTCATATCATATCCTATGGGCGAAACTTGTTTCTACTTTTTAATCTAGATGTCTAGACGTGATAGCGACCGATAATAAATTTGTCCGGAAAAGAGACCATTCCAAGTTATTAAGTTATACAGCAAAACCTTATAAATGACGATATTTTCTCAGATTTTTTAAAGTTTAATTCGTTCAACATCCTACGCGTTTCTTGTTATAGGAGACCTGAATCAGTCTAAGTTATACACACATATAGATACATTATAAATCTAGGTGGCGCTGTTTGTTTTAAGTCATGCTGTCAAATGTAGTAAAATACAGAAATCTTGTAGGTACGTACGTATATGTAAATATAACTCGATTAACTTAAAAAAAAAACAAATGCTTAAGTATGTTGTTCTCGCAATAATTATATTCTTCTTTTCAGCTTTATTTAATGAACATATGTATACTCATATAGCAACAACCCTCCGATGAGTTTATTCACGTTGATGTTTTCGGCCTCTCTTTGAGTCTACCTTCTTGGTTGCTTAACCCATACATCTTGCAATAGAAATTTAATGTAATAATGGCAGTTATAAACTATACCTACTCAGTATTCACCATGGCCTAGGCGTGAGGGAAGATTGCCGTGATGTTGATGATGCTTTTATATGCTGGTTATCGTGTCCTTTTTCAATGAAGCTCTTTTAATACGGACTGATGAACGAACCATGCACTAAATAGCAAAGCGACTGTATTTATCACACATGTTTATTATAAGTTATGTTTCTGCGCATAACTTCATCATAAGAACAAGTTGTCGAGACGGATTATTAAAATAAGGCTTTATGACCACACTGCTTTATATTTTAAAGGATTTACAGCCAATAGTAGGGTTTGTCTATAACATAATTTCTTTAATAAATCGTGAGAAGAAATTATAAATTTATCTGAAGTTTGTTTCTTCCCCCGCCTATAATCTTGCAATGTTTTAATAACCGTCGCAAGGCTTTGTCGAAAAAAACGAAACTGATTTTTCCATAGAATAATATTCCGCCCTTGCTTCAGCTTATGAAAGAGATTTTAGTGACATTTTATAATTTTTGTACAGGTTTATTATATCCCGTAAATATAAATATTGCCGCAATCTTACAAACGTTTAAATTTCCTTGACGGTTAACGTTAAGTGAATCTTATATGTATTTTCCCAGTTAAGCATCGTCCCTTGTATTTTGAAAAAAAAACTCATTGTAGGCACCCGCAGCTTGCTAATCCATTAATTACAATACATGTACAAAATTCTGCCGTTTAAAATATTTGTATTGGGCTACTTTAACTATGGCATAGGTATTTTAAATCGTTTGTCTTACAAACTTTTGCAATACGTAAATACTTTTTTTAGTGTGATTTCGTACTTGATAAACGGAATTTTTATTGTGTGCTAAACAACTTCTCCTGTGTCCGACAAACTCATTACCTGCACGGAGAGTGAGTGATTAATTGCAATAGACAGCAATAATATTACCGTCCTATCCGTCCTGTATCTGACATGATGACAGCTCATTCCGGTAGAACCAGAGATAATGGGTCAGGTATATTTACATAGACTTTACCAAACAAATACGTCCTGATTTTGACATAAAAGTGTTCTCCTTTCCGATTTTTTTATTCAGAATATTTCATGTGAATGAAATTCATCTTGGTTGACACCAATCAATATCAATCTCTTTGTTGTTGAAAAATTGAAAGATCTTTCAAACTAATAACACTTTACGGCGTATTGTATGTCAAAACAAACGTTTTTAAGTAGTATTTTCATGCCAATATATTTCAGCCGACCGCCCTGTGGGTTCAAACCTATTACCTCCGGGTTCAGTGACCGAAACTTCCACTCATGCTTAAACTTTTAATGAGGGCGAAAGAGATGGCATTAGTGTACTTCATTAAATGTGTTAAATTCTGTTCTTTCGAAGACATATTCTTTTCGGAGTTATGGTTCCTTTCTATGCATACGTGCTGCAGTGTTGTATGGTACACTGATCTGGTATACCATTCACCTGTATGTCTGTGAAATCTTGAATGACAGTACAGTACTCGGATATAAATACAGCATTCATTATACTATACTTTTTTCAACATTTTTTCCTGTAAAAGTCTACTTGTTTTTTCAACCCCGCAAATTGACCTTTTCATTTTTTCTCATAAATCCTAGATTTACAAAATATTTACACAATGTCTTAAATTTCAAATATCTGCCGTATATTAAACTTTCGTCTCAGCGAAATAAATATTACTAAATACACGTTATATTAGGTATACATAATGGCCAATAGATAGGAGTGGGGTAATGAAATAAACATTTAAACAGGCGTTGTCAATCCCGTGTTCCGATAACAGGCCCTGCAGACGATAATAAATATATTGAAATTAAAGATTGCAAATACTTGAACTTCAGCACAATGAAAATAATCTGAATGCGATTATGTTAAGTGTAATTTTAAAACTATTAACTGATTTGCCGAAGCAATATTACGCTTGGACTTCACTTAAAAACGTGAAAAATCATGGCACTCCGAACATTTCAGTCAAAAATAGGGTACCTCTTTTTCTGAGTACAAAGAGGAGATCGAAGACGGGCACCAAACATAATCAAAGCACTCAAAGTACTGACACCATGAGTCTGAATATATGAATCCGTTCCAAATTGCCATTTGAGCTACAAAACAGCTTGCCTGTTCATCACTAGCCTCAAAGAACACCAAGGGTTAAGCAGTTCCAGAAGAACTACTTTGCTGGAAAGCCTCTGGCAGTTCAGAATGTCAGGGATTGGATTAGTGCATTTCAAAATGCGCATTACTGACGATCTACTTGCTAAAAAAGGCGGATTTATGAAAAATGACCGAAAGTTAAAAAAAAAGAAGAGGACAGGAAGTTTAGAAATATACCAAAAAATGCCGATAAAAATTTATATTTAGCTTCTGTAAAAAGCTAACTGTTAAATACTTTTTATAGATGGTGTAGAGGTTTAGGTGTCTGCCGCTCATCCGGAGGTTGCGAGTTCGAGCCCCACCAAGGTCACGACCGTACCTCCTCATATGACATCAGTACTTTTTTTCCAGGAAGCGGACTCGAGAGTGACTCGATCAACTACAAGCTTTCTTCACAATCGAGCTAAAATAAATTATCATAAACTAAGACTGGGGTCCTGTAAAAGTACGCACCAATAAACGTAAACTGATTGCAACTAGTTTGAAGGACGGAAATTTCTGTCTGAAAGCAGAAAGCAGATAAAAATAAAAAATCTCTGTCATGCACGCGGTACTTAATATTTCGTCTTTTAGCTGGTGGCCTACTTTGTGCGAAACGTATACTTGCGCAAAATACGCTCGAATGTATGTCAATGTGTTTACCCTAATATGTAACTTTCAGCGAGGCGGATGAAATATGTTTCTGATGATGTAAAACTCTGGCTTATATCTCACGATTATCCGTTGAAACCTGATCACTTTCGCTAAATTGTCTACAAGATTTCACCATTATATAATTACAGAATTTGTCAGTTCGAGGTAATTCCTACTTACAATGTACATTATACAATCAAAGACCACATCCGAAATCAGGAAAAACCATTTAATTTTTCACAGTGAAAGTGTTTTCCCCCTGACATTACTACCGTTTGTGAAGACAAACATTTCATTCTTCTATAAAAGCATTTCTAGTCATTTAATATATCGCTATATTTTCAACTAGTTGACCGCACGTCGTTAACAATCCGAAATAAAACCTTCCACAAAACAGGAAAGAATTAATTTCACATTGATATTTTCAAGTTCGTGCGTCTCCATCGTCCATTACTGCCTCTTATATCGTAATAAGAGTAAATGGCAGTACATTGTGTTGCCCGAGTTTTTTATGCGCAGACGCATTGATGAGGTCAAACAAAAATTCAACCACGGCGCTTCCTCCGAGAAAAGTTTTGTTCTATAAACGCCAAACTTCTCAAGGTTTCAGACGTTTCTATTGCCGCGAAAAGATCTCCGTCCTCGATCAACAAGATTTCATCAGTAATCATTACTTTGTTATTCATAGCTCAATTTGCTTCATGGCATGCAGTAAAATAAGAATAAATTCTGCAAGCGGAGTTAAAATGCTACCACTGCAGAAAAGCCGCTGTCTGACAGAAGATTAATTTACTAAATGATTACCAATAACCAACTTTTCTGACTATCTTAAAACATTTTAAAGTGGGTTGAAAAGGGCAACTTGGCGGATTATGCACATGCTTTATACCTTTTTAATAAACTATTTTATTGTTTTTTTGTAGCTGATAAAACTTTCATGACAAATCCAGCACATTTACAGGTGGCATCTTCTAACAGAGTGCATGCACGACTACAAATATTTGCCAAAAGGGCCTAAGTAAAGTCTAATGACCACTTTGGATGTAAAATTTTATATATATATTATATATATATTACCAGGAAAGTTCTTACCGGAAATCGACCATTATTAGTAAGAAAAACATTTTCAACAGAAAGTACAAATAATGTAAATTTAGCGCAGTAAATTTTACAATAATATTGAAAAACAAAGAACCACTTTCTGGCATCAGTTATTCGTGAAAAAGCGACGGAAGCAGGAAAGAAAAACATTCGTCAGCATTAATTTAGAATAAATAGTTCGTTATTCTACATACCATATGAGTATTTGAATTGATAATTGTACTTTAAGCTGACGAGAGTCAATTCGGCAATCATACGTACTTTAATATCGTTTTAAGCATTCGTTGCTTCACAGTAACACTGTATAATTTTATTTATAGAAAATAAAAGGAACCGATTATATTGATCTGGTATCAAACTATAGAAAATGCTTGGCCAGAAACAGTCTATTCTAGTCAGTTCTTTGTATCTGATTTTCATTATGGAGTTTGGGCACTTTTTTTTCAAAATTAGCATGTGATGTGCGGTGTAATCAAGTGTGACTGAAATGTAAACTTACTCGAATCGAACACCATATTGTCATTCATAACTTTGAAAGAAATTACCCTTTCTGAGAATGAGCTTTTGTACCCTATAGAGATGATACACCAGAAACAGTGACCAACATTACTCACTTATTGTAAAGATTGACCCTTTAAAGGCCTTTATACCGAGACCGCGCCGCGCTTTTTGACGATTTCTGTATAAAGTTAGTTCCACAAGTCAAACGGACACATTCGTCATATGAACTTTTGAAAATATTTCGGTCACCTGGATTCTCTCATTAGTTGAAGCCATTTCTCAAATAAGTCACACGTCGGTCTGCAGAGTCCCAGGAATGCATATCCACATGCGACTTTTCAATTCGTAAAAAAAAAAAAATTCAAATCGAAAACTTGCGTGAAGATTGAACATCAGCATTGTAAACCACCATTACAGTAGACATATCTAAAGAGTTATAGTTGTAGATGACGGTCTCAGGGGTCTACTGTAAATGCTTTTACGGGATCGTGATTTCATTAGACATCCGCTGTAGCCACATAAAAAGTTTGATTACTTTACATTACTTGTCTTATCTATAAACGAAGCTAAATTGATACCTATGGTTTTCAAATATAACACAATCTTTGCAGACGGAAACATAAAACAAGACCGTGTAAAATCGCCTGCATCTATACCGCCATTAGCCCTGTCATTGTAAATTTCTAAATGTCCATCTCCCAGTATAATTCAATTTTCAAAGTTGTGAGCTTTAGAAGGCATATGCTCGAACCCACGACCAGAGGTGTAGGCCGACCATAGCCTTTAATATTCACAAAGTCGTATATTATAATTTTATATGTGAAATGTCTTATGCAGGGGCAAGTAATATGATATTTATTTAAATTGATTTTTTTCGTATATTCATTTAAATACAAGGGTCAACCTAAGTCCTTTAAACAACACGGGTACAATACTTGAAAACAATAATTTAATATACCGGGTCTCTTGAAGACAGACAAGTGTAAGAGGAGTGATACGTTATAAAGAATATTATCTCAATCTTCCCTTCGGAGGAATTTCAAGTGTCAAATTGATAATAAATATACGAGTATGAAAAAATATGTTGTATAATTTTATCCTACCTGAAAGAAAACTGTAGGTTTAATAGTTGAATAGTTTAGTGATAATTTGGTAAGCCGGGTAACAAGAAAAAAATGTTCAAGCGTGTAACATAGGGTATTTGTAAACGACACGTGTGTGCAAATTAATATCATCACGTTGTCTTTGTTACCGTAAAACATTTACTCATGTTTCTTTGTGGCATTTAAGATAAATATTGGACCAGCCTATTTGTGTTTCGTGTTTAAATATATCCAGTACGCGTGTACAATAATTGTGTTGCGGGAGTTCCAGAGTTTATGCTTGACCGGAATATGTTCGTATACTTAAAGTGCATGTAAACGTTGCAGTACAAATATTGGGAAATTTCAATAACTTCTTTTTGTCCTCTAATCCAAATATTATTTCAGTTGAAATTTCGACTGAAAATATTTTCCTAGCTCTGATTGCTTTCGGTCTACAATAAAAATTCTTTTATCAAAATCTTGTTTATTCCTATCAATATCGACCGCAGGTGGGGCGAATAAATAGACACTGGTTTGAAAATCTATTCCATGTTTCTCTCACGTTTTATTGAGAGCACTTGAAGTATATTTATTATTGATTTAAATTTATTGATCACTTTGTGTATCTTTCAGGTAAAGAAAACATCTTGATCGGGTAGATAAAGCGAGAAATTTGGACTTAACATGGCCACCCCGGATGTATTACAAACGACCTCAAGCATGTCGGAAAATTTCACAATTTGTGGCCTTTGCCAAGAGACGTTTAGAAGACCGAAAGTGTTAACGTGTCTTCATACTTTCTGCTATGAGTGCTTGAATGAGCATATTGGAAAGGTATTAGGACCGTCAAAACATCGCCAGTTTTCTTGCCCATCGTGTGATATGGATATTGAGCTACCGGTTCTTGCCGCCGACGGACATTATGCGGATAATTTAAAGGATGACCAGTTTATGACAACTTTAGTGGAACTTAAAAGAGCATTGCAGGAGGACAAGTCATGTGATATATGCAATAGGGGAGATGAGACGGTGCCCGCTTTGAACTGGTGCTCCGACTGCAACGATGCACTTTGTGAGTCGTGTACGCAAGTTCATCTTCACGTTAAAGTTACAGCAACCCACTCGGTGTCATCGCTGGAAGAAATGAGAAAAATGCCTTTAGAAACAATCATGAGAAAAAAGAACAAAGTGAACTGTGACAGACACGGCGAGAACATCACACTGTTCTGTGTGGACTGTAAAGATCCGCTCTGTGTTCAGTGTATGGCTGTTTCACATCGCAGGTGTGAAAATGTGATAACTGTTGCTGATGCAGCCACAACGCGGACTGATATAGATGGCATTATGGACACTCTTAGGTCTTTGCAGCTATCTTTAGACAATGTTGATGGCGTTGGTCATATTGAAACGCATCTTGAAGAGTCTATTGAATCCTCTAGACATGAAATAATGTATCTGAGCAATTCTCTGTGTGCTAGAATTAGGGACCAGGAACAATTCCTTCTGAAACAACTTGAAAGTAAAGCAACTGATGCAAGAAAAGTTTTGAAGGACAGAACAGAACCAAGAAAGTTGCAAATGAAAACGGCGAAATCTGCAAGCCAGCGTATGAGTAACTTGCTAAAATACGGAAGCGACGTTGAAGTGTTGATGGCATTTAACCAAATACGGAAACAGATAGATGATTACAATGCTCATGTTGGTGACATCAATCCGGAAAAGTTAAAAGTTAAAGTAGAATTTATACCAGATGATGCATCCCTTACGTACCTGGAAAACCTCAAGTCTTTGGGAGAGTTGCGTATAGACACTGGGGCAGACGATGGGATCTCGTGCTGGGGTGTGACGTGTACTTCAAATGAAGACATCATCGTTACCGACTGCAAGAATAAGCGTATCCAGAAATTTAGTAAGACAGGGGAACTCGTGGATCATATACAACTAGATGACGAACCACGTGATATTACAACGTGCGGAAACGGAAGTGACGTTGCTGTGCCGCTTATTGGTCGGCTGGTCATTTTCATTTCTACACGAAAAGCTTTAACTTTAATAAAAAAGACCAAGACGGAGAGACAGTATGACGGTATATCATATTCGGAAACAGAAAGTTACTTGGTAGTCAGCTGTATGAGAGAACGCTGCGTTGATATCATCCAGCTAGATGGCGCTGTGCTCAAATCCATTCAGTACGATAGCCTTGGCGAGTACCTGTTCGAAGAACCTCGGTATATCTCAGCATCTATAGACGGTACGATTATCGTTTCAGATATAGGTCTTCATGTGGTGAAATGTATAGACAACCGTGGACATTGTCTTTACACATATAGGGGTCAAAACGACTTGAAAAATCCACAGGGAGTTTGTGTTGACAAGATTGGTAATATCTTTGTGGCAGACAATTCTAACGACCGCATTCAGCTGATCACGAGCAACGGTGTGTTCCAGAGATATGTACTTGTGAAAGACTCGGGTCTGGAAAGACCGTGTGCCGTTATGATCAGCGGCTCCAGTAGGTTGATTATTGTGCAGAACGACGGCATGGTGAAGGTTTACACATACTGCTGACACCTCTGGTATAAGATACAGATAGATTGCCAATGTGTGTTGTTCATACCCGGAGTCATGTATCGTTGGTTATCACGACACATATTCACTTTTTCATGATTTGTTGACTGTTGATTAAACTGTAGAAGAAACATTAATGCGACGTCATTTTGGTGTGCTTGCTAAAGTGTTGATATGGTGCCTTGTTGAATTGTATGTTATCATGATTAGATAGTTTAATTCTTTTTTACTAGTGTATCGAATCATGTAGAACAAGTCTTCGTGTGTATTTATTTTAATTCATTGCATGCCATGGTGTCTGAAACTCAATGGTGTATAGTATACATGGGTATTTTGATTTGCCAGTATCCTTCAACGTGTAATTGTGTATTCTTAAAACTATTTGACCTTGGAGTTTATGAAACTTGCCTTCTGTGGTTCGATCAATTCAGAATAGAACTGACTTGGACAAAAAAGGATATTTTGACATTGTGTTCGTCTTCTTCTGCATACGAAGGAACGGCCAGTAATCATTAAGCGGTTTGGGATGTTTAATGCGCATGCGTAGTTCTTGAAATAACCTTTGTTCAATTTTTGTTTGGGTATGCAATAACGATGCATGATAGATGTAAAAACATTATGAATTCTGGCCATAACTTGGTATTATTAAAGAAAAAATATAGTCGTTTATCTCGGCGCCCAGAACATTGTCAGTGCGTTTTTCACGATTAACGAATGACGACGTTTAGTTTGACACTGACTTGACATTTTACCAATTTACGAACAAATGTGAACTGCAGTACCTTCTTTTATTTGAATTACTTCTCAGATAATTGCAACGTTCTTTTGAACATTCATTACATTTGCTAGGATTCTTTACAGGTATGACCTACTTTGCTGTCTGCAGACGACAAGAGCTGCTTCCGTAATTAAGACATTTTACGGCTACAGCAATTGCGACGTTCTTTTAGAAATCACATTGTGTGTAGAATATTGTATTGATTCTCTGATTTTATCAAATAAACAGTTGTGTACATGTTTTGTTTAAAGTCTCAGCATCAATTTAAATGTTCAGAAATAGAATATTAGTAATAAGAATAATAAACAGATATACTAATTATAGAAGTGTGTTCCATTTAGTCTTAAACAATGTTAACATATACATTCCTTTCATTATTTTTGTCGCTTCTTTACTAAAGAGTGTTGTCAGAAAGTGTTTCTTACTTTTTTCAGTATCATACGAATATAATTCTGCACTATATGTATTGCATATACATGTACTTCGATTAAAGGGACATACCCTATAACTAATGTTGAACTAAATAACCCCCAAAACATAAATAATAGAATCTTTGGAAGTATTATAACTTAACCTTACAGTTTCAGCTATGTTTTCCCAGTCATTATCGATAAAATCAGCGGTTTAAAATATACTGCAGTACCGTAAACCATTCAATAATTTATGTACAGTTGTTGTACAATTAATGGGTGGATGCGATTTATTACAGAACGCCTCTATATGGATTAATTGTGGTAAAATGAGGCATTTGTCGCCATAGGTTCTTCTTTGAAATTGTATTCATTTATTATTTTACGTTCAGTGAACACATACTCTATTTTTCGAGAATATAATCTGCTAGATATAGGGAGTCTCCATTTAAAAACGTAACGTTAAGAATGTTTTTCATACAAACAACGGTCGACTTCGCCGGTTGGGCATCTATCTTTGTACTATAAGAGCTACAAGTTATTTTACATACAAGACGCTCCTGGGAGATTAACTATGATATGTCCAGTAATTTTCATCTATTTCTTTTATATTAATCTTATAATACGTTTGTACATCTATAGTCAATGTATATCTAAAATATCTGTTTAAGATATATTTACTCAAGAACTGTTTCCGTATACATATTTGTTTTTCTTTTTGCAAGATCAAAATAGTGGATAGTTTGTCAATGCAGCATGTGAAGTTGTCTTCCCATGTCCGCTATTGTTGACTGAATAACATTCTATATGTGCAACTTTCTGTAGTGTATTGGTTTTATTTTAGAAAGAAAAACAGGTATAATGGAATAATTCTAAAAAAGTGCCAACGGAACAGTAATACGTTGTTGTGTTTATACGTAAACAAGAATATACAATAAATACAGTACATGTCAACATGCTTCAGCTGTTATTTATGTAATCAATTTGTTAATAACGATAATTTTATCAAATTTAACACTAGTAGAAGACATATAATTCGTTGTTTCGTCTGCCGTTCACTTAATAAAACATATTTCCTTGCTAACGACAAATGAAAATGTTATAGATATAAATGTAATTTAAATCTACGTACATGTATGAAATATTGATAAAGAAAAATGAGGAATATTTAATCGGGAAATGTCTGAAATTTCTTAAATCTCTCGTTCTGTATCTAAGAAGGGTTCAATTTTGCAGTCACTGGCTTCCTTCTGTCACACTATTTGAGGTTAAGAGATATATTGAAGGTCATGAACAACAACCTTTGGCCACAGGCACTGTTTCAGTTCTATGTTTATGAACATATTTGATATTTTTCTACTATTAATACGTTCTTCTGTTAAACAAAGAACCATTAAAAAATATCCCATTACAGCACCATAATTGTATAAAGGTTTAACATCGCGAGCGCGTGTACGCTATGGGAGCTTACTCGGCATACTTGTAGAACATCTGAAAATCAGAATTTACACACTTGCCAGATTTGAAGAGATAATCATACTGGCCGATTATTCTAAACAATCGTACCGGATTGGTACGCTGTCTGACATGATTGGGTCGGCCCTTAAATTTTAATTTCCTGTTACAATCTGCCACTGATCTTATGCGGTTGATTAATGAGGTCAAACCTTGATGTCCTTTGACCATTTATCCAAAGGGAAATCGAAGATCGTTGTTTCTTTCAAAGAATTCAAAGATTGTCGTTTCCCACGGGGAATCAGTTGTGGACTCAGAACAAAACCCAAACTATCAGCAGTACTCATTCTTCGTCTTTAACACCAGTCAATCAACGCCAGAAAAAATGCATGTTTCACACTCAATTTCTTCAGTAACTGACCGTATTTTCAGTGCTGGGACATTTCTTTAATGCTTCCATTCAGAAATGTAGTCTTGGAAAACATAAACAAAACAAGACTAGTCTTGATGTTGTAAGAAAATATATACAGCTTCATTTACTACTCTTACTGTTGATAGCTTTTGAATGGCAACTTCAAAGTTTAAAAGAACTAACTGATATCTCTGATATAACGAGTACTTGTACATTGACAACGCTACAAACACTCAATGATATGAAATACTCAGTGCAGCATCTCGCCCCCCTCAATGCGCATCTCACACGCCGATACCACCCCAAACATTCAATGCAGCACCACACGCCGATACCACCACAAACATTCAAGCAGCATCTCACACGCCGATACCACTACAAACATTCAATGCAGCATCTTGCACGCAGACACCACCACAAACATTCAATGCAGCATCTCACACGCCGACACCACCACACACATTTAATTCAGCATCTCACACGCCGACATCTCCACAAACATTCAATGCAGCATCTTACAAACCTATTGTACAGACGTTTGGGTTTAGGTACATGAAGGTCATATTTTCTGTTGCTGCTGAGCACTGCCAACAGTTGGTAAATAAAGTTTCCGGCATCTTCCTCAATCGTGAACTTTGCTCAAAATTTGTATCTGCGCATTTTTTGGCCGAGGGAAATGTGTTGATCACGTCTCACAGCTTATTGGTAGCCAACGAGCATTAACGTTCAATTGTCTATGATATTAGCTTTTAAAAAAAGCTAGAAAGCCGCTAGTAATATGGAAATGGAAGAAAGGACCATTGTAAAAAGGAATGCTAGATAAGTGACTGCATCAGTTGTAATTCTGTTAATAAAATAATATGTTATGTGACCATACAGATGTGTATTTGTGTGGAGGTAATTATTGTGGTTTGAAAAGGAGTAAGTAACACTAAAATGTCCTTTCAGTGTCTTCCATATTTGTATCTTGTAAGAAACAGTTACAGTCAATATTAATGTATACTCTGACATCGACGAAGCAAGGCGAGTTTTTTTATCATTTCCCTCATATGAAAAGTAACAAATCGAATTTAAATAGTTCATTAATGGGCTGGCATTCTTTAGTTCCTGTCAATGTCGACAACTCAAATCCGAAAGTGAACGCTCAAGTATTTTTTATTTTTAGCTTTAATCTGTACAAGGCAAACGTTAAAAAGGGAAAATATTGTAAAATAATGCACACCAGAGTTCTTCCTCTGCTATGAGACAATCTACCACAGAACATGTGTTACCTACAGATGGAAAATTGAACTTTTTGTAATGTAGTTTGTGATGAAACTGGAGATTGTTGCTATTCAAATAGTAATATAATAAAGTGAGGCGGTACACAGACTGTTAGATCTATTCTACTAAATGTGAAGTGTCGACTACTAAATGAGAAAAAAAGTATTGACACGAAAACTTAATTTTAAACGCTATATACGCGAAAAAATAAAACAAGTCATATTTTTGATGTTCCTTTCCGTGTCATTCTGTGCTCAAAATAACTGACAAATTTGTATATTTTGTGCTAGATTTGTTTGGTTGCTGACATATCGCACGATTAAATTCTAATCTTAATATCTTGAATTCACTACTTTTTGTTAATTAATGATGTTCCATTCCGTGTCATTGAGTACTTTAAGTTAATTCATACGACAGATATCTGAATTGAAAGATCTCTTTCTATTGGTCAATTTAATAGACAAATTTGCGTTTATTTTTAGTATCTGGGTTTAGCCTTGAATGAAACGCAGACGCTGGAAGCCACTGGGTGGATGCTCTTTAGTTCTAGGTTGTTTTCATTGTAAACACCTATCATAATACCAATAAGCCGGCAAAAGACGATGCGGGCCATATTTGTAGACCCAACGCCTTAAGCGCTTACAGTGCTTTGATATAAATTTACGCAAGTCCAAAAATCACTTTCCTCCTTACAAGTAGCATAGCGCAAACTGATGTAAAATACAATGTAAAACACTGTACTTTATGTAATTGCAGAATTCTTAATATGCATTTTACTATAATATTACAAACATCTACTTACTCATATGCCATTGTATGCTGAATGTATTGTAAGGAAAACAATTAACAACAAAAAGAAAAAACGGTTTCGTAAAATATATCTTATTAAGACAATGCATATTACTTGGAGAGTGAAATTTGATTTTTAGTACATCATATATGTTGTTGTCGAAATGCAAAATACTTCGAATGACGAAAATGTGAATAGCATAATAATAATAATAATAATAATAATAATAATTTCTTTATTTCATGAAGGTAAGCACATTAAGTGAAAGTACATACATGATAATTTACAATGTGGCCTTCAAACAGCAAATGAAACAATTAGACAAGAAAGCAAAAAAAAGTAGAAGAAAAAAGGTACATGCATCAATCATTCTAAAACACAAAATAACACATACCTGACAAACACTCTCGGATTCATGAAATAGTATTTATGGTAGCAATACAATTAAAAGTAAAAATCTTAAACATTAACATACATGTATATAAAATTGTAGTATTCATATCATAAAGGCATGTATCACAAATCGAACACATTAATATATTTATGAAAATTGCAAATGTAGTAAAAATTTCTTTAAGTTTTATTTAAATGAGTTCAATTAATTTATCTCTCTTACATACAAGCATGTGTGCGAAGGATATAAGACAGTTCCTTTTGAATGATAAATGATACATTTTAGTAACATAGTGTACTCTCCTTGTATACGCCTTCTGCTGTGAATAGGAAACAATGTTACGAGGAATAAGACCACCTCTGTTTACCCGGAACAAAAAAAAATTACTAAGCCAAGTATACATATAGCCAGACATAATAATTCTTGTTTTATTTATCATAAAAGTTAAAACGTATGTTGATGAAATAGACACCAAGGCCAAAACATATAAACTTAGTTCGATTGTTTACAAAAATGTTGCCGTTAACCAATCGCATGAACGAGACTGGTTGTATATTTTTACAAAAACTATTCGGTGGCCATGATATTAAATTGCAACTATAATTTTCCATCTATTTTGTGTGACATTTATAAATAGGTAAAGACAATTTTTTACTGCCAGTATTTACATCAGCAGAAAAAAGTGCTTCGAATGCTAATTGCGATTTTTCTATTTCCATCACAAAAGTATCGTTTCCAAACATTCGGTAATAAAGGTCCACTTTGAAATTCACGCTCCAACCCGATTCTCTCCGCCTTAACACGTTTTATCTCGGTAACTTTCCACTTTTTGTGCAAGCCGCGTTTACTGTTGGTTTCAGGGAAGTTTTTTCTCTATTATGAGAGAAACAAATCAGTTGTGCGCTGAAACTAATCTCCAGAAAAATGGAATGACAAGAACTTACAAAAAATTGAAATCAGATGGAACGAGTAGTGTTTTTCCCCTCATTTATTGCAAAAAAGTTTTCAATACTTTAGAGCAGCGACATAATTGTTTGGCTCTTACAACCGTTAGAGTACATTTTTAAACAGCTTTGCATGGGGAATATAGTCGTATAGGGAAGGTTGTTTTATATCTACCCAGAAATATTGGTATATACATTTTCGTCTGGCTATCTGTCCATCCGTCCGGACGCCCCTACATTTCTATCCTTGGTGGTTATTTCCATTGTATTTTTCGGACACACGGTGACTACTTTGCTCTAAAGCGAAATAAAGTAAATGACCACTGTAGACATCCTAAACCTAAACCTTAGGTGGAACAAGTGACTACCTAATCCCCGAATGTTAGCCTGTCTTACTATCCGCCCACCTTAGCTTGTCCGGGTTTCATCTAACATGTCTAAAAAATTGTTAACAACCGGTATCTTTCTTAGCATCGCTATTTTATTGTACTCGCTATATCTTTATCGTCCAAGTAAATGACAGTGTAGAATTTGAATATCAGAACACTGTGATAAAACATTTGATAAAGTATTGAAGTTTTGAAGTATTGAATTGTCAATGTGGCTAACGAAATCACCACCAGGAGTCTTACCATACACTATGGCTTTAAAGTCTGTGAAGTTGGCTCGGAGATCGTGCATCGACATTAGATCTGTATTCCTTCATCCTGCATATCTAGATCGCAGCTCGACATTAGATCTGCATTTAAAGAAAGGCAGATCTAGATCGTACATCAACATCAGATCTGCATTCGATATTGCAGATCTAGATCGTAGATCAACATCAGATCTGCATTCGCGAATGCAGATCTAGATCGTACATCAACATCAGATCTGCATTCGATATTGCAGATCTAGATCGTAGATCAACATCAGATCTGCATTTGATAATGCAGATCTAGATCGTACATCAACATCAGATCTGCATTCGATATTGCAGATCTAGATCGTAGATCAACATCAGATCTGCATTCGCGAATGCAGATCTAGATCGTAGATCAACATCAGATCTGCAATGTGAATGCAGATCTAGATCGTACATCGACATCAGATCTGCATTCGCGAATGCAGATCTAGATCGTACATCGACATCAGATCTGCATTTGATAATGCAGATCTAGATCGTAGATCGACATCAGATCTGCAATGTGAATGCAGATCTAAATAGTACATCGACATCAGATCTGCATTTGATAATGCAGATCTAGATCGTTCATCGACATCAGATCTGCATTCTCGAATGCAGATCTAGATCGTACATCAACATCAGATTTGCAATGTGAATGCAGATCTAGATTGTACATCGACATCAGATCTCCATTTGATAATGCAGATCTAGATCGTAGATCGACATCAGATTTGCAATGTGAATGCAGATTTAGATCGTACATCGACATCAGATCTCCATTTGATAATGCAGATCTAGATCGTAGATCGACATCAGATCTGCATTCTTGAATGCACATCTAGATCGACATCAGATCTGCATTCGCGAATGCACATCTAGATCGTACATCGACATCAGATCTGCATTCGGGATTGCACATCTAGATCGTACATCAACATCAGATCTGCATTCGATATTGTAGATCTAGATGGCAGATCGACATCAGATCTGCATGTGAATGCAGATCTAGATCGTACATCGACATCAGACTATTTACTATAAAATTGTGATTTACATTTGAAGGTGCCAACAATAAGATCTTTTGAAATGATTATGTCACGGTTACGATCTTAATTATGAAAAAGGGGAGAAAATATGTAGGCGGCCGGATAGCTCAGTCGGTAGAGCATTTGCCCTGTAAGCGAAGGGTCACGGGTTCGAGTCCCGGTCAGGCTGGACATTTTTCTCACCCTATGACAATTATGTGCAAGTGGCATCTGCACGGTACATTAGGATACATTGAAGACTCCGTTTGAATTCTGCAGATGTTAGGTACCTAAAACCAAAGGAAAAAATGCGCTGTCTTTGCCCGAGAAGTAATTTATCTCATGTCCGTTGTATTGCTGAGAAATCTAGACTATGGTGGCAAGATATTCTAAAAGAATGCATTTAATATAAGAAATACTCCTTTAGATCTAAAATACAACTTGTCTCCTCCGTGCGTCTGCGTCCGGCCCTCCAGAAGGAATAAAACTCTCTGGACCAAAGTGTATCATAATATTCCAAACTACATTCAGACCATGTTTTATGGAAATACAACAAGTAATTTTCGAGTTGAAGAACGGACAGACGTTTTAAGTTTCATGCCCCCTGTAACCTTGGCCTTTGACATTATGACCTCAAATTGTAATGTGCACAATTACACTCATACTGATGTTTTGACGAAAATCCGAAAATCTAACAAGGGTTTTGGAGATGAAGAGCAGACAAGATTTTCAAGTTTCAGACCCCTGTGACGTTGACATTTGACTACATGACCCCAACTTACAATATGTTTAGCGAAACTTCATACTGGTGTTTCCAACTAAGATCGATAAAAATCCAACGAACGTTTTGAAAATAAAGGTTGGACAAACTTTTCAATTTTCAGGCCCCACTGACCTTTAACCATTTGAACCCTAATTACAATATGCACAACTAGACTTCATACTGATGCTTCGCACTAAGTTTGATGAAAATCCAGTTAGGGGATTGGAGATGAAGAGCTCATTATATCAAGTTGACAGATACGGGCGAACATACAGACGGAACGGGGAACACAATGTCTCCCGTCTAATAGGGCGAGACATAGTGCATGCCAACCCTTCTTGCGTATAATTGAATTGGGTGTTGCGTTTTCTAAGCCAATATTATTTACTCTCAATATGCCGATATAAGAGTGTATGCATATTACAGACTAACATTATCTAGATACGACGTCGTAAGTTACGGTATCAGTAAGGCGTCGATAAGATGTGTTTTGAGTTACTGGAATAGCACCACCGTAAAGTCAGTCGTAACTTAAGATAAGGTGAACGTTTCGAACATTTTATGTCCGCTCCAAATCCTATTAAAGGATTTTGCTTTAACTCGGGTCAAACGTTCTTTTAATAAAGATGATGTGCTGAACCCACGAGCCGGTCACGCTGGCTTTAGGTCAAGGACACAGCTTACGGTCAAACGTCTGGTTTTTTTTTAAACATTTTTTAAGGGTTTGATGAAACTCTTGTAAAATGATTACCTCATTGAGACAATGTGAGTTATAACCTATGATCCGGCACACTGTCTCGAGGCCAAGGACACATGTTAACGTCAAAGGTTTGAGTCTTGAATTTGTGTCCGCTCAGTATCTCCTAAGCCGCATGATGGATTTGAATAAAACTCTGACCAAATATTCATCTCTCCGAGATGATGTTCAGTAGCCATGATTTTGTCTTTAGAAATTAACTAAAGCTGATTGGTAGAGTTTTTTGTTGTTCTTTTTACCAAAAAGTTTATTTGTTTTGCTATGCATGGTTTTGTTTATGTCTCTGCCTAATAATGATTATTACTATGACTAATAAAATATATTTAATACTGAACTGACACTTTCGTTGTTCATTTTAAGTTGGAAAATGGTTGGATTCAGGTCGTAATACAGTTGGATTTCGGTTGGAAAATGGTTGGATTCAGGTCGTAATACGGTTGGGTTTAGGTTGGAAAATGGTTGGATTCAGGTCGTAATACAGTTGGGTTTTAGTTGGAAAATGGTTGGATTTACGTTGGGAAACGGTCAGACCACGACGTTGTATCGACGTCAGAATCCGACGTCTAAAAAACTTTCAAATCCAACCAAAATCCGACGTTGATCCAACGTCGGGGTCCAACGTCTAACCAACGTCTATACGACGTCATTTGTTTGCTGGGTAACTTCGTGTGCCTTTTATAGAAAACGATGCTGCGTACCTCTGCGAGAAAACTTCACTGGGTAATATCAATTCCTTCAATGCTCCAGTTTGCGGCGGAGAGTATACCTTGTTACAAATTCATACCTTCATAGCAGCGTACGTGTCCAAATCCTAATAACGTATTTAAGGCAGTATTTAATCGGCACTTGTTTATTAGCCGGACAATTCACGGTCGTCTATATTTATATTCGGCTTTCAGTCAAACCTATAGTTAGGAAGAAAATCTTGACGCAACATGAGGTTAATTCAAGTTACAAAAGTTTGGTACCAAGAGAAATAAATCTTTTCAATCAAAGGCTTAGAGCCATCTTAATGTAAAATTGGAATACAGAGCTAAACGAATCTTTTCACGAGCGTCCACTTACAAACGTTTTCCTGATATTAGTTTTAAAGTGTAACCAAGTAACATAAACGTCTCAAAATTCATATTCTAATTAACTATGCAATAATTATCAGGACATAGATTACTTTCAGAAACGGACAGATGAAATTAACAAATCAATTCCCTAGACATGAACGACCTGTTTTACATGCATATACAACACTCGTAATGAAGAACTTCACTTCATACTGGAATGTAAAGTTAAAAAAATCCTCAGACGACAGAACAATATAAATATTACCGGAAACATCGAAATAGTCCAAATTTGGTTGAATTGCCTTCAAATGCTTTAACTGTCTACTTTTGTGTTTATGGCTTTTGAAAGGAGAAAACCCATTTATGACAGTTCACACTTTTCTGCTCAAATAATAAAGTACTACAATGTTCATATAACATGATTATTGACTATCTTTTGGCGACGGATGCAAAGAAATTAATAGTTACATGTACTGGCATTAAAGAATAGTTTGTGTTGTCAATCATTCAATGACTTTTTACTGTTCTCGTTGACAATCCATCTGCTATAATTTTAGAGCTCTGACAATATGTATTGATTATTGTAATTTACGTGAAGTTAGCTCAACAAGCGACAAATGACATGCAGATCTGATGTCGATGTACGATCTAGATGTGCATTATCAAATGCAGATCTGATGTCGATGTACGATCTTGATCTGCATTTGTGAATGTAGATCTGATGTTGATCTACGATCTAGATATGCATTATCAAATGCAGATCTGATGTTGATCTACGATCTAGATCTGCATTCACATTGCAGATCTGATGTTGATCTACGATCTAGATCTGCATTCGCGAATGCAGATCTGATGTTGATGTACGATCAAGATCTGCAATATCGAATGCAGATCTGATGTTGATCTACGATCTAGATGTGCATTCCCGAATGCAGATCTGATGTCGATGTACGATCTAGATCTGCATTCACATTGCAGATCTGAAGTCGATCTACGATCTAGATCTGCATTCATATTGCAGATCTGATGTTGATCTACGATCTAGATCTGCATTCGCATTTGATAATGCAGATCTAGATCGTAGATCGACATCAGATCTGCATTCGCGAATGCAGATCTGATGTCGCTGTACGATCTAGATCTGCATTATCAAATGCAGATCTGATGTCGATGTACAATCTAGATCTGCATTCACATTGCAGATTTGATGTCGATCTACGATCTAGATCTGCATTATCAAATGTAGATCTGATGTTGATCTACGATCTAGATCTGCATTCACATTGCAGATCTGATGTTGATCTACGATCTAGATCTGCATTCGCGAATGCAGATCTGATGTTGATGTACGATCTAGATCTGCAATATCGAATGCAGATCTGATGTTGATCTACGATCTAGATGTGCATTCCCGAATGCAGATCTGATGTCGATGTACGATCTAGATCTGCATTCACATTGCAGATCTGATGTTGATCTACGATCTAGATCTGCATTCGCGAATGCAGATCTGATGTTGATCTACGATCTAGATCTGCAATATCGAATGCAGATCTGATGTTGATGTACGATCTAGATCTGCATTTCTTTGAATGCAGATCTAATGTCGAGCTCCGATCTAGATATGCAGTACGAAGGAATACAGATCTAATGTCGATGTACGATCTCCGAGCCAACTTCACAGACTTTTAAAAGTGACAGTTAGGAAATTCCCCGTACTGTGATGTTATAACCAAACGTTTTCGGAACTGAAGTTTAAAGTTCTCTACTCAATAGCACATCTTGTTTGTGTGAAGATTATGTTTTAGAAATGTTTGTGTTCAGTATCTTTTCAAAATTTCAATAGACGTTTGATAGTTTATTTTTGGAACGTGATTGCAATCACTTTTCCAATAGGATCATGCAGCCCAATTACGGCAAGATATTACTCCTATCAATAACACATAGTTCGATGAGGTTAGTGTAAATAATTCAGATAGCAGATTTGATTACATATTGTTGATGCTCTTTTAATAGAAACTAATCATCCTGAACCAAAAGGATTCCTTATTTAGGAAGCTGGTCTTATTTTGCTTCACGATAATGAAAATAATGAAAGCATGTAATATCCTTCCCTATTCGCAGAGACAAGTTATCAAGCCAAGTAGGTCGCGAATTTGAACACGGTCCAGAAAAAAAAAACACTTTACGTCAATGCAGTTAAATTTATTAGTAAAACAAATTGGCAAAAGAGATCGCCAATTATATTTAATCTTCTGGAAACAAAGCAATTGTAACACTGAATATGCGATGGTCTGTTCAATCATGTGGGGCATCCTCGTTAAGTCTTCTAGGGACATGACATATTTTGCCTACACCTCTACTGTGTACATGTACTCTAGCACTTGAGAGCCGATTATGGTTGGACACTTTTATAAATCATAAAAATTTAAACATCATCTAAGCTGTCCTTAACCTAGATTTAATCTTGTAATCTATATAGAAAATCTTTAGTATCCTGAAATAAACATTTTTGTTTTAAATTTTGTAATGGCGACTGGGACAGTCTTTTTGACCTGCACAACTTAATCTGTTGTATTTCAATGCTTTGATTTTATGTTAGAATCATATAAAAGACATAGAAATCATTGTTGGGCGTTTGTCTTTTAAGATGTCCTAACCTTGTTGAGTAGTATCAAGTATGTACACCACTGTCTAGCAAAAACCCTAATTGCGAAATACTCAATAAAACAAACTTAGCTTGGAAAAACAAAACAATAACGTTGTAAATATCCAACGAAAGGCATATTCGTGGATGATTTCATTAAAAGTTTGCAATGGTTGTCTTCACAAGCAAATCTATTTTTGGTAGAAACTTACAAGTAAATCATTAACAATATGACGTCTTACAGCGTTAGTGGAAATGAATCAAGAATTTATGGTTTATGAGACTATCTCTGTACTCGCTTTACGAGAGTCTTGAGATGGGCTGTACTTGCCTGACAAGAGCACATAAAAATATAGACTACAGGAGGAACAATCATATTTGCATTAAATATGGGGCATACAATAGTTTTTATCTGAGCCATTACATTATATTGTATGTTGTTGACGTCAGTTACTGCATTTCTTCGTGCTTTTGAACATCGTATTTTCGAACATTTCTTTGATGCAATATTTCATCCTGATATAAAGTAGTCTGGCTTATACATGATAAATTCTGTAACACGAGGCCCTGCCTACAGTACATGAGGTTTACAAGACATGTTAAAGCAGCTTGCTCTCAGATTTTGGTAAAAAAATAAAGTTCTTCAAACTGTATGAAAATAACGTATTTTAGAATATAAAGTAATATAAAAAGGCTGCAGTATAAATTCCTGTCCCGTATATCTCTAAATTTCAAATAATACGCTACCAAATTCAAAAGCGTTGCAAACGCTTTTGAAATTCCAATATAAACATATAGTGTAGCGGTGCCGTGAAACCGACATTTACAATCGATTTCTGCAAATTCCTACCAAGATTTTTGCTTATATTTTTATTCTAGCCTTAAGTTTTATATTTATGTATAAGTATGTCAATTTAAAAAAATAGTTTTTCAACGGTAACTGAGAGCGAGCAGCTTTAAAGGAAGAATAAAGATCCGATTAAATAGTGTCTTAAAACTCGATGAAAAGAAATGATAAGTTGGCTGTGCTCGTTTCACACTTTAAAGAATGTCAAAATGTAGTTTTGTCTATAACAAACACTTGTAGCAATAACTGTTCTACTGTTCTCATAAAACAATCGTGAGTCTTTCTCGTAGGCGTCCACTGAGTCCATGAGATGGAGTGTTTAGAGTTAAAACAGTATGCATTTATCATGCGTTTACGTACTTCTTGTTGAACATATTTCACCTGTGTTGAATTCGTAGTTGCAGTAGTATTCGCTTTTAAATCGTCCATGAAGTGTCGATTGGAATATTTTAAGTGCTACTCACAGGCGTTCGATTCAGTTGTCTACGTTGAGGCAATTAAAATATTCAAAACTGTACTACCATATCTTGTAATAAACGTGTTTCAGCTGTGCTGAAAACCATTCTGATTTCATTTGCGCTTTTTCTTGGTATTGAAGCTGTCTATAATGTATTAAAGCAATCCCTCTTGGGAAGTGTTTAGTTTCAACAGGCAGACTGCCGATTTCTAAAAATGTACTAAAATAGTAGCAACGCATCAGTTTTAATTTTCACCGGAATACCAATCACATTTTTTACTTTGAAAAAGTCGTCTGGCACTCTTAGCCTTGCTGAAAGGTTCATGTCAATACTGTTCTACGCCATCTCAAAGGTAATTTCTTTTATTATAGTTTACATCCATGTAAATGTACGTTTTAACGTAGCCATTCAGTATCCTAATATGGAGGAGAAATGCTTTATTCGGCGGTGTTGTTAGACATATTTACGATGCTATTCGGCGCTCATACAGCTGCGCATACTAAACTAGCTGCTATCGGTTTGTTGCTGTAATTTTCTGCATTTGTCATCCCCCCCAAAATAAAATTGTTGTTAAGGAAACACAAAATTTCATAAAACCGTTATATTAGTACATTTTATGCTTACCCGTAAACATAGGCTGAGAAAAGATACACGGTTGAAGTGTGTTATTTTAAAGCACCAAAGGTTTTATTTAAAGGATGATTAACTTAACCATAACTCAAAAGTGAAGTTCATTTTATTATAGAGCATAGTGCCGAAAGATCAAGTCCAATCTCCATGTGAAATACCCGCGTAAACTGTCACAAATAATATTTGTCGCGTTAAAATATATCGGACTCCTTTACTGAATATCACAAGTCACTAATCCTTCACAGAAATACGAGGAGTCAGGATATGTGTGGATCGAGGTTTAGTCGAATCTGACTTATTTTATACTTATCTATTTACTCTTGAATAAGAAACAAGTTCTTACAACTTAGATAAATTGTTCTCAATACTCATTCCAGATGTAATCAAAGTCGAAGAGAGGCAATATGGAATTATTTGTGTCTTGCCTAAGGACACTACCGACATGGCAATGGTAGGGATAGAACTCGTGGTCCTCCGAGAAGACTGTTACTATACAGATTCCACATTTTCAGTTGTCATATTTACAAACAAAACAGTTGGTCATTTTATCAACTTCTTTACATGAAAATCTGTTGATGCGCAACAGAAAATAGTTAGATCAACAAGTCAATTCATTTCGATCAATGAAACTTGCTCAAGCTATTGTTTGACGTAAAATAATATGTAACTAAACTTATATGACGTCAGATATAGGAAAGTATCTTTCGCTGTTTTTCGACTGTGAAGGCTGTAGTGAAAAAGCATCCGCAACTAGATTCTGAGACAAACGAAGCAACTATATCTGTGTTTTGTTCAGGAGTTTGCCCTATTAAACTATTCAGACATATATATGATATGGAAATTATGCGGTACAGATTTTATACCAGTTGATATTCTAAAGAATCCATTTTTTCGGCGTAAGCTAAATAAGCTGGGTTTTGACCCACTTTTTGGACCAATGAAATGTTACGAATGAAAGCGAATTATTTTGATTGGAAATTTTCTCAACGGGTGTTTATTCGATTTTTACTTTGAAGACATATCGTCTACTGCAAAGATAAAGGTACTGTACAGTCGAAGGATTGTTTCCAAAACGGTTTCAAAGAACCTCTGGCGATGTAGAAAGAGCAATAATTATAATCTCTACTTGATTACGGAAGAGCCGAAAGAGATACTTCGCAATGCAGATTTGACTATTAGTTCATAAAAGCGAGTAGCTCTTACGTCATTTATGGGGGTGTCAACTGCAGATATCCCGATCACTGGAAAATAATTATCAGCCCTCCAAAAAAAGATCTGACCCTATCACTTCGTGCAGTTTTTGTATTATCAACCGTATTTTGGTCAGTTTTATAGGAGGACATTTTAAGTATATACCTAAACATCGTTCATGGGATTATTAACAACGATGGTAGTCTATATTTAGATCGGCAGGTACATCATATCACATGATCAAGATAAACACATTCACCATAATGAGTGATTTTTAAGCTGTAAAAGTATGTATAGCGGAATACTTTAACTGATCATATCCACTATCCAAACCTGCATTGAGTATACTTCTGTCGGCTCTTCCAAATATTAAGTAGAGATGATAATCGCTCTTTCTAAATCATATGAAATCGTTTGGAAAAAAACTTCAACTCTTGTATATCTTCAGTAGACGATATGTCTTCCAAACAACGAATACTCACCCGAGTTAGCATTCCGTCTTTGCTGTGTAATGTGGCGCTTACATGTAGTTTAGTATTGCGTTTAATCAAAAAAATTTCACTGCTTAATCGGGTGGGTTTTTTTTGCACTTAAGCGCAAAAGAACCTGATAGTTCATCGTTTAAATCTTTTTTTTGTCGCAGAACAGGGTAATTAGTTTGTGTCGGATTCATTTTATTAGAGTTTCTCTGGCGTCTTTAAGCGAAATCAATGCATCTTAACACAAAAAGCATGCACCAGATTTCAAGAGAAAAATGTGTTCCTTTTTTTCGTTAAGACAATTAAGAACAATAAAAATTACTTTTAACGTGCTTGAAAACATTCATGTCAGATTTGTTTTGGCTGATTTGATCATTATTGGGATAGAGTGGTGGAACCTATGCTGGAGGTATCCCTATGCTGGTGGTATCTCCGAAAAACGGCTATTTACAGTAAAACAGATGAGAAATTTTTCAGGGTCGTTTAGCAATTACAGTCGATGAAATGTTTATACAGCAAATGTGTACGTGCTCTGTGACGTCACAGCAGCATAAAGTTGTACTAAATGGTCCATTTCGCTAGAAAATTTCTTACATATTAAGACAAAATAACAAGTTAAAGTTAGCATTTTTGCGCATAAAACTTATTTCTTTTGTATAAAAATAGTATATTCTATGGAAACTGTTATATCATGTTAATTAATATTTAGGTTCATTAAAAACTGTTACCACCTTTGGTTGTAAATATCACATACCGCCAGCATTGGTTCCCTTCGAGGTGAAATTTGAAGTTTTGACAGTGTCGTGTCAATAGCTACCAGAACGGACATGATCAAATGATGAAGCAGATCAACGTCTTGTTTCGATTTAGGCAGGGATAACATATGTTTCGCTGAGGCAAATCAAAATGGTTCGCTTTCCTGCTTTCTTAAAGCTGATATACCATTCAAAATAAGAACATCAATATTTGGCACTAATAACTATTTTTTATCGGACATAACAATTCGCGAAGATACCAAATCACATTGCAGTACTAAGATGGTTCTTGCGGCGTTTAACAATATGAGTATTTATAAGTGTTACGTCTCTTAAGCATACTGAAATTTACTAAAATGGTATATATTTAGCATAACAAAAGACGAAAATAATTTAAATAAAATCGTACGAAATGAGAAGAATATTGTATAGTGCCATCAATTATACTCGATATTGCTTTCTTGTAAGACTGATATTTGACAATACGGATTGTTATCTTATTAAAAGAAAGTCTTGCACCACAATCTTAGCTGTCAAATGGAATGCAAATAGGAGGACCACAAGGGGAAAATCCACGAGAATTTAGTATATTTATATCATGTTCGTATCTGCGAAGCGTCTCATTTCTCGCTTAAAAGTGTCACCTAAGAAAAAAGAACAGTTTTGAGATAGGAATAGATACTAGAAGAGAAAAGAATCACCGTCATTGTGGCAAATAGAAAACGATAATGAGTAGAGACTTAATTGATAATAAATTCAGGGTTAAAGGGGCATATCCTACATTTAGCCGATTATATTCTTGAAAAATAGATAATGTGTTCAATGAACGTAAAATGATAAATACAATTTTAAAGAATAACATATGGCGAAAAATGCCTCCATTTTACCACAATTAATCAGTAAAGAGGCCTTTTGTAATAAATCGCTACAAATGTATACAACAACGGCTATACATAGATTATTGAATGGTTTAAAGTACTACAACATATTTCAAAACGCTGATTTTATCGATAATGACTGGAATGCATAGCTTAAATTTTTAGGTTAAGTAAAATACTGTCGCATATTTTTATTAAATATGTTTTGAAGGTCATTTAGTTTGATTTCAGTTATATAGTATATGTCCTTTTAAGGTAGCACTTGAGCTTAGTTGAAATTTCAGTCGATTATAGTATTTTCAAGTTTTTATGTTGTTTTTATTATGTATGATTTTGTCTACTTTTGAGGTCAATAAGTTATGTACAGGAAAGATGTACCAGCCTGTGTAAGCATTCTTGCAAGAGCACCAAATTGGTCATAAAATTTAAACAAATATAGATTTTCAAAGCTTTGTGACATAGTTCCCTCTATCAGAAAACAATACATAAAATGAGGCAAAAATGCATATATTCCTTGTTCAAAAGTTGAAGACAGCTACGGCATTATATTACATTTAGTGACCTATTTCTTTTGGAAGCAATCAGCAGGATCATTAATATTGTTTAATGAGTTTACAGTTTTATAAGGTCTTTCCAAAAATGAATATTAGGTGTATATTCTTATTTTTGAAATTCCTAAAACAATATAGAAATAAGTTTGTAGACTTGTTTAAATCCTTTACTAGACGTAGACACTATGGTACGAAGCTCTTGAATCTTGAATTGAATTTATACCTCAATCACACTTCTTTCTCTGAATTTGAATTTTACTGTAAGGATGCCTTTTAAAAGACACATTAAACGTCGTTTTAAACAGAAAGTAATCAGCTGATAGAATGTTGCATTGGAATGCGCCATTGTATCAGTCAACAATGATCTGGCTTTGTGAGAATAAATGAATGTTTTCAGAGAGGAAAATGTTGCAGATAATGAAAGTTGTACTTTAATTCGAATATGTTTTGACAGTATTGGGACTCTCCAGACATTTAAAATGTGCATCATTTGTATAAGTTAACAGCGTTTCTTATAGAATTAAAACACTGCGTGAGCATCTATTAAACATTTTCACTTTGTCTTCAACAAAAAGCAACAATAAGACGTAAAATTGTATGAGACATACGAAAGGAGTGAATTTGAAATTTACATATAACAACAAGAAAATGTATTAAATAAAACATTGCAGTGAAATAACGTTTACATTTAGAAGATACAGTTTCTCTGTACAACTTGCCTATTTGCCGGTGCGTTTGGCGGCTTTGAAACGTTTGTCGTTCAACAACCGTCCAAAAAAGGGATTCATATCTTGCTCAAACTGAAAACATATGCTTTTGAAAAAGTAACATTAACAATTTTCCTTGATATTTTTCCAGATACATTATTTCTTTGGTTTGTCTAAGACCTTTTAGTCACTCTCGTCGTTGTCAACTTTATGACCAATTCCATGTAATCATCGTAATCGAATTTATTTCCTCGGAGAACAATAAAGCAGTTATAATGGCAAATAATGTGTTCCAATTACATTCAAATTGAAAACAACATTACTAGTGTCTAGGTGAATGTCCTCAGTACATACATGTGTACAATACCAAGCCAGAATAGATCTGTCTCAAAAGCTCGTTCTATATTATGCTACAACATAAATTATTATAGTTTACGATTGAAATAGGTGATATGAAAAATAAACAAATATTCAAATGCGATATGTGCTCAGTTGCATTGCAGGCGCAGTAATGGTGTTACATAAATGTTCTGGGTGAGTAAAATTATACCATTTCCTCTTTAGGGATACACTACAGACATTTTCTTTAGATAATGACTACTTTCTATATGGTTATGAATACGAACAAGTATATAGCAATCTAATAAATATGTTGTTTTATTACAATAGTCTCTCTAAAAATGTTTGAGGTTTATTTGTTATATGCAATTTATGAAGTCCTTATTAATAAATACCTAAATCAAAATTAGAATCGTTTTAAGTAGAAGTACTGTACTATACTAGAACAATGTGCGCAATCCTGATAAAATTTATTCCAAGGTTTTGTGATCATGTTTGTTTGAATTGATGTCGTAGTAGTCTTAAAGGAAACATCTACATCTATTATGTAACTTCGTTGAAAAGCTTTTATATAAAAAGGCGAAACACTTGTGCAATACCAATTTGAAAATTTAAGATTATGCTAAAGAATTCCCTGTCTATATTATCTTGTACAACTTTGGTAACAGACTATAAATACTATTCCATCCGTTCGTTTAATATCTCAAAATTGTCTTGATTACATAAGAAATTGTTATCATAAACTAGTATTCTTTTTGACACTGAAACTTTAGTTATTGCTAGCATTTGTGATAGTTTACTGGTTTCTTAGCATCGATATTTAATCGTACCTGAAATATTTTACCGCCGTAGTAAATAAAAGATTATTGCTGTTTAAGCAGTTAACACAGTATCGTTTTGCTTATATTGCTAATAAACTGTATGCATGACACTATAATGCACATCTTAAAGGGACATACCTTATAACTGATGTCAAACTAAATAACCTACAAAACATAAATGATAGAATTTATTGAAGTATAACAAGTTTAAAATAACTTAACCTAAAAGTTTCAGCTATGCATTCCCAGTAATTATCGATAAAATCAGCGGTTTAAGATATACTGCAGTACCGTAAACCATTCAATAATCTATGTAGAGTTGTTGTTGTACAATTAATGGGTGGATTTTTTTACAGAGAGCCTCTATATTGATCAATTGTGGTAAAATGAGGCATTTTTCGCCATAAGTTCTTCTTTGAAATTTATTTTTCATTTTACGTTCATTGAACACACCATCTGTGTTCCGAGAATATGATCTGGCTAGATGTAGGGAATGCCCCTTTGAAAGAAACAACAAGTTGAGGCCCTGTGTGTATAAAACCTTTTTCATGTTCGGCTGATTTATTTTTAACTCCTCGCACCATGTGTTATAAGAAACAAAAGAGCTATTATTCCTTAGTCAATTTACATATTTACCGAAAACTTACTGGACACACTTTTATAAAGAATTTATAAAATGTCACATTATTCTAGTGATCCAAATTCTGAGCACGGAACTCACATGAGCACGAATTTTTTTATAAGGACAGGGCCCAGAGTATCTCCTACGAGTAGAGAATATATTCAGTACCGAATTCAAACCGGTTTAAAAGATGTGGTTTTCAAATCGACACTCGGGGTTATTTTTAGTTCGAAGTGGCATATAGGGATTTCCAGTGAAACTGTGAAATAAAACCATATTTTTAAAGGCACTGAAAGAGATATTGATTCTCAGATATTCTATTCGACATAAGTAATGAGTATTGATTGGTGAATACGCCTTTTTTCAGTGAACACCATGTTTTACAGATGTTAGGTTTTAAATTTTTACCGGGTTGGACCAGAATGATTCCTTTTCTAGCACACTGATTTTATTTGGCTACAAGCTAATTGCTTCAAAAATCGTTCCTGTGCTATTCACAGAGACAGCTTATCAAGATATTCTGTCGAATGTTAAGTCTAAAACTCTTGGACTTATTAAGAAATCAGCATCTGTCTATTAATCAAGAAAAATAGACATAGCTAAGTAGGACGCCAATCTGAACCGCGTCCATAAGAGCTTTACATCGATTCAGCTAAGTTTATTGGTACAAACAATTTTGTGGCATGCTTTACAAACGTATATAAGTTGCAAGTTCTTGTACTGTCCAAACTGTCTCAAAATCTTATTTGTATTTGTACAATTGCCCCAATTAGATCTGCACACAAACTGTAGCAAACTGCTCTACCTCGAGCGGTTAAATAGCTATAATTTACTTTTATGATCTGAAAAGCAGTGTCACTAAAGATCAAAATGGTGTCTATATTACCTTTAGATGCCACGAATCATGTGTTATGTTTTCCACGAATCATGTGTCATGTTTGCCACAAATTATTTATGCTTGCCATGAATCATGTGTCATGTTTGTCACAAATCATTTATGCTTGCCATGAATCATGTGTAATGTTTGCCACGAATCATGTGTTATGTTAACAAAAATATGTATTGTCTCAGCTTTTCACACAGTACGATAAAACATACGTTGAATTTGTACGTTGAGCACGGTACCTAAAACATGTGTAAATATCTTGCCGAGAAGGCTTTAAGTCTCCGCAATTAAAATCTTTTCATAATGTCTTACATTACTAGAATTCAGAACAAGGTTCATTACACTTTAACATCAAGTAGTAATTCGAATGATCCACAAGAAGAAAGTTTTATTTCTTTCAATCTAGCGGAGCACTTCAATTATTAAATATTTAGCAATGCTGATCTTCGGTGAAATTACTTTCCGTGATTGACACCATTCTAATGTGTTGTTGATAAATATGGAAAAAACTTCTAGTAAAAAACTTAGTTGAAACAAGAGTGAATTCAAATACTGTGAAAATTCACCTTGAAATCAACTTACTAAGTTGAAAATTCAAGTGAAAAGATACTAAGTGAAATGTCTGTGAAAAACTTACTGTGTTAAGATCTGGTTCGTGTGAAAACCGTGAAATTAGTACTAGTGAAACTTCAGTGAAAGAATGGAATATTCAAGATACTAAGTGAAAAACTATGTGAATTAAGAACTGTGAAACACTTCTGTGAATATTCAAGATATTGAAATAAGATACTGTGAATTACTTAGTGAATTAAGTACGTGAATCGAAAGTGAAAATTACTTTGTGAAAAAGATACAAGCAAAACAGTACTTGAATTTTCAACGTGTATTTTCAACTAATCTAATAACTGTGAACAACTAGATCTACACTACTTGATTTTCACTTTATCTAATTCCTGACTATTTTCACTTGAAGTAATTCACTGTTCTTGATATTACTGAAATTTACTGTAAGTAATTCGTCTTGAATTCAACTTGATCTTGAATTCAACTGTAGTAATTACTTGTATCTTAATAACCATCTTAATTTTCCTAGTCGAATTCAACTGTGTTACACTTAGTGTTAATTTCAACTGTCTATCAACTCTATCTTGAATTTCACTTTGAAAAAACAATAAAAACAAAAAAGGGCACTATTGGGCTTCCGTAAATGTGACTTTTCAGACGTAATCACTATTTTAATGACCATTTTCAAGTCAGTCATGGAGTACACACAATTAAAAGACAAACTTGAAACTTATAATAACTTTCAAAATAAGAATAATCACATTGTTAACGTCAAATGAAAGGCTTAGAATGCGCTAAAACGTGCCACTTAGTGCTCACAAGAGGTTCCACAGACGGAATATACCGGTTAATCATTTTCAATAAGATGTTTTACAGATACCAATATGCATGGAAACGATTCAGGAATATATGAATCATGTTTTACAAGACTTTAAAGATGGAAATATCTCTGCACAAGGCTGACAAGTGCATATAACAAATCTAGGCTTCAAGAGAAACTGTCATATTTGCATTGCATAAGAGGCACTAAATAACATTTTCTAAGCCATAAAATTAGAATAATGGTTGTTTTCCTCATTTTTAGGGTTTTCCAACATCCTGCTTTTTTTACTTTTTTCTCCTGTCATGATATCGTCAGATTTGTAACGATTCGATCCACTTTTGATCCAACCTAATTGTAAGAACGTTTGCCACTATTTAATTAGACAATATAGATTATAGAAAAGTTGCTCCCTTTTTTACTGTTAAATTTCAATTTTCCTGAGGGTTGACATCCATATATGATAACTGTTCATAAAACTAACTGTAGTTCGTACCTTTAAAACATCAATTGCCATTTTAATACACATGTACAATAATATGTAAAATCAAATAGTTGCTAAAATAGTTACAGGCGCTTACATGTGTGACAGAAGAAAAGCAACACATCATTTTTCAATTGCTTGATTTACTTTAAAACTTCTATGACGTCCACCGATGTTCCTGTAAAACGAATAAAGTCCAAACACCGTTTAAAACTGATTACAAATCAGTATGTTAAAATGTATCGGACCCCCATATATATTGAACATAGCCGACTTTTCGATTTTAACGCTACATATAAAGAGCGAGGCAATACCCGAATACCTAAGTATCCTATTGACCCCATATGTTCCGTAAAGGCAAGTTGCAAGTAATAACTACCGAAGTTTTAAGTTGGATATATTCCTAGATCAATTTTACAGCAAAATCAGGACTCCCTATTGCTAAGTTTAACGCACGAAACTTTATAACAGACGTGTATGCATCATCATAGCATGTTGCACCTCTTATCTTTGGTAAAAGTCTTGAGCCATGTAATACGTAACCTCAGATCCAAGTTACGTGGTTTTAGTAAAATGCATATCTATTTATGATCTCTATGGCGAGTTTCGTTGGCAAGACCAACATGTGAAACCATGGAGATCAGTATCACAGCAATGGCAAAGAGTTCAGTCTATGGAATGAATAGAGTAAATTATAAAAAAGTACAGATTCTGTTATTATCATAGTAGTAATATTTGTCAAAATGCCAAGATTACTGTGAGACTCATCTCTGTAATATATTCATCCAATACGATTGTAAAATAGCTGTGTGAACATGCCATAAATTCTTTTGGGACAAAGTTGTATATTGCACATTCTAACACAAACGACTGCTTTTCCTATATAAACATATAGGAAAAAGCCTGTATTTTATTTTGCGATAAAATGCAGCACGTTTTCTCAAGGACTACGTGCCGTAAAAGACGTATATTTTATTCACATTTTATTCATTTCAATCTATTTTATTCAACGAAACAATATAGAAATACTTTAATTATTTCTTAAATGGAAAAATCTTTTATAGAGTGGAGAGTCAATAATCTGTAGTACAGTGAGTCCAACTGTTTGAAATATAAAAAGGCGTACGAACTAATTAAGAATATATATATTACTAAACCTATCCCATGTTAAATATTCAAGTTTATCCCGAAAATGTAGGCACGTAATTGCAAACTATAGAGCCACGCTACTCCGGTTACAAAAGGAGAAATATGAAAACATTCCGGAAGACCGACGATAATGTCAAATTTATCAACATGCCATTGAAAGTGAAAACCGTATACTTTCCTTCCTCTCCGTGTTTCACAGAACTGTCAGATCATTTCAAATGAAAATGTTTTCTTCTGAATTTTCGATTGTAACTTAAAGGTGCAATATGTCATTGTATAATAATTTGTCTGTGATAGTCTCTTATAACTCTGTATAGAGTGGTCATTTACAAATGTGTTAGTCGTATAATATATATGATTTTTATGATAAAATTCGTATTAAATGTAAATGAAAGATACTTTAATAAAATATTTGAATTGAATTTAATTGAATTTGAATCTTATATTATAGTCAATAGTGTGAAATTAGCCCGATTGTTTCATGTTGTTATTGTATTTTAGACAAATGATACAGTACCAGTAGAAACAATTGTTTCATGTTGTTATTGTATTTTAAACAAATGATACTGTAGAAACGATTGTTCCATATTGTTATTGTATTTTAGACAAATGATACAATAGAAACGATTATTTCATGTTCATATTGTATTTTAGACAAATGATATAATAGAAAGGTTTATTTCATGTTGTTATTGTATTTTAGACAAATGATACGATAGAAACGATTGTTTCATGTTGTTAATGTATTTTAGACAAATGATACAATAGAAAGGATTATTTCATGTTGTTATTGTATTTTAGACAAATGATACGATAGAAACGATTACTGATTTAATACATCAATTGACTTAACAGTCCGAAAAAACGTTATAGAGGCGGTGAAACATAGGATTACTTTTATTATGAGCTAGCGTCTATGTAACTATAGTGTAATTGTTGGGTCATACGTGTAAAGACTGACCCAGTGTGGGTGCAAGTCTGCTCTCAATACAACTTGAAATATTGATCGACATTTTAATACCTATCATTTATCACGAAATGCTGGCCGAGTGGTCAGGGCACGATGTGTGTCTTCTTTAGTGTATCTGGTTCGAGCTCCGCCATGGTCACATCTTTTATTGAATGTTTGTTTTTCTTTTGGCTTATAGAAGAAATATCTAAAATATCTTGTGGATAAGCCTCCTCATGAGAATGTAAATTAATAAGTTATTGTCTTATTTAATAAGTTACTGTCTTATTTAATAAGTTATTGTCTTATTTAATAAGTTATTGTCTTAACCGGTTTTACATCATTGGAAAACCATTGAAATAACAGGTGATGTGTCATCATATACCGCGAGGAATTTCTGTTATTTCGATAGATAAGTACCATTATTTGATAATTAAGGATGTTAATTATTTGATAATCTAGGATGTTAATTGATATGATGTAATTATACTAATGTCGATTGTAAGAGAAAAAATGAGCATTCACAAGATACATTTGTAATATGAATGACACATTCTAAACAAAATAAAAATAAACGTGTTTAGTAGACTAAATACTAATAAGTATTTTTCAGACTTAAAATGTTAACATATAATATATTTATATTATGAAGATAAATTTAAAAAAGAGATTTTGAGATTTTAGAAATTTTGTACCGCTTCTACAGTAAGGCTAATTTTATAAAATGTTTAAATGTCAAGAGGTTAAATATAAAATTCAAAATAGTGATTTCAGTATTATTGTTAAAATGCCGTCACGTGACATTTGCGATCATCACGTGGTATCTAGTGAAAACAGTGATTTAAGAGCGGAGCTAACCCAGTGAAATCTCTGTGAGGAGTTTGGTCTCATGTAAGGTTGCACACACAAAAAGAATCGCTGTTGCGTAGGAATAAGCAAATGGATGCAAAGTGTATCACCAAAGGTGATTTTACGATGTCAGTATGTACTTTACATGGAAGTGACGTGTCTTTTATGATCACATACGGGCGAGGTATTAATAATTCCTGTCTCCATAATTGTCTTACGTGTCATGATAAAAGTTTCACAGCAATCAAATTGATAAGGGCGACGAGTACACGACATATTTATCTGATTGAACAACTGTTGTATAGCAACCTTTGAGTAATATCAATCCGAAAATAATAAATTCTGGTATGTAACTGACGTTTATATGCAATGAAAGAAGCATTCTCGCGTGTGATGTAGCTATACAAAGACATCAATTCAATATCTAAGTTATTAGCTGCTGTACTTGTTCGAGGACATATTACAGAATAACCAACATCCTAGGACAAAACAATATATAACTAAAATGTTCAACAATTTGATATTTCTTGTACAATAAGATAAACTATCAGGACGCGTGTTGTCCTAGAGATCGTGGCGTACAGTTTTCCTAAAAATACAAATCTATTTTGATAATTTTATTGAAAAAAAAATACGTGCAATTTTGTTAATCTTTATTACAATTTGTCGTGACCTTTTCCGTTCATATCAATGTCTGTGCAAAAAATAAATCTTGAAATCGTTGAACGCTCTTGTTTAAAAATAGTATCAAAACAGAAATAACATAAACAATATTGAAAACGTACTTCAAGACAACTTGAACGAAGTCGATAGCTGGTGTAAATTAAATAATATGTCACTGCACCCGTGCAAATCTAAATGCATGTTGATGACTACAAAATACAAGCTAAAACATACTCGTGGGTTACGTTTATCAATAGAAAATGTCGCCATTGAAAACGTTGGGGTGTATACATTACTAGGTGTATTAATTGACAACACACTTTCATGGACATTCCAAATATCTCAAGTGTGTAATAAATAAAACTCCAAAATAGCTCTGTTGAAACGTATTATCTATTACTTGTCAGATGAAATGAAAAATACATTTTATAATGCTTTTTAGTACCATGCTTCGACTACTGTTGTATTGTCTGGGGCAATAATATGAGCCCAAAATCAGATCTAAATAAAATAAATAAAATACAAAAAAGGGCTGCCAGAATTATATTAAATAAACCATTAACAACTAGTTCCTCAGATATGTTTAATAAACTTAAATGGTTAAAAATTCGAAAATAGATGTGCATACCATACAGGTTTACTTATATTTAAATGCCAACACCAGCTAGTACCGGAATATCTGACTGAGTTATTAACATTTTCGAAAAATACACGTTATAGACTCCGTTCGTCGGAAAGAAATAACTTAAGACATCACAAACCTAGAACAGATTATATGAAAAATTCATTCAGTTACACCAGTATTGATATTTGGAATAAAATACCTCTTGAAATCAGAAATATCTCTTCAATATCATCTTTCAAATACAAATACAAGAACTTCCTTTTTCAAAAACAGCAGCAATTATCTACCATTTCAAGAATATAAATTCCACATGTGCTACGTTTAGATAAATTAAGATAAATTATGTGTTCTGTATAATTGATAATTATAATTTCACTTATTGAGGTAATGACGAGTGTTTGTCGGGATCGAATGTATATTTGCATAAATGTATATTGTTGTTTCATTTACCTTTTTTCTTTGCCTTTTTTGTTTCTTTTCTAGAAGGCCACATTGTAAATAAGTTTTGTATGTTTTGAGCATTGCTTTATGTGTAAACCTTCTTTAAATAAAGATATTATTATTATTATTATTATTATTATTATTATTATTATTATAAATCATTTGCCGTCAACATGTACGAGAAATGCTTGAAAATTTAAAAGCATGCAAAAGGATCGTGTTTGTCTTCATATATAAAATCTGGCACCAGAATGTACAAGAAAAACATTGATACAGCATCAAGTCGGCGCAGAAGATAGTGTCCCGGGGTCCAACAGTTTCAATACATCCAAACTAGGAAAGTTTAGGGAGGGGCGCCTTTTTGTTGCTAGGTCGAACCCACTTCATTAATTAATTATGGGATCGAATTATAAGAAAATGTTGATTATTATCAAACATGATATTTTCATTTTCATAGCAATGAAATATTTCATCATTGTTTCAGATGAATACTTCGATTAAATTTCAATAATTTTTTTTCAATGAAACGACATAATAATAAAGATATTAATAGTCAATAACAACTTGTCCCCAACTATTGCGATAACCTTGATAATGTCAAATCTAGCGCCGACTACTAAGTACACTTCTTCTGTTCGTCGAATATGTCATCGTTGTCTCAGATATGTATTAGAAATTTGATTGCTATCATATTTATTTGCTTGTTTGTATCTAAGCATCGCTATTTTATGATACTTGCAACCTTTCTATCGCCGTAGTAAATGACAGAATATTGAACATGCACATGCATACAGATATTGTGTCAGTATTATGTTACCACTAAAATATCTTTATAATGCAATTTTCGGTTTCTATTAGTTATAGTCTAACAAACCAAGTTCTGAAAAGTAAAGTGAAATTTCTAAATCACGTCTAGAAGTACAAAAAGAACTCGCCAGTACGCAATTTAAAGTTTGTTTAAAAAGATGTGCTTTTCAAAGCGACAGTGAGGAGTCTACCTATTTACTGGAAGTTTCGAAATGATAGTTAGGAAGTTTCCTGTACTGTAATATTATATCCAAGTTTTCAAAGGAATAGACAGTGAAATAGTGATGCTCAGACTAACTACCATATATCAGTTTGAGTAGTGATTGTTCTATACATCTTTTATCTGAATTTGTGAAGATGAAATTTTAGAATACACCACGTAAAATCTAAATCTGACTTTTGGAATGTGATAATAATCACTTTTCAGCTGTGGGTTGAGCTTGACAACACCAAAATATCACTTGTGTCAATAAAGCATACGTCTCTCGCTTAGTTCGCTTAGAATCAAACAAAAAAAATCAGAAAATTGTTTTGCTGAACCTGTTTTGTTCTACATCTGGCTGATACTGAGTTTAAAAAACCCAAACAAAATGAACATTTAAGAGAAAGTTGGTCTTATTTTGCTTCTATGAGTTTTTTTCTTGTGTCACACTCGGACCCGTGTAAACTGAACATGTAATGAAATCAATATTATTACCAACACACTCCTATTGTAATAACTACGTTTCAAAAGTGTCCACTAAATTGCCTAAAGCCGTAAGCGCCACCTAGTGGCATACACTGAGTTTGCATGCTTGCGTTTGAGACTTAAAAATTTAAAAATATATATATACGACGGCTTTTGAACATGTTTAACATATGTTAAAATATTTTGGAGCTCACGGTCTTCTTAGATTTCCGGTGCTTGTCAGAACTTAAACCTCGTCTCAACTTCTAGCCCTTTGCATGTACACAGGGTTGGCAATATTTTACACAACAAAATATATTCTCCCGGTAATTAAGTTTAGTATATGTAAAACCTTTGCTTCGCAGTAGATTTCAAGTTTTGACAGGCAGACAGTCGCTTGATGAAAATGTAACAAAAAAATAGCAATGCATCGCTTTTAATTTTATTGGAAGACCACTTTGAAAATGTCGTCTGGCAATCATTTTCTTTGGATAAAGGGCATTACATTAATAGTCTGAGCCTTCTCGTAGTTCATTGCCTCTTATAAAGTTCACACCTTCTTCGGAAATAGATGGTTGATATAAAGTACGTATTGAAGATTATTGCATAATGGTTTTTCCGGTACTCTAACATGTTAATGAAACTTCGCTATTTTATGAACATGTGATGACGTAGCTATACGTGATTTGTTTACCATCATTGTTTTGTTTATCAAAATAGAAATGAAATGAGTTGTATGCATTTTATGCATTACCTTATCCTTGCATATGTAGACGTTTTACTGTTCAAACTGAAGACATTTGAACGATTGTAGTATGCCAATAATATATGACGGTATATCGGGATATTTTTTCGCGGAAAGGCAAACTTCGCGAATTCAGCCCTGATTAAATGTTAGCGAATCTAACTTTAGCAAGGTTTTAGTATGTGACTTTTGTTTTCTCTTTGTTTTTGTTGTTATTGTTTGATTTATAAGAAGCATTACATGTTACTTATATCTTAAGATGAGTGCGTAAGAGATTACTAAGTACGCTGTGTAACACCGGATACAGCTCCTTTCGAATACAGCTCCCCGGAGAGCTGTATTCGGCATGCATTAACGAATACAGCTCCCCTAATCAAAAGGGAGCTGTATTCGGGGTTCTTGTACATTTTTTTCGAATAGAGCTCCCCAGTGACCCGATGCAACATAGACGTGTATTTAAGGCGTATCATTGCGGCACGGAATTAATTATAGAATAATAAGAATCCATCCCGCTATTCAAGATGCAGTACTTAGTCCTGGGCTGTTTGTCTTTTTGTCCTTTCGTGTTGGACGGACGTTTGAACGAAACTTAGAGGTTTAATGAAATTTTTGTTGGTACCGAAGAATTGATTTCTTTCAATAAATCTACATTTTTTCATACATGAGTGTTGCACATAAGGCGGTAGTTTAAGTGGTTTTGCACATCATTTCGTAAATAAATTGTTGACGGAATGAAGCACATCCACACCAGGGTGTAAGGCCCGAAAGACGGAATGATAAGACAACATACAGGGTAGGACAAAAGACATATGTTCGGCCATATGGATCTAAGCTTTCGAACTACAATTTGGACATTGACTTAAACGTTTTCGGAATGTCAAAGCTTAAATTCTTCCTAAAGTGGAGACATAAACTAATTTGGCCAAAAGACTCAGACTTCTGTTATTTAATCCGTTTTATTATCCGTTTGATCAAACATAGGGAGCTTTATTCGAATGTGCATATGCTTTAGTTCGAATACAGCTCCGCTACACGAAGGGAGCTGTATTCGTTAATGTGCACCGAATACAGCTCCCCGGGGATCTGTTTTCGAAAGGAGCTGTATCCCGGTGTTACAACGCTGTACTCGGGAATAAAACTTTTGTTAGAAGTTTAGGTATTTTGTATATGAATATATATAATACACATTTCAGAATAAGTTATCATTAGTCAGTTACATTTACTAGATTTTCAGAACATACACTATTCAAGATTCTTAATTGGGATGTCTGAAACAATTTTACAAAAGTTCACGTCCGTTTTAGTCTTGTAAAGGGATTTGAAACTGTCATACATGATATTTGTTGCATTAAAATCATGTTTCGAGGGCCTTCATAATGTTGCTACTGGCTCTACTTAAATATGAGGGATCAGTAGGTTGCTAAATCATTAAGAAAATAAGTGAGTATACTTCGACATTTTTTAAACATTCGCTAGATGTCAATTTGTTCAATATTACTTTGAAGAATGTAATTTCAAAAGGATTTACAGAAAGTAATCAACTGAAAATGTTGCATTTGAATACGACATTGCATCAGTCAACAATGATCCCGTCTCATTCAACATTTGGGACATAAAATACATCAACTGCAGTGACAGAACGCCCTCCAATCGCAAATCATCATTTTTTTTAGATTAAAACACAGCTAGAGCTTTGACACTTTCACTTTGTTTTGACGTTTTATCGAAGGTTTTGTTGTTGTTTTTTTTCGAAGGGGTGTTTTAATGTAATGTTTTAAAGGACTTTGAATAATGTAAAGGAATGGTTATAACTTGTACCTTGTCAATGATTTCACGCAGTTCATTTTTTGAAATGTAGTTTTTACCTATGCATAATAAAATTCGTCAATTATTTATGTTTTCTGAATTAAAATAACTACATACCGAATTGTATGCTAGGTAAAGTCCTATTTAAACGCTAACAATATTTGAACTTCAAGTTTCTGTTACTTTTTTAAATGTTATGATCATAATCAATTACCGAGTAACTTTAAATAGACCAAATTTTCTGCACATGACCATGTGATCAGATTATCTGTGCAATACATGACCACGTGTACAGCTTTTAGTACATGACCACAGTTACATTTTTGTATTTAGTTACCGGTAATGATCAACAAATCAAGTCTCTTTCAATGAATGAAATGTCTGGATTCGAATACATTGTCGAACTTAATACTGTTGCTTTTAATTTGATTGTTATTGTGACCCCTACAATTCCCTTTTCAACGCGAGTACTGGTTAGATTTCCTGGAAGCCGTTATCGAGAGTAGTTTATATAAGTTGCGAAAGCTTGTTATACCATCGATGTAAAATAAATAAGTTTAAATTAATTGCTTTTGCAAACGTGTATCCTGCGCGTGCAATGTAATTTATCAAATACCGTTATTAAGATGGAATGATACGTTTATTTTCAGCATAACCTATAAAATACGAGCTGTTATTAACATGAAATACGTTTTGTTTAAAATTCAACACATTTACTGTAATCAACGAAAAATAATGCGTTCAAATCTGATTCAAATTTAAAATAGCATCAGTTTTGTGTGGGCGAATGTTACTGTGCAAATGAATACCAAACCAGAATAAACATTCCCCAAAATTGTGCCCTGGCTAAGTGATAAAATTAAAGTAGTATTCCGATTCAATTCACTAAAACAGTTTCCTGCATAATGATACATTCGAAAAGATCGTTATATATTTAAATACGCCCTTTTGATATAACTACAAACTAATTAAAATTAATTTAATGATTTTTATGACAATGATCTCTTTCAAAATACTACAAGTAAATATGATTTATACATTTAATAAAGTTCTCTGTAACAATGATTCAAAAATAGAATGTTACTTTTGATATTATGTATACCTACCATAGCCATCCTGGTAGTGACCTTAGCCAAGACACAAATAATTCAACTTGTCTCTCTCTCTCTCTCTCTCTCTCTCTCTCTCTCTCTCTCTCTCTCTCTCTCTCTGAGGTTGATTCCATCTGGAATAAGTCTCGAGGGCTAGTAATCTTAGGTTTATAAGTTACCTATTTTCTGAGTCGATGTATAGAAATTAAACATTCGTATTAAGATGCTTACTTTGAACCACATAAACGTCGTTTTAGCTTTCCTTATTGAATAAGTCACATTTGTCAAAACGGGTCTCCGATGAAACAACATCGTTGCCAAAAATGTATACTCTAATACTTTCGAACTTTCATAAGGAATATTAAGAAAACTGTATGATTTACACGTACATCTATGACGTGATTTGTAATAATAACCAAAATGAGGATTACAGTTTAGATCTGTTTTCTTTTGGAGCTGCGTGACGAGCTCTCATTCTAATTGCTGGATAAGAAACAATACATTAAAATTATTGAATATATCTTTCCGAATATATTCCCAGCTATCATGTTCTAACTAATGTGAGTGACTTATGACTAAATTTCCATGCCTAATACAAGAGAGTGGAGAGCATTTCTGCCTATATTGGAGAATGTGATAACTACGATTCCATTCTACAGGAAGCCAATACAACTTTCAATATAGTTCACTACAATATAACTTATCTTGAAACGATGTAGATATTATATGATAACTAGAAATGTTCGAAATCAGGTTATGCTCATAATATGACTGGTGCTCTAAATTTCGTTTTATTGTTACCTATAAATTAAGCCTTTAGTATACGTGCAATTTGCACAGTGCCATTATTTGTAAGAATGCTTTCAATTTACCCATTGAATATTCATGAACATGATGACGTTTATAACGTCGCCTTTGATTTTGTCGTTACTACAGCACTTATTTAGACGGTGACGTCAATATAATTACGTCGCACACATCGCCTGTTTCGTGCGTTGTTGTTGTTCAATTAATTAGTGGATGCGATTTATTTAAGAAAACCTCTATATTGATTAATTGTGGTAAAGTTAGGCATTTGTCGCAATAGGTTCTTCTTTGAAATTGTTTTTATTTATCATTTTACGTTCATTGAACACATAGTCTATGTTTCGAGAATATAATCTGCTAGATGTAGGGAGTGCCCCTTTAAACGTCACGTTATTCACGAAGACAAGTATCCAAAGGTATATAATAAGATGGTCATTATCATATATAGTAATGTTATCTTGAAGCCGGGTTGGCTCTCGTCGCTCCGCAATTTTATGATCCAACGCACGACTCGAGCAAATCCGGCATTCTGGATTACATAGGATTATACTAATAACCCTATTTGATTATAATATAGGTATAAAGTAGCAGGTATATTTTCTCGTAGGTGTATCATGTAATTATAAATTTTTTTTTTTTTTTTTTTTTTTTTTTTATAAAAAAACAAAAATAAATTTTTTTTTTTTTTAAATTTTTTATAAAAAGGTTTTTTTTTTTTTTTTTATATTTAAAAAACATACACAGGAACGACATACATCACACCATCGTTAAACACTATGATACAACCATACAAGAATTAATCAGAATTAAGTAAAAGGTCAAAATGCCGTCAAAAACTATTAGAATAGGCAAATAAAAAGTACAAAATAAGAACAGTTCAAATGTATCTTTGCACATACTAGTTACATAAGTAAAATGAATATTTGAAGCTATAACGTACATACCAGTGTTTACAGTTCTTCATTACGTTACGTAGTTTTCAGAACATGGCCATTTGTGCTGTTTTAGTACATGACCATGTATACAATTTCAGTACATGACCAGGTATACTTAACAGTTTTTGCAGTACGTGACCAAATGTGCTGTTTTAGCTGTTTGCCATATGTAAAGCTTTTCAACAAATTACTATGTGAACAGTTTTTCACTTCATGGTCAGATTTCTACTTTTAAGTACATGATATACAGCATTTTATCTGTCAAGAATACAGTGTAGTATATCCAATTTAATTGCTATTTCAGACATATATCTGTAGAAATTATAAGTGACTTTGTGATGTAACATATCAAGTTACTGTATTTAAAATAAGCTGAGATGCTTGTTTTGTTTGAATTTTCAACTCTTATGGAAATGTTTTCAACAACCTTTTTCAATTTGGAATATGCTTTTTTAAGAAATGTCTACACTTTAAATTCCGATCATTTCATGACAAGCTAGAAAAATAAAGAGTGTTTTAAATAGAAAAAAAAGAGTTGTTTTAAAAAGGGTGAAAAAACAGTTATAATTGTTATTCCCTGAGGAATATTGAAAGTATTTCTTATGGAAATGTTTCACGGTTCTTGTTTTTTATTGTTGCTTTGAAACACTTTCAGTCATTCTCATCATTTACAGCCCTATATCCATTAGATGTAAATAACTACAGATGTCTTATTTCCTCTGAGAATAACAAATCAGTTAGATGTATAAGAACAATAATGTGTTTAAATTAGGTTCAGGTTAAAAAGTTGAAACAAAAGCCATATTTTTGTCTGGGTGAATGCTCTACATAAATATACACCAAACGCGGTAGCTCAAAAACTTCTTCAAGAAAATGCCAGTCTGAAAGAAGTATTTTCATAATCAAACCAATGACATGTAATTTAGCTGTTCCGTAAACGTAGCTATAATGTTGCCTCAACAGTCTTGACAAGTGACAAATAAAAACCAGTATTTCTTAACAATATTGTATATTCAACAAATAGTCGTTTGTAATGAAAGTGTGTTCTATACAGAATAATTTAAAGTATTAAAATTATTTTTTTAAGAATATTCTATTATAATTATCAAGCTTATTATGCTATATGCATTTTATGGAACCCCCAGTAATAACCACACACGCACACACCCACGCACGCACGCAGAGACACGCACACGAAACAAAATCGTTTCTTTTGATAAGAACGGTTTATTTGTTCTGAAATACTTATTTGCTAGTTTCCATTCCTTAGTCGTAATTAACCGTTTTAATTAAAATGTCTTTAATAATTATTTCTACGACTATATAAAAGTTCATTTAACTTTTTTGATTTGCATAATTATAATTTGTCGAAGTGCGTCTCCGGTGGAACAATGCTAATGTCAAGAATACATGTAAGCCCATAATCCTTTCAACCTTTCATCGTGTCTGACATGAATACTTTACCATTTGCGAGTACATTTATGACGCTATTTCCGCTAAGAACCAATAAATAACAAAAAGCATGTCGCCGCATGAGGATTACTTCATAGATTTACTCTCCTTTAGAGCATAACAAGTAGGTGGCAAGCTTACGTTATTATTGCTGGATAAGAATCAGTAAATCAAAAATGTTAACTATAAATATGTGAATATGCCATCGAAATACCATGTTTAAATTAATGTGAATGACATTTGAGCAAACTTGCATTCCAACTATAAAAGAGTAGAGGGCATTTTAATTATTTTCTTACTTATTTGAGAGGCTGAGATAACTATTAAACCATTCTAAAGAAATTTACGTCAGTAAAACATTCAATATGTCAACTAAGTTTACTTAATATAAACTAATATTTTATGCAAACGCTTTTGACTTGTGCTCTACATTACGTTTTGTTACATGTATCTATCAAAGATTTTTACTGCCTCTCTAATCGATCTCTAGGTTCCTCATGTCTTCGCTTTCAGAAAAATAAAAGTATACGCGTATATCAGTTCCCGACTTGTTAACGTTAACGTTTCAAATACACATACTCTACGTTAATCATCGCCTTTCATAAATAGAAAACAATTTTGAACTTATTTATGGACAACATTAATGTTATAATAATGACAACAAAAATAGGATTAACGCACGCCATATCATCGTGACGGAATAAAGAGAAACCATGCAGGAAGAACCAATTAGGTTTAAGTAAAGGGCTAAAAGCTCTGTCAAAAAAGTAGATTCTGTCAGGGCAAAGATTAATATGCGCTGAGAATAGATGGGGGAAAACAGAAAAATGATAATACGTGAACAACACATTTATTCAAATTACTGCCTCTCTAATCGATCTCTAGGTTCCTCATGTCTTCGCTTTCAGAAAAATAAAAGTATACGCGTAATTATTTAATTATTTACTTATTTGAGAGGCTGGGATAACTATGTAACTATATAACTATACGTAAGTATACACATTTATAGCATTTGCAATCGGTCTGTCTAGAAATAAGTTTCATGATATTATCGAAAATAAAAGGTTTGGTGACAGAATTTGGCCTATTAAAAAGTTGCTGAGACTTTGAGGTCTTCATGTACTTCAAGGGTTACAAAATGTTAAAGTCCATGCTTGATTATGATGTCAGACCATCACACAAACGTAGAAAAACATAAATTGATTTCACTAAGGAATAAAACACAAAAATATGTACCTCAAAGTCTTTTTAGGGCAAATTAGTGCTGAGGAAGAAAAATATAAAGTTTTACTTTGCAAAACAATTCATCCCATATTCAAGGCCTAAAACAATGAGTCCAAGTGTAAATTACCAAAGTTAGGTAACAACAAACCTCGGATAATTGTTATAACTGGCAAAACAATGATAATAATCAGAAGCAACTGTTTTATCAGCGGAAATGCATGTTAAAGCCAATGAGGATGACTCAACCCCTTACGCCTCCACAATTATTGAACGGATCAACTTCAAACATATCAATGTATCATCTATGAATGGAAACTCACAACTACATTTGAAATATTAGCATTAACAAGTAAATTGCCGTTACAGATTCTTTTTCAAGATAATTCCTTATTCAATCCAAAGGAAGGTAATAACAGAAAAAAAAAAAAAAAAAAAAAAAAAAAATAAAATTTTTTTTTTTTTTTTTTTTTTTTTTTTTTTTTTTTTTTTTTTTTTTTTTTTTTTTTTTTTTTTTTTTTTTTTTTTTTTTTTTTTGAGGGGGGGTTTTTTTTTTTTTTTTTTTTTTTTTTTTGGGGGGGGGGGGGGGTTTTGTTTTTTTTTTTTTTTTTTTGGGGGGGTTTTTTTTTTTTTTTTTTTTTTTTTTTTTTTTTTTTTTTTTTTTTTTTTTTTTTTTTTTTTTTTTTTTTTTTTAGGGGGTTTTTTTTTTTTTTTTTTTTTTTTTTTTTTTTTTTTTTTTTTTTTTTTTTTTTTTTTTTTTTTTTTTTTAAAGGGAAAAAATTATTTTAAAATAAATAAATAAAACAAATATGGAATATTTGGCATGTTTTTTTTCCAAAATTACATAGCACTTTCAGCAATGTATTTTCGTTATTTTTCCACCAGCATATATGCTATCCCATCTGCAAAAAAAATGAAACAATCCGGCTATGCATAATTCGAGAATTAGTGCTTTAAACATGTTTTACAAAGAGGAGCAGTAACTGCGTCAGTACCTTATAACAACACGGCTTTTGAGAAATTACCTTGTAATGGATGGATTCAAACCTTAACCGTCTTATCGCAATTCTAAACTTGATAAATACGTTCATACGTTCATACATTATTCACATTTAATGCTACAATACTGCTCAAAATGACAAGAAAAAGTACGGTAAAAAAAGGTTGAAAGATCTTTAGAATATTAAAAGAACATAAGTTATGATCAACCATTTCTTTCATTAGTAGACAAAAATTTATAATATCAAATTAATGAAAAATATTATTTTGTCGTTTTTCAACTATGTTCAATAGGAATAAAACTGTTGTATATATCTAAGTTATTTATGAAATAACATCCGTTCCAGCGGTGTTAGTCGTTTCATAAACAATGATTTGGAGTACTGATACGCAGTACGACGTCATGTTTACAGTATATAGGCTCCCGCGTTGTTTATGGTTTAATATAACATAATTTTTCTACTCTTTGTATATAGACACAAAATCGTGAATCATGTTTGTTTTTTTTTTCATCGCGTTAATATTTTGTTTTAAGTTCATTAACGATTTAAATGTTAAAATAATGAATAACATTTTATGCACAACATACTGTAGTATTTTAATACAAAAAAAGAAAAAAAAAGAAAAAAAAAAAAAAAAAAAAAAGGGGAGGAAAAATTTTTTTTTTTTTTTTTTTTTTTTTTTTTTTTTTTTTGAGGGAAAAAGAAAGGGAAGGGGGGGGGGGGGGGGGGGGGGGGGGGGGGGGGGGGGGGGGGGGGTGGGGGGGGGTGGGGGGGGGGGGGTGGTTTGGGGGGGGGGGTGGTTTTTTTTTTTTATATAAGAAAAAAAAAGGGGGGGGGGGGGGAAGAAAAAAAAAAAAAAAGGGGGGGGGGGGGGGGGGGGGGGAATTTATTTTTTTTTTTTGGGGAAAAAAAGGAGTTTTTTTTTTTTTGGGGGGGGGTTTCGTTGGAAAAAAAATTTTTTTTTGGGGCGGGGGGGAAATTTTATGGGGTTTTATTCTGAAACCAACAATTATCCTCTATATATTATTTAATACAGTCATAGCAATATGTGTGATGACATGTATAATATTTTTTTTTAGTCATGTTAGAATAAGCTATAACTTTCGTAATAGCTTTTTAATGATACTAAGCTGCAATTATTATATTGCAGGGTATTATTATAACGTTAATACAGCATGTGTTTACAATTTATTTATTTGTTGCATAACATATGCATATGTTCCAACACTTTCTAGTCAATCTTATTCAAGCTCGTGCTTAATTCGCAATCTGACATTATATAAGAGACTCGTTCTTTGACATTAAATATATATTTCTAACACGTTTTCGATGTGGACATACATGCTATGTCATTATTCTGATGTAGATTTAGGTATATGTTCATGGCAGATACATCACAATTTAGACATATGTCTAATTCTGTTGCAAGCGTTTTTGTCTGCATTGAGTAACTTCTGCTGTGACTAAAGAAAAGCTAACAACGGATTTAAGATTGATGACTGAACATATGTTATAACGGATTCCTATCTATTGGACTTTCTTAAAATAGTGTAATTTGTATACATACTGAAAATAAAACCTATTTTTTTATTCCAAATATTCGAAGAAAATATTTTGGAAATATTTAATCAATAAAAATATCACTATTTTAAAAGACATTTTTTCTTTGTTTTTAAATCGGTTATCCGAAAAATATAAATATTCCGAAAAGAGTGCAACCATGTTGAATAAGTACATATCTGATAGCGAGTGGCTGTTCATTGATATTCAGCAAGCATATCTTCTATTAGTCTTTGAGTATAATTTGATTTTGTTGATGAATGTCTTCTGTATACATATATGAATAAGATGAATAAAAACCTATCGGCTTGGCAACTCGAGTGTAAATATCAATAAATTATCCTTGCTTGGAGAACAAGTGACCTTAATCGACAACGGAAAAAGATATACATAAATGTTTACATCACCTCGCATTCATTAGCATTATCTGCTGTATGGCTGTTAAGGATGTCTGCTACGTTGTGTTCAGATTTCAACGATTTTCTGAAAATCAACATACATTAAGGGGAACATATCACCATCAAAATAAAACCTTAAAAAAGGTACCTATCCAGGCTTTTTTGGCGCTTCAGGCTTCAACAAACCATGTCACCATATTTGGGAATGCAAAAACATTATTTAAGTCATATTTACCATCATTATCTCCTGTTTATTCCATTAGGTAAAACCAATCATTTTTTATGACATAAATGTTGAAAATAATGGTACTGTGATTGAAAATCACCAAAAAAATTGACTCGGAACAAATAATTGCCGAAATGCAAAATGTTAAAATTGAATTACCCCACCCACTTATTTTCAGAATGGCACTTAATTCATGCATATTGATGACCTTTAAAACAGTGAAGGGATTTCAACGATTTTCTGAAAATCAACATACATCAAGGGGAACATATCACCATCAAAATAAAACCTTAAAAAAGGTACCTATCCAGGCTTTTTTTGGCGCTAGGCTTCAACAAACTATGTCACCATATTTGGGAATGCAAAAACATTATTAAGTCATAGTTTACCATCATTATCTCCTGTTTATTCCATTAGGTAAAACCAATCATTTTTTATGACATAAATGTTGAAAATAATGGTACTGTGATTGAAAATCACTAAAAAAATTGACTCGGAACAAATAGTTGCCGAAATGCAAAATGTTAAAATTGAATTACCCCACCCACTTATTTTCAGAATGGCACTTAATTCATGTGCATATTGATGACCTTTAAAACAGTGAAGGGATTTCAACGATTTTCTGAAAATCAACATACATCAAGGGGAACATATCACCATCAAAATAAAACCTTAAAAAAGGTACCTATCCAGGCTTTTTTTGGCGCTAGGCTTCAACAAACTATGCCACCATATTTGGGAATGCAAAAACATTATTAAGCCATAGTTAACCATCATTATCTCCTGTTTATTCCATTAGGTAAAACCAAACATTTTTTATTACATGAATGTTGAAAATAATGGTACTGTGATTGAAAATCACTAAAAAGATTGAATCGGAACAAATAGTTGCCGAAATGCAAAATGTTAAAATTGAATTACCCCACCCACTTATTTTCAGAATGGCACTTAATTCGTGCATATCGATGACCTTTAAATGAGTGAAGTTTAAAGGGGGGGGGGGGGGGGGGGGGGGGGGGGGGGGGGGGGGGGGGGGGGGGGGGGGGGGGGGGGGGGGGGGGGGGGGGGGCAAAAGGAAGGATTTCAACGATTTTCTGAAAATCAACATACATCAAAGGAACATATCACCATCAAAATAAAACCTAAAAGGTACCCATACTCAGGCTTTTTTGGCGCTAGGCTTCAACAAACTATGTCACCATATTACATGAATGTTGGAAATAATGGTACTGTGAATGAAAATCACTAAAAAACAGAACAGTCAGTAATACATATAAATGATACATGTTTGCCAGGTTTAAAATGGTTGTCAAGAAATGACTTCCAACTTTGAAAAACACTTTCACAATCTTCTATAAATTTATGGTATATTATGACCATCTAGGGATGAATGTCACACAGTTTCTGTAATTTGTCCCATTTTTTCAGCAATCCCTCCATTTCACTATATACTAATACTCTCATGTTCACCTGAAATTAAAAACATTCCCCTGTTACATGCAATTGAGATCATATTATTTGCATTTTGATTAAATAAAATAATGCTTTTAATTGATATTTAATAGAAACAAAGTATAACATTATTCAAATAAAAAAAATGTTTTTGAATAATTGCACTACTCATCTTACAACACCCATCTTTAGTTTGACTTTAGTGTTGAATGGACTTGCTGGAGTTACAGATGAAAATGTATGGTGAAGTTATTGAGAAATAGCAACAGTGTTTGAAGATGTTTGTTAGATAAGATTGTGTAAGATAGCTTACTGGTTAACTTTCAAAATTATGTTTTTGAGTCAGTTTGATAAAACTATGTCTTCACTAAAATAAAAATTTCAGGTTCATTACATCTAAAAAATTGGTCACTGAGGTATGTGAGCAAGTTAGAACTGCTTACTCTGACTGCCCATGGAGTTTAATCAGTCTACAGTCTGCTATTCAGTTCTCTTTCCATTTTTATCACATTGTCCTAGAATACTAGTTTATACAACCCAAACAAAACATCTTGTTTAATGCAAGTATGTTGGGTACACATTAGGTGTCTGTATAGTTGTTATTCATGAAATGAGGGCACATGAAATGAACATACTAAGCCTGTTTTGTTTGTTTAGAAAGACATGCAATTCTTACCTATTAAATTTAGCCATATTGCATACCAAGCAAACAGATCATTAGTTCAGTCCAGCTGCATTGTCAAGATGCATCTAAAAACAAATGTGTAAACAGAAGTAAATATAATCCCATAATTTTAAAAATTTGAAGATGAAACTCTCTGTATGTATCAGATACTGACATTACAAAAGTAAATATCAATTTGTATTCTGAGACCATACACATATGATCAATCATGAGTAATAGTGACACAAAAGTATCTTATAAAGATCTGCTATTGAATGCTGTTTAGGTACTTTTTAACATGTAAGTACTTTCAATCCTTATATATGCATGTATTCTGTAAAAGACAATACAGTTTGTGTATGAGAATAACTGCAGTTTACAAAGAAGTAGATGTATATTGCAAAATGTGATATTATGGCATAATAGTGTTATTGCGTCAGCCAATTATCCTTAAAACTCAAAATCTCAAGATATCATACCATGGTATTCAAAAAATTCAATTGTTATATAGAGTTTTATTAGAAAAGCACTGTTGGGAGTATTTGAAACCCTTGCAGACCATAAAAAATAAATACCTGATGTGCATTTTGTGTACATGTATCTTGCATCTACAGGTGGACATTCAGCTGTATTGTGAATTTTAAATGTACACTCTGCTGCTTTCCAAGTACATTGACTTTCCTCTATCAAGTAAAATAGCTGAGTTCCTGTAAAAGAAAAAGATATGAAACTACATACATTTTCCTGCCATTTTATAAAAATATGTAAAAAGAGTATGTGACTACCTAGCAAGTATTGAGAAACAATTTTTGGCAAAAACTATGCAAGTTAGAATTCAAAAGCAGATCTGAATCATAAATTCACTTTTTCATTTGTTATATTTAAATGAAGAAACAAAAAGGACATTATACATGTAGTATTACATTCAGCTCTGTCAACAGTATCTTGTCCTTCAGCACATAAGCAAACAAATGGCATTTCCTTGGTGTCTTAACCAATATTGGCCCAATTTGTTGAGGCTGATGAAGACAATGCACCCATTGTAAGTAGTTGTTTTCAGCATCTGGTATGCATGGTGGGCTGCCTAAAGCAAAGGAAAAACTATAAAGATAATGTCACAATTAAAGTATACTTAGTGACTGTGAACTCAATTTGATATTGGTTCATTAAGCTTAGAAGCCCAGGGAACAATCACCAGTTCATAAACCAGAATTTATGGCAAGTTTTTGTACTAGACATAGTGTGCACATGCATACATTTTTACTTTAAAGTTTGATTCTTATTAACTAATTCCTCTACAAACAGTGCCATGCATCTTTGGTGCAGGTAGGTCATATGCAATATGTTTACTAGAATCTATAACTTTAGAACAAGCAGTTTATGTACCATGGTGTTTACTGCAACCACAAGAAGCCTTTTCAGATTTAGTAACAAAGTATTTTATCATCCTCAAATGCATCTCTTTAGCTTTGAACAAAATCATCATCATCATCATCATCATCACTCTGCATCAACAGCAGTATAGTTATAATTATATGTAATAGAATACACACATGATATGTTACTATCATTATGATATTTCCATGGGCTAAAGTAAATAGCTAGTCCAACAGTAAGGCTGTTGAAATTCCTTATCAACCAGGCATCCACTACAGCACAGGTTGTAAGTCCTCGGCAGGATAAGAAAATATTTTTGAAATCATTCTTCCTGGCTTATTTCCCCAGGTCTAGAATAAATTATATCTACAGCATATTTGAATTTATGTGATCAATATAACTTGGTTGCTGTTTCATGATTTCTCGGTGTCAGCTTTACTTCCGGGTCTAATTAAATCGAAAAAGTGATCTTATTCTCTAATAACAAGTGAGAAATAAATACTTACGTAACTGGAAGGTGATACAAACACATCCAGCGTCAACATCAACAACATAAATGCGTATCTCACCTTTCAAACCGCTTTATAAAATAAAACTTTTTAGACTTTGAGATTTGACCTTCGCGGAAATACACCGTTTATGACGTCATCGGCACTCCACAGATTAATCAATAAATTGTGATATTTGAAACATAATAGGTTGTACACCACGAAATGAGACTCATTGGTGATTACTGCATGTAAAACAGTGAAATAAAGTAGCGACCTATACTTTTTGAAAGTTTACAGATCATTTTTTCAGTGAATAGCTATTTTACGACATTTGCTCACTTCCGATAGTTAGCGCATGTGCAGAACAACGTATCAGGCTGTTAAGATACGGTATCAAAGAAAAGAAGTGTCACATTTTCAAAGACCAATACATTTAATAAAATATATCATAAAACATGATCATTTGCAAGCAATGTTTTCTAAAGTTTCTAGCAACTATAGATTTGTTTACAAAGTTATACTGAAACTTAAAAAACACCTGGGTACCCTTTTTGTGATTTTGATGAAAATAGGCAAAAGTTTAGTGTTTGTATCTCAACAGTTTTGCAAAAGGTGCATTTCATTCTTGTTTAAAATTGAATTATGTAATAAAAACTTTACCCAATTATTAAATACAATATGAAATACTTGCTAAAATAAATTACCTATTAGGGGTTTAGTATTGGATCTTTCATTAATCTACATTTTGGATAAGAAGTGCATTTAAACAAAAAATACCCGCACAAAATACTGTAGCAACAAGGCGGTTGTTTTTATATCTGATGGCATATTAAGAGAATATAAACATGCACTATTTTTACGCAGCTTTTAATTGTGTGCAGAACTATCCAGCTTTTAGGGAGTAATTGACGAAATGACGGTGCGCTCTTTGACAATGTCTGACGACTAAATGATGCTATGTGAATGTAAACAATCTTGATATTGTTCATTTGGTAAGCTATGAGAACTTAAAGGAAATCCAATGTAAAATAGCAACCCTTGTCACTTATACTACCTCTCTCTGTGCACATAATCAATGCAGTAAAAAGAATTGTAACTTATAAACCTAAACGTCGCTCAAGTTATTGTAAGTTATAAACTAAAACGTCGCTCAAGTCATTGTAACTTATATATCTAAACGTCGCTTAAGTCATTGTAAGTTATAAACCTAAAGGTCATTCAAGACAATATCTTTTCAAGTCAAGTGTTGACGGTTGCAAATTAGTTTAAAACCCAGGAACATTTTACAAATATATTCAGCACTTTGTAATATATCATGGAGATCTATGCAGTGACTTTGAAATATTAAACAAGACAAATTTTGATGCAAAGCATCAAAGGCGCTGTGCATGTTTTTGAAACATGATTTAAAGGAATCAGAGTCATTTTAGAATATCAGTAAACAACCTATCAACGGGAAAAACCAAATACATTATGTTATTTGTAACTGTTATCATAATAAGTAAAAAACCACATTTACTACAGTTTAACAAAAAAATAAACGAATCATAAAACAACCTTCCGTATAATGGTACGATGACGCCCATTAAACAAGGCTACAGCTCGTGGTCAGTAGACGCTTTTCGACGCAGACGAAACCCACGTGATTAATTTTGTCTTTACTATTGGTCAGTTGTTAGCGATGCTTTACATAACTTTCATTGAGACCCCATGTATCGCATAGTTAGGTGAACGGTCTTATTTATAATGCCTACATTTTACTTTAGTATGTAGTAATTAAAATGGGTTTTCATTAATTATTCACGTTGACAACATATGTATCTAAACTTCAAAATGTTTAGAGTTAGCAAAACAACTATTGAGACGTTTTTTCTGAACTTTGATGAATCTGGCCGTAGGGTCCGTAAACAAAGCAATAAAAAAACCGTAACCTTCAAGTTTGTGGAAAAGTTATTAAATATCCTATGAATATGTCAAAAGTTTTGAATTAACGGTCGAAGACGTATGCATCTGGTATAGTATTGTTTGTAATCAGTTAATACTATTTATTTATTCATTATAGGGAGTTTGTTCAAACATAATACATAGTTTTTAATTACAATAATAATGTTGGCTGCTCCCTATTCGATTATGCAACCCCATGGTACAAAATTAAAACCTATTCAATACTGGCACTGTGCTTCCGCACAGCGCCAATAAACCATGGATTTCATGTCCGTGTAAATCTCCCAAACTACGGATATAATATTAGCTAAAACGTTTTAACAGCAGACATAAACAATGGTATTAGATATGTTTTACTCACACAAAAAAAAACAGTTCCAACACTCAAATTCAACATGATTCTGACAAAAATTTCATCAAACATTCAACTTTGTCTACAATAAAACAAACAGTTCAGTTTTGTCAAACACATATACCTTGAGAAAGATCAAAGCGTTAACCTTTGTGGACTAGATTTTCTGAAACAAGTTCATGATCCGGCAGACCCATGTTCAAAGAGATACATTATCTTATCAAAGTTTTTGCGTCTGAGAGCTTTTCTGACCTAATGTTACATATAACCTTATTGTTTTAAGGCAGTATAGATTTCAATGTGTTTAAATTATGCTCCATGGGAGATATTAGTTACTAAAGGCAGACAGTCGGTTGCTAAAGATGCACTTAAATAAAAGCAATACATCTGTTATTGTCCTTATCGTTTTGTTAAAGTTCTTTATCAGATTCAGGTCTACTTTCAGGACAGTTTCATATGGCATTTACCATGTTCTCTTACGCACTTACACTCGGTAACATTTGCAATGTTCTAAAATGCACTAACACTGGTACACATTTGCGATGTTCTAGCACGCAGTCACACTGGTAACGTTGTACGAAACCATAGCCGAACTTCAAGCGATTCATTTCCATAATTTCCTGTTCTGCATATTAAATGAAACATTAGAACTTGATAACACCGTAAAATACTGTTTCATGCATCTGCAAATATGAAACAGTGTGTTACATTAAAACTTAATGAAATCGTAAAATACTGTTTCATGCATCCTAAAATATGAAACATTGCCTTGCATTCAGACGACGGCACCGTAAAAATACTGTGTTTCATTCATAAATGTCCTGGTCGAAAATCGATTGAATAAACATATATAATCATGTTTATTTTAAAAAATGTTGGAGCTATTTAAAAAAATTCAAGCTATTTAAAACAATTATAAAAGCATCTCAAGCTTTTAAGTCGATTAAAATCACAACATCATAAACAGAGAATGAGCGAACTACTGTATGCTCATAGAGATTTCATAGGTTTGATCACTCTATTAGTCATATTGTAAATGAATAAACAAAAAAAGTAGTTATTTATTTAACATTTCTGCAGTTTTTTCCCCTGCAGGCGATGATACTATGTCGTCGGCGTATAATAACAAAGAAAATATCCTTGTTCCAATGTCAATGCCGAGGTTAAGGTCATTGATTTCGGTGATCAAGTCATGACCAATATGTTTTCTCCAAACATAGCGAAGCACTGGAAATTCCAGAAGATATCGTATATAATAAAATTTGAGTAAGGTCGTACTCTAATCAATAATTGAATTATACACATAAAATATACAGGAAAAATGCTGGTATCGATGTTATTTGACATTATTTTCTATCGTGCCCACTCGGTGAAATTAGAACGTGATATAACACCGAAACGTACAATTATCCTCTACTGGTATATGTCTAAATGTTTATAATTTTTACGTTGCATCAATATTATTGTGAGTGAAATACATGGTTTTTTATCAGTACTTTTTAAAATATCAATTGTAACAGTTATCTCTTTGAAACAAGCCCCTGCAGCAGATACGATATTGTCACATTATGCGCAGAGAGCATTCAGTTGAGATATTTTACAGAAATACCAATGTTTATATTTATCATTATAACATTGATTAGGCCTAACAAGCCCGTCTCTGTTATCGTCTTACGCCTTGAAAACACCAGACACGATAAAAGACACCAGAGGAGTCATCACGAAACAATCATTATAGAAGACTTGATTAATAAATAGATGGACTTTAAAACCATTGTCAAATAGAAAATGACAATTGGTATCTCCGACCCATATGAAACTTCTTTCTACTCTAAAGGTCGCTGAATGAATTCTTGTTAAGGGATCACTCGAGGGTATAGGTAAAAAGTTATGTTTTTGTTCAGTCTTTATTGACAGTTATAAAATATGCAGCGTTTATTAACGCTTTAAGCAAAACCATTAACTAACAAATCTAAATGCATTGCCTGAGAAAGGCAAGAATAAAAAACGTTGATGGATACGTCTACAAAAAACTGTCTTGCCGCTAACAGGGTTGAACTATTTCCAAGGCCAGTTATGTGTATGTCCTCTGATAGGTTCCATATGTGTATGGATCGTAACAGATTTAAGTTTGAAGGTATATTTAGGACCGCAGCGGAAATAAGAGAATATCTTCACTCTTTTTTTGTGTTATCTGTAACATGTAATGTTGATTGACAAGATTATATTAATTTGTACATTTGTTTAATTTGTTTATTGTAAATTGTATATTTTAATTGTATGTAATTGTTCATTTCACGTTGAAATAAATCTTAAAGCATGGTTTTAACATCATGCTTTTATTTTCATATTTGCTCATTCATTCAATATCAATGGTGTCTTAAGCCGTTTCATTTTTTCATACAGATTGATGGACAATCAGTCGGTAGCAAGATTTGAAAAAAGCAAAAAATGAAACAAATTGAGAAAATGTAATTGAAAATTTGAATAATAAATTCAAAGCTAGGAATTAAGCACGCAATTATTTAGACATGATAGCACATGCATATCAAATGGGCTCAACTTCGATTGATCTCTTTGTGAATTTTGATTTCCGTTTTTAACCATTAGAAGTAACCTTGTTTGATCTCATCCCTGTATGCACCAGTCCAACATATGAGTAGAATATATTAATTGTAAAATTATGTGGTTCAATTTCAAGCAATGGAGGTTGACGGAACTTTGTAAATTCATAGTCGAAAGGGTCATTTTTTCTCGTGAACATTTATATGCGTTGGTTGTTGAGTTGTTTAGGCTCCATGAGATGGTGTTGGCAATTGTCTTCGAACGATCGTTTTAAATAGTTAGAAGTCAATCAAAATTTGTCGGTTGATAGTGCATTTTTATATCTTTGATTATATTATATATAAATGCCATTGCGCAACTGTACACTCTAAAATATTATGATTTTCTATAAATACATCATGCATAGAATATTTTGTCAGTTTGATGAAACAATATACCGTTTTAAGACTACAGTATTCAAGTACGTTAAAAACCGTTTCACTTCCAATTTGAAAAAAGACGGAACATGAAAGTACAAAAACTTTTATCAACGTTATGAGTCAAGCTTCTACGAAAACGTATATTGACCCCCTTTATATATTTAAATTCAATTCATAAAAAATACTCTTTTTCTATTTGAGCCTATATATAAATTTCACCTTATTTAACGGTTTATCTAAGAATGAAGATACAAAGTTCTGATGTACAGTTGTTCTTTTGTATTTAAATTAAGAAATAAGTGTTGATCAGCAATTCATATCCTTTTTACCAATTTTATTGTATAAGATATACATAGTGAAAATTTTATGATTTATTTATGCTGAAATGTATATAAACTTAAAGATGGAGAAAGTTAAAAGTGTTGAAGATATATATCTTTGTTTTTTTTATGTCACTTTATTTTTGCAGGATTTATTCAACTCATTAGTATAGTACAACATGTCATATATTTTTCTTATGTTTATTCCCACTTATTTTAATAGCTTATTTTCATAAAATGATATTTGCTGACCAAAATATCACGAACTGAAACACATAAAAAAATAACCTACATCTACAAAAATTAACAACCAGCACACACATCTCCTAGATTCCCTTATGTTATACTTTAATACATTATTTAGTCTGAAGTACTTGATGACATATATATAATACACGCTTATCTTTTTAAGTTAAGAAAATGTTGAACATACATAAAGGGGGTCAATATACGTTTCCGTAAGCTTCAGCTACGCTCACGATTTAATTGGTAATTAAAAGGATAGAAATGTTAACTGAATGTAAATATTAAATTTTAACTCTACTAGACGCATATTATCGTACCTGTTTTCTAATTGTATATTTATAAGTCTCTTACGTCTCACGCAGTAAGGAGGGTCTCCAATCGGAAAATCACTCGGCCTTTTTCGTTATTTCTACGGAAAAGGCCGAGTGATGTCCCGATTGGGAGGGTCTCCTTACAAAGCGGTATTCCCTTTAACACATATTACATACATGTAAAGTGTTAAAATGCTTGATGCAAGGAATACTAAAATAACTGCAATGTAAGATGTCTCTCATGTAACTTTTTCTAGTGTTGTGTTATCTTAAAAAGCAGCATTTCAAACTGCAAATCCAAAAATGTTATGCATTGATATGAATTGAAAACTTCAGATCATCAGATAAATTATCAGATAACTGAGTCAGTACTATTTACAACAATTGCTCTGTATAGCGTTCATTTTATGTGACGTTCAATTCTATTTAAAATATTTGCACATTTCCGATGTAATCATCGTCTTCCTTTTAACTGCGAATGGCTGATGTTTTGTAATTTATTATTTAGGCCTTGAATCTCTGTGATAAGATATAAACGTAAAGTCTATGATTCAGTCCTTCGTTAAGCAACTAGAAAAGTGATATAAGTGAAGTAGCCAAAAGAAGTTGTATATGACGTCACCAAATAGTTGTATTATTGCTTAATGCATACGACGACTTACAAATTGAAACTTGATTGGCAAGATAACAAATGTATAGTTGCAGCAATAAAGATAGTGCGGATCTAAATCAGATAAATTAGTCTGGACAGCATGCAGAGGCAAGATAAGAGCAAAGTTTTGTTTTATGAATTAAAACAAATTTGAGTGAGTGTTCTTTCAGATTATGCTGTCTAAAACTATTTCGTTCTTACGTTTCCTAATATAGAAAATTCGATACTGTCTAGTGAAAAAAGACGTCCGTGGGCACACGTTCTTTTTACCCCAGGCCAGTTTATTGATATTTTTACAGGATCAGTCTTTAATAGGGAATAATGGTCAGTATATTTGCACTTTCCACTCTCGATCTTGGACACCATTTAGACAATCATCAACAAACTTGGTTACAAGGTTTATGGCATAATATTTCACTTAAGTTCCATAACCAGCTAGATAGCCCAAAGTGACACCGTTTGTTATCGATCTTTGATACCTTTTATCACATCTTTAACAGACTAGGTGACAAAGGTTTAACAAGGACCATATTCATATTATACATTATGAGTGTTACAGACATTATTTAGTTGTTGCAATGTCACTGTCCACTCTAGAACTTTATTGTTCAAGTGTTTTATTATTACCTTTGAAAATTATAGACGTTGCAGGTAGATTTTCGTATGTTCTTTTGGCTCTTGATGACGACTATTTTCCCAGTAAATGATACCTTTCTCTCAAAAGATTAATTTGCTGGAAGCGATGAATGTATGTATCTAAATGTTCTTTGAAAAAGACTTCAATTTTATCAATTTTGGACAAAGAAAGCTCAAATATTCATTAATTTTCTTTTCCTGGAAAACAGTTGACGTTGATCGGCAATAAACAGATATATACAAGTATTCACATTTATATTTAGATAAATATCTCGATCTCATTCGAAATTATTTATTTCTCAGTGACCTTTGGAAACGCATGCGTATGACAGGCACATTCGACAAAAAACCTTTCCCATATACCAAGACAGATTAATACATCAAGACGACGAGGAGTGTTTTATTTACGACAATTTTATATCGCTTATAACACATGAAATATGTGGTGATTGGACGTTTTCTTTCAAAGCCATAGGAACGAAGTGCAGACCTGTCTAAATGCTTTTATATAAATATATGACTTTGCAGTGGTGTTTTCTGCATAAGAATGTTTATGATGTCTATGTGTAATGCAGTCATCATCTTACAATAACTTTACAAGATACTTCTGCAGTACATTTATGACAGCAAGAACGCTCAACATTGATAGGTCTTTCTTGTTTACGCCAAAAGTGTGTACTTTAATCTTACATTGCACGCATTTTGTAAAAGCCAACAGTTCTGTTGAATATTCATTTATAAGTTGTATAGATATTTTACATCCACATAATCCATTAAGTATTTATGTATAACATTGGTTTCATAAAATTATATAAACAACAACTTATCTAAAGGCCGTTTTCCTAAGCTTGTACAGACTGTGCTGCTAAAACAACTGTTTTTTTGATTGAGTTTAACATTTCATTATATTTACATGGGAATACATGAGAGTTAAGCAGCTTGGATAAAACTTACCAGTCCCCGTTAATCTTGTTCAATCTGTTTTAAAGGCGTTAACCGAGAATGTCAATAATACCTGTTCTGGTAATTTGTTCTACTTGTCAACCGGTAGCCCACCTTGGTTCTGTTCGTGAGAATTAATTTTTCGATTTTGTAAGAATTGCCATGAAGCTGTTGAGACCTCCCTGACGGAATAGGGAAGAGCTTCTTTCTGTCAATTCTTACATGACTCTTAAACCATATCCACTCTGTGTTGTCTGTAAATGTATTCTAAGCTGGCGATACCTAAACTTCTCATTATTTGTGAATAACTTATTAATAAGTTAGGCAGTTCTTTGACTTTGCTGGTTGCTCTCCTTTGAACATTTTCGACAGCTCTTTGTTATTTCCTAAATCTAGGAGACCAGACTGGTACATACAGTATACTTTAAATACGAAAAAACAATACACTTGGAAACATTTATTTTGACCTGTAGTTAAATGTTTCCATCATAAGACCTAGATTTCTATTTGCTAACTTTTTGAAAGCCGTTTCTAAATGACATAGTTCATTTCTAAAGCTGCGCCTAAGTTCGATAATACCACTCAAATTTACAATTATGGTATGATACTGGGCAATTTATTGTATTTTAGAGATCACTCGCTTTTGCGTCGACAACATGAGGGTATTATGACAACTCGTAAAAATCCATTAATCCAGCATATTTAGTAATACTAACAAGCCAAATATGAGATACACAAACTAGTGATTAATAGTATAAATAAATCTAAAATATATAAATACAAAAGAAAGTAAACAAATAAAAGAAACGCAAAATGAATTTTTCTTGTTAAATTAAAATGTTTGATCATTGTCAAAAATAAACACCAACTGTGCTAAAAATAAGAAAAACATAAAATCAACTTAGGCAAAACAATATAGTAATGTGAAATTGAACACCACTTCAATTATTTATATATTCCTTTGACTCCTTGAATATAAGTGGCAGCGTGCAACAAAAAATAAATCTAGCAGTTTGTGAGATTATCTGTCATCTCCTTGAAGTTATGCTAACATTCTAAGAACACCGGAACCAATTCACGAAACCTTGACCTTTCGTATCAAATCACTTAATTTTAAATAGTTATATCGGTCAAGTCAGGTTCATCAAGGTGCTCTTCGAAACGCATCTGCTCTAAAGACTTTTACTTAATTTATCTTTAATCTTCTAAATGAAGTTCTTTGAGCTTAGGCCACATACTTACAAGTATTACGTAAAGAACTAATCATTACCGTCTCTATAATTCTCATACACATTTTGAGATAATTTATATGCCAATGTAGCCGAACAGAAAATAGCAAGCATTTTAATAGAAATATACTTGGAATTAAGTAAATGGGCTGTCGGGCGTCAGATTATAAGACAAACGTTGAATTATTCATGCAGTTCACGATTGTATTGTCCAATTAGAGGTTTTAAGCAGACTTGACTACCTGATACTGATATATTCAACACTCTTAGCTTCTGTTGTGAAGACACGCTGTCTTGATTCTCCTATCTGTTCCCTACGGAAGTGTGTTATGGTCGCCAGTTGCTAGATACTTACGTAGATTTGATGCGATAATGTCGCTTTATGTTCGCAATTTTATGAAGAACCTGCGTTATAATAATGGAAATAACTGCATGATTAATGTAGCAATTATTGCTTTAGAATCGGCCAGCAAGATCATTTTGAGTAGTATTTTTGAAGTATTTGCATAAAAGAATTATTTTGCTTTTGTAAGATAATTTTTGACTAAAGATGCCGAATAAGAGAATAGATATCTAACTCGAACATCAGTGCAACTGCAGTAGATTAAAAATGAAAATGTTCTCTTTTAAGGTCATCTGTGCTCAAAGGCGAACTATTGTGATCGCCCGCTGTCTCTCTTTCTTTTAAAACTTACCTTGAAATTGGTCAGGATATTTGTATTGATGACCTCTCGGCCAAGATTTAAACTGGATCACTCGGGATCAAAATCAAGTCACCATGTTAAATGATAGGAAACCCTAGTGTACATTGTAGAAGCCACATTGTGTACCTAATCATCCTGAAATTTAAGAATGCTTGTCTTGTTCTTGATAGACGTAGCTCTATAATGAAACTGTATTATGTGGAATCAAATCCTAGGTCACCAGGTCAAATAATAGAAAACCTTTGTGATCACTGTAGAAACCAACTTTCAACCATTCATCTGGAAAATTGGTTTGAATTATTGTCTTGATAAATTTCAGGTCAAGTTTGAAACTGGGTCTCATGGAATCAAAATCTGAGTATTAAGGTAAAATCATAGAAAATCAACATTCTAGAAGTCACATATTGAACTAAATCATATTGAAAGTTAGTCAGAATGTTTGTTTAGATGAAATTTAAGTTTGAAACTAGGTAATTTGGTGTTAAAAACTAAAACTTCAGGTCAAATATCATAAGAGAAACCTCTAGAACACCCAAGAAGCCACATTGGACACCTGGTCATCAGTCATGTAATCCTGAACATAAGTCAGACTGTTTGTCTTTATGAACTGAAGTCAAGATAGAAACATGTTGTTAAAAGTAAGGTCAACAGGTACATTGACTTTGTCTTTTTGACAAACTTCTACGTTTTGAAGCTACAATTATTTAATTTTGACTGTGTGTACAGTTTTGCAAGAAGATTTATTTTGTTGTTGGCTTACCTTAATCATGACCATTTGACCTACTTTTTATCGTTTGGAGCAATGGTACTCGGTAGAACGTTATAGGCTCATCTTTGACCTCTTGTCATTCATAACTATCGAGAGCTGGAGAGTAAATGATGCTCATGTTAAGCTTTTAACGAAAGTATATAAAAAAGAACTTGTTTTGTTAAACAATATGTACCGGATTCGGGAAAAAGTCTCTTTTATAATGTTAGAAACAAAAAAAGTGAAATTTTGTTAACGTGTAACATGTTGTGGAATCAAACTGCTTTACTATGTTTTAAGCAGTTGTTTTATTTTTTCATTGAATAAAGCAAAACTATTAAGTAACATTAGGCAAAGTCAACATATTACCACACACATGTCTAGTTGATATAAACAGTAACTAGCGACCAATATACGCTTCCGTTACTCCCCCTGCTCCTGTTTGTCATATTTCTATAAACCTGCATTTGGTACAAGCATATACTTGCGTTTTGTGGCATTTTTTCTGTACTTTATAGTTTTAAACGTTTTGCTGCAAAATTTGACACACGATTGTTAATGTTTTTTCCGCTTATTTCCTTTTTCTTAAAGTTCGAATTTTTAATAGTATTTAAACTTGTTTCAAAACTAGTATTAACTTGAAAAATATTATATTCAAAAGAATATCAGCATCTTTATGTTTCCGAAGCATTTTATGTTTAAACATAGAAAAATTGGTCGAACTTGTGACTAAATGAAAAAATTTGCTTTACGTTTAATTATCACAAGCCATACGAGCTTGGTTTCAAATTAATTTATTTTTTTCATTTCCGCACGATTTCGTTTGTATACTAAATCACAATTTTAGTAGTTTTCACTTTTATACTAAACTCTAAAACACATTTAAGTATACAAGAGTGAACGTGTGGGATTTTAGTATATAAATGAAAACGCGTGGAAGTTTCAGCATATAAGTGAAAACGTGCGGAAAAGAAAAAGTATGGATTTATTTTTTTGTTTGTAATTGTGCTTATTAGGTCCACCAACCTCGTTCGAGGTATAGTCGGTACGACCCGAAACTGGATTGATTTTGAGGCGAGTCCCTTTTTTATATGCTGTCGGTAGAAAACCCGTAAAAGTTTGTAAGTCGAGAAGTATTTCAGAACTTTTTGACACAGTTATTGTAAATGTACAAATGCCAAATCCCTATTAAATGGCATAATTCGTGTACCTTTTTATAAGCTTATAGTAACCAATTTACATGAAGAATTATGAAGTTTTTGCATGCATTAAACTGTGGATCAAAATGTATGAAACTGGTTTCTGCAAAATATCGATACCCTGAAAAGATGTGTCTCTATATTAAATGAAAGTGAGCACTTAAAATGAGATCACAATTAGCATCCGGACTGAACTTTTATTTGCATTTGCATTAGAAGAAACGGAACTTTTTCCAAAGAAGTAGCACATAAATTGATATATGCACATCTCTCTATTTTTTGCACGTTTTTTGGATTTAATGCTACCAGTTATGATATTTGCTTTTTTTCTTTCTTTAATATGATTTTGAGTCAATGACATTAGACAATAGTACACGACAGCCAGTCTGGAGCAAGTTTTAAGCGACTAAAGTGTAGATAAGTGGGAATTGTTTTCCAGTTTGGTACATTATACATTTTGTAATTGAGTTAAACTTCTTTCTACCATTGATAGAAGTAATTGAGAGAAAAACTATAGCTCTAGCTTGCCCCATTTAAAAAAGTTTCTATCCCTTTATGGAATATCCTTGTCCGAATCATAACTCGTAAACTGCGTAAGGGAATGAGTTAATATTTTACACTGTGGTAGAGGACGTTGGACAAAAACTCTAGCTGACCCTATTTTTAAAATGTTCTCTCCCTTTATGGAATATCCTTGTCCGAATCTTAACTCGTAAACTATGTTAGGGAATGACTTCATATTTCACACTTTGGTGGAGGACATTGGACTAAGTGCGAAACCCTTGGTTGACCCCAATGTTTTATTATCCCCTTTTATTTTATGCAATGCCTGAACCATAATTCTAAAATCATGAAACATTTTTACTTGATATAAGACATTGTGATACAAGATATATAAAGGAAGTGCAGTGTACAATAACCTTAGCTCTACCTTAATTCATTTTGAATGATATCCCTTCATCATATGAAAACATGCTTGTAGAGAAAATAGCTCAACACAGTGAAATTATTTACTTGGTATAAAGCACAACGAAAGAGGGTATTTACAGGACGAGCATTGTTCATCATTATTAACTTTATCTTGGCCTATGGTTGAATAATATTAATACAAACGTGTTAAATTTTCATGTGGAAGAACAGACATTGTGTACTGTTCATCGGAAAACGCAGTATCCATCGCTGTTACCAGTTATCGGTCTTTAACCTTTCCCTATGTATTCTGTTGAAATTTTCGACTTGGTTATGTTTTTTGTGGAATTTAACATCATTTTATTTACAAGGCAAAATACAGTAGCCACACTCGCTGGACCAGCAAATTGATCACGTGATCGTCAACCATGCTATATGATTATTTAACGAAATTGGACAGTAGGACATGACCTCTCTCCATTTTATTTTTTCGAACAATTCCAATAAGCTGCGGCGTGCATTGTATAACAGAATAGTTCAATTGGTTCCTTTAAAATCCCCATTATAACCATTTAGAGCGGAACAGGTTTATAAAGTAATTTTCATTCAAAATGGACAAATGAATAAACCAATAAAATACAGTGCCATTGAAATGTATATTATCCTTTTACATAAAAAAGTATCATTAAAAGAAGAGTCAAATAAATGTTCTGCCAACAGGTACATTTTAAAACTGCCATCAGAAACAATGTTAAGACGACATATCGAGATTCCGTAAGATACAGATCAATTCTAACCAGGTTTGGTGAAAACTGGTTAACAGGTTAGAAACAGGAGTAACGGTGAAAACGGATGGCTGTTTATTGAATACAAAATAAATATTAAAAAAACACAACAAAGGTACTTAATTCAATATCCGGCCATGATAAAGTTATGATTATCGAATATGGCAAGTCCTTTCAATATCTGTTCACATTGTATTAAATATCAGACACATTTGTAGAATGTTTCCAGCTATCATTTTACGAGGTAAAGGGAGTAGCATAGATATACAATTGCAAGCCACAATTCAAACAATTATTGTATGTGGAGTGTATCTCAAGAAAGTGTTCTACCGGCAGAAGATTTTTCCAGTTTTATTTAATCAAGTGGTTTACGACAGGGCTGTCGATCGTCTGGTATTTCATATTTCGTTACAATGTTGTACAGTAGATTCAATATTTCATTTCAATCATGCAATATGCGGTATGTCCTATTGTACACAAATGTAACAGTTTCTCTGTAGCAAAGCTGGTGCTAGAACAAAGTGACTGAAAGGGAACATGCAAAATTTCATAATATCAAGTTTGCGTGACTATAATTTACTAGCAGTGATTTTCTGTTCTTGATTGAAGGTAATGAGAATAATTCAAATGGAGCAAAACTAAAACGAAGAGAGTTAAAAAATGTCCAAGTGCACAAATTTGTTTTGATTTTCCGCTTTTGCAGAAACAGTGCAAAAATGCTACCGTTAATAACGTTGGCGTGTGATCGTTTTAAAAATCTGCTGTTGTTGCTTGTTTCATTCTAATCACACGTTAGCATTTGTAGAAATGTTTCTTTTTTGCCTTAGTTTTAAGAGAAAACATCTTCAAAAGCAAAAATTAAAAATATCATCTGCTATCATTTGTGGAGAATTCGTCAAGCAATCGGTTTACGTAAAACACTGTCATTAAAGTCGACATTTCGAATGCTCGGTTTAATTTTTTTCAACAACTTATTTCTAAGGGGAGAACGTATTTATTCCATGTTATTATCCCCTCTAAATAACAATTACCTCGCCTTTGACCCATAAACAAAAACAAACCATCTCTTATTTTATAATTGCGATATGCAACCCCTCTCGTGCTTGTAAAATTAGTGTACATATCAAAAACACTAATCCCTTTTCTGATAATTTTATTATAACAGTTTCATTTATGAAATATCGTCAAAGATAAATTTCATTATGTATCCCGTTGTTGTAGCACTACCATCTGCGTTGCATTTTTCCTAGTCCCTGGAATTGAAAATGCAATGGAATTATTATTATACAAGTATCGCATGTTGAAATTCAAAAGTAAAAGAGACAGTTCTATGACACATTACAGTACTTAAGATTATGTTGATTTCGAAGTTGTTTAACTTTATGTTTGGTTTAGTGTACTCAAATATTTCTCTTACTCTAGACATTATTGCTCAAATTTGTATATCCTCATAAAGGTACCTTATTCTTTTCCCCGCTGGACACATTAAAGATGTAAGATCACACATCAAGCTCCTGAATTTTTCCTCGAAAACTTCTCTTCTTGTTCGTGCAAGGTATGAATCTGCTGCCACATCAGCCACATCATCAGCCACATCAATAGGGCTGCACTGGATCGACACGACCAGTAACAAAGATGCAGAGATTATCAGTGCCAATCCAAATCTCATCGTTACCGTCGCTGTCGCAAAATAAAGGCTTTTATTAGACATATTAGTATACTGGTAACAAGGATACACAAAGGATATTGGTAAATACCCGTCGCTGTCACAAAAATAAAGGCAAAAAATAAGAAACCTTGTCTGACAAGCGACAGAAATTTGAAACAAATGACAGGAACTGGACGAAATGGAGACTAAGATGAAATGGTCTGCCAAAGGTGCTAAACTTCTCCCTGTTCTAGCTTAGAGAAATGTGGTTCGTTATTTACCCAACCCTTCCCGTATTTCAGATCTCGCTTTAAAGAAATCTATCACATTTTCAGAAGAACTTGAATATAAACTACAGTGCGAAATAACCGCTGTGTTGCGTTATAAGTTTATTTCAGTACATTACGTTGACACTGTCACTTTAAATGTAGTATATTTGCTGTATAAAATTAGACCGAGGACAACTGAATGATATCTATTACATTTCAAACGTATTTTATATCAGTTCTAGAATAATGCCAACATATCAGCATTTGTGGCGTGTTTGAAACTATGTGCGGCTCATTGCTAAATGTCAGAATCTAGTCATTTGTTTCAATTATTTTCTCTTCAGTATAAGAGTGCTGACATTTCCATCGTTCAGCGTCCTCAAAATTCATTGAGTAGAATATTTGAAAGGATCTGATCAAGATTAAGAGAAAGTAACCATATTGCATTTTCGCTAAAATTATGTTCTGCATTAAACAAAAATTAACTCACTTCAACACACGGACTTGATAAAAATATTGTAGTAGCTGCAAGGATATATTGTCTTGAACGACTTTACTGAGGCTGTTGCAAATGGGTATCTACAATGTACTTAATATGGCAACATTGTTAACAACAAAAGAATAGCTCAAAAGAAATCTTCAAAAATGAATCTGCTGTCTTTTTTGTTCCTATGTAATGTTTTTCAAAACAACCTATCCTTTAAAAATAGCAAATCATCACCACAAAAAGTAGACCCCGCACAGAAGAACGATGAGAAAATAGCAGTAGACACAGTAGCCACATTGCAAACAAATTTGCCGACATTTGAAAACGGCCTTTGTCTCATTATTAATTATAGTAAAGAGTTAAATGTCATTCCTATTCATAAATTTTCATATCTATTTTATTGTACAGTCATAAAAAAAGCAAAATTATTTTTAAATTGAATTAAAATCTACTTGTAGTTTGTGCATTGTCAAACGTTTCAAGTTTTTCAGGCACATTTTTGGATTCAAATGTTGGTGTAAATTATACTTTTAATACATGAAGTTCAACTTGAATAAGGTTTATTTGTCTTATACATGTAAAGGCAATACATACTGATATTGTATACCACTGCAATAATTATCTTGTAAGATAAGACAAGATAAGAAATTTATTTATTATAGTGACATGTGTAATAACATTTTCATATATCATATAAACATAATCATCAAATTTACACCCGGCCCAATGGACCTATATGTCACCTTATTAGAAATAATGTACAGAATTTAAAGTCATATGAATCATTATCATAAATGTTAACAAAATAAAGTAAATGCAATGTGAGCCTGATCAAAACAGGGTACAAGTTACGAAAATATTTTTTTTTATAAATTAATCATTTGGTACATTTGGTAACTACGCTGGTGTGTAACTGTTATAAAATCTTGTATTTAAAACCATAACTTCCATAAGGACTTTCTGGAAGATTGATTTCATTAGGCGAACCAGACGAAATTGGAATTTAAGTAATTTTACGGGCGTCTTCAGATTTCATTTTATGGAAATTTATAAGTTATGACTGATTTTATGCGTTTAATATTCAGTGTTTGTAATGAAATATAATATTTATGTAATAAAACAGAAATTGCAGAGTTTGTAAATGACTGTTAATGGGAGTAGTGTCTACTTACACTGTAAACAGGCTGTCATAAAATGCAAAATTTGCACTAATTTTTGCGTCAGGAAAATCTTAAATATTAAGTGTACTTTTAAGCATATTCACTTTGTTTAGGTTGATAAAAGCTATATGTATAAAAGGTGAAATTATTTTGAAATTCACAAAATTTAGAAAGCTTTCATATACAATTTTTGTTTTCAGAAACAAATTTGAGTAAATAAAATCAAACAATACTGATAAATGTCCTTTACACGTTTTGATGTATGTTAACAAGTCCCATCAAAATTGTCTGTCAACGTCTAGAACTATCAAACATGTAACAAGGTTATATCACAAAATAAAGAGCAAAGCCATGAAAAATCATATCTTGTTTTTGGACAGAAAAATATACTGTTCACCTGGCTAACATGATTAAAAGACTGCACTATTTTGAGAAAAAAAAAAGATACAAACACTAACGTTGCTGATTTGAAAGAAAATCTTAACAGTTAAAACCAACATGATTAAAAAAATTAAGCTTATCTGTCTGCAGAAAACATTTAAAAACAAATACAGAAGCACTCACCCTCTGGCGTTGCTAATAAACTGGATAAAACACTAATGAGAAATCTGCTGATATAATCTGAAGGATTAGAATAACCCTATTTATTACAAGCTGTTACCATGATTATTCTATTGCATTACAAGCATTGTATATAAGTTTATTCCGGTACTCATATATCGTACCTAAATAATATGTTATATATCATGCAAATGATAGGCTAGAAAACTTGTATACTCTAGTTGGTGATCCGTCCACGCCAAACCAGATGTTACATGGTGTTTGTTGAGGAAGTATGGAAACAAATGTGCGTCATTAAACATACATGAAAATAATAAATGGTATTGAAAGCTAAAAAAGTATTAAAAAATAATCTCATGTTTGTAATATTTAACCTTTAAATCTCATGATGACTGCAATAGTTTTTTCTTGAAAAAAAAGATACAAACACTAATCTTGCCGAGTTGTAAAAAAATCTTAACAGATAAAACTAACATGATTAGTATTATCATATCATGCTTAACATATGATAAATCTTTTTGTCCTGTCAGCTGGGTTAGCTATATTTTGCTATATATAAGAAAGCAAATGTCAAGCTGAAATTTCTGTGCAGAAAGAAGTCGTTTTTAACAATGCATGCTAGAAAACGTCTGGTTACCTCCCTTATACAATGTCACCTTGACTATACTTGCTCTTTTTGGTATCATTGTATTCCGTCGCGGCTTAACTCTAATTTATATGACTGAAGGAAAGATGCAATAAAAAATTTGTGAATATAAATTTTAGTATACAAATTAAAGCAAACCTAATTATTCTACTTAGTGTAATATTTGCCCCAGCAATCACTGCATAGTAACAAATCTGTAAAGGCATTGATTTGCATCCCAGACATAGCTTTGTCCACAGCGAAGAATGCAAAAGAAACAAATTCAAAGGATACAAACAACACCAATCTCAACATTTTGCAAATATATGCTTGTCTGTGATACTTTTGAACTTTCTTGAAAATACACTTAATCTTCTTGGATACCAAAGCACCGAAGATCTATGCATTTATGACTATTATATATAGTATTTATCTATTCAATTATCTATTTTATTTTCATGTACTTTTAAATATTAACTATTTAAACAATATTCGACAACTGCACCAGATACGCAGTGGCATATCTGCTCATGGTTTGGTACAAATGCATATATGCTGACGCAGCTATGCGTAAACCACGACATACTCTCATGTACACGTGTACCAAAACTCCAGTTGCGCCGCACACATATTTTTGGTCGGAGAGTAGCAAGATATTTAGCAAGTAAAAGCCCCTAAAACTATGTTGCCACATCAATTATAACAAAAACTTGGTGAAAGGTCAGCACTTAGTAGAATGAAACTTTCTGTTTCATTTTTTTCAACCTTTGACATGATTGTCGAGTTGCATACACCCATGAAGTACTTTAGTGCTGTACCAACTGCGATATTTAAGGATGCTTATTTCTTAAACCACCTCTACCGCTACACATAATTGGTTGTTGATTCTGTGTATTCATCCACCATTTATTCATACGTCACCTTTTAATGCTATGTTGGGTATAGAATGTAAGTTAAGCTTAAAGGTATGTATTCAGTGCACGTTAAGTGTCAACAGCTGTGAAATACACCGAGATTGCCACAGTGTCATCACGCGTGATAATAGTCTGTGTAATTTGCTTGCTTGATTAGTTAGTCAACACAGCAGATGACGTGACTATACACGTATTGTTTTTTTTTCATTTGGATGCGTACGCATTAAGCATAAGATGATTTAAAAATCATAGTTTCATTTTAAACTTCTGATATAGATGTGTTTAGAAAGAGTATGATAGAAATCGAGCAGTGTTACCAAATTAAATGAAACCTTTTTGATCTTTTCGAAAATAGTCAATAATTAAAATACTTAAAAACCCTTTTTATGAATAAAATGGTGTTGAAACATTACCTTGTACTTACTGCCTTTAGTTAGTGGGCACGTTGTTTAATGCCATTTGTATGATGTGCTAACGAACATCTAACTTTCCTGAATATTTATGTTGTTCCAGCCTTGTAAAAGTGAGGCTATAATGTTTTTCAGTTTTTTTAAGTTTTTTTAATACTGTTAATCCACATATAGTACCAGTGTCACAGGTTAAGTGGTGTTATAATATTAACTGTTTACATTGTCATCAATAATTGATAATGAAATGTGAATGAGCTTTATAAAATTCCTTTGTTATGATAACGCCATTAGAATGATACAATATGAAAGCAACAAGTGCAAGTGAATGATGAAATATGTAAGCAGCAAGTGCTGCAAGTGAGCCATTTACTACAAACATGTTTTTAATGAACTACCATCCAAAAAAGCAGGCTTCCTGAGGTAAACATGACCAGACTTTTATGCAATAGTAAACAATATTTTGTCGTTGTGACACAATAAAGAGAAGTGTCACAATCAGTTTTCTAAATTGTCTATTATCACAATTCTTTTTATTTTCATTTAAACAAAATCGAATTTCAAGTTCAGCAGTTGTTTAATGGTTACACATTAGTGTAAGCACCTTTTATTAGTATACTATGTTTGTTCTTTGACTTTGATTATTAAGTAGAAGGGACTTTTTTATTTAGTATATATGTGAATACTATAAGGGTCTTTAAAAAAATAAATCAAATAAAAAAAAGACAAAATTCAACGGTAATTACTTTTTCTTTTAGAATGTATTTGTACTTGTGTTTATGCATATTAAAACGCGCTCTGTCAATAGCTGTGTGGAACAAATCTTAATTCATGTTGTCTATGGAACTACGTCAGCTTGTCATCTTTGTAGGATTGATGGAAAATAAAAAATCGAACAGATCATGAAGTGCAGACTTAACCACTAATTCTCTATCCAGAAATCGTTTGGTTTTATGCCTGTTATAAATAAATTCAATTTAAGAATATCATCTTGCAATGTGATTTGCGTTTCTACTCTTTTATTATTCAGTTATTGGGAGAAAGTCTGAATGCCGCAATTAAACATCAACGGCGGTCAATGATTGAAATGTTATTCGATAAAAGGTACACATTAAATAGATAAACCAAAGTCAAAGAATAGATAGAATTGGTTTTATCACTACCTTGATTGAAGTTGGCGAAACTTTTTAGAATTGAAAGGTGTAGAAAAGGTCGTATTTCGCTTATATTATTTGTTTTCAAGGAGATTAATTGTGATTGCATGCTAGAAACACCATACCATGAAACAGCCCTGGCATGAAAAACATAACAGAAAACGAAACAGACTGTCGTTTCGTGTTAGCCTATATTCTCTATGGTTTCAAGCTTGAAAAATATTGTATCTCAGAACAACATTAGGAACTATCAAAGTAAAGAGGAAAATGCTTTTCTGACCTTCCTGTATAAAAGTATGTTTTTAAAAGCTTATGGCGAGGTGCAATATTGACAACAATGAGCTGATTTACTGTCTTAATATGTGTTAACAGTGTTGATATGTGCATCAATCTTAAACAGGTGTGTTTGCACACCCAAACATTTGCGAAGTGGGAGTCTAATAGAGTACTTTACAAGTATTATCTTATCCTTGTTAAAATTGACATTTCGAATAACTGTTAGTTTCGAGAAGGTTTTCCATCAATTAACTATGTTAACTTCAATAATGAGTACACTTAAACTACATTTGCCAGAATGTCAAGCAATTACCAGCTAACGATTGTATGTTGCCAAAAATCTCATTAAAACTGAAATAAAATGAACAAATTTCTGTTATTTACAAGAGAAAAAGAAGTTCTTTAACTTAGCAGATTAGTAATTCTTAAAGTTGCTTGATTTAATAATCTCATACATTACATAACTCTTTGTAAAAATTCATAGAAAAAATTCTATTATCAGAGAGTATAGTGTACTCTCAGTTGAAAGAGCCCCTATAAATCAAATTGTTCATTTATATATTCCGACTTTACAAGACAGCAAATTTCTTTTTTACTTATATTGTTTACTGTAATATGTTTTATTGCCACGCGTGTTTTAAAGTTTGTATTTTTCTTAACGCAATGTCTAATTCACCTGCACTACGAAACACGTGTTAGTTTTGTTTTGCTGTAACATAAACGCAGGTTTTTTAAGAAAGATGACATAAACGTCAGTCAATGCGTTTCTACAATGCTCACAATTCAATATCAAGAGATTACTTCTACCCATTCAAAATATTGGCATACTTTTACTTTTTGTGCAAAAAATACCGTATCCATAAAGTTTACATAAATTTCTCAAAAGGTTTACAACAGAACACTAGATATTTTGGAAAAGTATATATATCATATTTACCAAAATCCATAGGTAGGGACATTGCAACGTATCGATTTCCCTCATATATTTGTAAAATCGTTCAAAGACAATTTGATGATTCCGTAGACAATAAACAAACCATTCACTGAATCTGTAATACCAGTATTCTTTAACTACAGTTTATTTGATGATTAGTAATTTTTACAACAGACACTATACTTTCAAATTTGAATGTTAAGAGCTCTGTGATGGTGCCTTTTTAAGTAATATATATACGTCACTTGAAGACAATATTAGATATCTATCTTGCATATCTATCATAGTCGTGACTTTGTTGTACTACTGAAAAGTTATTGAACATTTTTGTATGCAGTCGAATGTGTTTTCTTAAATTTTCCTTGCATAGGTATTCTTTCGGGTTAAGCACTCTTGTAACATACGTCATTGCGGTTCGTAGAACAACGCTCCAAAGGAAATGAAACATCCAATTATTAGAATCTGACAAACATTTATGTCCAGAAAGCGATCTTTTTCATAAGTGAAACTGGTTCATCCCTTCACATAAAAACCAGCAATAACATAACGGACTGAGGTTAATTTTATTTTCATCAGACAAAATAGGAACTTATAATGGAAGAAACAGTACATAAAAATGTTTACGAGATTTTTTCATTGCTTTATACTACACATTGAGATACTTGTATTTATTCTTTCACTGAAACTCAATTTATAGTCATTGATATTAATATATGATCTGGCTTGTTTTTCACTAGCACAGAATTTAGAGAAGATGTCACTAGAGCACATCAGTTGCTTTGCTTTGTTTGTACCTCCATCGAGTATGTTGCAGCTTGCTAGGTTATCAAATCATATTAATTGTGAAAGTTGGAAATATAAACACCTGGAAATATTGTTTATGCGGGCTAATTGAACAAAATCGAGACACCAGTTTTTATTTGTTTTGTTTTTTGTGCGTCAGTTTAATAAATTTGTAAGCAAGTATTACAGCAAATAATATGTTCAATCTCTACCTCGACGTGCCAATCTTCCTACGTTTCAGACACTTGACCCAAGTCAGGTGCATTGCGAACAAAAGAGAGGCTTTTGATTAAATGCTTGTCTGGCGTTTTTACAAGTTTTAGATTATTTTGTAACAACACTTACTAAATCAGCCAATTACTTATTTTAATTAAAAAGGCAAGAAACTGTGGCACTGGGTTACGTCATTATTCTTAGACTGACTACAGATGCATCTTGTCAATATTCCTTCATAAAATATAAAACAATGAAGATAGGGACCAGTTTCTGAGTAATTTGCTTTACTTTTTGGTTCCTCTGATAATGATATTCCTCCAAAGTTTGCTGATTTCCTTTTTTGTTATAGTGCCAATAGTACAAGCATTGGAACATCAGTCTACACAGCTACGGTGTTAATCCTTAATAGAAAATGACGAACAGTTACGTTTGTCCTTTAATTTAATCGGTAAAGAGAAAAGATGCCAAGAATAAGTAAAGACAATGCCTTTTTAATTACCCACATTATACACAACTGAAAAAGTTGCCAATTTCTCATTCCATTTGTGCTTCATGTGGGTATGTGCTTAAAACGTTCATATTAGGAAGTATAAATCAAATATCACTGCCTAGATCGTATTTCATCAATCCAAGCTCTTACAGTGATTGCGTATTTGTAAAATACAACCTTGTACTAGTAAAGCTACTTTTATTTGCAACTGGTAGAAAATACAATTATAAAGCTATAAAAATTAGATGGAATTAACCTCGAAGAGAGAGAGAGGCAATGTGGAATTATTTGTGTCTTGCCTAAAGACACTACCGACATGGCGATGGTAGGGATCGAACGCGGGGCCCTTCGATCATTAGGCGAACGGGCTTCCATTGCGCCACGTCGGCTCTCATATCAAAGACCCTTAGTAATGAATTTCTGGTGACTTGAACAGGACTATAATTGATGACGAAGACACAAGGAAGGACGGTGCTGATGCCAGTCTTTATTCCTTAATTTAGAAGAACAGTAGTCAGGTTGGAATACATCAACTTAAATGGTTAACCAAAAATGTTTTGCTTTGCTCTGTAAAAAGTCTTTAAAATCAACATAATCTGATACACGTTTCGAGAACCCAGAGGTCGGCATATGTTCAATTCAACCATCTGCTGTATAAGAGAGAATGCCGACGACGAACGACAAACGTCGAACAACGGATTAGTGATCAGAAAACCCTCCTGGAACACCTACAAGCTACAGATATATATAATATATTTTTGGACGCAAACGGAGATAGAACTATCAACACTTTTAATTTACCAACTTCAACGAAATATACAGTAGCTTACATAATTTCTTTGATTATCTTCATCCTTTGATAGCCTGTCACAAGACGGAAATATTTCCTATGAGATGTTGGTTTGTCATCTCAATTGACTAATATTCAATAAGATGTTGTACTTAAAATAAATAAAATCCTACTCATATATACTTTAAAATTAACATCACATACGTTTATGAAGCAACAAGATTTCTACCTATTTTTCTGGATAGAATGAATGTTAACAGCATGGTAGGGAAAAATACACATTCGTTTTGTTGGAGTTTTTATTAAAGTTAACGCCAGCTTGTTCAACATTATTATGAACATTATGTGTACTTTAAGCAGCTTTCAAAAATGTATTTATTCCATTAATATTTTTACATAACGATTCAGAGGATTGTTTCCGCTAAAGAAATTGACAGACATTATGTACCTTGCATCAAGCGTGGTTTTCTTTTTTATCGTACATGTATATGCTTTGAACGAGTACAACTGTCCCAATAATTTAACGGTTCCTTAATCTTAACAGATCTGAGAAAAATCGGATTTGTATATGTCATTTGCTGAACCCATACTTACAACTTTGACAAATCCCACGAGTGTAAATGGACCACTAAATGTCTGTATACATTTAAATGTGTTTTTAGCTTATATTATCAATTACATAAAAGTAGTATTTAAACCTTAATGAAATTGGCAAAATGGTTCTTGCTTGTTATCCTTATTCCCAGTTGTTCTTAAAGTCTAAAAACACAACCCATTTTTATATGTATGCAAATAAGTTTGATGTAACTTTCACAAAAAAGCATTTTATAGGATTCAAAACTGTTCAGACTCGTCAAACCGAGGAAAACATCATTTGTAGGGCAGAAACTTACAAAATTACGAACAGAAGAGCGACATAAATATGGTAATAATGAATACACCAAGAGTATTAAATAACCTTCCACTGTTTCACGTTGATACGAGCACTGTTGAAACCAAACATAAATCAGCAAACCATATAAGTCTACAAAAGCGTAGCTATTACAGAGCTGCAGATTTCAGCAAACCTTAAATTGTATATGTCTTTTTGCCGCTCAAAATATTTTTTTCTTTCAATTATATGTCATATCAAATATTAAGATAGATAGGAAAAAGGATTGCCATTGAGGTGTGAAAACACGAGTTCAGTTTCTGTCTAATCTGGTCGCTATTAAAAGACCAGTAACTACTATTTTGTTTTCATAATGCAACATCATCAGAAATAGTGCAAAATTAAAAGAAGTACGGTATTCGTTATTGTTATACCACCGCGGAATAACATGCACATAAAATTCTACCGTTCAAACGACGAAAACATATTAAAAAAACCGATTGCTTCCATAATTACATTCACGCAAATCTTTCAAATAATTTGAAGAGTTAAGAATGATATGTTATTGGTGACAAAACATAACTATGCAGAAATAATGTATTTTCTCGCTCGTAAACAAACCGCATTCTGAGAGACAAATGTTTTAACAAAATGGATAACAGGCAGTATAATGCATTGTAAATTTATACAAACATTGTGCAATGGCAAATAATCTATTGGAATTAAGTACATTGAAATCTCCTGTCATTGGTACGACTGTTGATAGGACAGAAGTACGACATTTATTCATGAGCTAAAAGCTCGTTTCATTGAGCAATATTCAGGTGCTGGTGATTTCATCATGCACACAACAAACGGTTTTGAGACAGTTATTAGTTAGGGTCCTAGTTTTGGACACTTTTAGCACATATCTTGCGATAACCACAAATGAGTTACCAGATCTTTGTGAAATATCCCTTCGGTCAACTTCGGTTCCTCGTGCTACTGGAGAGATTTTTTGTTACTTCTAAAAACAGATTAAGCTCACAAATGAGGCCCGACAATGAGGTCACCAAGGGAGTAGTTTTTACAATAGAGTACCCTAATTTCGGACAGAGCTATCTGCCTGTTTTCTCGTCTTTATCCGTTGCAGGGTTTTATTTTAAACCAGGAATACTCTATATAGACGGTTCCTGTTTAAACCAAGAAGGTAAAAATAAACTTATATTCCTGGTTCAATTGCTTCTAAAAGCCAATGATGTGATGTCAATGTTGATGAAAGAACTAAACAATGAAACATGCATGTTTTGGTGGACTCTCTCTTTCTTAGGTAAATACTAACATTTTCGTTGAGCAGTTGCTGCTAGCTTGGCTGAAATCAAACGTTTGAAAGATTGACAACAGACGATCCACAACAGTAACAAAATCAAGCGTTTTAAAACAGTGTCCGAAATAAAAGTCCTCGGATTAAAGGACCGTAACCAGTAGCATTCTCAAACAATAACTGTACCAACCACAATTCAGAAGAAGGAAAAATGATAAAATACTTTGTAAATCGTAAACTATTGAAAAGTCTTTCAAGGACTGTCATATGATGTACATTCTGATAGATGCTGTATCAATCCTGTATTAGCTAACGACAACCTGTATAAGTAAGCGACAAATTACCATCTCTTACAAAAGAACACATTCAATAGATAGGTAAGAAGCAGGCATGATGTTCATGACAATGAGGGCAATGAGATGCCACAAGGAGCTAGGGACGACCAGCTTCTCCATGGGGTAATATATGAAATAAACTCATTGTGATTAAGATTCCGTAGAAAGATAACTAGAATTTTCTTATGAGATGGGAAGAAGGATTCATACGAGTCACAAGGAGCTCAATGCTGATATGAATGAAAGCCTGAAGCTGTCCTTATTACCAAAGTATGCCCCCTGGGTCTTTCAGACCATACAATAAACGCAAATCCGATATATGTCGCAACAGTACGACATCCTAAAAATACAACGTCCTTCATTGCCGTGACCGGCCAATTTGATATATATGCTTAACAACTTTAGATAAGCAACCTTTATAATAAGTTAAGAATTTAAGCGGTGAGCAAAAATTGCTCTTTTTGTATTACAAAATTTTATTTCCATCGATATTACATTACAATTTAACGCGTTTTACGTTTCAGTGAACTTCTTATCTAAGTTCTTGAATTTTCCAAATTACACTTTAAAGTCTTACAGTTACGACAAAACACCCGTCAAATCCTTGGTTGCGTTTTTAAAGTTGTTAAGTCGAGTATGCAAAGAAATTTGTAAGAGGAAAAAAATCAGACTGAATTTATCTGCAAAAATCCTTCAATTCATCAATCATTCATCATGCGAAACAAAATATTTCCATATCCGAACATTTTAGCTTCCACTGCTTAACTGCAGAAAGTAGCGCGGACATCATGTAAAAGTAATTGTGACCAACAACATACTCAACGTCAATGGTAAAAGTACTGTAATCATTTCTACTGTGTGCTTTTCTATTTTTGTATTTAAAAATACTATGCCGTGTACTGTTTAATAATTTCATATTTATGGATTTCGTTCTTTTTCAGTAAACTTTCGTACATGTATACTTGTACTTGTATACGAAATAAAGTATTATTTGGTATTACAACACATATGTTTAATGTCATATAAAGCGATTCGTATTAATACACGGGCCTGGATTTATTTGGCTTTTTTTAAAGAAGTTTAGTTTGAGATATAAAGACACCATATTTGCAAATACCTTTGGAAGATTCTGGAAAGTTTCGCCCGGTCATTCACTTTCCTCACTTTTGGTTTCAAATATAATATCTAATAGACTTTCAAAAATTATTTGGCGATGGTATTTCTGTAGTAGTTTTTCCAATGGTGTGAAATGAACAGGAAACAAAACCTCGAATGATGTAATTAGCGGGAGAAATGATGTAATTAGCGGGAGAAATGATGTAATTAGCGGGAGAAACTCTGAATGTCATCATTAAACATCAAACCGGAAACGGATCGACAAACCATTACTTTATATGAGAGACATTTAAACAGTGAACTAACGGGCTAGCATCTGGAGGATTGGCTATTGCTTTACCTGTGAAAATTGCTACCCTAGTTAACATTATATAAAATGTCATGTTATTCGCGATGGTTTGTGTGAATTTTATTGGAAAAATTTAAGTTTTATTAAAATATAACAGTTTTGTGAAGAACACTAGCGTACAGGTTTTCTATCCTGGTTTAACGAAATGTGTGCAAGAGCAGGGGTTCAGTTTTCGAAATGTACGACTGCAAAAGTTTTTAAGAATACCAATGAACTAAACTTAGGAACTGTCTCTACACTGAAGCATCAGACAATGGACAAACTTATAGACGGACGGTAATCTCATATTTATAAATATCTTTGTGAATATTGTAGAAAACAGCGGTATTACGTTTGTAAAATTATCATTTTACATTGATATGTAACGGTCATGTTGTTTGCTTTTCATAACCAAACAGTGTTTAGTGTTCAAGTGTTAGTTTTTTACCTTTAAACCGCAATACATTTCATCCCAAGTATCAGCCGTAGCTTTATTTCAGCATGCCAACGCCATAGGGATCGTCTCAACAATTAAACTTTATGAATTTTGCCCAGGAAACTTCCTTACATAAAATGTACTTTTGTTTACAAATACAATTAAAGTCTCTTTCATTTCATTACAAATTTTCATCAAACCAAATACGTTTGTTAAATGTACTCTTAAGGTGGCCTTTACTCCACCGTTTTACAGAAGTGATATTTTTCACAATCACACTGCGTGATTCTATGTAAATATAGGACATTAATTTTCAAGGAATCTACAAGTTTTACACAGTCAAACATTGTTAGCTAAACACATGATTGATGTGATACTTTAGCAACATTCTTCCATACATCTTAAGAGTTGACATTTCAAATTACAACAAGTTTCAAGATAGCTTTCTGTCAATCAACACTGTTAATTGTAATGAAATACAGAATAAGTACACTAAGTGAAGTGTTACATTTTCCAAGAATATCAAGCCATTACTTGCAAATAATTGTACGACGTCTTAAAACTCATTAAGAAGAAGGTTGAAGGCCCATTATCACTTTTAAGTTGCAGTTGATGGTAGCTCTTAACGTTACCTAGCAAGATGCCTTACTGGTGAAATCGGCAGTTATTTATACAAAAAAATCCAGATGTACTTTTTAAATCGAAATTTTGTTAAAATATAGTGCAGTCTTGTTTTAATTGATATTTTTAAAAAATTGAAAAACTCTCTTACAACGCTTTATATGAAAAAAGTCATTGGTACGAAAGAAATATTTATTTCTGGCTCAGTTCTATCGTAAATGCTTGAATATTTATACTATAGAAAATTATTCAAGAAACTATTGGGATAAAGGAGTCTCCTGTTTTATATAGTTTTATGTCTTATCCCAACAAAATCCATTAGCATTTCTCTTCGGCTGTTTCGTCACATTCTGAAATTTGCTTATCTTAATTCTGATAATAAATGAACATCAAAAGAACTTTTGCGTTAACAATTAATATCGCAAGACAAACTTGAACAAAATAAAGTGTGTGTCATCGAAAAATTTAAGTCACAACTGAAGGCCAATGTCACGACTGCAAAGTCAGCCTTAAAACAGACATCCATGAAAATTTAAGAATGTTAACTATGTAAATGATGGCAAAATATATTTGTGTGAAAATAATCTGATGGGAGAAATGCAATTTGAAGCAGCTGTTTCTATTATGACGATGGTATCGGTTCATTGCAATCCCACAGAAAATGATAAAGATAACAACAATAACATGGACCTCCCACATATTCTATACAAAAAGGCATTGGTTTTCAAGTAAATCGAGGCATAGGTGTATATTTCAGTGGCGATAATAAGAATTATACTGAAAATAAGATACAAAATTAATGTTTTTATATTCATAATAAAAAAGATTGTCGTTATTCTAGAGAGGCAACTTATCAAATGTGCAGTGGGCACGGAAGCCCTCACTTTAGGCCGAATCCTACCTCTATCTGGCACACCCACAAATATGACTCCGGTGCATAATTCTACATCTTGATCAACATTATGTATGATTTCGTGACTCTATGTCAAAATCTTTTGGAATTACGTGCGGTGCAGGTTGCAAAATTCTCATTCTTCACTAATGCGAGGGCCATAATACAGCCTTTAATGAAAGCAACCATTAAAGAAGAGGATCATGCTGGCCATTGTACCACTTGCCATAATACAATGCCAATAATAGGCACAGAAAACAAAGTACAGCAATTGTCAAGGTCATCAATGAAAAAGGTTAATAAAAACATTGAACTGCACACGTTGCCTAAATTTCACTCACAAACAAGGAGGTCAAAATATCATAGTCAATGACATCAAGAATAATTGAATATGTTTGCGAAACAGTACACATGTTATATTTTGTTGTTTTAGCTTCAAAATTAAGAAAGTAGGTCAAACCGTCAAGGTCAATGACGTTCAAAGATAGAGTTTAAGTTTGTTTGCAAAACTTTATACAGGGTCCGAATTGCATCACTTTACATTTAAAACCAAGAAAGCAGATCAAAAGAGTGAACTTCAGGGGCATTATTCGAACAGTCATGGCATTAGACCACTGAACAATGTTACCAACTAAATATTTAAGCTCTACCTTATTTTCTAAAAATTTCCTTTACAGAAAGATTTTAAAAGTATCTCGCTAAACAAGTCCTTATGAGACAAGTGATCCCTGAGGTGGGGGAAATTTTTACTCTAGGGTCTAAATCAACATTTGCCAATATTTTCCCGAGGAGATGTCGCTTGAAGGAAATGGTGGACGTATTCGTATGTGTATTCTCAATTTAAATTTATTTTACAATTATCCTTAAAATATGAGCTATACAACATATAGTGCATGATTGTTAATCTTTGTCTTACTTACCTACGTTGAATATTTTTAAGCATCATTTACAAGGACTAATAGACTATTTGTTTAGGTTCAACGACACATAGCTGTCTCTAAAATATGACTAAATCTCTTTGCGCATACAGAACACAACGGAACGATACTAGCTCGTTTTTTTTCAGACAACGACGACACAGTACTACGTTGTATCCCCTTCAGATCACTGCACTATGTTAGTATCGTGTTTTTGATTACTTATATTTAAAAAAAAGCCTTCTCTAAGTTCAAAAGATATGCTGTAAGATCGGATATGAAAATCACTGAAAACTTTCCAATAACAAACAATGGTCATTTTTACATTTGCAGCCACAATTTTAATAAATTTTCCCAATCTCTTTTCGACATATATAGAATAGTCAATTATCAAAGTGTATAAATTCTTTCCTAATGTTCCCGTTTGATGATTAAATTTTTCTGCCTGGGTTTTAGTTGGAGTATAAATGGAAATAATTTGTCTGAAAAAATATATAATTCGCTTCCAAACTTCCCGCAGGAGTAATATGGAGAAAATAATTTTTTATATTTGCTCTTAAAACATATATATTGTCTGTTTCACTAATACATAAAGAGAAATTACACATAAATTCCACAACAATTGGTTTTATTCCGTTAATATAGGCTATAAATATGACATTAAGACGAAAATAAAAAATAAAAACGATGCTATTTTATGTCGATTTCATATCATTAAAAAGTCAAATCTAACTTGGTTATACGACCCACAATGTCTCATCAGCAATAAAAACATACAACTTTTTTTCAAATTTCATCTGCATAACTGATAAACATCATCACACATTAGATCGTCCTAAATAACTTATTTCAATTCACTAGTTATATTATTTTGAATAATACGGAACGTTTACAATTTTCAAGAACAAATATTTATAGTACTACCCTCAAGTTCGAAATTTACCATTAAAAAATCATAGCAGATTGAGTGCTATCCATACGTTTACAATTTTCAAGATCATTTTGATACTATTACCCGGACTCCCACCAGTTTTCTTCGGAAACAAGATGAGCATGTTGCTAGAAATTACGAAACAACAAACAAAAATAAGCAATCACTGTATTTCATCATCACGCAAGGCAATAGCGACCGCAAACAGTTCATAATCTTTATTACCCTTTTGAAACATTAATTCTGAAAAAACTGATTATTTAATAACTGAAATAACACAAGGTTGTAATTTAAACAAGTGCTCAAAGGTTACTTCGTGTTGTACAGTAGATTGTTGCTGTATGTATGACGTTCAACATACCTGGTACGTACAATAACATGCTAAACCAGAACTAACGATTTTATTAATTTTAAGAATTGGAGAAATAAGGATTCATGTCACAATGGAGATTATCTTTGACACTGTAGACATTTTATGAAATTGTCAAACACAATGTTTATTGCTTAAACTTAGACTTATTACTTTTGGTGCCCACTCGGTGAAATCAGGACGTGATACTACACCGAAACCAATAATTATCCGCTATGAATTTTAAATTGATAGGAATAAAATAGAATATGCCCAGATTTACTAAACATTAATGTCGGTATAATATTATAATCACAAAGACATAAATAAATACAATTTTGACTAGAATTGCAATCCAAAACTATTCATACGTGTATATATTGTGACTACCTGAATACCTGTTCCAGGGAAATCCTTTACAGCACTTTTGTTACCATATTATTTATTTATGCCTTTTATGCTGTCAGGACGAGTGTTCCATTCCGTAGCACCATGATAATAATCTATAATTTTAAATACTGTTCTGCATACCAAAAAAAGCGTTTCCTGCAGTCCGATCTACCGCGTCATGTGTTTGATCTGTGTTAACGTTTTGTACTTTTCAAATATATTTGGACTTGACATGAGCCAATCTTATATGTATTTTAATAATATTTTTTGCAGTTGATGTACTTTTGTTGTGTAAAGTGTAAATTTTCCACAAGTATCTTCGTTCTATACCCATTTCATCCTTCTTAAATATGTATCACCTCTTTGATTGATTAAAACGCAACTGAAGTTAATAAAGTCCTACAAAAATATCTTAACATTGTACACAATTCTACAGGGAAAATATGGGCTTGTGCTGTCACAAACAAAACAGTTTCTGAGTTTGTCATGAATTCGAAACGCTCAGGACGACATGGCGCTGCTATAGCAAATGTAGAGCGTACGTGTTTGATAGTAATTTAAATAACAAATGAATCAATACTACATACTTCAATTTATTTACCGTCAATATTTTGTCTAAATAAATTCATTAATAAAGAAGTCATGACTGTTTTCCGGAAACTTTTCGAACACCACTCGTATGCTCTGTTTGTCCAATGTGCTAATATATTTCAAAGTATAGACAATATCCAAACACTTTCTGCAGGCTTTAGAATCAATATCTGAAGAGGTTGCTAAAGCTTTTTCAAAACTGAAATGAGAGCAATCGGAAGACAGAGTTGACTAGTTCTGAGAAAAACATTGAAGCTATTTGCAAAAGCATGCATTTTACTTTGTAACGTCTTTGTGCAATAAAAACTGTAAAGGCACATGGAATGCTGTAACTGTTCAGCAAGTCGTCCAAAAGAAAGAAAACGATTACGCAATATGTCCCTCCAGTGCAACAAGGTGGTAATTCAATTGGGACTGAAAACGTGTAACATCCGTGTTGATCAAAAGGGAAGAATTCATACCAAAATGTTTTATTTTTGTCGTCATTCGATGCAGATGAGAGGATTGGTTTGTTTTTACGGGTAAGCAAAGTCCGGCTATAAACCTTATACGTATAGCAAAGATAGCAAAAAATGATATCATTGAGACTTTGGTGTCACAGACATACTTTAATCTGCTACTACTTTCTTATTAATCCAAAAACACAGTTAATTTGTATAATGCCAGATGGTTAACATAACTGATACAGGTTCGATTCCACTGGTGTGATTCGGGTTTTTGCACGCCAATTGTTCCTTGATAAATGTAAGGAGTGTTAGGCGATGGACTAGTATATCAAACATACAGTTGGTGATAATCTACATGCCTTTTACCTGACTTGAAATTGCTTTCAACCAAAAAAAAACAAACCCCATAACTATTCGACCCTGTATTATTTGGTCTAAAAATATTACTAAAGGACTTACATATGGTAAAATCCATTTTTTCTTAATGCAAATTATTCCTCCGACGTGGCAGCCATGTGTCCGTTTCGAAGTTGCATACACCTGAAACTGTGAAATAAGCCGTGTTATACAACAAACGGTAGGTTGACACAAAAACAATTTAACTGTTATAGATATACAATGCAACAATTGTATTTTCATTTTTAAAATCAAAATTTTACTTTTGGTTTGTGTTTAGAGGAAGGCCTAAATACCTCTTCAAATTAAATAACACTCACATTCAATGACAGACAGTTTGCATTGAGAAAAAAGTAACTTGTTTTGTAAAGCATTCCGCTGTTGGTTCTGAACTATGGTAATCAAAAGGCTGTGCAAGCTATATATAACTCATTGTAAAGTTCGATAGAAAATATATGGATATATTTGACATGAAATGCAATCAAATTTGAGACTTTATAAAACTATTCTGCCAATATCTTGCACAAACCTATATTAACTTTAAATAAATACATACAGTTCTTTCCATTAAGATTCGATTCCAAATACTTTCATAAAATTGATGAACTTGAACATGATTTAATTCCGTTTCTTTGTGTAATAGCTTTTCTCATTAGATGACTGATAGAATGTACAGATTATGTTTTATGAGCGGTTTATGAGGGGTAGGAGGGGGACTATTTTCCATAAAGTGAATACAGAACACTTTCAATTTCAAAGAAAGATTTATGAATACTTTGAAAAGAATTTTTTTAAAACGTAGACAAAATAACTCACCTATTAAGCACTAGCTTTCAAATTTATAGAGATTCTCAATTGTAGTTAAAACGAGTGTTCAATCGCTTCAACTTATAACTTACTGACATTTTTAAGGGGAATAAGGTCTACATGTTTACTTCGTTTTCTTCTTAGTTTACTTCAGGCGGTAAATACCTCTAGGGAAATTATTTAGCTCGACTATTCGAAAAATACATTGAGCTATTGTTCTCACCCTAGTGTTGGCGTCGGCAAAGTACTGAAGATTTTGGATTGAAACTTCACACAGGTCTCCGGGAAATAAATCAAGGGCATACTATCAAGTCCTATAAATGTGATTTGTGTTTACCGTTTTTTGGACTGTGAAAATCCTGTTAGTATTTTTGCGTGCAAGTTGGTACCTCTAAAGGTACTAAATAGATTCAGTTGGAACTTCACAGAAACCTTTGGTATTACCACACAAAGCCATACAATCAATACTTATGACTCTGACTTTTATTCTGACAAAATACATCCTTTTAGAACTTCCAGTTAAAGATTTACATGTAAGTTGCTTGCTCTACAGCCTAGTCAGGCATACTCATACACTGTTTCAGAAATAAAAATTTTTCCTATATAAGCCTAATGGGTCAGGTTGTATTTAGCTGAAGAAAGCAGCTTGTTTTTTTACTGGCGATGCTGTTATTTGAGGATGAGAAGCTCCAATAGCCGAGCTTGGCTGTGTTATGGACATCTCTTGTTTCGTCAGACTCTGATCAGAAAAAATCGTGAACTGTAATATGTGACGATTTCCCCGAATATAATAAAAAGCAAAATCAATGTTACGTTACAGACTCTTTAACTAACCTGCACATTTGTTGCTTCAATTCTTGCAATAAATTGTACTCTGGCTTACATTATTTCTTTCTCTCTTTGTTAGATTAAAGTAAAAATAAAACAACAAAATTGCAAAAAGATATTACATATATGATTAAAGTAAAATATTAGTCAGGCGTAGGGGCTGTATCTTATAAATCTCCAGGGTACCTGCATCTTGATAAATAATACAGCATGAAAGCAATAATTAGACACAAATTCAGTCGAGGTCGTCTCCTTGCGTAGGTGAAAACATCAGACACTAATAAATTATTATACTGTCAAAGTTTTATGTATGTCTTGGGTTAATTTAGCATGTTCCTCGTCTGTCACAGTGACATGGCGTAATAGAGTTGAAGTGGTTTCTGCTGAATCTGCGGTCTCTTCAGACTTCGAAAGGAATTATAGAAGAAGAATGTTCGCAATAAAAGTACACAACTGTCTGTTATCATACATCATAAATGGGTTTTAATGGATGACAGAAAAATAACTGTAAGGAATGAAATGTAAATATGGACTTGTGAAATATTGAAAAGGATTATGTCAATGACACTCGTTATCTTTAACAAGAACATCAAAATGTTGGCCCTGAATTTTACGAGTCATGGCAAATCAAAAACAGCAAACTGTTAACATTTAATAAACTTCCACTATGTTTTTTTATTTGTAATTGTTTAAAAAGCGAAATTTCGTGGAGCAAAATAATGACGTTTTCGACCAGAATGTATTATTCGTTGTTTATAAGATATGATAAATTGCAAATAGATTGAAAGAACCTGTTATATAATTTTAACAAATAGTATAAAGTAAGCATCAGTCCGTAAGTGGTAAAATAGCATAACAAATATAACTACACGATGAAATGCATTCTGTCGCCAGAAGGCGTGGAAATATTCCGCTACCATGCAACGCAGTTAAGCACAACTTGAAGTCGATCTTGTTCGATGCATGAAAAGACGATATGATTACTTTAGCCATATCAGCATTTATAAGTTCACAACTTCCATGTCATGAACACTTTCACGGTACTTTAAAAGATACAACGCTGTTAAAACGTTAATACCAAGTAATACATGCTGTTAAAGAAAAATAAAGGGAACAGTTGTGTACTTTTCAAGGTAGCATTTGACAAAAGTTTACATTGAGTCGTAAAATAATATTCTTGTACTGTACAGTAACAATCTACAATCAACCACCAATAAAAGGGAAGAGACAAAAAATATATGATGACTATATATATATTTACTTCCTCATTTCAGAGCTAATTTGAATATGTTTCAGTTTTGTTGATTAATTCTAAAGCATTCAATTACTTTTTCGTGATAAGTTAATGTATTTTTATAGATAAGGTCTTACAATTTGTCTAATTCAAGGACTGTTTTCTTCTGAAATGCAAATCAAACAGTTCTCGTTATTGAAGAACAGAATCCATTGTCTTTTGTAAGGCATTTCAACAATTACAAGGGAGTTGTTAGACTGGCATCAATCGTTAGAGTCATTACCCCGTGTCTTTCCTGGGAATTTCTTCACAATTTCTCCTTCCCTTGGTTCTAAAATTAAATTAAGTTTGACATGCCAAATATGACGACAATCATGATATTCACAGCAGTATATAAATGAGCATGATAAAAAGACTTACAATACACAATCATCTCAGTACGGGATGCGTTGTTCATCTTACCGTAATTAATTGTAGCAAGTAATGCTATGTGTTCAATTATAGCGGCACTCCGTTGCGACAGCCTTTTCTCTTAATGTATCGATGTAATTAGAGAAATCGGTCAAATAAGTTAGGCACACTGTAAATCTTTTGGAAGCCTTAAAGAGATATATCTGTATAAAACATGAAAAAGATATTGTTATTGTAACAACCATGTACAGAGATTATCACAATATTCTGGTTCAACAGAATGACCTACTTTAGATAAAATCTGAAATCTATCCGTTGAAAGATGTTCGAACATATACCT